>OZ017772.1:41052161-41732161 GCA_963969385.1 Philonicus albiceps | reverse complement strand
TATTGATATCGGCTTCGGGTATTGATATCGTCTTCGGGTATTGAGATCCGGTTCGGGTATTGATATCTGGTTCGGGTATCGGCTGCTATCTATCTATCTATCTATCTAACATGAGACAGACAGAGATAAAAATAAAGGGTTATAATAATAATAATAAAGATGATAATAAAGATGACGCATAGCTTAATTGAACCAAACCAGAATTGGAATCCCCTATGACGTCACTATTTCCTACACTCACCTAACCATCCCGGAAGTAGCGATAAAGGGTTATAATAAACAATAAAGATAACACCTGACACACACACAAAACCACAAACCACCGATAACAAAACCACAAACCACCGATAACAAAACCACAAGGGCATCTCAAGGTCAAACTTATTTCCCACGGTACCCAAAATTTTCCCAGGCCAAACCGCCCTAGTACCTACTAGTATACTATTTGGATATGACTTTTATAAAGCAGAAGTTATTTTTCAAAAGCAATTTGTTGGAATATTGTACTCGGAACTTTTGATCCTTCAGGACAAGTTTTAAATCTGATTATGAGTTATTATAATAAACCACTCTAAACTTTAAATTATTGAAACAGTATATTTTACCTCGGTAGAAAACTGTAAGACTATTGCAATTCAAACAGTTTTGCAAAAGAACAAAAACAGATTTAAAAAAAAAATAAAATAAAATCTCGGTGAAATAATGAATTGCATTGCAACGAGATTATATTGTACAATTTCATCCGAACGCAAATTTAGATAACATTCTTTCGATAAGCAGAATGTGAGTTCTTCTTCCTTGTAAATTCCTACGATAAGCGTGAAGTAAACAAATTAAGTAAATCAAAATATGTTTTTGTTTTTCTCAGTACTAACTTATGAGTATATCGAGGCATATGGTTTGATTTGAATGTGGGTATACATTCATTTAACAAAAATTCTATCATCAATTAATTAATATTAATATTATTTTGTTTTAATTATTGCAAGGCGTATGTAGATTGCTATTTTTATAAAACTCATGCTGCAATAATCATTATATACAGCGTATCCTTTCCTCTATCAAAGTAAACGAGTTTAAGAAAATTGAGTATTTCCATCAGAGAAGCCAAACCGATAGCAAAGATCATGAATTACTAGATGTGACACTCTCTATACAAACTTAAAGCTCTAACCCATATGCAACTTCTAAAACTGCCTGGGGAAAATTTTTCCATTAGAGAAAGTAGCAAAGAACTACTGCTTCCTATGCCTTATCTAAATTCCAATAAGAACGAAAGAGATAAGAATAGGCAGCCAAAAATTTTCATCTGCAGCACTTACAGTGTAGGCAAAAAAATGCAGCGTTTTTTTATCACGCATTTTTAAAGGCGGGCCAATCTGTTGGGCTCGCTGTGTGCCTCTGCATGCATGGTGTTAGTGCCGTCCCCAGGCAATGTTCCAGCATAGGGAAATCCTGAATTGAGAATGGGAACAGGCAGGCAGCACACTCAGAGCATGTATACGGATGTGGGCTGCTTACATTTTTTCACTGCGCATTTTTAAAGGCGGGCCAAACATATTCGAACGTGTGCGCTGCTCTGGGTGGTGAAACGTGATTTTAATTTTTGTTCCGCCTCCACCTCCGCCTAAATTTTTGTCTTTCTCTCACTCGTGAGCTTTTTATTACTATCCACTTTTAGCAAAATCTGCAAGGTTGGTGGGCTAAGGGGACCAAGGTCGAAAAAAGATAAGGGACTACGTCACGAGTGTCCCATTTAGTAATTCATGATCTTTGCCGATAGCATCTGCATGGCTTCTCTGACGTAGACACTCACAATAACATATTCCAAACTGATCTTAATAAATTACAGTCCCTGGCCAAAAAATTACAAACACTTTGACAATTTTATAAAGTTTTTATTGAAATGTGTATTTTTAGTAGAAAAGCTATATATTTATCAAAAATTTATATATTACATCAAAGAATAATACATTAGGAATATACATAAAAAATTATAATAATATTAATTAATATTTAGTGTTGCCACCCTTCACTAATTTCACTGCGTCTATTCTTCTTGGCATACTTTCTATACAAGCTTTGATACATTCTTTTATCTCGGGCGCTTCATGCCATATTTTTTTGATATTATTAATTAAAATCTGACGATTAGTGTTATTTTCCTTATAAACTAGCCTCTTTAGTTCATGCCACACATTTTCAATTGGATTTAAATCTGGTGAATTCCCTGGCCATGGCAATAAAGGAATATTTTTTTCCGAAATGAATTTTTTTACAGATTTTGCGGTGTGATATGGGGCACCATCTTGCATGAAGGTAAACGAAGACGCCCAAAACCCGATCTCATCAAAATATGGCAGCGCCACGGTCTCCAAAACTTTTTTGTATTGGTTCTGCCTCATGGTCACTTCGACGAAATAAAGAGGTCCTGGTCCATTAATGGTAATTGCTCCCCATACCATTACAGAGGGCGGATGCTTGATGGTTTGCTGAACGCACTATGTATGAAACTTCGCTCCCGGACGTCTTCTAACAAATCCACCGGCTTCGGTAAGACACTGGAGCGTTGATTCGTCTGTAAACACTACCTCAAAAATATAGAAAAAAAAATTACAATTAAGACTTTAAAAATTTAAGGATTCTGGAGGAATATCAATATTTACCTTTTTCCAATAGTCAATGCTGACTTGTGAATATTCAGTAGCAAATGCAAGTCGTGCTTTTTTCATCCTCTCAGTTAATCGTGGCTTTTTTACCGGTCGCCTACACTGAAAGTTAGAATCTTTCAATCTCCTTCGCAAAGTTCGGTCCGAAATATCCACGCCAGCATCATGAACCATTTTATTGAGTTCCCGCAAAGGTGCCCTGCGGTTTGCAGCAGCAATTGACACTACTTTGCGGTCTGCTCTAGGCATGGTCTTTTTTTTTCGTCCACAACTTGCCCGCTTTGTTGAAGTCACTGAAGAATTTTTCTTAATTTTTTTAGAAATTTGGACCACTACATAAGGTGAAACCCCCTGTAGGCGAGAAATTTCTCTTATTGAGTGCTTTACCGTTCTCAGCAGAGCAGAAATTGCACTTTTCTTCTCATTGGAGATATCCGCTTTTCGTCCCATTACAAAATCTATAAAAAATATGAATTTTCATTAATTTGGCGTTTTGTGCCGTAATAATGTTTGAAAATACAGCAATTTGACTACTTACCTAACAACTCAATGTTTACTTCCACAAAAAATTTGAAATTCAAATCAAACTAAGACAAATTGTTCAATTAAAACACCAAAAGAACACAGTTAAATTACCATAAGCACTTTAACAACTGGCACCTCTAACAACTCTGACCCGTCTTTTTATACTTTTTTACCTGAAAAAAAGGATCAACCCATCGTTTTACTATCATAAACTAATTAGGTATTTCCGACCAATAAACATTAATACCCTAAAGACATATCCAGGAAGAAAGGACGAGGACAATTGCAGGTAATGATGAAATTTACAAGTGTTTGTAATTTTTTGGCCAGGGACTGTATATATATTTATATATTATTTATTGAAGTTTCAAGTGTGAATTATAATGGAGGAAAATGTATTTATCTACAATCTGTTTATTTGGTATTTATTTGGGAGAACAGCAAAATAATATATGCAAATATAATGTAAAATATATTTTTTTTTCAACAAGTAGAAATATTTTATTCATTTCAAAATTGACTTATTAAAAGGTAAGAAGGATACATTCAGCAATGGAATTTGTACTTATTTTACCTACGTATGACTAAGCAAGAAAGAGGACAAGTAGAAGTTAAATGGGTTGAACTTGGTTTTTTATAGTAAAAAATTGTTATTATCCAAACAAGCAAACATAAAACTTTACCTTTTACATTTGTATAGTGTACGCCTTGCAAACTTATTTGAAACTTTATTTTGGGCATATCAGAAAAAATGTATTTTTGAAAAGAATTATTTAGGATGGTTCCAAAACATTTTTATTGTTAATTTAAAACTCTTAAATTAATATAAATTATTTACAAAATTTGACTTTTATAACTGAAACGGTACACAAACGATATCATAACAACTAAATTTTAATTTCTCGACTATATAAATTCTTTCACATATTTTAGATAGTTGACGTTAATTTAAATTTTCAATTAATGTGTTTTTTTCCGAAAAAACATTATACTAATAGTTCAGATTTAAAGCTTGAATATTTTTCCCTTGAAATGGGTCATTGATGTTTAACAAACAATTAACACAACAATTTCTATAAAAATATAATGTTATTTATTTGTATTTTATTCAATTGTTTGTTTGTAATTATAAAAATAATAAAAATATTAAAAAATTTCCATTTTCGATGAGATCATGCGCATGTGACCTCTTAAAATGTTTTTAAAAGCAAAAGGGGCGTAATCAAATTGGAAGACAAAGGATTTATTTATATTAATTTTAAAATTATATTTTTGGCAACTGGAAAGTAATAAAAATTGATGAAAATTCGAAAATAAAGAATTTATTAGTTTCAAGAAAAAGTTGTTGATACGATCTAATAATATTAATCCCGAGTATTTAATTAACCCTATAAAAATCCCAAAATATCTTAAATCATTTGCACCACAACACTACTATTTAAATGCTGCCTTTAGATAATTCTCTCTCATATCAGCTAGAGATCTTCTTCAGGCTGTGTAATTTTAATTGAGAACTGAAATAAACAATTTTTGGCAGCGAACCAGTCATTAATTAAAATTAATGAAAAGGCGCGCAAACCAGCGAACAAGAGCGGGTGCACACGTTCGGAACAATTAATCAGGAAAAAAAATCAATTTGTCGGTGTGCTGCCTGCCCAACTAAGGGAGGCCAGGGCTGATTTCATCCCGGTTCCTGTGGACCTCCTACAAGGCTTCCCTTCATTGGGATATCATAATGACAGTCTCTCGCGGCTATGCTGCACTAAATGTGGATGCAATTTGTACCTCACCTTTCTGTCCACATTCAGCCCTAACTGCGGGGCGTAACTTTTTGAAAAGAGCCTTTTTGCCCTCTGAAAATGCTGCACATGGTAGTGGTTTTGTTCTTCTACAAAAAAGATTACCCTTTGTTAAAAGGTTCTTCAGATTAAGTAAGCACATTTGAATGAATAAAATAGAGTTTCTGAACGTAAATAACTTCAAGGCCAAAAGGCACGCCGAAGCAATTATATTTTGATTATTCCGAAGAAGTTCACAAATCGCTGCTAACAGTTAATGATCTACTTAAGCCCATTCTGTAGCTGGAATTTGTCAACAAAAAATCCTCTTAAAGTGGTGCAGTGTTCGCCCGGAGCATGATGACTTCGATCACCGACATTGCTTTGATTGTACCGTTTAATGTAGTCTAGACGAAAATAACCTCGTCTTAATGTCTGGCGATATGAAACCTTAAACCGCGGAAGATTAAGAGAGATCAAAACGTCATCACTCAAGGGCCTGATCCCTTTCAAGCACTCTCTGCTTTCCACTGTTAGGCTGGACGGGTGTCTAAAAATATCCCAAAAAAATAAGACACAATTGAGCAAAGGAGTGCCGTGTCGATCATTTATAAGCGGAAAGGGCGAGGATTAAGGCTTATACTTTGATGGGCTACTATGTCACAACATCTTAAAACAAGCTCTTTCCAGCAAAATTTATTTCAAAGACGGAAATGGGGCGATAATTTATATGAAGTTGTGATACATTGTAACGGGCTCGTTTCGAGTTGATGTTGCCGACTTCCAATGCTCCAAAGCGAGTCCTGCTGTATTTGGGCCAAGCAAGATCGTACCTAGAACGATCTTTTTACCCATCTTGTTCTTAGTGGCCACAGTAGTTTTTATTGTGATGTTTTGCAGTGTTGCATCGTCCTCTAAAGGAATTTCAATTGTTGAAATTTCTGGATCCCATCTAGTGGATAGTGTAGGCAGAAACGAATCAGTTTTCCAAGAGTTTAGCAAAACGTCGTGTTCAAAAATCGATGTTTTCACATAAATCAGCCCTGCGGTTGCTTCAAATTCATCCTTCACTTTTATTGAACATCTCATTTTTGTTGTTGACACCTTTAAACAGTAGTCTTTGTCCGATTTTGAAAATTTTCTGTTTTTAATTTTCTTTTTCATTTCCGTCAAACTCCACTGCCGCTTTGCTGCAGGTGGATGACCATTCGGTGGAGCTTCTTCTGGAATTAGCTCTTCCTTGCTACTATCGTACACTTCTAAAATAAGCTCGATTTGGCCTTTTGGGGAAGTATTTACCTGGAATATTTGTTTTTTTTTTCATTTAATGCTATTTTTATAAATAAATAAATAAATGAAAAGCAATATTAGATAAAGAAATACTTCAAAACTAAGAGAAATAATAATTTGGGTGTATGTATGCATTACTAATCTCTGATCAGTGAAAGATTGACAATAGTGAGTAATTCTTTAAACAAGAGATTATATCAATTCTAATTGATTCATGAATTCCAAACATTTTGGTAGTATAAACAAATTGTAAAACCGCAAATTGTTTGCTTGGGCATTTCCCTCCTAAACACAAGCACCCGTCCGTTTTGTATTTAAGAAACTAAAAAGACTCAGAGGCAGTTGAAGCTAAACAAATACGAAATCTCCTAGAAATAGAACTTTCGTGAAGTCTGCATTGTCCGTCTGCAGATCTTGGAGCATAACAAACAGTTGTCACTTCTAAAAATAGGTCAGCGATGCAAGTGGTTCAACGGAACTGATGGAAGCAGAGCTCCCGAAGGGAAATACCTATTTAACTTTATCCGGGCACAAATATACTAATTGTATATACTCGCAGAAGTATTGCAGAAATACATCATCTTTTGTAGCTAACTATAAAATTCCATCTCATGACCACCATAGATGCGGTAAACAAATTTCAGCCAAGCATCAACTCAGCGAAGAAAGTGCGTAATAGCATAATTTGCACTGAAAGCATTAAAAACGAAAGTATTTTCGGCAGGGCCTCCATGATAAATTTAACTCAACTAAGTGGTCATAAAATTATGAAGTTCGTATCAAAACAGCCAGTCATTGCTAAATTAAACGGAAAGTTTTATGGCCCATCTATCTGTCTATGGTGGCGGTAGGGAGTAGTTCGGCTGAAAACGGCGGCACTGATTCAAACCTCTTTGCGGCTATTCCTTGTACACACAAATCCCGAGATATTTTCAATTTGAAATTTCAAAATTTTATAAATGCACTTAAAATAAAACAGTCTACGCATCGTTGTGTCACACTATACTACAGGGAATTTTAGTTAAGTAATGGAAAAAATTGTATAGGCTATTTTCAATTTGAATGCTTCTTCGGCATTTTGAAGTCTAAAATGTGAAATGGTACCTTCGGACCTTCGACTTGTGGAAAGATATTTTTTATTGACTTCAGGCAAATAACACAAATATCGTTTACTTTCAAAAATTGGGATACTACACTGTAGAAAGCTAACCTTTAATAAAATAAAAAGATGGACGTAACAAATAACGTTATTTCAGTATATTGAGAAAGAAACCGAATCAATACGATTAAAGGCGTTAATTTAAATACTTATTAAGTCATTGAAAGGAAGATAAATATTCCACCAAATTAGAGATATGGAAATGCAATCCAAAGAAAGCAATTATATACTAAAAATGAGATTATTTGGTTTGATAATTTATGAAAATATGTATTATACTAGGTGAAATGCTTGACTTCGTGTAGCTTAAACTTAAGTAATATACTAGTGATAGTCTGAAATATTAAATTTGTCTGAACGCGTGTATCAAAAATATTGTGTGATAGAAAATGTTCCACCTTTTGTTAATTAAGATGTTATTCAAAAAATATAAAAAAATGACTTAAAGTCGGAACAATGCACAAAAGTGCATAAAACGCATTGGAAGAAGTCCTGTGCTTTTAAAAATCAAGGGAATTTTGAGATGTTAAAATACGTTTCATAATTTGTCAGAAATGTTATTCGTGCTAACAATTCAGCTGAAAAATTAAGAAATTAAGAAATTTGTGCTATTCGTTCCTACTTATATTTCCATAAGAGTAAATATTAAAGTTTATTTGGAATTTACATGTCTAAGGCTAAATTGATAAAAAAATGTATGTACCTTTGTATACATAGTAAAGTTCTAAGAATAACTCTGATAAATGAGAATTTGAGTACTTCAAGTTGGAGTAATCAAGTACTCGTAGAGAGTTGGTCCGCGTTTGAGTAAAAGAGTTTTGGGTATCCGAGTTCTCCAGTACTCCATTAGAAAAATTATCCGATAACTCAAGTACTAAACTATTTCAGTATCTAAGGAGTATCTGACTATTAGGGTTTGGGAGCATTCAAGTGCAGTAGTATATGAGTCCTATGACATGCATTGTTTATTTCTAATGTCTGAGCTTTTTGGAAAATTTGTAAACTTATAGGGTTTGCTAAAGGGCTTTTTAAAAATTACTCCAAGTATATTCCGTGCGACACTAAACGTTTAAAAAAATCGGAATACACGAAATTAATCTCATTCTTATGTCTTATATCAAAACGCATTATTTTAATTATTGATACCTCTAATATTCGTATACTCCTTAAATGAGAACTCAAAAACTCTCTAACTCTGTGTTCTCTGATAATTATTTCTCAAGTAATCGAGTACTCAAAACATGTTTATTCAAACTAGAGTAATCAAATATTTAAGTAATTAAATTTAAAAGTACTCGAGTAGTAATAGCCTTAACCCAAAAAAGCCCATATCGAGTCCGCCAAATTGCATATGTGACAAAATGTAATTTTTAAAGATTTTGTAATAAACTCTCTTCATACAACTGCGGATAAAGTTTTGTGTATGACATTTTTTTCGGCTATTATACCAAATAGATCTTTAAGTCATACCATTAAAGTAGATATCATCCATAAAAATTTTATCATTATGATTATCAATATCAAAATTGTTAACAATAAAAACAATGCCAGCAATATGCACAATATGTCTTAACAAGATAATTGCAAGGAAAATCTTCTCTAGCTCTCTATGCTCATATGATAAGACTGTTATTGCATTTCAGAGAGAAACACTTTCAAAATATTAGTTCATCCCATTATAATGAAAGACTCAATCTGAGTTTCTAAGTTCTAAGTTTCTATGTTTCACTTAATTTGAATTAACTAAGCCTTTGCTCAGTTTATAAATATTGGCATATGATCTTTAGTAAATATTGATTAAGTAATTAAATTATCGATTTTTCTAATTCCCTTATTCGTGAATAGTTATTCAGGTTTATTCATCTTATTAATGAAACGCTTCGTTACCCCGTTTTCTTTTATTTTTAAATACGTGTGATATTTCAACTAAAACCCTAAGCGGAAGTTAAAAAAAACTGTGTACTTCCTTTTAATTGATGCACAAGATCCCTCAATAAAGCATTTTTACAACTTTCCATTCATGCGGCACGTCGTAAATTTCACTGGTGACCAAAAACACAAGCCTCAGAGTCAGAAAGCCGCCTGAGAATTCTTCACATTTGAATGGGTTTAGCTTAGTGCGACAATTTCATTACAATCATTAAACGGTCCGGGTGCCAAGAAAAAGCAGGAAAAAGAAACTTAAGCTGGAGGGAGTTCGTTCCACAGTAATTAGCAAACTCAGTGGGAACTGGAAATTAAAAGGGCTCACAACTGGGCAAAACATTAGATTAAGTGGTAACCCAACGGACATCTGAAATGATCTAGTCTTTCAGAGGTCAAGTGTAAGTATAAAATTTCATTTCATAAAATATCAAATTACTGTTTTTAAAACCAATTCCCCCTTTTTTTCGTTTAAAAATATATACATAAAACATTTCTTTTTAATAACAAGCCGTTTTGAAAAGAATTATTTAAGAACACGTTTAAAATTGCCACGTCTGATAACATTTTTGTTTAATTAACTAAAATTGTTTTCATTTCTTGTAACTTTCAGAGTTTAAATCCAAAATGACATACATATTCCAAGTAACGTACTCTGTGAAAATGCAGGAAAGAAGACAAATTAGAAATATCACGTAATTTTCAGGAACTTCTTTAAATTTTAGCATACCAATACATAATATCAAACATCTTTATATGTATTTAATATGAGTATATAGGAATTACAAATAGATCCCTTTTTCAGCTTATTACAATTCGTGTTCAGTACTTTCCTAAACATAAGAAATTAAACATATATTAAAAATTTAGAAAACTAATTACTTCTGTGCTATATTTTAAATGTATGTAGTAAAATTTTTAAGAAAAAGAAAACCCATTGAAGTTATATCGGCGAACTCTTGAATGCAATATCAATTCGCTTTAGGTACTTTTGAATTAGTGTGTATTTCCTCCTTAAGAGATAAATTAGATTTAGTTCACGCAGCAGATAGAAAACAAGATTGTCTTTCTTCAACTTTCGATTTATATATAGAATAATAATAAAAGCGAGATTAATGTGCAATATATATATATACAGTTAAGTTTAGTTTAGAGTTACTTACACCGTAATGTTTCGATTGTGTTACTGTGATGTCTTTTATAGGCAACCAAATTTCGTCGGTTATAAACTGTGGACCTTTGGTGCTTTTTTTAAAAATCTTTGGTTCTAGGTAACATGTCACTGATCCTGTAAAAGGATTAAAATTTAAGTCATTAAAAATCACAACAAAAAAAGTATTTCAATATCTTACCAATATTTCTTTTGGTTTCACTTTTAGTAAGTTTCGAATTCATTTCGTCTACTTTTTCCTTACTTTCATCTTTGCCTGTTTTGCTTGCTTCTGCTTTGGCTTTTAGTAGAGATACTCCTTTATCTCGGAGGGATCGGTACGTCCCCTTAAATCGATCAAAACTCTATTTGAAATAAAATGTTTTTATTAATACAGTAACAAAAAGCCCCCGCCTCGCAAAGCAAAAACTTGTATTAATAAAAACTTAATATTATTCTCATAAATTCACTAGAAATAAGCTACTAACTCAATATCAATTGACAATTTTCTTTTCTTATGGTATATGATAAATTGACTTACTCGTATGTGTATAATTTTGGAACAATTGTGCTCAATAATACTCTAATTGCGGGAAATTATAAGTTTTCTATTTAAGTATTTGTAATATTTGGAAGAAAACGTTACATAGAAAAATATAAATATACTTATGCATATAATAAACGTCCTAAACCTATCTGTTCAAAGCAACAAATTAAAGAATTTGCATATCAAACCTAAAAAATATATCTAGAAATTATTAATACTTTATTCAAATTTTTAATTAAAAATTAAAATTAAACTAGAAGAAAAAGAAATAAAATACTATGAGTGTATACTTTTCGAACACGAACACCAATAACAATTTGACAATGTGAAACACAAAAAGCGTTGTTGCGGCTCAAAAATTACAAAATTTATTTTTTACAAATGCATACATATCCCAAATTCTAATGCTTACCCCTGGAGGAAGTTCCAACAGAGCATAAACTGTAAATACCACAAAATGACCGGAGAAACATTTTTCTGGTAGAGTTTCATAGGAACTTTTTTCCTTGGAATATTTTTTTATGGAAGATCTAAATAAAATAAGAAATAATCAGAAAAAAATCGTTAATTTAAAGAGTATATAATTAATCCTGCTGCCTCGACAAAATTAAGTGTGATTTTATTGTTTTTTAAAATGCAATATTAAACTCTATTCCTTTTCATAAATTAAATATGTTCGATAAAGAATATTTTTTGTCTGCAAAAACGTGAATTTTTTAACGAAAATACTACCAAATTTGTAGCTGAAACAATTTGTTATTTATCACACTACATACCAAAATAATGAATAATATTGTTATTTTAAAATATTATTTTATGGGCCTTGAGTATCTAATTATTAATTAATTATTAATAATATTAATTGCTATTGGTTAATTAAATATTTATAGTTACACTTAATTATGCATTTATAATTTAATATTGTATTACTAATGTAACGATATATGTTCGTGGATCGAGATTGCTGCGTAACAGCATACTCGTACATACATGACTTTAAATTTCAAAACAGTAGAATTAATGTAGGCATTGCACACCTGCGTATAATCGCGGGTAAAAGAGTTAACTTGAAATTTATTATAGAAAATACTCACTTGAGTTCCGATCCTAAAGGAAATTTGAAATTTTCGTTAAATTTTGGCCAGGAACATGTCTGAATTGTACTGTCGAACTTTGTCGATCCAGGAAATAACTTAACCTGGAAACGAACATTTATTTCAAATTCTACTATGAATACAAAAAAAAATGAGTGACCGACCTTAACAACGTAACCCTGGACACTTTTAAATCCAAAAGTTGACGGTAGATGTCTAGCGGCGATCAGCTGCACGTTTAGTTCAGGCACAGCGCTTCGATCACCGCCATTGGCTCCCCCGGCGATGGATTGCGGTTCAAGGGTCAGCTGAAAACCGACTTCTGGGTCCAAACTTACGGAGTGTCTCTTCCGCGCCTCCTCAGAAGAGCTCTGGCCGGGCAAGAACGATCTCAGCTTACTAAGCGAAAACGACATCGCTGCGATCACGACTGGATTTCGTCTGGAATTCGAATGATATCACCGCACTGAAAGTTTTCGCGATCACTTACACCCCTTAGGAAATACCTAGTCCACACGGTCCCGGTGCATATCACAATCGGTGCCGCACAAAAGCACTAACTGCAAGCGACTGGGTCATTCTCGATCGAGTCAGCTGAACGCTTTGTTCTAGAGATAGAGCGAGTGAGAATGACGAGCGCCAGCAATTATTTAGCCGCGGAATGTCCGTTAAGACAGTGAGATCTTGCGGCTCAGCAATTCGATCAGACGCGCACGCGTAAGCGATTGACTCGACATAGTTCGATCGATTCGGCGCATTCAGCCGGATCGTCTGCCCGCTCGAGTAATAAATCTCCAGGTTCAGGTCTCTGTTCAACGCCAAGCTGACCGTTTCTGCTTACCCGCTGCACCAAGAATCTTCTAAGATTCGAAGGACCGGAAACAAGAAAAGCGGTAAGCTAGGCAATGCTGTCTAATCTGGAACACTTTGGTGGACTTGACGCAACTTAATATGAAAAATACGTGGACGGGCGGGAACCGCTTGAGGTCGGGATAATATTCGAAGTAAAATAAAACGAGGCATGCCGTTATGTAAGGAGATGAATTAAATGAGATCGCGTGGCTACGACCTTGGATTCTCATTAACGCTTTTTAGGTTTTGTTGAAAGACTTTCTAAAGATGATAATACAGAAGAGCTGATTGATGGAGGTTTTCTTTTTTTCATTTACATAAGTGACGCAAATTATGATTTATTGAGTAGGAACTAAAATGAGAAGAAGTTGATCACGGCAAACAAAAATTCAATGGTATTAAAAATGTATGTATGAGAGAGGAGACACAAAATTATTAATTTTCACTTTTCCGCAAGTTAACCCTTTGCCTTATGAATTGAGCGACGATTATTAGTGCCACTTTCGATGAGAGTTTCTGTCATTCGCTGTGACCACAAGCAGTTTCATCACAGGCCAAATTTTGTGTAATCCACTGGTTTGCCATTTTACTTTTATTTACTAAAAGCACATTTTTATATTGCAATTATAACAAACAATAACAATAAACATTATCGTGCAAAAACAACATTATTTGATATGAGCTTTTCACAAAGTCAGAACAAAATATCACGTATCTGATACGAGCTTCTCATTTTAGGCACAGAAAGGGGATCACGTCTCCCAGACGTTGTTTTAAGGCAAAGGGTTAAACTAATAATGCCATTTAAATGTGATTTTTAAAAGCTCCAATTTGATTAAAAACGGTTATTTGCTTCCGTTTCAACACATATAACGACTTATAGCGTCTTATAATTTCATTCATTTTGTTACGTTATTTAATATTATTATTATCATTATGTGCATTTTTTCATATATTAGAATTCGAATATATCTCATTTTTGTTTTGATGTCAGTTAATAATATATAGATGTAATCGTCTCAGTATATTTAGTATTGCGGAACTTGGGACACAAACGAATTTAAATGTGTTTATATGTAACTTAAATTGAAGACATTTCCATCGTTTTATTTTTCAAAAAATAATCAGCCTTTCGAAGGGTTGCTTCGAGGAGCCAACTCCCTCCCTTCCTTCGACTTTCACCTGAGTAAAAATTCTCTCAGGCACCACCTAATTAGTCTCCCCTAATCTGCCTTGTCCTTTCCCTTTCTCCGTTTTTCCTACTCTAATTTAGTTTCTTATGTTAGCACTAGTCTTAAGTTTATTTAATGTATGTAACTTGTATTAAGCGTTAATAAATATGAAATGCTAAATTTAAAGCTTTAACATAAGAGTTTTCACAATTTTCACCAAAATACTGTAACATGAAAAAAATTATAGCGAAATATATCGTAATTAAAACGTTGCGTTTAAATTCTCAAAATAATTTATCACTAAATTCTTACGATCAGCAGTAACAAATAAGTTGGAAAATGCATTTAATTTTGGTTTTTCTAACTTAAAAAATTTTTGTTAAGTTATAATTTTATGTATTAGTATGATTAAAGCATACACAAAAAATATATATATGTATATACCTATATTGTACTTCCTTTTAACTCACAATTTAAATTTCCTTCTCGGATGATTTTTCTTAAATATTTTCTAGAATATTATAATAACTAATAGAAAGCCCTACGAATTGTAAATGATGACCTCTTATGTTATAAAATATTCCAATGAACTTAAAGCATCGCAATAAATTCGGATTTTGAAAAAATAACGTACACTTTTAAGATTTTAATGATTCTATGCTCTAGAACATAAACGTAAGGAAGTGCGATAATTTGTCATAGCGTACTCAAATGCCATATGTGTGAGTTCGTATGTAATATTAAGCACAGTACAGGTATAAAGAGAAAGTGATTTTAAAAGGATTATGCCGCAATTTGCATACCATATATTTCAAAATGACTTCGTTTTTATTATACGATACCATTCTACTCAGAATTCGTTGAACTATTTTGGGATTGCAACAGTAATTTATTCAATACTTGATCCTGTGTCTTTCAAATAGAGTTTTCAAAACTACATGCCATTTTTGCATACATACTCCTTTGAGTACACTCATGTTATATGTTACTTAACAAATATATAATATTACAATTTTAAACATGGCGTCGTACACATTACCAGAGTGCAATAAAATTGTCGAATTATTTTATGAAAATAATCGTTTTGAGAGAGTTATGTTTCGAAAATTACGTGACTCTTATCCTAAACAGAAACATTCAACTGAACAGCAAAGAAACTGGATCTGTAAAAGATCAGACATCATTATGTTAGTGCCGGTCATTCGCAAGAGATTATATTGCGATGTCGTTGGAGGTAAGTAATCGATGATAGAATCGTAGCAGTTCAATGCATGATAGCATGACTGAAAAGTAATCGTTGATGAAGTTTAATGCATGTTCATGTGACAGAAACGTAATCCATCACTTACTACCGTAGACGCCCCCCTTTTTCCCCCATATCGGCTGTCTGATGAACCTATCCCTTACGTATCCTCTCTTCGCGATCTAGGTGTCACTTGTGACAGCGAACTTAATTTTCGTGAACACATTGACAGCGTGATTGCTAACATAGAGCCAATTCTGTCCTTGGCTTCGTGAAGCGTTGGTTTAAGGAGTTCCTCGACCCCTACGTTGCCAAATCACTCTTTGTTACCTTCGTCAGACCTTTTCTTGAATATGCTTGCCAAGTGTGGCAAGCCATTTTAATCCAATAGCATCAATAGGATTGAGATTGTCCAGCATAGGTTCCTTCGTTTCGCTTTACGTGACCTTCCCTGGTCTGATCGTCAAAACCTTCCCCCCTACGAAAACCGCCTGTTGCTGATTAACTTGCAACACCTGTGGAAGCGGCGGGACCTTGCTGATATTACCTTCATTCATCACCTGCTTACTGGTGATTGTACTTCAGCGGAACTCCATCTACACCAATCCTCGTAACCTCCGTTCGGCCTCTCTCTTTCGCCCTGCTTATCATCGTACCAACTCCTTTCTTATTTTTAATCTATTATTTTTTTTTAATTTATTCTAATATTTAAGTAAACTTATTGTCAGTAGCCTGTATTAAATAAAAAGTAATAAAAATAATGATTAAAAAAGTTGTTCTCAAAAATCTTAGTTGACCCGTTGTTTTTGAAAGCAGTGTAATTTTTCAATTTTAGTTTCAATAACTTCTTTAGTAATAGCCCTCAACGATTTCGAATTGCACTTACCAAAACTTTAAACACACGAGTTGCTCTTACAAACTTGTACTAACAATGAAAAGGAAAAAAAATAAAAAAAAAGGCAACTTAAATGACACAATACGCAGTCGCTTGATGCGTACTGATGTTCCGGAAAATTTTCGATCGTTATCCTTCCGTTTTGCCTTACCATATCCCTTTAAACATGCATGAAAACATGTGTTACCAACCGATTCTTCAATTTCCCACTGGGAAAGATGCCGTTTATCAATAGAAACGTTCTACTCCTATCTGCAATCCCCATATGGCGAATTTTACGCTAAAGGATAGGACTGAAATATTGTTCAGGGAATTATCGAGAATTTTAACAAAAGAGTCATCTGCTGCCAGGAAGCTTGTGGTATTTTACTGCCAGGACTCACGTGATGGATGTTACTTTCAAAGTATAATTGCCAAGCATTGTACTTTCATCTTATATATAAAATTCTCGTGTCACAATGTTCGTTCCCGTACTCCTCCGAAACGGCTTGACCGATTCTCATGAAATTTTGTGAGCATATTGAGTAGGTCTGAGAATCGGCCAACATCTATTTTTCATACCCCTTAGTGATAAGGGTTGTCCACCCTTAACATTTTTCTTTAATTTTTAGACATTTTTTTAATTTCTTTATTTTTTTTATTATGTCGCATTAAAAAATACATACAACCCTAAATTTTTACCCTTTCATCACCAACCCCTATTTTTTAATAGCCATTTTAGTAATTTAATCATTTTTCATCCCCGGTCGATAACTGATCAATCGTCATTTAATTAGTTATCCCCGCCAGTTGTCTACAGGTGTCACTTCTGACCCAGTAAACAGCACGGAGTAGGGATGAGAACGAAGCCGGTCTCCTGTTTCTCTCACACAATAAGACTTTTCTCACTCCCTACACAATTGTCGGCCATCATTATTGTTTATGCATCAAGTGTAGTAGTAACGTTGACAATTATTATTTTGCTATCTCAGTGTAACTCTCATATTAACTATTAATCATTCCTATTTTATTAATAATAATAAAATTATCAATTTTGAGTGTATTTTGTACGATTAGTTAATCAAGTGATTTTCATAACCTCAAAAGTACTCAACACGTGGCACGAGCTTCCACCAACAACGGCTTTTGAGTTGTAAGTATACTTTTTTTTATTTATATCGAAAATGTTGTTGGAAACGGTCAAAAAAGGTTCGGTGGAATTTAATTTTTATTAAAATTGGGCAAACTTTTTTTTTGTATTCATTTTTTTTTTACCATTTCTAACCATATATTTTCGATATGATTATGAAAAATAAAATTTTTCGTTTTTGTAAAACAGTCTAATGTTTACATGAATATGTAAATGAATGTGTGTACAACCAAATATTAAATACATTATAACTAGGGCCAAGATTTTTGCCGTGATTTCATTTTAACATTTTACAATTAATGCTCTTAAGTTTTTGACATTACGGCAAATATATTTGATCTTATAAAAATGTAATTTTAATTTAATTTTATTAAAAAAATGTAATTTAACAATTAAGATTTTCATAGTTTCCAAAAATTTGAATCAATCATTATGAATCTTCATTTTGAAATATCGATGGAAATATTGGTTGTATGACAAAATTATAAGAGACCATTTTTTTCGTAAAATTTAATTTTGTACAACTTTTGTCTGAAAATTTTTTTCATAACACTTATATTTTTGCTATAATTTCATAAATTCAAACTAATCATTTCAAAACTGCGGCAAAAATCCTGGCCCTAATTATACCTTTAACATTTTTCATCATTAAGTAATTTCATTAATTCTATTTATGTGTGTTTTGTACAGTGAGCAATGCCAAGAAAACGCAAAGGGGCTGATTTGAGCCGTAATACAAGTAAATCTCGAAGCTTGGGAAATAGAAGATCCGAAAGAACCGAAGAACAAATCCAGCAACAAAATACTGATGCACGTGTCAGAATGGCGCAATTGCGTCAAGAAGAGTCAGGAGATACACGAGCTGAACGCAACTACCTGAAATTGAAACACCACCTGAACCATTGAACGGTTTACTTATCGGCACGGATCCAGATTCTAACGTGTTCCTGAAGTCAATTCGAACATTCAATTCATGCTTTCAAATGACATCGTTGGGAGCAACAGAAATAGTTCGAAATACTAATGCAAATGGTCAACAATACAATTCTACATTCAAAATCAGAGACCAAGTTTATCAAAAAATGGGCTCACTGCTACCAATGCCAAACGAACCACATAAATTTTTACAAATCTACTTCATGGGCGGCGAGGATTCCGGAAGCGCACTTGCCAATCGCGTGAATGCACGTTGTGATTATAATAACCTTGATTCATTTTATGCCAGACGCATCGTCAGCGAGCTGGATGCTCTATTGAATTGTTGAAAATATTCAAATCACACATGCACAAATTACAAAGCGATAATCACGCTATCGTCATTAATCCTGATAAAACACCAGCTGGAGAGCATATTCGTAGATTCAATGCACCCGTTGTTGATGATGTTGCTGGAATCATGGTTGGCGATCGTACAGGTGCACGAGAAATTGTGATTCGTAGAAGAAATAATAATCTTCAGTTCATTGCTGATACACATCGTTCATATGACGCTCTCCAATATCCGCTAATATTCTGGAAGGGACAAGACGGATATTGCATAAACATAAAACAACGAGATCCCGTATCAGGTACTTCATTGATTATGAATTTGTTCAAACGTATTCAGTTTCCGATTAGATTGGCATTTGCAATGACAATCAACAAATCCCAAGGTCAAACGATGTCTATTTGTGGCTTAGATTTGAGAACACCATGTTTTTCACACGGACAATTATACGTGGCATGCTCTCGAGTGGGTAAACCATCCAGTTTGTTTGTGTTAGCTAAAGATGGACTAACAAAAAATATTGTTCACGCTATAGCATTAAGAGATTGATATTGTTTATTAGTGTTACTGTCGTAATTGATTAATTAATGATATATAATTTTAAGGAATAAATTATAATAACTTAAAAATAATGTTTGCCTTTTGTTATTTTTATATTCCCTCATCGTTCACAGCGCTCCATGCCTATTTCACGCATATACCACATTCTTACACACTTACAATAAGTAAGCTATTTTTTGTTTACACTAGAAATTACTTAAAAATTATTTATATGGCAAAACAACGTTTGCCGGGTCAACTAGTAGTCAATAAACATTTTGTTGACTATAATGCAAATTCTATAACTTTTTTTTAAAATTAGTTTTGAAAACTCAATTTGAAAGATGTTGTATTAAAATGTTTGACGCATGGACTTTACTATTTAACGCTATCTACGAACAAGAGTACCCCGAAATGAATTAAATTAAAAATTTAACAAGTATTCAGGTATGCTGCTACAGCTTTTTCTCATTCCAATAACATTGTACAAGTATTTCTGTCTTTTTTTAAAGCACCCTCAAAAAATGATATAAAGGTACACGTACAGTTGTTTTAAACGTTTAAAGGTTTTCTTTACGTTGTTCATGCTTTAAGTTCTATGCACAATTCAGTACAGTAAAGCATTACGAACTAAAACTATTGTAATACCAAATAACTACCATAATTAAGTTAAAAGGAACTATTGAATTGGACTCCTAAATTAATTTATGCATGTATGCCGGAAGGTTTATCTTTTTACGCGTCATACCTAGCTATGAATTTTACTAAAAATTATAAACTGGATTTTTGAATAGACAACAAAAACGAAATTTCAAAAATTATTTAAAATAAACCCCCTTCTCACTTCGAAGCTTATATTTATGGAATATGTGACCATTTTGCACACACTGAATCATTTCAAGCTCTATGACCACAAACATTTCATGCACTCAGCCCTGAGAAAAATTGAAATTTCCTCAAGTCATTTCTCATCGGTGGGTAGACAGTAAACATTCGTGTCAATTTAATTCAACGAGACAAGATTTAGCGTTCAATTGCTAAACGAAGACGCAACCGATCGCACTATCTTAAAGTCTTTATTTATCTCCTTAGAGAAAATATCCACTGTTTTAATACACTGTTTACTAACCACCACTGATAAATAACCTAGATTATTGTAAAATTTACGAAAATCAAAAAATAAAATAGTTACAAAATTTTCAATCACAACACGCGACGGCGACTTAGATCAAGTCAAATGTCTGCCTACTGAAGCACGAAATTTAGCCAAGAAGAGCAAGGGAAGCTTCAATTGTCCCAGCCCCCACTAAGCAAAAATGAGAGGCACATTCAGAGTTATCATCGGGTGAGCTCATTGATAAGATAAAGTTGGCTTTCTTGGAGTAATATTTGATTAGACGGTGATTCCTTTCGAGTGTAACTTTTTGCAATGCACTTTTACAACACACTCTTAAATATGAGTTGAGATATGGATGATAAAGAATGGTCTACGAAATCTGTATACATTTCAGACTAGCTGAAGCCTTTAATTTGCGTGCACTTTTTCTAGCTATACTTCTTAAATTGCATTGTATCAGAATGGAATTTGTTGTAAAAACACTTTGTGAGAAAGTAATAATTGTTATGAGTCACCCTCACCCTCTGCATTTTATAAAAGCACTTTACTTGCCTCACGTATCTAATTTATTTTGATAAAGATATTGATAAAATCAGTAAAATGAACGTTTTAAACGTGTTCAAATGGCCTAAATAGAAGTAGTCTATTTAGTTTTTCACTAATTTAGTGCCGTTTAGTACTACGTATACATGAATGTATATACAAAGCTTTTCACCACTGGAATAAAATTTTGTTCCAGATGCGAACAATTTATTTGCATTTTTGCACCAATTAAATAAATGGGCTAAATGGACAAAATACAATTTGATTTTACATTTTATAAATAAATTCTAAAGCTAAACCACAATTTTTAGGATATAACTATTAAATTACAAATTTTAATTAAAACGCAAAATTTGTTTCCATGGTCGAGGTTTTATGAAAGTTTAGAAACAACGATTTTACCGAAATATTGTTATAACTAGTGTAAGTATGCTTCTATACATATATCAAACATATTTAACTATTATATAACTCATGTAAATTAATTGACAGAAATATTTATAAAGTAAAATTTTATTATTTTCATTACATATAGCGACTACAGTTAATAAGCGAGCTGGTTAATAAGCTAGGATTAAATAATTTTTGTAGATGCGAAAACAGAAAACTCGTGCAAATACGGTCCTGGATTTTTTGAAATTTAAAAATGCCCATACCCATTATGAATTGTACATTGCTCCGAAGTCGTCTTGATTTTATTTTTCATTCAAATTACTTACTGTAAGAACATTTCGGTCACCTTGAAGTTTAACTTCTTTTATCCATTTTGGGTCTGCCATCTTGAATTTTGGTATATTTGAATCCCGATTGCCTAAAGAACTCCTAGATATTAATTTTCAGTAAAATTGCTGGAAATTGAGGAATTTTTGGTCTCCATATTGTATCCGTTATTCCGAATTTAGAAATTTTAATGTCAAATTCAAAATCGGCATCCTCAAAAGCCTCCTAGTGTCGTTTTTCAATCTTGAATCGTTTTTACATATTACATACATATATGTAGATTCAAAATCAATGCAACATTCGTCTCATAGACCGCGCAAAATACGTAAACACGTATAATTTTTAAAGTGACAAAGAAAAATGAACTTCTAAGTACCTTTCTAGAGTAGTATGTCAGAATGTTATATGTAATATGTTTGTCTGAGAGACGAATGTTTATGAATAGTGTACCTCCCATTCATTTTTATGAATCTAATGTTAAATAAATTTCGTTTAAATTTGTTATATTCCAAAATTTTAATTACCATATTAAGACCGCCATTTTGAATTTCCTAATTTTGCTGATAAATTCGAAATTACTGGCGTCTAAATGCCCATAGCACTAATTTTTACTTAAATTTGTTGAAGTGCGAAAATTGTTGGGCGCTATATTTTATCCGCCATCGTAAACTTCCAAACTTCGAACGGAGATTCGAAATCAGGATATTTACAAACTTTGGCCGCCATCTTGGGTCCGCAATTTCAAAATCCGTGAATAAAAAGTAGCTTATATATTAGGCCAGAATATGTAGTGCCTTCACTCAAAAAATGAAAACGGTCGAACCAAGCATTTAGGCGAGCAACAAACAAATAAACTTTCGATTTTATGTTTTGCCTTTCTTATACTCTGCGCTTGTTTATACTGTTTTGACGCGCCGCTCTCGCTCTTAATGCATTTTATCGCAAAAGTTCGAATGAACGTGAAATAATATCCTTGTAAATTTCCAGAACTCATAAGCGTTTAAAGTTTCGTGAGGTACTTGAACATGCGACGTGATTTTCATAGTAAAATAATTGGTTTGTAAAGTCATTCACAGAATATTTTGAGAATTGTTTTCCTACCATATTTGAATAAAATAGCAAACACTTTAAATGTTTATTGAACACTAAACTTACAATCCTCCAAAAATTAACAAAATAGGTAAAAATATGCAAATATGCAATTATGAGAAACTCTAATTTAAATGAATAAAAATATAATTTATTTACAATAAGATCCTTCCATCTATGCAAATAAAAAATAATCAAACTTAAAAAATCAAAAGCCAGCATTTTTGTGTTTATGTATATGTATGTACGATTATTGTTCGCTGTATGGTATTTTCAATATTTCCTTAATAAAGGTAAAACACTTGAATTTTGATTTAATAAGAAAAACTGAATATAATGAGAACATATACTTTTATAAAAGTTTATTTAAATTATCATTCTTAAAACTATAGTAATAATCTCATAAACTTATATTAATCGTCAATAAAATATCAAATCTGAGTACATCACTTTTTCTTTTTGTATTCCCAAGTCTTAGAACAGTTCTCGCACAGCCATAGAAGTTAAGCTCTATAATCTAACTGTAATGGTTTCCTCAACCTTGTTGTCCTCATCAATATTAATACACTTAACTTCGTCATTGAATGTGACACTAGACTTTCTTTTATCTGATGGTCTTACAATATCCATATCAGGTGTATAAATTATTGGTCCTTCCGATATATCACCTAAAATGTGATGAACTTTCCGGGCAAATCTTTCAATATCCTCTGTTGACTCTGCCGACGATCGCTTCAAAATCGAGTTTTTCTTCCGCGATAAGCTCTCTTTTTTTAAATAGATATGGCTATGGTGAGGAGTGTCGTTGTCATCATTCGTAATTGTAGAAATTGTAGTTCCTGTGTCAGATGGTGAAGACAATCGCTTAAACCTTTTCCGGCGGTAAACGAACCAGTGAATGATCCCGACTAAAAGATCAATGTACAATTTTAAAAAATAAAATATTTTGTTTCGCAGCTTACCGACAATAATTACTATAATAGCTGAAGATAAACCTACAGTTACCACTATGACTATAAAATAGCCGTCATCTTGGTTTTTGGGATTATCGTGAGTTTCAGTGGCTTTTTTCTTGCCTTTATAAGAAACGGTTTGAATCCGGTCAGTTTTTTCCGAAATTTCGCTGTAAATAAACATAGTTATTATAAAATCAAGATTATATAAATTATTTTAGTGTATGTGGAAATACTGACTCGATAATTATTTTACTGTCAAGAAGTTCTTTATTTCCATCGAAAGCATATATCCAGGCCTTGAGAGTGATAGTTGCTTTAGCCTCCTTAGTTCTGTTTTCAAAAGGTATACGAGTAGATATAAAACCCTTCCGAAGATATCTAATTTCAATACCATCCAACTTTTGAAGTCCCTTAATAGCTTTATAAACTTTTTCTTGAGTTTCCCTTTCTACAGTTAGGAGTACGATGTGTTTAGCTAAGATCTTATGGACCATAATATCTGTAGTAGACTGTTTTCCATCTTTTGCTCCATTTCTATCTGTTGCAATAACTTTAAGAAGTACTTTCTCACTATTTTGCATGGCGGTTGTTGTAGGAATAATTTCACCTGTCACGGAATTTATATGGAAATCTTCATTTGGATGCACTGTGTAACAAATCTGAGCATTTTGACCAGCATCTTTATCTCTTGCAACAACTTTCAGTAAGTAGTCCAAAAATATTTCTTCAGAAATACTTGACTCTGGATACCCGATTTGAAAATTACTTGGTGGATACTTAAATTCGGGTTTGTTGTCGTTAATATCCTCAATAATAATAGATAACATTATTTTGCCCGGCGTAAATCCAATGTCTCCTGTGAGAACGTAAGACCTTTCTTTAAATTTCGTTGGATGGCTCCAGCGTGCCTCAGGAAGCAGATCGTCGATTGAATTGTAATAATTGGTGTATGCATTCGGGATACCATTTTTACAATCAAGTTCAAGTTGAACTTGAATTTGGGGAACCAGCATACCCGAAAATACTTCACTTTCCCGATCAAGTGCAATAGATGTAAGCATATTTGTGTTTTTATCAATTTTAACGTATTCTGAAAAAAAAAATTTTTTTTTTTAATTTTCGTTTAGTATGAGACTAATATAGTAGTTTACCCTCATTCGGATCCTGCATTACTATGAAAAGTTCACAATTTCCATAATTTGTATTTAAAATATTTTTGTGTTCGACACCTTCGGCGAGGTGCTTTACAAGCAGAGAACTGTTTACTGTGACGAGACTGGGACAATTTTTGTAACCTTGTACTGCATCTATATTATTACAGGGCGGACAGATATCTATATATAAAAAATTAGACATGTTTGAATATTGCTTGTTGTAAAAATAATATTAAGATATTGTATTCGAATTCCTCGCATTAAATAATTTGATGAATTATGATATTGATGTTTTAAATAATGTCTGGAATATATCTTGTATATCTATCATATTTGTATATTTTATATGAAACAACTATGGCTGGATGCAGTAAATTAAAAATAATAAACGATTAGTTCAAGAAATTCAATTATAAGGAAGCTAGAATCAAGAAATATACTCGTAACTTATATATGTATGTAATTATACTGCCTTTAGTTTTTCCTAGTTGAACTGAACATGAATATGAACATTCGCAATGGTTCAGAGGTACACTTCATCTAATTGGAAATGCCAATTTTGTCCAATATGGACAAGGATTCCACACAATCATAAATAGAGTTATCTTACTCAAAATATAATTCAGTGTTGAACTCTATCCGGTTAATATCGCTGGGAAAATACACACAATACACATATACGGAAAAACACCGTGCAGCACTGCGTTGAAGTTTCTAGATACAAAACCAACACATTATTTATAGATAGTTCTAAATCTAGGTGCTAGAAAATTATTTAGATTTTTCCATAGTAGATACAGAGGAAAATGTATAGGGACATATGACAAAAACGTGAATTTTTCATGCTTATTTAACGTAGAGGGAGATAAAAATTAAAAATTACGTTTTAGTCCGCGGAAATCCAAAATTCGCGATACTTTTTGAACAGACCACGGATGCATAAATTCTACTAGGATAAGAAGTGAAAGAATAAGGCTTCCTCCTGGCTGTAAAATAGAATTCAGATTGTTATTTTTCATTTATTTTGTAAATAGAATTTGCAAAAACAAAAACTCAAATCCCATATACTTTTAGCGTAAAAATTGGAAGTACAAGATTTCCTTTGCCCCATAGGTTCAATGTCTCAAAAAAACAAAAAATCCATACATCTAAAACCTATATAAAGTAGCCAGAAATAATTTAGTTAATCGCTTCACTTCTGATGCGGGCAATTTCTCATGTTTCTTCTCTTTTTCCTTGGAATAAAATGAAAATTGCCATTAAATTTGTTAATAAGTAGAAGTAATTGTATTCGTGATAATTTAAATAACCCATAATTTCTTAATTTTGTTCATATGAATTTAATTGTTATTACGTTAGTTTTAAATACCAAAATAGAAAACATTTTACACAAAGGTTTTTTATTTTGATAGAATTAGTCCTTTAGTTCGACTATTTGTAACAATTTCAACACGAAACCTTTCATTGTTAGATTTCAATATAAATTTTTATACCTATATAGATATAATAGTTCCAATTAGTTTCGAATATGTCAACTATGTATAGAAATATATTATATTTATATTTGCTAAAGCAGATATGAATTTATACACCAATTACCCGATTTTCACAGTACTTTAGACGATTTCGCATGTACCTGAATTTCAAAACAAGTGATTAAAAATGAACATTTTAGTTGCGTATTCGTATAAATATGTACCTTCTTTTTTAATTCCACTGTATTGTACTGGCACACATATTTGTAATTACATATTTTGTTTAATTCCATTCTAACCACTGAATCATCAAATACTATCCAGTAAAGACTTACGAGTGTGCTCTTTTAAAACAGCTAAGTTAAGTGCACTACAAAGAATTCAGAACAAACATTTATTAAAACAATTCAGAGAATCGATTGTTAAATTTTTTGGAACAGGTCTTGATTCACCCTGAATAATAAATAAATGATAATGTTAATTTTAATTTATTTTCATTTTACATGGTTTTACTCATAAAAATTCACTAGTTTTTGCACGGTTTTCTGAGAACGCGATCTTCAGTGTAAATCAGGAGTTAAGTACTATATAAAAATTTCTTCGATCTTTGATCGGAATCCACTTTACACGTATTATTTTAAGATAAGTGAAATATATTTTTAAAATTAGAGAAGTATAATCAGAATGATTAATTTAAAGAAACGTTCTAACTGAATCAAAGAAGACAGTCCACTTAATTTCGTTGTTTGCTTATTTTTCTATGAAAATATTACTAGATAAAAAATTGTATTTGAGCTTCTTAAAAACTAAGTTAAAAATAGGTTGGAAAAATCAGCGTAGCTAAAGATTTTGCAGCCACATGTATTTCCTATTATTATAGCGAAACTTGTAGAAAATTCCATGTATTTTTTCCTAATCATGATTCATGACTCTTAAAGCGCTGAACCACATGTTACTCATTTGTGGGTATCTTATACTAATGATAAATATGTTATACAAATAGAAAATACCACTTTTAGACATAATAATTTAGTAGGAGTGAAACTGATGTACCTGATATTACTTTAATGCATTAATGAACTACGATAACTCTTCATTAGTGTTTAAGTTTATTGGTGAAACCTTATGTTGTCTACTTATTTATAATATACATATTATAAATATGGCATGTGCTGAATATCTTAATCTGTAATAAATTTAAGTAATCTTAACATTTAAGGCCTATAAATTTTGGTAGCGTTGTAAACCTTATGAATTTCACAAGATTTCTACCTTGTATTGTTATATCGAAAACCTAATTAAATAAATAATTGAACTTGCGTTATTGTTTATTTTTTAAGTTCGAACTCACCGTCGGCTGCAATCGCTTTGGATATGTAGAGCGCAATCAAAGGAATTACTAAAAATCTAATCATTGCTATATCCACAAAATCTTTCCATTTTAGTCTTTTTCGAAACATTTCACAGCGCATTGTATTTAATTTCACCCATCGAAAGCCACTTGAGTCGGGGGAGTTCACAAAATTTTCGAAAAACAAAACTTCTTCCTGCACGGTCGCGAAAACTGATAAGACTAAAAAGGTGTTCGCTTTCTCCGTGAAATGCA
The DNA here is from genome assembly GCA_963969385.1 of Philonicus albiceps. Lineage (NCBI taxonomy): Eukaryota > Metazoa > Arthropoda > Insecta > Diptera > Asilidae > Philonicus > Philonicus albiceps. The sequence continues at coordinate 41,704,268 of OZ017772.1, read as the reverse complement.
GTTGGCTCCGTCTTATCAAGCTGAAAGTATAGTAACTGAAGAATACTTTTTGAATTTGCTGCAGGGAGAGGAATCAATAGCAAAGACATATGTATTTCAAATATATTTTTAAAAGCGAACAAACTATTGGAATAAACAACAAAACTAAGAAAATTGTTTCAATCGCTCTCCCGTGCAAGGTGTTAAGAAAACTTTTAAACTGATAAGCGATCCGGCCAACAAGAGCGATTTAATTAATTACTTCCACTAGAATTGATAAAACTAATCAGTTTTTCCATCATCGATAAAATTTACGATTCTGCCACAAATTTTGGAGTAGTTGTTTCTTCGAGCGATGGTTCCGTCGTGTGGTTCGTATCTTCGTTAGTCACATACATCTGGACATAATCAGAAAAATTTTTCGGTTTGGTTAGTTCATTTTTGCGAATAGGAAGTCGTGGAGAGAGAGACAACATGCTCGCCCATTGACCTTCGCAGAGGTCATCGTACCGCAATAAACCCACTTCTCCACCACCCAAATCTCCAGGACCCCTGCACATCGGTTGACCGTCCCAAAGTTTTGTCCTCGAAGCCCTTATCCAACGAGCTAAATACAAGGCCCTGCAATCACAATGCCAAGGGTTTTTGTCCAGCTTCACTGCAATCAAGTTTGGAAGATTATCCAATGATCCGCGCGGAAGATACTGCAATTTGTTTGAATCAATTCGTCTGAAAGGGTCGAATTGGAATATGGATTGGATTTCAAAACTCAAAATAGTTTTACAATTTTTCTAGCTTTTGCAGCGGCTGAAACGCAGTAGCGTCGAATGTCTTAATTATGTTGTTGTTAAGGGTGAGTATCCGTAAATTTCGTAGCCCTAGAAAATTTCCACTTTGCAGAGTTGTCAGGTTATTAGAAAACAGCATTAATCGCTGCAAATTTATAAGGCGAATAAAAAGTTCGTCTGGTATGAAGGGCAGAGCGTTTTGACCCAAAAATAGTTCATTTAAACTCAGCAGTTTTGAAAATGCTGCATTTTCAATCTAAAATATTGAAAACAAAGAAAATAATAAAAGTCTTCTAAAAAAATAGATTATCATTTACTACTAAAAATATTAAACAACACTTACTCTTACAATCCTGTTCATAGTTAAGTCCAACGTAACCAAATCAGTTAAATTTTCAAACAAGTTTGCAGCAATGTTCGTAATCCTGTTGTTATGTAAAATTAATGACTTCAAATTTTTTAAATCAGAAAAAGCATCTTCAGATATATTTGCTAAAAAAAAAAAAAAAATTAAAAGCAAGTTGAAAACTACAACAACTTACCAATTGAATTTTTTGATAAATCCAACATTTTCAATTTGGACAAATGTTTGAAGCATCCTCCTTTTATTTCCTCAATTTCATTACGGGAAAAATCAAATTCTTCCAGTTGAATTTCCTCTCTCAGAAGATCTGGTGGTAAGGCCTTAATTTTATTATCAGATAAATTTATAACGGTGAGTTTGTGAACATGATGAAATATAGACTCAGGAATCTCCCCGAGAAGATTTTTAGATATGTCTAACAAATGTAGGTTTCTCAATGTTTGAAATATTCGGTAATCCAAATCTTCCAGTTGATTTTTCTGGAGACGCCTGTAAATATGGTATGTTTGAATTAATTACACAAACCTACATTTTTGATGTTTCTTCTACAAGTGATCAAATAATAAATAGGTCTGTTGTTGATAAACTTTCTTTTTCGTATATTGACTACCAATTTGGTAACACATTTTCGAAAAGAACTGAACAAAACCTGTATTTTTTGCATAGTGAGATATTCTTAACCCACCCTGAAAAGTAAGTTCAAATTACTCATGCTCATGCAGTATAGTATTTTATTTAAAGTTATATTTTTATAATGAACTAAAGAATTTGTGCAACTTAAGTTTCTAGTTTTCTTTAAAATCATATGTTCATATTTGAATGTACTTTGAGGCGCATTTTGTTAATGCTACTTCAGAGGGGAAAATCCTATCAAATATTTAATCACGCAACAAATATCGAAATATCGCTATTAATATTAGTTATAATGCCTCCTCGATAATTATTTAGAAATCATTCGGCTCTATTTATGATATTTATAATACTTACAATTGTACAAGACTGTCCAGGTCCTGGAAAATATCGAATGGAAGGAAATCTAATTTGTTATTTGATAAGTCCAATTCCACCAATAACGTAAGTCCTCGAAAGCAGTCCTTATGTAATGTCGCCAACATATTCCGGGATAAGTCGCTAAAACGAATGATTTTTTTTATCATGTTATTATATTTTTATTCAATCGATATATCGCTAAACTTTTTTCCCAGTTGTATCTACATTTTTGACCTACCATATTTTAATAATTTTTCGAATTCTATACGCAAACATACACACCTCAAGTGAAATATTTAACTTCGTTAATAATACCACTTTCTTATAATCTTTATTCAAAAACCTTCGCAAACATTTTTTCTGGGGAATATGACGGTCCTAAGAGTTTCATTAATTTGTAAAACCCCTTAAAATTATGTAATATGTATGGATTTTTGAAACAGTTCCACTTTAAGTACCTTTGAACTTAAGAACCTTAAGTTTATTATTATATTATTTAAAAAAGGATTTACATTAATATTCATAACAATTTAAAGCAAGAGAGAAGCTGTTTCAAGAAGTTATACTACAAATTTTATTAAAAGTTTAGTTTTTAATAAATGTGAACTGTAGATCGCTACAATTACCATCTAAAATAAAATCCTTTAGTATTAATACAACTTTGAATTTTGCTCGAAAAAGAAGGTTTCTATGCAAAGGCTTCTCTCTCTACTCTTCTTCCAAGAGGTTTTTCAGCTACTCCAGCGTTTTGCGTTTCGTTTTTAAAGCTATGTCACACTAAATTTTCCAAATGTTTTCACTAAAGAGCAGACTGAATTAAAAATCTCTTAAAGGGTTTTGACGAAATGCTATAAAAAAAGAAGTGAAACAATTTTAAAAAAGAATTCTTTCGAGTATTTAACTTTAAATAATGAAATTTGTTCGTCTACATTTTTAACGAATTCCAAAAATATCTCATTACCGTAAATCAAAGAATTTTTCTTTAAAAATATTTCCATATAAATCCCTAAAATAAACTAATTTAAGGCAAATAACTCATTTAATTTATCGATGGCGACAATTATACATTTTTCGTATGGAATGATAAATCGAAGAAAACGGAATTTTTTTTCGAGTTAAACTTTTAACAAAACTTTGTAAAAATACGCAAAATATTGCGGCAAAATATGTTAATTTTGAGTAATTTTAAAGATAATTTTTTTTAACATGTGTATTTTGATTTTAACTACAACGTATCATCAAAATTTGTAAATAGATCAAACTCAATTTACATCCTTCAAAATATTGAAGTCATTACTGCATTATATGTGGGACGACATTATCTTGCTGGAATATATCCCCGAGGTAATGTGTAAAAAGTCGATTTATTTTTCTGCTTTTATCTGCAGCAGCATGTTTAATAAAAATTGTTGATCGTTTAAAGTTGAAATGCTGCGACTGTATATATAAATATTATATATACCATTTTTGTCGCAATTTTGAAATAAAAATTAACTAAAATTCAAAAATATAATTTTATACCTTAAACTGTAAGAGGATCGCACAAGAAATTCGCATGAATAAACCACTAAATTGCGCATTGCGCCACTCCTACACACACAATTGGATTCTAAAGCACATAATTACAATAATAGCAGAACTACAGTTAACCAGATATTTATTTGTTTTTAGGACAAGGTACTTATAAAAATTTATGGCAAATTTGAAACCCGTGTGAGTCCAGATTAAAGTAAAAACTACTAATGTTCAAAAAGGGATTTAAAAGCTTTTTGACGTTTCGCAAGTTTATGCCATTCTTAAGTATTTTCAAAAATAGAGATAGTTTTCTACGGCTTATCCCAAATTTATTTCATATTCATAGGTGTAGTTCAAATTAAAGCATCGATTAGTATACGAGTACGTTGGAATATTTTTTCCTAAAATTCAGCACATTTAGCCTATTTAGGATGGCATTATAATGTACTCGTATTAATTTTCTGTTTGTATAAAATACCAAAAATTCGTATATCACAACACATCTATGAAGAGATACCTTGTTATACTGTTAACTATATTTAAAATTGATGCATTTAAGAAAAACTCACATATTAACCATATTCATAGGAATAACTTGCGAAGCCGGTACGGTCTTAAGTCTAGTGTTCCAACAAGCGAAGGACTTAGTATCCGGTAGACATCTGCAAACTCCAGCAGTGCAATGGTTCCACTCTTCATGACTACCTGGCTTCAATTTCCATACAGGTTGCTCTACTGACCGCAGCCTTTTCTCTACTTGACGGACTCTTTTTTCCAACTCAACCTCCGAAGTTAAAGGATCCGCCGTTCCCCGATACCCTCGTTTCGATTGGTCTTGCTCCAACTTGGTAGCCTTTGTTATCAGAAAATACTGGGCAACGAGTTTAAGTGACTCGCAAGCGTTAATAGGGCAATTTTCAATATCTGCCAATAACCGTGGTAAGGGATGCTTTTTCTTGTAGATCTCAATGTCCTCAGAAAGCATTCGATGAATACTTATAAGAAGGCAATAAATTATAATACGTATCTGCATTTTACTGCGTTTTTACTGAACTGTTTGAACTATAGTGAACCACTGAAGAATTTGCTAGCCACCCCTTCAATCCATTTGCATCCTCATTATTGTCCAACTAAATTATGTAAGCATCGTCCAGGGACGGTACAGTTTTTATTGAGTTGTGCTCTAATTACTACATTTATGCAGCAGTTCATTACCCGCTATTGACTTTGTTTTAAAGTAGGGCTGTTGAACTTGATGTTATTAACGCGATATGTGGTCAATTGTTTCATTATGTGGTGTAATAGGCAATGAAACCAAGCCAACGGTAGCTCTTGCTTTAATGTGAGTAGTCGAGTAGTTTTAATACCCCTAAGTTTAATTGAATCTTTTTCTCTATGATTACCGGTTACACAATGATTACTAATAGGATGTATAACTTGCTGATAATAAGTATTTGTAACTCTAATGATAGACTATAAGTACAAATTTCGATTCACCAGTCATACCAATTACTTACTAATAAAAAAAGTCTTACACTTGTAATTTCCTTATCTGAAAGCTATCGCATTACTATCGCTAGTAAGATTATATTAGCGCCAAAAAATATGCTTTACTAACCAAATATGCGGAAGCAAAGAAAATGTTACCATATGAAAACTAACTTGCTTTCGACAAATCAGATTAATTTTATTTTTTAATAGCTTTTGAATTTTCATGGAATTAGAGTGCACTCAGGAAAAATATAGATATCTCCTTCTATTGAAATCCATTGAAATAATATTAATTAATTGTACAATGTTTGCAATTGCTCATATGAATGGTTTCATTGATATAAAACAAACACATTTTCGTTAATTACAACATGCAGTATATATATATATATTCATTATTAAACAAATAAAATTGATCTCAATTAATTTTTTTTAATTCTCAGGTTGCTTTCTTCTTTTAGCGCAGTCTCGAACTATGTAAGTCCATATGGCACTTTCGGTGCGTTATTATTTATTATTACTATTTACAAGGGATCGTTGGCAAGAAATTCTTACACTTACTGTTGCACCTCTACTAGACATAATGTTACGAGTATTTTTCTCTACTCAGATCGTTTTCGATATCTTATCTAGGGTCGCTTTTAGGGAACCGAAATGCATCAGTCCCTGACGAACAAACGGCTTCGCAATAGCAGTTGTATATGCTCGGCTGTGTAAGCACTTCTCATCTTTTGCAGTTGGTATCTTAACTGGTAGTGCCCTCTAAATAGATAGATCATGATTTTTAGTCTCGATTTCTTTAGCGAGAGAAGCTTACTAGTCTTCTGATTCGAAGGTTTTATAAGGTTTCGACCACCTTCGTCACCTCTCGATCTTTCCAGATTCTAAGAATAGAGGAGACATGGCTCTTTGCGGGCCGACAGAAAGATTCTGGTCTAATGAAAATGGAATTGGCTCCTTTCCTAGCAACTGCATACACCCTTTAATTGCCCATTATGCCTTCATGCCCTGGTACCCATGTCAAAGTCGCTCTTTTGTGCTCAACTATCAAATTAAATACCTCCAAGCAGTTTCATACCAGCTTTGTTAATATACTGTAGCAGTTTTAACGTCGATTGACTATCAGTTAGAATTCGGATTTTAGCTACTTTCATGCTTTTGCACAGAATAAATTGTAAAATCTTTTCTTGTAAAATGGTAGTGACTTTCCCTAAGGCAGCAAAAATTCGGCAATTTGGACCATAGATTCGTGCCCCTAAGACGTCTTCTATTCTGGATTCATTCATGCACCATTCAAACAGATTACGCTCAATGCGGTCCTGGTATTCCTTGCAAATTTGTCTATTGGCGAGTTACTTATTTATTAAAATTTTTGCTTTTTTTTAGTTATATACTATTTTCGTTATTTATTATTTTATTTTTAAACTGAGTTTTTATAGGGGAATTGTATCCAAAACCTCAATACTCACATCACAGCAAAACCGCTCAGTCAACTATGCCACCCGAGGTCCCTATCATTTTTACGTTCGTGAGGATCGAAAACATAAATAAATAATTGATAAAGGTTGCTATATATCTCCTTACATCAATTATAATCAACACTACTGCCCCCTAGTTTCTAAAAAAGATATGTCTTTGTTATAAATGTACTATTATTTGGCTTAACGATTATAATTTTCTCCAATTTTCATTATCTTAAAAAGAATTTTAAAGAATTATTGAGCATTTTCTTAAAACTTGTGAAACTGTAAGGTTTCAATTCCAGGTTTTAATTAATTTAATAAATATTTTGTTTCTGATAATTATATTTTTTATTGATTTCATATCTCTCGATAAATTTTTAACAAAAATGCATAAGTTCTTCAATCTGGCAGTTTGAAAGTAGCCTGGGGTTGATTTAAAATTAAAAATTCTAAAATAAGGTATTCTCCACTAGGATTAATTTTATATCAGCAGTATATAAAATGTTCAGTATGACTTAATATGAATAACCCAAACCCCTATTTTTAAAATACTTATTTGTTTGCGTCAACATTTTTTAGATATTTTCAATAGATTGATGGTTTATAGGCAGGCTGAAATAAAGTTTAAGCAGAATGATGTAATATTTTGTTATTATTTTATTTGCTTTACCCTCGACATGAAATTTGAAGTGTTCACTGAATTTTCTATCCATCTACACCTTCCATTTGCTTCCTTATGACGGAGGAGAGACAATTTTCTATTTGACCTTATTTCCATTTTTTCAAGCAAACAATTTTTTTGATTCATCTTGTTTTTTATTCTATCTTTTTTCCTCGTATGACACATATATTGCATATAATCCTAATAGAATTCAAATCTTCTCATAAAAATCTTTAATTTAATACCCACTTCCATGCATTTCAAAACAAAACGTTACATCTACAAAAGCATATTTGTTTTCTTGACATTCCCAATATATCCTATGTTATGAGTATTTTTACAATTAAGGCGAGTTTATTGAGAATTCATGTGCTAAAATTTGTCATCTAGTTTAAAATATATGGCCGCAAACAGAAACGACACTTAGAAAGTATTTGGAAAAGATGGAGTTTTTATCAAAGCATGTATAATCAACTATTATTTGAGGAATTGAATTCAAACTTCTAAGAACTGATTCCTTCTTTTCCAAAAACTTTCTACATTCCTTTTTAGAATGGAGAAAAACTGAATTACAATTCCTTATAATGGAATTGAAGAATAATTCCAATTCCAAGAGTCCATTACTAAAGTAGTAGGTCATTTTCAATTAACAATTACAGTTGGATTTGAAATATTAATGCTCAGGAATTGCATACATCAATTACAAATTATAATTCGAGGAAATTAAAATTGTGACTGCGATGTAATTGAATTTATATACAAAGTTGAATGTAATTTTTTCAAGCGATTTTTCTGAACTTCTATTAACCATGTGCATATTGTTGTTACTAATTATTTTCTTAGGTATTTTGTAGTGTGAGAAAAATACTTATAATTTTTTTACGCTTTTCTTTCTTAGTCATATTCTTCATGGCATTTTAAAAATTTTGTTTTTTGGAACTTCATGTTAAATCCACAGCCATCTTTTTAAAAGACTGCAAGTTTTTTACTTATTTACTTATTTCCTCGTTACTCACACTTTTTAAGGAATTAGGACATCAAACTTATCTGTTTTCTCATGTTCTGCTGTAAGAGGCAAAAACATACGAGTATATATGATAAGAATGTAACAAATATATGATAAAAATGTAACAAATCTAAACAATTATATGAAATATAAAATAATTTGATTTATAAGACGTTGTCCAGTATCCAAAAACACAATCTCTTTTAAATGATGATAAAATTTATTAACAAACGATAGTGTAAACAAAACTCAGAGATATTTGTGCAAAAAAACTAATCTAGAGCTAAAACGTAATTAAAAATTAACATCCCATCGAAGGATAGGATCACAGACTTGGTAACTTATTCCACCTAGGCTTGCACAAAATCCATTAATGTGCAATAGAGTACAGATTAATTTATAAATTGATCTTCTTTATTCTTCTAACAGCTAAAAAATTAAGTTAACGCAAGCATATTCTTAAGTAAGTTTATGTAACAAACCCAGCGAAAAACTAATACATCTAATAAGCATAGAAATAGAAATGGTTTATCTAAAAATAAACTTGTTTTGCTGAATAGGATAAATAAGACACGGACGGCGGTAGAATTATGAGCTAAAAAGTGCGGAATAGCACCTGCTTAATATCACTAATTTATAAAATCAATTAAAAACATACCTACGGAAGTGTTCAAGACATATTTGTGTAACTTTACCCGTGGAAGATTCTATCAAATTATATTGCAACATGCCTGCAAATTCTCAGACCATTGATTGAGTCTGAGAGTACCTATATGATTTAGTTTTTCTTTTATCAAAGACTTCAATTCTTAATTATGCATATATGTATGTACTTGTAAGTAAATGCCTGAACAATCAAAGCGCTACCTGACGTAACTCAAAAATACAAAGAATATAAAAATCACCTGTAACTGCACCTAATACTATAGCTTTGATTACAACTAACCTAGAAATTAAAATAACAAAGTATTTCCCGGTTACTGCTGCTTCTTAGTCCACTTCAAGTTTTCGAAAACTTCCAACGATTCCCACATCGATGTCAGAATCTCCGTTGCTTACGAAACTGGCGGACTCCTTGGTGACTTCAATCTGCATATCATCGAGGGCCAAAATAGCTGCACGCTTTTTAAGTAGCTTCTCTTTGAACAGAGCGATCATTTCGCTGATTGGAATAGTTCCACCATATTCCTTTGGAAGGATAGCCGGGTTGATTTTCGATTTAAGGTCGTCCATATTTCGGTGGACCTAAAATAAAAATGAGTTCGAAACTCAACTACATTTCTGTCCAAATTTTTTATCTAAATAATTTTTCAGGTAGAAAAAATGGAAAGACATGAACAATAGTCCGAATAGTCCTAACTATTTGCAAACATTTTTATTAAAAATTATAAATTTTTATATAAATGTATTAGACGTTAGCCTGCCTACAGCTCGAGCTTAGCGTTCAAATTGCACTAAGTTTACCAAGTTAAGCTTGGCTCATACCGACCTAAACATAGTTCTAATAGGTAAGTTTAAGAATAACAGTTTGCTTATCTAATATTCAAAGAGAGAAACAAAGTGAAAAAAGGTCTGATCACTATTGATAATTAATTCTCAAAATCTACCTAGATTTTTATTTTTTTATTCTATATATATTAAAGTCAAATAAAAGTTATTTTAATACACTTACCAAAATTCTCTTTTTTAGTTTATCGCTTAACATGGAAATTACCAGTTCAATAAGTTTTCCAGCATAGGTAGGAATATTGATGAAATGTGTTTCCTTGTGCCTCATGGGAGCGGAACTCTAAAAATATAAAGTTTTTTTCAAATGGCTAACGCAAATATTTTCCATGATATTTACTTGAATTGACTTAACAACTGTCCTCAAATCAGTTAATGACCATAAGCTAACGAAACCCATATTCATTCCAGATTCATCATTGATATGCACATATCCAGCAATTTGAGACTCTTCATCATCCAAAAGTGATTCACAAATCAACGAATGAACCCTGGTCATTTGAACCGAGGTATACTTGTACGGATCAAATTTCCCCGCCACTGATATGATCACCTGCCTTCCAAACTCATCACGCTGAGGTAGAGGGACTAAATAACCATTCTCGAAGATTTCTTTGATTATGGGATCTTCAATGTCTAGCTTGCAAAACCATTCTGGATACAACTGGCGGATCGTAAGATACCTTTCCAGCATCTCACAGGCAGCAGGTACGGAAAACTTCTTTGTTCGCAGGAACCGTAGAAGAAAGACAGCATCTGTTCTGCATTTTTTTATATGTGGATGTTTAGCAATCCACTCGCGAAATTGACTGAGGGCCTGCCTTCGAATATTATCATCTTCATGCAATTCCTCTTTGGCGATCTTTTTAAATTTTGCATTCAATTTGCATACGTAGGGGTCGAAATCCTCCGGGGTTGAGGTCAAAGTGGTGTGACGAATAGCTTCAGTTTCCAACACTGTAAAGAAATAAATTTTAAGTATAGAAAAAACTGTCCCAATTTTAAGTGCAAATGACAAGGGCAGCTTATCCATTATGAAATCAATAAATGACTTCTAGTCTTACGCCATCATTTTCGAAATCAACAAAATTAAATTCATCTTGTGTGCGCATAAATTACAAAATTGGTTCACGCTAAAAGGTGACGCAGAAAGCTACTGCTTACTTTCGCTAACAATAATAGGAACCAAAGACCAACTAGGGTTAGACGCGGAATTCTATTGAAATCATGATGATGATGATCACAGTGGTCATATTAAAATTGTAATAATTAGCTAACTTTTTATTCCTTCCACAAGAATTAGAATTAGAAATATCGTTTATACTAAAAATTAACCAATCAGCTACCGAAATCTTGCACGCTTCGATTACGATGATTTAGCCGGCACAGCGGTAGCGTTCACTAACTATTAGCAAGTTACAGATCCAAATCAGGCCGTTGACTATGTTGAGGTGACTAATTCTCATCAGGTGTTTTCATGTATATGAAACACTAAAGGTGTGCTTAGACCTGTTTATCTGCAGCTTCAGAGATTGTGGTCACTGTGGCTACGTAATATTGTCATTTCAATTGCCCACGCGGCATTATGCAACTGTAGGTCTGCGGTGCTTATGGTAATCAGATGGATTTTTTGAAGATCGGTTCAGTAATTTTGTAATATGTTCATCCGAAAGTGATTTTTAGGAAATTTTCGTAATTTTTCACAAAATGGACCACCGATTATATCATTTAATGATTGCCGGTAAAAGGAATATTCTCGCAATATTTTGCAGATTTCATACAAAGATCATTTCCACAAAAGTAATCATTAATGAATTATTTGATTATTGTCTATTGCAAAATTAAAGTGTTTAATTTGAAAAACAAACACTTTTAAGACCAAAACTTGTCGGATATGACGAAACTCTGAGTTTTGTGAAGAGCTCTCATTAGAATGTCGCGAATAATATTTACTTAGATATTTATTTCGATGTTCTACAAATTAATGTATGGTCCAAAATATGTACCTTAAAAACGACACTAAATTGACTTTACAGTTAACCTTGCCAGTTTTTGGGGCTGCATTAGCAAGGAAAATTACAAGACTAATCATGTACATACTTTTAATAGTTCCTAAGTATGTGATATCGTAATGTAAGATGATTCCTTAATAAAAATTAAAATTGATAAAAAAGTTTCACTTTCATGCCATTAAATGTATGTGTAATGCATAAACATTATAATTTTATAGTGATGTCAAAGTAACCTTAACACTTTTAATGCCTTGTCAAAGAAACCCCACACTCGAGGTTACTTTGAAATTTTTTTAAATAGTACATCTTTGGAGATGGGGCGGGATTTTGTTACACATTTATCGGCTGTAGGATACATTATTCTAGTGGAGCAAAAAGAAAATTAAAAATATTAAAGTTTAGATGTTAAAAAAAAATTTCTAACAAAAAACTACCAAAACATTAGTTAGTAACCCCGTTTTACGGTAACTAATAGGTAATACATAGGTACAAAAGGCTATTGACAATTATAAGACATTTTCCTTTGATTAAAGGTTATGACATGACACATTAATCCGTAAAATAGTCGCAATGGTGATCAAACTGACTAATAGTAATATTTCAGAATCCGTTTTTTTGATTTAAATTTTATCGTTAGTCGTTCACTTTCATTAACACAAGACTTAAACTATGCTGATTTTATATTTTGCATGATGATTAACCTCTTTAGTTTTCCACAAAGTTCCCGTGATATTTTCTTTTACATAAAATTTTATATAAAGATTCGGGCGAATAAGTATTCTAAACTCTTCATTTGTTAGATCATAAAGTTGTAAACATTATTAGTAAGTTATTATTACAATAATATATCTCAAGAGCACAGTCGTTAGTTTTGAAAATAGTGTTAGTTAGTAGGTATCATTTTAAAAACCTTTACAATTTGCAATAAAAGTAATGAATGATATTTGGTCCAATAAAAAGAAGTACTTGTGCAACCATTCTTAATCTTCAAAAAGTATTGTATTTATATAAAACAAAAATCATACGAGGCTCCTGGTGTGCTATAAGAACTCTATAAATTCTCTTTTCTATCAATAATAAGTAAATAAATAAATAAAAATCCTAGAAGCATTTATTTAAATCCAAATAAACTTGGTGAAATAGTTTACTAGATGTTTTCTTGTTTAATTTAGATATAAAAGTTAAGCAGACAACTATGCTAATACACTAAACTTCAATTAATATAATATTTTGCATAATCGGTCATTTCCTTGAACTTGCTGAAATTTGAGGTTTAAGAAGATAAGTTAAGTTTGCGAATTCCAGTTTGTAAATTTAAATATTTGACATTCAATAGATTTAACTGGATTTTATGAACTTACTGTAAGTGGAATAAATGCAAGCCTTCCTGTCTATATTTTCCAAAGTTCATTGTGGTTTTATATTTAGAAACGGGATTGATGGCTTTGTATAAGGTCAGGCTAAAAATAAGTTTTTCGTTTTTTTACTTAAAATGATTACATGAAATATTTATTCTTCCTTAAATTGCTTTATGATTTTTTTTTATAGAAAATAGAAAAATTTTCCAAAAAATTTAAAAGTGTAAAAAATTAACAAAGCTTTAATATTTTTGGAAACAGAAAACACAAAATTTAAAACTTTTCAAAATAAGCTACCTATGACTATAATTAAAGAAACGCTTACACCCGAGGTTTACCGCCTTACCGCGTTTTCGGGTTCGACAAGATATTGGAGTTTGTAGATTATTAGCAAGAATTTCAATGGATCAAAAGGTAAAAAAATTAGTGACTGATATGTTATTAATTACATATATTTTATTTAATTTACTAAGGCAAACTTGCTCGTTTCTGAAATACCACAAAACTATAACCAGTTCAAATTAACATAACAATTTTAATCTTCTAAGGAATAGTCATAAAAAGTGTGATCTTTACTTTTTTTAATGCATATTTAATAAATTTAAACGAATTCACTTATGGCTACATTAAAATTCTAAAGATCAAAGTTCAGCTGCATTTAGCGCAAAATAACTTACAAAGATGTCTCCCTCTTCTTTTGGTCCTCTTTTTCCTTTATATTATTTGTTTTTTTTTATATTTTATTTTTTATTTCTTTTTAACCTAGACGACACCCATTTTTTTTTCTTATTGTCTTAAGAATGAAGACACTATCCCAAAAATAGGCATTATATTCTAATGATATAGCCCTTTTTCTATTTTATACATACATATTTGCTATTGGGATGCATTCAAGTACCTACGCATTTAATTTCATTGAATATAAAAAAAGTTCAAGATGCTTTTCTTTGTAATCGTCTTTGGCATTTGTTTTAATTTGCCTGTTTTTATGCTTTTGCGTTCGAGAATTTTAAATCTATTTTTCTTTATTTTACGTTATTTTCCACGGATTTTATTTTATATACAAAAATCTTACTACCTATTGTAGTGTCCCGGAAAATATATGGAAACTCATCTTCAGTATTTTCTTGCGAATTTTCGGTTCGATTTCAAAAAACAAAATTTTTGCGTTTTATATATTATCATTCATCTTGGCAAAACAGAACTATTTAATCATTTTCAAATTGAACAAAAAAGTATCACTATAATTTTTTACGCAGGAGCTATACAGTACGAGTGCATTAAAAACAACTACAAAGAAGCATTCAATTAACATTATCAAAGTTGTCATTGATAGTAAGCCGGAAACTAATTAGTATTCGCAACTTATCAATTTGTTAATTGGCGAAATTCTGAGTACATTGAGGCATGGACGTATCAACATACGTGACACTTTGTTAGGCTTATAGCCCGAAGGTGAAGATAATTTTTAATATGAATTTAAGTTCGATTTGGTATGCGATTGATATCTTAGTACCAATGTCTCGCTAAATAATGAATTTATGATGAAATTCTTTTTAGTAGAGAATTGGAAAGCTCAAGTTTATTTTATTATGTGATGTAATCGAACAATGCCACTGTAAATATAATTTATCAAAGAAATATATCACCTAAGGCATTAAAATGTTACAAGTTATTTCAATTTTCTAAAAAAGATTTCAGATGAAATTCTTTCATTTCTTTCTCTGATAACCTTGATAATAAAAAGCATTTAGAGTTTGGCAGGTACCTTCTTGGAAAATGTTCAAATGATAAGCACTAGTATTTCAAGGTACACTGCATCGCTAACTAATCTTCAACAAGGTGAAAATCTAAAAATTTCAATGTTACCAACGAACCGGAAGACAGGTAATTAATTATTTAAGCCTATTTACGTCTGAATACGCCATTATTTACATATAAAAACGACGTTTATCACGCCTTTTGCATCTTTAATGACAAAAATTTAATTTAGTTCATTGCATTTTTAACTTCTGATTAAGAAGACTAAGCCGTAAACAATATTTAATCAATATATTTTTGAGAGTCTTCGAAGGAAAAATAGAAACCAATTAAGAACACATTATCTGAAAAAATATTTCCGATGTGTAAAACTGATTCGTTGAATGTCTTATCTTACCAAAAATAAAAATCTGAATGAAGAAAGCTTATAGAAAGGAGAAAGTACAATTACACAAGGGCAATTAGTTTGCCGTTGGTATTTTATTGCTACGATGAAAACTCTTCAAGTCCCTTCGAATTACTCATTGCACAATTAAGGCAAAGATATGAAAAAAATTAGGTAACCATCAGGCCCATCTTTTTATGCTCTGCATATTGCTTTTGTTTCTCCATTTCTTAACCCCAGTGCACTTCACTGCCACGATCAATCGTAGTAAGAAAATTGCTTGAACATGTCTATCACTTGCACCAAGGTACCGTGGCAATATTTTTACGACTTTTGCTTTCATAGCTGTTACGTTGCTCGAAACCTGGAGGAAAACTTTCGCTTTCACTATAAGAAGTTGTCTAGGCAACATAAGGCAGCGGTAGTGAACAATCGCTCGATGTATGCTGAAAAATATCAACTTCTCTGTCCTGCTAAATGGCTACATATGTTGGTTGCAGTCACTATCGAGCACTTTCTTTATTTACAGCTAACATATATCACTTGCATGTGTTACGTGAATTTGTTTTTTTTTTTTTTTCTTAAAGGGTGAACTCGATTTTATGTAAAAGCTATTTTAAGATTCAACTTCATTTGTTTGTCGTACTTATTTTAAAACAGTTATTTTCAGTGAAATTTTTTAAGACAAAATTAAGAACTAGTTACTTAACACGTTCCTTGCCAGAATTTTCAACAAAACTTTCGTGAGAGACTTACATGTAAAAATGCATTTGATGAGAGAGAGCTTTCATTTGTGTACCGTTCTCGGTACACATGGCAGGGAACGTGTTAAACAATGCATTAACATTGTCTTTAAAAGTCAATAAATATGATTCATGATTAATTTTTAAAAGATCAGGTGGATTGGCCCCAGTCAGGTTCAATGACATCACATTCTTAAGTTGTAATAAGAGAAACACTAAACACCTCACCTGCACCGTAACATAAGGTCACATTAAAAGGGTTTAGTATTAAACTTAAGTCTCTATAATAGAAGTTATTTTCTGATATCATTATTCCTTGATCTTGATAATATATAAAAAAATTAATTTCATTGTTTATCATTCCTTCTTTTTCTTATGTGCATAATCAAGTATACAATGCTCATATATTTAATTGTTGGTTCAATTTAAAATTGTATTTGGATGTATGATGTACATACAAGAATCGTTAAATTATATTGAATTTGATTATTATCAAAGTGATTACTTTCAAGTTCGTACTAAGCGTCAAGGACGCGTAATTTTTGAATAGTTTGAAAAACAAGAATACATTTCATCCAATTACATTTAATCTAATTTTAACTATAATATAAAATGCCCAAAAGCAACCGTTAAAATCATTAATATTATTATTACTTACAGTTCGTCCTTGAGATATATTACTTTCCAACGAAAGCTAAGTTATTGAAGAAAAACCAAAGCCATTGATAACTTTACATTAACTGATAGATAGACTAACTAACTTCAAATACAAGGCACTAGCTGCGGTGCCTCGTATTTGTAGTTACTTAACTAAAAAAGGAGTAGTACACGATCGTGATGTAGTAATCGCAATAATAAATTAAAATTACGTATTAACTTGTAATTTTGTAGACATGCAATTAAATATTTAGATATGCGAGTATTTATATAGATAAAGAGTACATTTGTATAGATGGCGATTGAATAAAAAATTCTACACCAACACTTAAGAAATACTGTGATTTGCAAAGAAAATGTCTTGCAGAATTGACAAAATGTATTTGTATATTGCACTTATTGAATGATTTTGTACGAAAGCACCAACTACTCGATAGAAATATTGAAAAAAAGCTATTTTAGTTTTTAAATGAATGACACGAAGATGGTTGTACTAATAATATTAAGAGTTGGTGACAAATTATCTGAAGCTATAAGGAAAACAGTATCTTCTGAATGCTCGCATATTCTCGAACACAAAAGGATATGTAAACTGAGTATATTCATCTGAAACTTATGAAAAATTTGTACGCCATACATATTTATTCTCCTTATAAGGTTGATTCAATTTAAATTCAATTCTTGTAATAAGACCAAAAGTGTCAATAATAAATTATGTTAACCTTCTTTTTTCCATAAATATGGTCAGATGAAACTAGTAAGTAACTCTAAACTATGGAAAAAGTAGTTACGAGTAATAAAAATTGTACTATAGACGTGGACCACCAAAACTGAAAGTTTTATTATCTCTAGTATTTTAAAATTAATTCATTGCTCCTTTTTAAAAAAAGAGTAAGACTCTCTCTCTGCCAGTGCGAAGACTAATCAACCCATTTTGCTGAATTGGCTGAATAACGCGTAAAAACAAATCTTTGCTTGTACATAACTTAGTTGTGCTAGGAGGTTAGCAAACCATCGTTTTTTCTGAAATATGTTAAATCTGGAAAAGTTTTGCCACTTTTAAAAGGGAGATCATTCTTCCCTGTTTATAATGTTGGAATAGGTTTTTTGCAAGGCTTTTATATTATAATTACTTCAATGATATTTTGACAACCAATATATAAATTTTTTTTACAATTGACTCAACACAGATCGGTTTATAGTCTTATACAATAAGATTAACTTCTTTGGGTTTATTATGGTTCGTAGAAATTATCCGAAAGAGCAACAATTTTGAAAGGGCTCGAACCTGCGACTTTTATTTGGCGCTGCGTTGCTCTAACCAGCTTAACTACCAGTGATCACTTGCCGCCGATGCCTTTCACGCAATTTATGACAAAAACTCAATAAGATTTAAATTAGGACTATTACTACTGGAGTATTTCTGAATTTAATTACTTGTTTGTTTTAATATTCGTATTCAAGGATTTGAGTTTGAGTACAGAAGATTGATGAAATGAATGAAATTTAATCACGTGTGCATTATGATTAACGTTACATGAAAAACCGATAATCGATTCTTATTTGAAATGCAAAAATGTATATATATATATATAGATATATATATATATATATGTATACTTTAAACAAAATTGCTTTGCCTTTGCGAACAAAATTGCTTACATTGAATATTGTCAGGAGGATAAAAAAAAATTATAAAGAATTTTGAGTATACCAAAAGTGCACCTAAAATTACAATCATTTCGTAGAGTTTTAGAAAGCTTTTTCTTTTTTCTCTTGATGTGAATTATAAATTAATAAAACTTTTAAATATGAAATTTGAAAGAGAGATTGCACATATTTTTACAATTTAAATATTATTTAAAAATTAAATAAATAACTTTGCAAATTAGATTTTCTCAAAAACCCGATTTTTTTCGCTCATATTTTTGCAGTGCTTTCATAACATATTGAGAGTCTGTAAATTGCAGAGATAAACATAGAACTCAACAAATCTACTTACATATTTACATATTAGTTTTTCGTATTAGCAGTTCCCAAAATATAGTACTATAATAGTTTTCTTATATTTGGCGGTTTTATAAAAACATGACTTCAAAACCCAACTAAAATTAATTTACGAATTTGAATATAAAGCTTATAGCATTCGATCCATTATCAAATAATCCTTTAATTAGTTTTTACAGCGCCTATAATTATTTTCTTGCATTAATTATTTTTACAAATTTAGTTAGTTAAGAATTTCTGTTTTAAAATGATCGCAGATTTTATCTAATATTTATGTTTATATTTTTAGTGTATAAGAAGTACTTTCAAGAAATTACTATGATATAACTCATTACCTTATATGCAATGCTACTAAATAGTTACCCGGCCGACTATTAAAAGTAGAAAATGATATTGTTATTTGATGATTTTCATTTAGAATCAATCCCTATCATGACTGGAAATGTACAAAGTGTATTTTCCTTAAAAAGTTAACAAACAGTTCAATTTAGCAATCATTTTCATAATTAAATTTAACTTTCACTATGTGCCAAGAGGATTTCTTCATTCATCAAATAACACACAGAAAGTGGCAAATATTCAATATTTTAATGTAAGCGACAGCAGATTCGTTGCCAACGTGTTAAACTAACTTCCAACGCTCTTGCATATTATGTAACTATTATATTTTAAGTTAACACTATTAGCACTTTTTACATTAAGTTTTGAAAAAAAAAATTAAGAATAAGTATAAATTCACAGAATTTTAGCAATTAACTAACAACTAACTAAGGAAAATCACTCACTTTTTGATAGTATCCCTTGAGCGTATCACTTAAGAGGGAATTCCGACTGGGATTAAGAGAGCACGACTTGATTTAGAGGTGGATCGAAACAAACTAAAAGCGTTTGATAACATAAAATTTATTTAAAATCCGTTCCCACTATTCGAAACCCTTCATCACACCTGAAATGCGTTTGTACTGGACCCCATACCACTGAGAAAATTTCACTTTGGTTAATTCAGTTGTCACCTCGTGGGGATAACCCGACCCGATGGGGAGCTTTTCCTCCAGTCGAATAACTTCCGATCGCGCGCTTTGTTGCACAAAACAACGAACATCGAAGGTTGGTGGGAGTGCTTTAAGCCCCGTCTTAAACTGCAAATCAGAGGAGGAGTAGTTGCTCAAATAAAATGAAGATCACGAAACACCTTGGAAAAATCTTCGGCGCCAGATATCGCTCATTTATCACTTATTCTTGTCTGATTTGTTGCATGATAACATTAAAGCTGCGGAGCACAAAATAAAGATTTTATTTCGTGAATTTTGTTTGTGAACCTCACTATGATATGCATTTGCAGAGGTTGATCGTTGACTTTGGTGTAATCTTCTCAATTTTCAAAATTAAGTATAAAATAGAGGTCGTTTGAAGGTCATAGTGTGCACTTCATTACAGTTTCATAGTTTTGCTTTCGCCGGAAAATTTTCAAGATCAGCAAATGTAAATTTATGAAAATTCTAAAACATTAACGCATATAACTTTACAGCACTTTCATTTTATGACTATGTTGGAATGTATGTAGATATGTAATCGTTATGCAATATCTGTAAAGAGATGTTTAACTATCTTTCCGTGTTATAAAGCGGACATAAAATTCAATTTCTCTGAAGTTTTAGCACTATGAATTTTGCTGCATGTATGTTATACATAACAATAAATGTGAATATGCTAAAAATGCAGGTAAAAGTCGGTAAATATTAAAAGATAATTCAATTCTAACGCAACACCACTATGCAATTCAGAGAGATTCAAATAATAATTGGTTTTTAAAAAAAAAAACAGCTACTGAGAGTTACGAGTACTATGTAGGATGTTCCAATAAATACCAGCAGATAATTTTAATTCCCAAGTAGTTTAAATCTGTATCCGCTTGAAACCAACTCTAACATTTCCTGCATTTCGAACGTATTTGAATTCAGTCGGTAACAAAAATAAGACCCATAATTGAAAATAAAAATTATTCAAACACTGTTTATGTTCGATACATTTCCCTACAAACAATTATCAATATCTTATACACATATTTGCATATCTAATGAATTGGGGTAAAATCGCAGTTAATTTCTTCTATACCATTGAAAACCAAATTTGTATATTGTTAAATGAAATGATTATCTACTGACTAGACGCTACTACGCTACAATTAAACGATGTATCTGCAATAATAACGTTAATAATTTTTAATTTAAAATATTATACAAATAGTGATTTTATATTTAAACAATATATTTCTAATATCTAATTAATCATTACCATATTTGCTCTACGAGGTTACCTAGAGGAAAACGTGCTCTTTAAAATTTATAAAAACTTCTTCAATTTCAAACTAAAGAAATTGGAAGTAAAGTAATCGAAAATTGCTTACATAATTAATTTTAAAATTAAAGGTCTTACAAATTATTCAATAACTCCCCTTCTTTGTCACATTGAATCAGTTCATGTTGTTTGTGGTTTGACATTCGAAGTTCATTCAACGAGGGAGAAAGGTTTCCTGAATAAGCTGCTAATATTTAAAATAAATAGCAAATATCATACAGTGACTGGTTCTGGTATTTATGCATATTCAAAAATGATTCTATATGCAGGAAGACGATGAGATTTTAGTTAGTCAGCACGTAGCCTGGGATTTATTTTCTATTTCTTTTCAATACGATTACACAAACTGCGTCACCGGATATTGAAAGAGGCTTTATTCAATTATTGTACTTTACAAACATCATTTACGTCACCTCTTCTTTTTTAATGTGTTTAAGTACACACCATTTATTATGCAAATCAGGTTGTTCATTAAAGTAATGTCCTCGTCTTTCAGATAAATGCTTTCTTAAGAATGTTGATCTTATGTTTAAATTTTTGGATTTGTACAAATATACCCATATTTGTACTTTAAAAATAACTCAATTTGTTTCACCTCGCAGACTCTATTCAGGCGTACAAAACAAATTACATATCTATGCGCTTCGGTGATGGGTTCATCAATTAGTTTCACGCTTTTCGATCATCATTAACCCCTACAAAGTATTTTTGAAGTGTTAACGTTTTACAAGCTGTGAACTATAAAAAAAATAAAAAATAAAAACATTGTAATTATCCAGATTAATTGTTTTCAGCGGAATTTTAGAAAGGGCGCCTACGGACTGATTTAAGGCAGATCTAATCAACTTTCTTCGGGGAAAACATATTGTGCGACGATCTCATCCAGGTGAAAGGAAGAAAGATATCGCTAAGTTCCCTGAAAATAGATAGACACACGGTCTGGTCTGGCTACACTCGAGCCACGATCATCACTTCACCGAAGATTGAGTTTACTTTTGAAAGAATTGACCCAATTGTCACCCCTGTGCCAGTCATTAAGGAGGCCACGATCAGATTCTCCTCCGGCAACCGCTACAAACTCCGTGGATCGCGGGATGCAGTATTACGTAAAACAGAATGGAGCGCCAGAAGCGGTTTCGCTGGGAGATGCAACGATGCAGGATAGCACTGAATGCACGCAGAAAACTGGATTTACAAGAAAAAATAAGTTAAAGCTACTTGAAGATCAATATATCTATAGATGTGCATTTATAGGCGCACTATTACGGAGATGATGCTCGAGTACCACGTGAATGTGGGACAAGAGAAAGCGAGAATTCCCTGAGTCATGCGACTACTGGTCGCATTTAAGGAGTATCCACTTCTCGCGAGGGTCTTTGACTCCACGAAGTAAAAATGTTTTGATTTAGTGCTGCTAAGGGAAATTTATATATACATAATCAAAGGTAAGAAAATTAAGAAACTATCAGTGTTTTATTAAAATATTGCGTTGTAGTAATATAATTAATTACTTTGACGCGTTTACAATCAAAACAGAGTATCGGACTATAAGAGTGCCAGAAACTGCGAAAAGCTAGTAGCTTGGGTAAATTGCTGCTAATTAACTTAAAAGCATGGCACGCAACATGTCATTTAAAACTAAAACGCAAAACATACACCTTATCGAAAATTACGTTCAAACACCTTAAAACCTTGGTTTCTTTCGTTTCAGTCAAATATGAGGTTAAGTAGAGCACCAAGAACCTTGAAACGTTTACTTATCGCCACTGCTTGGGAAAAATGAAATCATTCACGAGCCGTGTCTTTAACATTAAACCTCGTCGGACGATGGTGTATATACCTTTTTTTTTGTCGTACCGTCGAAATCGAAAGCGCCTAAATGGTAAATTGGGTAAATCGGATGAGAATTAAAGCGCATTGCTAGAAAGCAAGAAATTTATTCGATGAAAAGGGAAATTGGTAACGATAGACATTAGATTTAGGTCTGATTGAAAGAGAATTATCGCGAATCATTTGGATTTTCTGCACCGTTGATGGAAGCATACGACTTACAATATTCAGCACGTGAATTGAGTGCGAAATGCACACTATTTCGAGCGGAACGTTGATTCAATGAATCAAAAATCTTTGCTATTCCAAGAGCGTGGGTTGTTATTATATAACACGATGGTAGACAATTTCATGAGCATTTATAACATAGTTGGCCATCGAAATATGTTTTTGATTAATAGCTTCGGGGAATATTCAAAATATATTTTTGAAATATACGCCAATTTGGAACGTTGTTACCGATCACAAATCACAAACTTTAGCCTTGCTCATCGCACTGTTGTGATTCGATCGTGACTTATGACCGGTCAACGAGAATTCCCAGAATAAAGCAAATAATATCCGAAGTTTCTAATTTAATGATATCACTTCACTGATGAACCTGTTTATTTAATTATGCAAACTTCGTTTTTCTGCGTATTGATCAAAAATACATCAAACCCATTGTTGTTGTTAAATGAAACCACGCAGTTATAAAAGCTACATCTATTATATTAACATTAAACAAAAGTTCATACGAAAAATAAAATTGTTTAAGACTATTTGTCGCTTTTTATTCAAAGTAAGATTACTAATGAAATTATTTTCTTTTCAACTTGAAAAACCTTTCTTACTCTAATTAAAACATTGTTTTATTATTATTATTATTATTATTATTGTATGGGTAGGTAGTCTCTACCGCTCAGACATTGTCCATTACACTCAACCCTTTCAATTACAACCTCCCATTGTACTAAACCGTCTCTTGCTGATTAACTTGCAGCCCCTGTGGAAGCATTAGCTGATTTTTGGTGAGATTTACTGTCCTTCTCTACTTCATTGCATTTCATGCAAAATAGATAGATCCTCCACTCTAACACTTTTCCACTGCTATAGAGTAATTCAAAATCTGATGACCTTTTTTCTAGAAATATCATCTTTCAAATAAAGGAACTATTAAGATAGATACGCACTATAAAAATAAATGTATAATTTAGAATATAAATTCCTTTCTGTTTTAAAGTTAATTTGGGTTCAGTTATTAAAGCAGCCGTTTTAATTCCCAAAAACATTTTGCCATCGCCATTTTCAGCTAAATATAATTCACAATTTTT
This sequence comes from Philonicus albiceps, assembly GCA_963969385.1. Taxonomy (NCBI): domain Eukaryota; kingdom Metazoa; phylum Arthropoda; class Insecta; order Diptera; family Asilidae; genus Philonicus; species Philonicus albiceps. The sequence goes on along the minus strand of OZ017772.1, from coordinate 41,680,081 downwards.
CAAATAAGGTACAAAATAGGGAATAACATATTCTTTCCGGGATTCTATTTCATTTCAACATTAAATTAATTTTCCCTCTTTATTTAAATTCCCTTCAGACACACATAAAGGTCTTATCATTCCATATTTAAAGATTATTATTTATTAATATTGCAGATATAGCGGAAGAAATAAAATTTCCTTATAAACACTTCCGCCTACTATCCAATGACCCAATGGTGTGTGATGTATGTACTTGAAAGAGTTCAACATAACAAGCTCAAGTTTAAGGTAACTTCCTTCAATAAATATATGCAGAATTTGTAGTCGGTGATTTATTCGGTAGCAACAAAAACGCTCTGCTCAAATTTCTGAATACAGAAATCAATCTTTGTCATTGCAACATCTAAAAATGCTGCTTTCATTGAAGGACCATTGCCCTCGATTAACTTTAGTGCAAAATGTAAATTCCATGAATATCTTTTACAGCTTAAAAACAAAAAGGCAATGATTTCTTAAAAAGGGAAAACATCTTCTATTCGTTTTTAGTGGTTTTATAGTAGTCAAGTATTTCTGGCTATTAGATTAGTTCGAATTTACTTCTGTGTACATCTACCCTACACACGTGTGCACTTAAATTTGATAGATGAAGAAATAAAAGGTCAAATAAATTATTTATTTACCAAAAAAATAGTTTCACTCTTGCATGAAGAAATGATTGCAAAAATATCTTTTCGGGCATCTAAAACGCAACTAGATCATGACAACTTTTACACGATTTATTTATTAATTTCAAAATTTTCACTTAATAGTCATAACTGCCGTTCTGCACAAGTTGTGTATGCGTAATACATTGAGCCCGATAAGAAACAATGAGCTCAAAGACATTTTCCACTAAATCGCTCTCGGTTTTCCAAACGCTTAGAGAACAAGTTTTTCGTATTTTTAAGCAGTGGGATAGAAAATAGGTAAACTCGTTCTATGGACCGCAATTTATCGATATACCGCTTTTCTAAGTACATGAGTAGGTTTAATGCAAATACGTTCAAGTGTGGTGTACGATTGTATGAAGGTAACTCGATCCGACTTACTGGGCTTCTACAGGCCATTGGCTTCGCCGCGTTGAATCAAGTGGAATTTTGCTGTTTAATGTTAGTAATGCAGCTGCCGTGCGAAATCGTTTTTGTACGATGTGATCTGAGCCACCTGGTCATTACTCTACTCTAGTAAAAGTAAATGTACTCTCAAACGAGAAGCTTTAAAGTCCATGACATGTATTTAGTCTTATGCGCAGTGTACTATCATTAATTTGTCAAGGGTCAAGGACTAGTACACCAAACTGCCACTAACATTAAACTGTGAAAAGAGAGGGCATTATACAAATTCAATACAACTTAATTGTGAAGTGATGTTGTTTTGCAAAAAACAGTTAAAACTCTGAAACGGTGATTATAGTCGTTTAATCAATTTTTAAAATACTTTCGACAAAAAGATTTGCCTTTAGATATTGATTACAATTGACAACACATTATTGATAATTTTAATTACTAAGGTACCTGAGGAATAATAGTAAAAAATACTGTATTGCAATACCACTATCTTAAGCAATTAAGTAATAGTACAGGAAAATTATTACAAATAATCGCTTAATAATAAACATAAAATAACTGCAATTTTTCAATTTTTAAACTCCAAACTTAAGGGAAGTTGTCATAGTATAATAAAATAAAATGATGTACGTAAAGTAGTAGTAATATTACCTTCTCATATTCTCTTTATTCTACAATTACAATTGTTGTCTTTGTAACAACACACTTTTAAAATGTAACAATACACTTTTAAAATGATGGCGGTCCATTCTCCTTCCAACCAGCCAGATCGCCCCGATTTAGCCGCCCTTTGGGGCTACTTGAAGTCGCAGGTTTATGCCAACAATCGCAGCGCTAAAGAGAATAGTCGACAGGAATGCGAACAGTTATCACCGGAAATCTTGCGGAATGTCATGGAAAATGCGATAAAACGGGCATAAATGTGTATCAACACTGGCAACAGCCACTTAACGGATATCATATTTTCCACATAACAGAAAAAATTGTAAAGTACCAAGAAAAAAGATTTCCATCACTCAAAATTTTTTTTTATTTAGTAAAAAAGTTATACAAAAACAAGATTGAATGATTAATTTTGCGCCACCTTGTATAATTAAATTATCTGAAAAATTAAGAAAGGACAAAATTTGCTGGAATCTATTACGGGTCATAGTTTCCCGGTAAATAGGCATTTCAATAAGAGGGTGAATTGACCAGTAATCTCCTACTTACTAATCCCATAATTGTTGCCAGTGCAAACCACTTTTTCAGTTCAATATTAGTTCAGTTATACCACTTTGCAGTAAACTCCACATTTTATATTTGTAACGATTTTGAGAGTCATATTTATTTGTTTCTTCACATATAGTAGAGAAAATATCATCACCAATAAAGAGCGAAGTTACATCCTCTGAAAATATTTTCACCCCTGTAGATTCCTCGGCATATCAGTTTCTGACCAACCTAAATTTATGTCGGCTATATCATTTTCCCACAAATTTGGCAATCGCATTACTGGTTGCCTTTTGGTATGGGAATTATAGAATCAGAAGACTCATCTATTTCTTCATATTCACTGGGAATACCTCAAAATAATATTCTCAAAGTTCTCTTAAAAATATAGTATATATTTTAGCTTTCATCCATGTTTCACTTTATTGTAGGTATGGGCTCAAAAATATGAAGTATAAATATAACTGTACTGTGTATAATAACAGTTTTTCAACAAATTTGTTTTACCTTGCTTGAAATGATTTCTAATAATAATATGATATTAGTTTATATACCTAGTCTTGCCATAAATTCTGTCACACAATTTCTAATGCGCGCTTTCTCAGAAATTAGCCTGGAATTGTACCGTTATGTTGCACTTTGTAACAAATGAACTGTACGGCATAATATTCCGATCAGTTTGGTGACAGTCTTTGACTCGTAATCTTGAAGTGGGGAGTAAAAGAAAATCGTATCGCTGTAATAGCACTCCATAAGTGTGGAAAAAATGCTTCTGAAATTTTGAATTTGTTGAAACCGCTAAAAATAACAAAAAGATTCATTTATCGTGCCATAGAACGATTTAATGAAACCTTAGGCATAGATGATAGAGCAAGGACCGGTCGTCCACGTACCGTTATAACAGTCAGTGCCATCAAAACTGTCCGAGAGCGCATCCGTAGAAATCCACTGCGCAAACAAAAAATTTTGTCGAGGGAGTTGGAAATCTCCACAAGATCGATGAGTAGACTAATTCGAGATGATCTTCATATGAAAGCTTATCGTCGGTCAACAGCCCACATGTTGACTACACGGTTAAAGGAAATAAGATTGGAAAGATGCAAGAATCTCTTGCTTTGGCACGCAACCAATGGTCATGAGAACATCCTCTTTACCGACGAAAAAATTTTTACTGTGGAGCAAGTTTTTAATAAACAAAAATGATAAGGTTTATGCAACATAATCAGCAGAAGCTAAAAAACGGTTCCCAGGGTGCACCGAGGCCATCATCCAGCTTCTGTAATGGTTTGGTGGGGTGTGTCCCATAAAGGTGTCACAACACTCCATTTTTGCGAAAAAGGTGTCAAAACCGGTGCGGCGGTTTATCAAACCAATGTGCTGGAAGGTGTTGTGAAACCTTTATCGCAAATTCTCTTTGGTGGACAACATTGGGTCTTCCAGCAAGACTCTGCTCCTGCTCACAACAACATTCCTGATTTTATTGCACAAGAAGATTGGCCATCCGGGAGCCCAGATTTAAATCCGCTGGATTATGCATTATGGACAGAGTTCGAGAACAATGCCTGTAGAACTCCCCACCGCAATTTGAACAGTCTGAAAAAATCGTTGGTGAAAGCAGAAATTGAAATGTCGTTGAATACCGTGCGTGCCGCTATAGACCAGTGGCCACAACGTTTAAAAGCTTGTATAAAAGCTAAAGGAGGTCATTTCGAGTAAAGCTTTTATTAATTAATTAACAATATCTTATTAAAATAAATTTCGTTGGAATAAACATATTATCTTTTATTGTTTAGATTTTATGCTTCTTTAAAGTTGTGACAGAATTTATGGCACGACTAGGTACATTTGTTTAGGTTTGATATATTCAAAACTGCAAATAAATCGTGAAGTTCAATGAAACGCACAAATATGTGTAGACAGAACGTAATGTGTTAAACTGGAAATACTAGCCACAGTAGCTTATTACTTAAACGGCTAATTTAACGCTCATTTTCTGAAAATCGGTAAGGTTTATATATGCAAAAGTTACTTTTATAGTATTTCCTTTTTTAAGTTTATACACGAATTTTAAGACATCCCGGCTAATGATACTCTCAGTTTCGAAATATTTTAAATATATGAGGAACATCATATACGGTATAAATGGCTTTACCGTCATAATTAAAATATGGCTTATTATAATTTACTTTTAAAGATTTATATAATTTTCTCCTTAGTGGTCCTTGATCACATGTACTAAATGCTAAAGAGAAAATTTTTAAGAGTTTATATACCTCATTTTTTAAATTTTCACTTTTTATTGAAGCAGAACATACTACATAATGCAACACATTCTTAAAATTATTACTATTAATATTATATTAAAATTAATATTATTATCAGATTATCTTGAATGGACATTTCGTCAGATATCAATTCAATTTCTTTATTTTTAAATGCCAGTAATCAACTTGTTTCTTTATTTGATTTAAAATATTATTATTAATTCCAGGAGAAAGATATTTAAGAGGAATCCAATAATTTAAGAAGCTTTCACAGGACCTATGAAAATTAAACACACTGCGTAAAAATTGATATCGAAATTACAAAGTAGCGCCAAAGTTAGCACCCCATCGGAAGGTACTATAATTTTTGCAAAAGACGGCAAATATCAGACCTGCTTTGGCATTCGTGAAGTAAACAGGTACAAAATACACGCCAACAACACATGAATCGCTATACTCCTCAAAAACGCGGAATAATTGTTTAGATTTTTTTGCGGAATAATTCGTCGATGGTGTTGGCGCAGCGTAAATTTAGGCGCAGATTTTCCGGTCGACTGACACCAACTAGGCAAACACTACGTCGTTTAGCCGCTCGCCTAGAAGAGTATGGGACAACACGAGATGCTGCCAGGTCTGACCGGTCACGCAGCAGCCATTCTTCTGAGAATATCTCGTCTGTGGTTGAAGATGTCACAGAACAGCCCGAAGTATCGACCAGACGATGTGCCACACAATTGGGCATCAATCGGCGGTCTTTACAGGGAATTTTAGTAAAAGACTTGAAGATGTACCTGCAGAAAATGTAAACAGTGCATCAACTGTTAGCCGTTGACCGTCAAATGCGTGTAACCAACGCTCAAGCCATCCTGAATCTCGACCACGAGAAAGACAACTTTTCATCGAAAATCATTATGAGCGACGAGACCCATTCCCATACTGTGAATATGTGAATAAGCAGAATTTTCGCTTCTGGGATACCGAAAATCCATGTATAACACACGAAGAGCCATTACACTCGCTCAATGTTACTGCATGGTGTGTTGCTTACGCTTGAGGCGTCATCGGGTCTTATTTTTTCGAAAACGCCGCGGGCCAAAAACGACTACTGTGGACGGCGAGCGCTACAGAGCCATGCCCAACGACTTTCTCCTTCCTCAATTGGATGAATTGGGACTGGAGAGCATGTGGTTCCAACAGAATGGATGAACGGCGTATACTGCAGGAGCCACAAGCGAAATTCTAACGGCTGCATTTCTGGGTCGTCTAATCTCTTGCTTTGGTGATTTGCAATGGGCGGCAAGATCGCCCGATTTAACCGTTCCAAACTTCTTTTTGTGGGGTTTCTTTAATTCACGAATCTATGTCAACAAGCCTCAGACTCTTGAAAACCTTAAAAAGAATATATCCATATAAAGAATGTGAGAACACATCGCTGAAAGTTTTGGTAAGAGTTATGGAAAATGTCATAAATCGGGCACGTATGGTTATCAATAAGTGGCGGCGGGTTAAAGAAAAAAAAAAAAATTAAGGCATCAAATAAACGCAATCCAAAATCAGAACCAACATTTTTCAATCATAAAAAAAATTACAGCCGAAGAACATCGTATGACAACTTTTGCGCCACCTTGTGCATAAATTAAGAAATTATCTTTTCCTCTTCTGAATCAATTCTAGGCTGATCATTTTTGCAAAGGTTTTCAAATTTCCATTTATATTTGGAAAAGTCTCAATACTGTAGGCAAATATCAGTAGCAGAAGTTTTAAGAACACTAATTTCTTTTTTGCGCTTTTGCAGTTTAAAATGTAAATTTTTCTTATTAAAGACAAAAATAATGTCGATACGGCATCCTTCTTCAAATATTTTTTTCCCATATACCGTTCCTCGAAATCTATAGTAAAAATAAGTGCCTTTTTCTTTTTCCTTATTGCGGAAACGAACTCTCCTGAAGATTTAGTCCATTTTACAAATTTTTCGACATCATTTTTTAGAAAGTTATAAAAGCGCCTTTCAGGATAATTTTTACAGTTGCTTGACAACTGACAATAGAGCATTTAATATTCCAAAATTGGATATATTAATGAAATATCCAGCAAAGGAATAATATCAATCCAAAATCGGTTTATCAGTAACAAGGTAAAGTCGTCAAAAAAATATTCTTATTTTTATATTAACTTTTTAAGTTAACAGAAAATCCCAAAACCACAACCAAATTAGAAGACTAATCAAAGATGTAATCAATAGCCGAAAATAAAAACCATATAGAAATTCAAGCACAAAATTCTTTCCATTCTTTCATCCAGCGCAAGGCCCAGAATATAACCAACAAAATTATAGTCGCGTATCATGCTTGCACTCCAAAACGCAGAGGGATAAAGCAGCTATGCATGCATGTGAATGAATGGTGTGCAACATTTAGTTTGCTTGGCTCTTCTTATTTACTCCACTTCTACGGCTTTCCCCTTAACTAATTTTTTCCAAAAACTTACCGCTGCTTTAATGTTGCGCCTCTCGATCAAATGATGGCTGAAATGGGAAAATGTTTCTTAAGTTATTTCTCTCCTATTCTTTTTAATATCTGGTGCAAGTTATTTGCTTCTTGAGAGATAAAATGTAGCTATATGCATGTGCCCAAGTAAAAGACAATTCGGAAACTTTGGAAATTTCTTACCTGTTCGACTGGCCTTCTGTATTATTTATCTGTGCTTAGAGATTTTCATTGTCATAATAATCAATAAGAACGAAATTAATAGGCATATACTTTTGGTAAGCATATATATCAAACAAAATATAAAGTAACAAATAATCTTTCAGTTTTATTGAAAACATACACAGAGTTGTGTATAATGATTAAAAACAACGTTAATACTCGATATTGAACGGATAATATTTATGGTTTTGCCCCTGTATAAGAGAAAATGGGACTAATCTCTCGCCAGTATTAAAGGAATCCATTACAGAGATATCTTCTTCTGATAACTTAAAATCAAAAATTTGAAAGTTTTCTTCAATCCTTCCTTTGTTTGACGACTTCGGAATTGGAATTGCTCCAATATCAACCTTAATAATTTAAATTGTATATGTTATTGTAAGAACAACACACAAAAAACAAAATTTTACCAAGTAACGTAAAGCGATTTGTGCGGAAGTCTTATTATATTTCTCTGCAATTGCTTTCGTTTTATCAGAATAAATAAAATCCGGTTTCTTCTCTTCTGGATTTGGGCGCGCCAAAGGACAATAGGCAGTCAAAGCAATGTTGCGATCTTTACAAAATTGAATCAGTTTCTTCTGGTTTAAAGCCGGATGACATTCAACCTGTTTCAGATTATAATTATCAATATGAAATTTTCTATAAAAAAATACCTTAAAGAGTACCTGATTATTAACCGGCCTAATTTCACAATTTTGTAATACTCTTTCAATTTGTTCACTGTTGAAGTTAGAAACTCCAATACTCTTTACCAAGCCAAGTTTTACCAGTTTTTCCATTGCATTATATGTCTCCAGGTAATCAATATCACTATTTATAATATAAATAAATATTTCACTATATTTCACTTATATTGTTTTCAAGTTTTTATTTTTACCTCAATATCAACTTTCCAGCTTCATCTTTAGGCAAAAGTGTATCATCATCAACAAATTTGTAAGCAACCGGTAAATGCATCAAATAAAGATCGATATAGTCCAAGCCCAAATTTTCCAGAGATTTTCTGCACGCATATTCGACTTTATCCTTAGCGTGATGTATATTCCAGAGCTTTTAGTAAAATTCATTTAATTAAAATAAAATATAATATAATGTCAACACAATTACCTTTGTAACAACAAAAACATCTTCTCGGGTGATGACTCCTTCCGCTATTTTATCTCTGATTGCCTTTCCAACTTGTGCTTCATTTTGATAGAAATATGCCGTATCGAAATGGCGATAGCCACAGTCGATTGCGTGTTTAATAGCAATTTCACCTTCGTTGTCTTTAGCCTGTTTAAAAGTTTCGGTTTTTACTTGAACGATTTCAAAATTATAATGCAATTTTATTGCGCAGCTCTTATTCCATTAAACCATAGCATTATTTAGAGTCCTCTTCGAAAAGACAACATACATAAATATGGAATTGATTGATCACACTTTCTCTAGCAAGCATCGGTGAGAAGTGGCCACAGGTAACTCAATCAGTAAGGGCAGCGAAGCCCCGTCCCCTGGTCAAATTCAATGCTTTTTCGAGTAATGCCCAGATATAATTGAATAATTTTAAGTAAAGGATTTTCCAATAGGGATATAACAATTTCGTATTTTAATACAAACGCACCCTTGAACGTTTTTCATGATCTGTCAACGTTTACATTTCAGTCAAGGTTCACATTTTTATCATGGTGAAGTTCACGAACGAGGAATGTTTGGAAATTATTAAAAATTGCTACCCAATTCTGGTCCGTGGTCGCAACTTTAAGAGCGGTTATTCCAACTTTCGGTCGTAATAATCGCCCCACCAGACAGGTTGTGTGTGCTATTGTGGACAAATTTCAGGCAAAATATTCACTATTGAACGTTCCTTTGCCAGTTAGACAATGGACAGGTTAATGTACCGAAATTATTGCAGCCGTAAGTGCTTCAGTTCGAAATGAGCCAAATCAATTGATTCCACGCTGCGCCGTTCACAGGAATTGGGAATCTCTTAAACCAGTTTGTAGCGAATTTTGCATAAAAACTTTGGGTTACAGCCTTACAAGATCAAATTATCTCAAGAACTGAAGCCTCTTGATCATTTAACTGAACGATTGAAACGGGAAACTCAATTTTTTTTTTTTTTTGAAGCAAAGTTACCCGCTAGAGCTAAAAGAACCCCATAACACGGTATACATAGTTAGCAGTTAAATAAAATCAAAATGGCATGTTATTCATCATGGATATTTTTAAAAACAGTTAACAAAAACTAGATTTGTATTAAAAAAAAGAGCATATAAGAAGGTCCTAGAAAATAGGACTCACTTTCTGCATGCTAAATTAAAATTTGATGGGTACAAAATTTATTGTAAAGTAAAATTACCTTTAAATTGCGTATTGATTTATTTTTCTTTTTGTATATTTTTTATTTCTATTTTCATTTTACTGGCCTTTTTCGTGTAAAATTTTGGTGTATAATTGTTTATAAAAAATATCTGGAACAAATTATAAAAAAAAAGCTTCACAAAAGTAGTTTGTAGTTTTCAAAAATCCAATTTTCAATAAAATTTAACACTATTCGAGTTAAAGCCCAATCATATTATTATGTTTCCATCTTAAAGAGCTTCTACTGTGGTAACTGTGAGTATTCGTATCAAAAAGGTATCAACTATCTTTTGTTGCTAAGAAAATTTGTTTGATACCTGCGTACTGCACCGGAACGTAGCTAACGCAGTTGACTAACATGAAATATTTTCCGGCTCACTCATTCAAACCCTCATCCCTTTGATCAATTGTTTGGATTTCCCAAATCGGCTGAGCTATTTAATATATAAAATTTGATGAAAACACCCACCTTGTGTGAGGACAGTTTTTTTTCGTTTTTTAAATACCGCATTGAAATCTACGTCTTCATTTTGATTGCCGCCAAAAGGTCTCTTCTTTTTTTGTGTTTTGCATAGGTCAAGAAATTTCTTGACAACTTACTAGGCTTTATCCAGAAATTTATCTGGAAACCAGTTTTTGTACGTTTAATTTTTAACGATTATAAAAATGATTAAAGCGAACAGAGCTGCAATATACATGGCTAAATACCGAATGAATCAAATTAAAAGTAAACAATAAATTTTGATAGATTTTGTTATACTATTTAAAATTAAAATTACTGCCGAAAGTTGGCATCTATGTTTCAAGACAATTATACAATTTTTGGGTGCAAAATGGTCCAGGTTGCAGATAAATAATATTTTTAACCGCTACATGAACACAAACCAAGTATTTTCTTTCAATTTCACGAGCATTAAAACTAAGTATTTCTAAATAGTGCTTAAAAAGTCGTTAAATTACAGTTGCTCAAATTCGAACATACTTCACTCCGTTTAAGCTGCCAGCCGGTGACATCCACAGTCTAACCTAACCAATTGCTCTTTCTAACCTAAAATGTATGACATTTTCTTCCGAATCCAAATAATTTAAAAAGTAAGTGGATTACCCCAATACTGCGGATTTTTCTCAATGTAAATACTTACCAAATAGGTTCCCAGCCCGAAGACGGGCATCTCCAGTCCATTGTTGAGCTTCACTTTCGGAGCTTGAGTCATTGTCGGAGTCTTACTGAGGAATTTCGTGAAGAACTTCCGTCTTTGCAGCACTTGAACTCTCTTATCTTTGGGAACTTGTTGCCCCCCGGTAGCAACACGGTAATACGATCCAGTCAACCTCACAGACTTATCTGAAACGCTCTGGTAACAACGATTAGGTGAAGCGCGAAATCGAACAGGACCATCGCCAAATTGACGAAGAAAAAGACTAAAAATAGTCCCATAAAGGGAAGACGACACTTTACAGTCTGCTGCCAGTCGTCGCGAGCTGTCAAAACCCAAACAAGAAAGCGATGAGCTCATTTCCAGTGGGGTGAGAGAACGTCAGAGGTGGGTAAAGTTATTGTCGGTCGATCGATTCGATTTCTAGTTTCCTTGAATTTATTTCTCTGATTGAACGCTGACTTTAATCCAACAATACCGGAACACTGCGCTTTAGTGGATCAGCACGACTAAGCTTGACTGGGATGTCAGTTTCAATTTAATTGCGTTCAATTTACCTCAAGAGACGGAAATGTGCGCAGAATGCACTTATGTCTTTGTTTTTAATTTATTTATTGTAAGATACAAGTAAATTTTACCTTATATATAGTAAATGCTTTCCTAAAAATTACAATGTTTTCCATCTGTTTGGAAGCCAACCACACATATCTATATCTAAGCTTGGAAAACCATTTGACGATCCGAATAGTGACCATCAGGCAGCCTTGCTAAAATGCTACAGAAAGTTATTAAAAGGATATTTCATCTTTAAATTTAATTAGCTAAAATCTCACTGCGAAGGTGGTTGCTGACGGTCGGTCCTGACTAAATCAGCTGCCTGAGTGGGTTGATATCAACCTCATTTGGGTGCCTGGGCACAGTAATGCAATAGCAGATGAGGTCGCTAGTCGCGGAACTGATCTTCAGGAAATAGACATCTATACAGAATTACATAAAACGGATCTTTTGTTTCGTACCTACATATATTATGTTCATTTCACCTACATTTAATAATTTACTATTAACACGACAAATCAAAATAAATTGTCTCTTGCAGATATCAAGAGTTCAAAACGACAACCATATTTTTTCCTTCTAATAATAACTTACGTAGGCAAGATAACCGTTATTCAAATCCAATATCCTAAATGGCCCACGGTGAAACTCAGCTGTAGATTGATACAATAAATACTGCAGCTCAGGATGTAAAACTTGTAGCAAACCAACCTCCGCTAATCACCAATCGTTTTTCAATGTGCACACGTTCGCATTAAACAAACCACTTTCTCCCACACTAGACACCTAGAAAAAACAAAATGTAGAAAACTATAAGGAAAACTTGGATTCATCCAATTATGTACAGGGTGTCTCGCAAATATGAACTTGAACAGTTCATTTGCGAAATCGCTTAACTCCACAAGCAAAAAGTGGCCAACATTGATTATATTCCACACGTTTGATTAAAAATCTCATTTTAAAATAATTCAAATAAACTAAAGGCATATTAGTTTTACATAAGATAATTCTTTTTCAAAATTAAAGATTAAGCACGAATTAGATGTTTTATTGTTAACATTCAGAAATTTTCAAAAATAGAGTTACCAATCGATTCTTTGAAGTGTCTTGATCTAAGTTAGTTCCGACACAATTTTTTTTAATTTTTGATTTATTATTCGAATGATATTTTATTTTTAATTCACGATTTTTGTAATATCTTTACAAATTGACATACTGTTACTCATCTAAAATCAACGTTCTTTGCAAGACGTTTTTTCAATCCAGGATCTCAGTTTCATATGCATATACAGCTGCGATCAAAAAAATAGCACTGAATTTGTCTGTTAGAGAAAGGTTCTTCCTTTTTAATTATGATCCCCGACGGTAGAGCTATAACGATATTTTTCGTGGCATTGTTCTTCGTAAAGAGTCATTTTGCGCGCAGTAAAAATAATAGCACCACTCGACAATTCGTGTAGTAAATTTAAATTGTGTAATAAACACAAGCCCAAAAATGGTTACAGGACAATGGCATAAACATGATGGAATGGTCATCATAGTCCCCAGATTTTAATCCAAGTAGAAATCTGTGGGCTGTAGTCAAGGAGTTCTTTAAAACCAATTCACGGACTAAAGACGAGCTTTGGGATGCAGTGAAGAGTTCCTGGAAGAATACTTGAAAAGTGCCAAAATCTAATTGATTCTATGCCTGGACGTTGTGCAGTTGTGATCGCTAATAAAGGCCATGCAACAAAATACTAAATTATATGTTTGCTAATAAGGACTAAAATAAATAGAAAGTTTTGAGTTCATATTGCTTTGTTTTTAGTTTGCCGCTCATAGTGATATAATGGTGCTATTTTTTTGACCGCATGAAAATCGATTTCGTTCGGCATAATCTTAAATAAAGTGACTATCAGATACAAAAGTAGATATTACTAAAAGCAGCTGACATCAAACAAAGAATTTATTTATATCAAATTAATTTAATTTAAAAGCGTCCTTTAAAACCTGGTTTGTCCCTCGACTGAATAAACCTGAAAATATTAATCTATTACCATATATGTATGCATGCATAAAGAGATAGTAAAATTCACGCATTATTTCTTAATTCCAAAGGGTTGACGTAATTTCTCCGAGTTACATGTAAATTAACTTTATCCTCGGATCCGAACTAAAAAAAATCTCAAATATTACTTCGGCCTTGAAAACTTTATTTGCAGCTCTTACTTAAACGCAAACTTTGATTGATTCTTGATTTTGAAGAGGACTTTGACTTTTTAAATTAATTTGTCAGACAATTGCAAAGTTGCGCACATTTCAGCTCATTTTCATTTGGTTTTAGACTTTCTTTGTAAACAGTAGCAGCAATGAACAAAAACTTAAATCAATTGTGTCGAAAATTATAAAACTGTCTCCTCTATTGAAGTACTATCCTTTGGCTCATAACTTCAGCCATTTTTCATTATAAAGGCTCATCTTACTGTTCCAATCCAAATCTTTATTCCATCAATTTTTTGTTATACAAATGTTTACTAAAAGGCAGTAGGTGTACTTCTAATAATTAGAAGAAAGACAGTAGGTAGGATTATCAATTTTTATATTTGGAGTGTTGAGCTAGGCAGTTTTTATTTTATAAAGTTTTGCTTAAATGGAAGTTTACTCAAAAATTATAGCTAAAATAATTAGAATTTCACAAAACTCCTTTAGCATCATACTCTATACTCATTGTGATGCCGAAAATGTATGCACTGTACTGGCATAAAGCAAAATGAAAAAATTGTACTACAAATTTAATATTCATTTTTAAATTAGTTAACGCTTGAAGTAAGAAACTTTTTTTTTGGAAGATATCCACATTTTAGAAACTGTAGTATTGTGTATTTTTTGCATGCCCGAATTATAGGAATTATATAAAAATGGTATTCATATTGTAATTTTTCACTTTCCCTTTCTAAATACAACTACAAATACAAAAAAAAAAAAAAAGAATTAGTATTCGATATTAAACGGATAATATTTATGATTTTTATCGACTAAGGGAAATTTAACCATTCTGTCATCTGCATGAAAATCGCCAATCGACTTTATATCCTCCTCTGCCAAATTAAAATCAAAAATATCGAAATTCTCTTCAATCCTCTTTGGGGTAACTGACTTTGGAATGGGAATGACTCCAATATCCACCTGAATAAGTAAAATTATGTCATAGAATATTAAAAGAATTATATGACTTACCAAATATCGCAAAATAATTTGCGGCGCAGTTTTATTGTACTTCTTCGCTATTGTTGCGGTTTTAAAAGAATACAAAAAGTCAGGTTTTTCTATTTTTTCATTGGGCCGCCCTAAAGGGCAGTAAGCTGTTATTATGATGTCACGGACTTTACAGAATTTTCTTAATTTTTCTTGATTTAATCCAGGATGACATTCTACCTGTTTAATAACGAAATACATAAATAGTTATAAAATATGAAATTATTTTAATAATTCAAAGATCAAATACCTGATTATTGACTGGCTTAATTGTGCAATTATTTAAAATGCGATCAATTTGTTCGCTATTGAAATTAGAGAGGCCAATACCTTTAACCAAACCTGATTTTACAAGCTGCTCCATAGCATTATAAGTATCTAAATAGTCATCATTGCTAAGCAAAACATATTTTATTACTTTAGACTGATCGGGGAATTTTGAATATAGAATTAACCTAAGTGCTAGTTTCTCATTTTTATCCTTCGGTAAAAGTGTATTATCATTAACATACTGTAGCCCAACTGGAAAATGCATCAGATACAAGTCAATATAGTCCAAACCGAGATTCTCCAAAGATTTTCTACAACCATGCTCTACTTTATCCTTAGCATGATGAATACTTGATAACTATAAATATTTATCGTAAATAAATTCTGTTTTTTGAAAAATTATTGATTTTATAATTTAATTCCAGAGGAAAACCTGCTCCTCTTTGTTGTTTGTTTCATAATTATAAAATAATTGTTAGTTAGCGAAAACACAACGGCAATTAATTAATTTTTATACAAATTTCGCGTATTAAGAACAAAATTCTTACTTAAAATTGGAACTATGTTCAATCAAATGGAGATCATTTGCCATCATCATGGTTTTGAAGATCTTACAAAACCTCTTGAAGTACATTTTTAACACAAAATGTTGAAATTATAAAACAAGAAAATATATATTATTTTTCTTCCAGTTCTTGAGAAATATTACTCTACACTATTACTCATCTTCGACACGTATTCCTTTCAAATCAACAGTTGTCCAGAAAAAATTGTTAGTGGTTGTAACAATATGAATTATGTTATAACATACCTTGGTAACTATAAAGAGATCATCACGGGAAACAATGCCTTCCTTTATTTTATCATTTATTGCTTTCCCAACTTGAGACTCATTCTGGTAGGAGTATGCGGTATCTATGTGGCGGTACCCAAAGTCGATTGCATGTTTCACTGCAGCCTCAGCCTGGCCATCTTTGGCCTAAAGTGGTATACAAAAATAAGAATGATGCTGATTACTTGCATAGTTTTAAATTTTTTAAGAGAAATCAAAATACATGGAAATTGATTTAAAAATTTCGATTAAAGAAGTTTTTTAAATTGTTTATTCGCACTGATAAACAACAACTGAACACATTTTTCACTTTTACCACTGTTTTCCTTTTCATATTATCAATTCTTATAATTCAAATTACATAATACTCACCAAGTATGTTCCAAGTCCTAGAACAGGCATTTCCATTCCATTGTTTAATTTTATTTTTGTGGCAAAAAGCCTACTACCGCCGGTGCTGTATAATCTCTTCGAAAATTTATCACTAAAATCGTTGGCATCATTGTTTAAAAGTTTATCGTTCATGCCCCTCTGTTTACAATTGAATCCGGCATCAGCACATCGTTGATTGCTGCTTAATTCACGAAGAAAATCCGCAAAAGTTTTGTTTGGAAGCAGATGATGCCTTTTAGACGATCTTAACACTAGAGCACACATTTCTTGGCAAGTTCTAAATGTAAAACTGCTCGATCGGCTTAGGTAACAGTCTGTTTTGTTTCCCTGTCAACCACTGATAACAGACGATAACAAATTTAAAAAATATTTCTTTGTGAGAGTTTCCAAAGCAATTCGGGAGAAATGGGAGATGCATAAAGCAATGTATACAAAATTTTAGTTTGTACTAAAATTGTTAGCTTTAACTTATTATGTATTTATAGAATCATCAAATATATTACTACTCTTTTTTGGATCAGATAAATCAAAAATGTACTTTATGATTTTTTATATAGAATAGAACATTTATTGTATTGACATAATCTTCTGGAAAATTACTTTTGCTAGTGTATACGTACCTAATTACCACGGCAGTTTGATAAGTCAGTGACTTTTTCAATAAAATATTTTTTTTTCAGCAAATAACAGTTTTATTTCTCAACATAATCTCCTTTTAGCTCTATACATTTAGTCCAGCGTTTTCCAATTTTTTTTTATTCCTTTCAAATAATAGATTTTCTCGAAGACCTCAAAATAGGCGTTTGTTTCAGTGATGACCTCTTCAATCGAAATATTATCGCCCAGCTATTTCGTAGCGTATGAGAAATGTTCATGGACCGAAAATCTTTTAATAAAGGAATTAAGTAGATGATAGGATAATATAAGTTTTTAAATAAGTATGTAAGTGTAGTTTTTAATTTACTCTCACTGGGTTTCTTTCAAATAACTTTCTCCCAAAGTTAAATATCATCACCTAATACTCAAGACATATCAAACACTTAATATTGTAGGTGAATGAATTATAAATTCCATTCTATTATTAAGTTAGTGCTGCATTTGATTTTAATTTCAAAATTAATTATATAAAAAATGTTATCGCGATATTATATTGTAGTAATGTATTAATTATTTAATCTTTTGTGAAGTTCTGGCAGCGCTATTTGTTATAAATAAAAAATCAAGAATAGTACTATAAAAAGGGAGGAAAATAGGAAAACAGGAAAACATAATACATATTACATAATTTATTTCAAAATATCAATTCAAATGAGTTTAAATTAATATTCAATGTGGAAAGGGTAGTATTTACTTTTAATCGCATGTTCCATTGGAAAGAGCCTCTTAACATCATTGTAAGTCTCCAAAATATTATGATCCTCTGGGCTTAATTTAAAATCGAAAATATTTATATTCTCCTCGATACGACTTTTCGTTACGGATTTAGGAATGGGTACAGCTCCAAGTTCCACCTATTAAAACGAAATTCAGTTAAGATTTTTAATAGAAGGTTTATATTACCAAAAATCTCAAAGCAATTTGTGCACACGTCTTTTGATACTTATCCGCAATCAGTTTTACATTTTTATCAAACAAATATTTTGGTGTTTTGGAAGCAAAATCAGGTCTGCCAAGAGGACTATAAGCAGTAACAACAATGTTTTTGTCTTGACACAATTTAATAAGCTTCTTTTGATTCAATCCTACATGGCATTCGATCTGAGAAATAGAGATGAATTTCTGCTGAATAATAATATTTAAATATACAATAATAAACACTATAACGGTTAAAAACGTCATTTTCTATCCAAATCCAAACTAATTTATACTATTTGAGATAATACGAGTATAATTGGAAATTGAAAAATTCTTATTATCCAATGAATTCATTGCGATACAAAGCAATAAAGTAAAAGTTTAAAAACTAATTGCAACTACCAAAAGCTGAAAACAAGCATAAAATATTATAGAGGGAGGTAAAAGTCTGATTAAGTTACAAAGAATAAAAATATTCGGAGGCCGGACATATTCATGAATTTAAAGGTAGGCCTTCGACTAAAACTATTACTTTTATTATAATTTGCAATGAATGTAGGGTATTTATAAAGGTAATATATATATACATATATGCATACATTTGTAATGTATTCATTAAGACCATTTGATACCAAACACGATATCAAGATCTGCCGAAAACATCGCCGCTGTCTGCGAGAGTGTGCAGGAGAATCCGAGGCAGTCGATTTCGCGTCGCTCATAAGGGCTCGGTCTTTCGCAGACCACAACTTGGCGAATTTTGTGTCGCGACTTGGGTCTGCGCCCATACAAAAGTTAACTGACCCAGGAGCTGAAGGTAAACGAACATAGACAACGACGTGTATTCACTGAATGGGCTCTGGAGTAGTTGGAAACTGACCGTAATTTTCAACGAATAATCATCTTCAGCAATGAGGCCCATTTCTGGATGAATGGGTATGTCAACAAACAAACTTGCCGAATTTGGGACGCCAAGAGCGTCCAATGCATTCGAAAAAAGTCACTGTTTGGTACGGATTTTGGGCTGGCGGCGTCATCGGTCCATATTTCTTTGAGAACGACGTTGGTCAAGCCATCACCGTCAACGACGAGCGCTATAGGTCAATGATTACCAACTTCTTTTGGCCTGAATTGGATGATATGGACACCAACAACATGTGGTTTTAACAGGACGGCGCTAAGTGCCACACAGCTCATGCCACATTGGACATTCTGCACGAGCGATTTGAGGGCATGGTCAACTTACGTGAAGGTGATGTGAACTGGCCACCGAGATCGTGCGATTTGACCCCGTTAGACTTTTTCTTGTTAGATTTTCTTAAGTCGCAGGTCTATGCGAATAAGCCAGAAACCAGAGCGGCCCTCAAAGCCAACATAACCAGTGCCATCGGTCAAATTTAGCCTAATTTATGCGCCAGAGTCATGGAAAATTGAATATTTCGGATTCGCGCCACCCAGAGAAGCCGCGGCGGACATTTGAACGATGTAATATTCTGTACCTAATGGCATCGATAGGCCTTTCAAACAAATAAATCATGATGATATCACACACACTTTGTTTTATTTAAATTTAAAGATAGATTCTATGAAAGAATATATTTTTCAATGCATATTTAAAGTCTATATATTAAAAACGAAAATCTAAATTTTTCAGAATTTTATTATAGACTCTTTAAAGGTTTTCTTTTCATCCGTTGAGTTTATGTTGCTTTCCTCTTTAGGAATATTTTGAAATCATCCCTTTGAAATTTTCCTGTTAAAATTCATAATCAGTTTCAAAATAACATACCTGGTTATGAACCGGTTTTATTTTTGCTACCGATAAAAGTCGTTCTAATTGCACAGAGTTGAAGTTAGAAACTCCAATGCTTTTGGTAAGGCCCAATCCGACAAGTTCCTCCATTGCTTTCCAAGTGTCGATGTAATCAACATTACTATAAGTGTTAATAAGTGAGATATATTCTGGTTAATAAATATAATAGACTGCTTTATTTTAGTAATTATCAGTGACCGATCATAAGTCACAATCAAATCACAAAAGTGCAGTGAGTAATGATTAAATATATAACTTGTAATCGGTCACAAAGCTAAGAATAGGTGTGATATTCTGGATAGCGCTACCTTAGAACAACTTCGCCCTTAGAGTTTTTCGGAAACATTACTTTATCTCCTTGGTACTCATACCCGTAGGGCCAGTGCATTAGGTAGCAATCGACGTAATCTAGACCTATATTCTCTAATGATTTCCGGCAAGCTGTTTCCACTCTTTCAGGATCATGAAAATGACACCAAAGCTATAATAATAAAAGCATATAAAAATTGTAAAAAGTGTATAAATCTACCATGTGATGATAAAGCCAGAGTTTTTTTTATGTTTTGTCGATATACCTTTGTTACAATGTATACATCGTCTCTCTTGATGACTCCCTCAGAAATTTTATTCTTGATAGCTTTGCCCACTTCATGCTCATTTTCGTAGAAATAGGCGGTGTCGAAATGGCGGTACCCTGCATCAATTGCTTCTTTTACAGCACTTTCACATGTTCCACCTAAAGACTAAAAATATTTTTTAAAATATAGTTATAAATCAGAGGTTGTACCTGTTAAAATCAATAAACGTACAATTTAAGTTTAAAATATTATTTTAGAATTTTTGAACACAAAAAAAACAGTATTATAAATAAGGCCGAGGAAAACTTTAACGCTAACCAGTCAAATTGACTAGTACTCAATTCCTTCCTTCAGTTAATTGTATATTTTCTAATTCTCTTCTGATTTATGCCAAAGTTTAATAAAATTGAGAATTACGACATATTCAAAAACTCTTTTCCATTAATAATTATTTATTCAAATTTGAAAGCGTATTAAATTAAAGGTGCAGAAAGTTATTAAAATTACAGACTTGTGTCCCGGTAGTTCTAGTGTTAATAACTTCAAATTGATCGTTCTTGAATACCCTTCAGAAGTAGACAATGACTTTTATTATTATAAGGAAAATAACATGTCTTTTCAATTCCAATCATTCATACAATTTTTGAGATTAGGTACCTTGTTATGGTTGTTGCAATTTTTAACAATACTTTTCGCGACTTTTGTGCAAGTCAAATACTATGCTGGATAATAATGCTTTCGAAACCACTAACCTTTTACAATAATATTATAACATTGAAAGACAATTAGGAAACGTAATTTAGTATAACTAACGGCTGGTAATTTGTAATTAATAATCCTGAATTTTTTTTCAGTATAATATAAAAGTATGGTATAAAAGTTGATAATACATCAATTTAAATCATCGAAATTTAGTGATGTGTAGATAACTTAAAAATAAGTAGTAATAAAAATATGTATAACCAATTTTTGAAATTAATATGCTTTCATTTGAATTTATAACTAAGCTCAAAAGTTTATCTTTAATTAATATTCAGATTGGGAACGAGCGAAGATGTTTGAAATATTTTTCCAGGATGTGCGTGGATGGAAAGGACAAATATTTAAATAATAAATAAAAATTGTTGCAATTACAATACAAAACCATAAATAATAATTGTTACAATTTAACAAAGTTGTTGTAAGTATTGTAAACATTATTAACGAGTGTAATAATAAATTTCATTTAAAGCACATAATTTTTAATAACACGGAACCAATTAACCTTGTTGGCTGAATTTTTCTTTGTAGGCATCATTGATATTTGAAAACATTTCATAACTTTTCTGTACTAAGGACAAAAACCAGCGCTATACAAAAAATAATAAGTATAAGTTTGTAGTTTTTAATACTCTGAATAATCCGGTTTCGTCTTTTATAATATTCAAGATTAAAGATTTATAGTTTGTGATGTGCATAATTTTTGATCATGCTTTTTTTATAAGAAACGCTAAAGTCCTATTGCTATTTTGCGTTAACCGATTTTTTTGCGGAAGGCGCCATCAGCGACGAGATGAAAAATAAATAAACTTGCTCTAAATAAACATATGTTTATAGCATTATATACCAACTGAATAAAAAAGTTTAATTTTAAATGAATAATGTTAAGCGGAGAGAATAATAGCCCATTTTAATTAAAAAAACATAATAAGTATTGAAAGAATAATGTGATCTGCCGGTGTGTAACACTTCGGGCAGGCACTATGACTTGCTGATTAATGTAGATTTCGAGTATCTCATTAGGTTAGGTTAGGTTAGGTTGCTGTGGCTGCCTAGAAAGGCACACTTAGGCCAATTTTGGCCCATTGTGTTACCACATAGCGCAGGAGACCATGGTTATTCGTGGGATTCGAACCCACAGCCTCTGGGACGGTAGGACAGCGCGCTAACAACTGAACTATCAGAGGCCCCGAGTATCTCATTAACATTGGATAAATTCTTTGCACGTTTTATAAATGTTCAAACCAAAAATTCTAACCATGCACAATGACTTGATGTGGCGACCCCAAGGCCAAATTATTGAGTGATCAATTTAAGAAAAAAAATTGCATGCGCAATCTTTTTAGTGCCGGTAGAAACTTACAAAAGGGTTAGATTTGGAGTCAATAGAGCCACTACTTCCTGAATAAGTTCCTAAGCCAAACGCTGGCATTTTTCCACCATCGTTTAGACTAATTACAGGTACTTGCACCATTTTACTCAGTCGCTCTAATAAATTCAGTTATAAGCTCTAATCAATGCCCGATAGAAGCAACTCCCAAGATTCTTACAACGAACAATTTTTAAGAACAAGAAAACACCAAACACTCAGAAGACAGTCTTCTGAGAACTGGCGTTTAGCTGGAAGTTGTGAAGCTTAAGTACTTGATTATTTCAATTTGTGGCGTTTTGGCTTAGTCTTATCGTGGGGGCTTATTTCATTTTACAACCTAACTGTGAACTGTACGAAAATTATTAGCACGACCTTACATCTTAAATTACCAATCTTATATATTATTTCTACTGTCATCATCCCTTTTTCTCCACTAATCACCAAACTCAATAAACCAAATGATGCGTTTTCGTTTCCGACATCGCATACTCGCATTAAAATACGCTATTTATTTAAAATTTGCGTTTTTAGTGAACGTGGGACATGTACCTTTTGAATACTTTTACGAATGATTGTCGCTGATTTTCTAACATGAAATTTATGTCCATCATGTTATGTTTTCAAACTTAACTTTAAACATTTAGTAAAATCTTGTTATATTATAAGTAGCAGCCAATTTGTTTGGTTATTTTGTACGTTTTAGAGCTTCTAATATTATATTAGTTTTAAAATAATTCTAGATCTACTCATTAGGATGCCATTTTGAATTCGACTCATTGAATCGGCCCCAAATTTGAAATCAGCAATTCCAAAAACCCTTCATACCTATTTTTGTGACATTGTAGTTAAATTTATCGAAAATCCGTTAGGCTTTGAATTGAAATTCAATTTAAAGCCTTCATAAAAATATGCTTATAGTTGTAAATGGTTGTTTTTTTCAATTCTGAAAATGTGATATAAATTACGTGTCACTATGTTCGTACACGCTAATCTCCGAAAACGCCCAACCGATTTTAATGAAATTTTATGAGTGCGTTTGGTTGATTCCGGCTTGAAAGATAGGATACTTTTGGATCCGATAGGTGCCGCTATTGTCGAGATCTAAAATTTGTTTACTATTTTTTCTAGAATTTTTTTTTTATATATTTTATGGATCCATCCAAAACTAAGTATAGTACACAACGCGGAAATGCATTTTGACATTTCTATGTCGACAAAATACGTATTAAAAGTTTTCAGTGCTGATTTAAACGTTTCTCTGATGCTACAATTTTATTCGCACTATGAAAAGCCGGGTAAATCAGCTAGTGTAAATATAAAAATGAGTCACTCTCATTTTTCTAGCCCTTATTAACCCTTAAATAAAAGAACCTTGTTTTAATAGTTCACACTTTCTTTATTTAAATATTTACTTTAGCGGCGAATACATTTACCATACGAAAATTTTAGTCTTCGGTATCTAGCAGGAAAAAAGTAAAGAGATATATGCATTTATGGCAGGCGTGAAAACTATTAAGACAAAAATGATAAATGTGATTATATATTATCAATTCCTGTGGAATGTTGTTGAATTAATATTCAATACTAAATGGATAATATTTGCTTTTTTTGGCATGGTCCATTGGTATAAGTCTTTTGCCATCATTGTAACTTTCCAAAATTTTGTGATCTTCTGCTTCTAGTTTAAAATTAAAAATGTTCAAGTTTTCCTCGATGCGACTTTTAGTTACAGATTTAGGAATGGGCACAACGCCGAGCTCCACCTATTAGGGCATTATATATTAAATGTTTCAATTGTATTTATCAAGCTTGAAAGAATAGGTTGTCCTGTAAGTAAGAGATAAATTTGAAAAAGATTTAATGCAAATTTTGGTAATCATCAAAGGAAAACTGACAAAACGCAATCTTTTCGATAAAATCTTAATTTTCTAACTGGTTGAAATGGGTTATTATCTTGCATGACTCTCGTCAGTTTTATCTAACTTACAGAACAACCTATGTATGTATAGTTACCAAATATCTGAGCACAACTTGTGCTGGGGTCTTGTTATATTTGTCTCCAATCGCTTTAACAGTTTGATCAAATAAATATTTTGGAGTCTTTGAGGCAACGTCAGGCCTTCCTAGTGGACAGTAGGCGGTAACAGCGATATCCTTATCTTGACAGAACTTTATAAGCTTCTTCTGATTTAGTCCTGGGTGGCATTCAATCTAAAAAATAATTTTAAATGTTAAGTTTTTTAAATCTAAAATAAAATTTATAGTATTGTACAAAACAACTCCTGCAGATCAAAATTATTTACTTTAAATTAACCATTTCTCTATGAAAAATTATATGGGGTTTATTTATACTATAAATATAAAATTAACATTTGTTAAATATTTCACTAACTGTAGGAAAAGTAACAAATACAAAACATTTTCAAAACTCTGCTGTGCAAAACCTAAGCTACTTTTTGCACTTAAAGGATCAGTCTGGTTTTGAAGTATAAGAAGAATAAATATCTACCTAAATACAAATATTTGCAATTGAAAAACTTCTTGTGTTTAAGTATTGATATTTTCAAAACTGTATAAAGGACTAGTCTAATTTTCCTTTTGCTCCTTGCCGTGCTCACCTCTTATTTTCACCCTCACACGCTACCTTAACTTTTTAATGAGAGAAATTAATTAATCATAGATCTCATCTTAAATAGAATTTAATTGTTGTATTATATTGAATTTAAATCAACCACTTAAACTAATTGAATTGATTTGAATATTGGTACTGCTTTATATTACAAAAAAATAATATAAATATAATATAATTATTATTGTTGTTTTAAATTAAATTTATTTTTGTTTTTGTTTGCACCTCTACTCTTGTAATTTTAGATCTTCATTCTTCCACTTTTATTTCTTGATTAGCCATTGTACGTTTATGGTTTAACCTTTGTATCCTATTTTTACAAATAGATAAATAAAATAAATTTCCTATTATATGTATATAGAGTAGGCAGCTGTCTATAGACCCAAATTATGAATAAAATAAAATAAATTAAAAATATAAATATTGATTTGCCATAATTTAAAGAAAATTTAAGAAAAAACATGACAAATTACTTCTAGAACGTCTATTGCTTCTAAAAGTAATTTATTTTCATAGGGAAAATCCTCTATTTTACTTCACAAGAAAAAATATAAATCACTTTCCAAACCTGAAAAGTGAAAACTATTATTGGAACCATTTGCTCGAGTTTTTGAAACTAAGCCGCATGAGCTGTTGGTGTCAATGTTGGAAGTAAAAATTCAGCTTAAGGAAATGTTATTTAACTTTATAAGAATTAGAAAAGATAACGTCTGTAAATAGAGTAAATAACTGCAAGCCAAAAATGGAGGTGACCGAAAAATAACATTCAAACGATAGCACTACCACCGCGAAATCCGTTCGTTGGACAAACATAAAACAAGATAATCTGAAATAAACAAAAGTTATATCGTATGTAAATGAAATCATCGACAATTAGATTCGTTTCACCCAACGATTTCAAGCATCAAGTAAAGGCTCAGAGTGTAAACAGGGGAAGTAACGAACAAAATCTTACTTTTCAGTATTTGATATTTTTGTAGTGCATCAGAAGCATTATGTTAAATTCACAAGTTAGTAAAGATAAAATTAGTTTCTTGTAGAAAAATCACTTTCAACTTATTTACTTGAAACCCGTATCTACTACCTACGTAACTAATAAGTTTAAAAAAAAAATAAATAAATAACCAAGTGGAAATGTGAGGTTCTGTTTTCAACCTGTGCAATTATTAATAGAAAACGAGATTTAAAAGTTATTCATTATTATTTCATACGTTTCTGAATTTTTAAAGTCCGTTCTATTGCTTTTTGGTAGAACTATTTAACCTAAACACCTTTTCTTTATTTTATAAAAATATTTCTAACTGCTGGTATGAATTGCATAGGTCTATAGTAGAAACTGTTCAAAATTTACAGGGTGTTTGGATTCTACATAAGAAACGATATATCCGATAACCGATTCCTTGGGGTGTCCTGAGCAAACCTTGAGCATTGTTGTTGAGCCCCCTGTAAAATCTCTCCTTTCCCTTCAAAATCGAAATTAAAGTTTTTTAGATGTACTCAATTAAGATCCTTTTTAAAATATCACAGGATATCGAGAATATAAAAAGGATAAAAAAAACTTTCCAACTGGGGTATCGTTGTTATTAGGATATGGAAGTTAGAGGTTTAAATTCTAGATTTATCGAATTTTTTTGGTAAAAATGGCGATCTTCCTGTTTTCTTAAAAATGTGTTACTTTACATTTTTTAATTTAAACCCTATAGCTACATTTAAAAACGGCTAGCAACATAACATCGATTTTGACAGGGAAGAAGTGATTTTAAAGGAGGAATCACATACGTCGATTAGTAAAGAGTTTCCTATATAAAGTCCAAACACACTGTATATAAATAATACACTTTTTGTTGGCAAAATTCAAAAAGTATTATAGACTAGCTGATTAACCCGACTTCGCACGGTGCACGTAAAGTTCAACAATTGGGTCTAGCTAGTACTGAATCATATTTGTACAGACTAGCAGATTTTTAAAAATGCTCTTTTTGTATTCTGTTAGCTTTTCAACATTATCTCCAACTTTTGATAAATATTTTCTATGTACAGATACGGAGTTTCTGTAGTTTTATTATTAAAGGTAATATGTAGTATTTTTCGATAGACATCGAGACTTTGACTAGAAGCTTCACTGTCTTAACCATACTAAATTAAAATGAGTAT
The DNA here is from genome assembly GCA_963969385.1 of Philonicus albiceps. Classification (NCBI taxonomy): domain Eukaryota; kingdom Metazoa; phylum Arthropoda; class Insecta; order Diptera; family Asilidae; genus Philonicus; species Philonicus albiceps. Next base: position 41,653,139 of record OZ017772.1, on the reverse strand, counting down.
AAAGAAAATAATGCCTCACAGTAATTAAAATTAAAATATTTTATGCCTAGTAATAAGAAAGTTGCTTAGGTTGTGCAGAACAGCTTTTTGAGAATATGACAAGTATTGTTTAGGTTTTGTGTGTTATAAACTTATTGTCAAAACAGTAGACGTTTTAGACAATTCAAAGTAAAAATTTTTTTTGCAATTACTCACTTGGTTATGAACTGGTTTAATTTTTACTACTGATAAAAGTCGTTGCAATTGCTCAGAATTAAAATTGGAGACACCGATGCTTTTAGTTAAACCCAGCCCAAGGAGTTTCTCCATTTCTTTCCAAGTATCGACATAATCAACATCACTGTGGGTTTAAAGATTTTTTAAAATGATAAAATGGTGCAATTACAATATGTACAAACATACCTTAAAAGAACTTCACCCTTAGCATCTGTTGGGAACATAACGTTGTCCCCCTTATACACATATCCGTAGGGCCAGTGCATGAGATAACAATCGACGTAATCTAGTCCGAAATTTTCCAAGGATTTCCGACAAGCTTTTTCAACTCTTTCAGGATCATGAAAATGACACCACAGCTGAAGGAGTTGTAAGAAATTGTAGTTAAAGCTCTTCTAAAATGACAATTGCACGTACCTTGGTCACTACATATACATCGTCTCTCTTGATGACTCCCTCAGAAATTTTATCCTTGATAGCTTTGCCCACTTCATGTTCGTTTTCATAGAAATAGGCGGTGTCGAAGTGACGGTAGCCGGCATCAATTGCTTGCTTTACGGCTTGTTCGCATTCTCCGCCCAGGGACTAAAATTATTATTTAAAAGACATACAGGATGATTAAATTGCAACATTAAAATATATATCAAAATAGCGTTGAAAAAATTGTAGCTCTTTGTAACTCAATTATTGGTGTGATTTATCTGAATATGAGTGTCAATTTCAACGACAATATTAATATTCCTGTGAATTTTAGGCGAATTTTGAATATTATTATTAATAACTATGAGTTTATAAAACTATAAAGTCAAAAGGATGACACGCTATTAGAGTAAATTTAAATTCTCGCGAAAGTAAGCACTGTAGCTCGTATTCTTAAACCGGAGTCTCAAATTTTCTATAAAATAACGAGTTTCAATTGAAGTCGCACTTGTCTTTTTAATACAAAATTTGCTGTTTTCTTGAATATAAGTCCTATTTATTGCAAATTTTATTAGTTTTAATTTTATATTTCTAAATTTTTTGTATTTGGGACAGCAAAACTTCTGAATGATTGCATTTGGGGTTGTGAAATATCAAAGTGTAAGGCTTTTTATATAATAATTTATTTATTTATTTAGATAGAAACTGAATGTAACACTCTGAACTTGACGAGTGCATAAAAGGATAAATTTGGTGAAGACTTATTTTTAAAGTGTTGTTTCAGGTGGTTCAGGAGACTAAAGAGTCAAAACTGCTTAGTTGTTCCTCAAGGAGAGTTGCCTAATTGGCACAGGATATGGGATGTATGGTAAGGATATGGGCAACTGTAAGTCACTGAATTCAGTGAAGACTAAGAGAGGAGGGGGAGGAGGGATCTCGTCATCGCAGGTGTTCATGGATTAGCCTTGTGTGACTTATCCTTCTATGCTTAATTTTATGAAGCCCTAATATTTTTACTGCTTAATTCAGTTTTTAATGCGGTGAATTTTACTATAATCCAATAAGAATGAAAAAAGGTACAAGCTCGATTCCAGGCGGCTTGTTTCCTTTGTAACTACTCCGGTCTATCTGCTCTCAAAAGAACGTTTGCCGTTAGGGGAGTCATTATAAAATATTATAAATCATAAAAATAATATATATATATATATATACAATTACAATTTATTCTGAAATAATCCATATTCTGGTGATGCTTAACCCTTTCGCTACGGCCGGTCTCGCTGCAAAGTGTTTCGCCTGGAAAGGAGCGCGCAGTCTTCAGCATTCAGGGCCAAAGATTTTGTCTCAAAAACGACTTTCATTAGTTTTCAGTTTTACGATTGTTTACGAATCTATTGCATTTGACTTAACCTTTGGCTTCAACTTTGTAGATACCACCTATACACGATAGCATCTTCTGGTCGGTGACTATAGTCACCCATCGTGTAGGGGCGACGTTTTTTAGCCGGTGACTATAGTCAACCATCATGTGGAGACGGCGTTTTGTGTCGGGTGACTATAGTCACCGATAGTAGCGAAAGGGTTAAAATTCAATACACGATAGTTTTTTGAAGTGACTGATTACAAATCAGATATTCGATTTTTTTAAATACAAAATGGCGAATCCAATATGGCGGACAGAAAAGTTTAAATTATTCGTATCTTTACGAACATTTTTCAAATAATGTTCAAATTTAGCAGGGTTCTCCTTTAAGAGAATGCAATAAAAAAATGATTTTTATCATCAATTTATTTTGCAATGGGGCTAATTAAACTTGTTGACACTTTATTTTAGGCCAATCTGCATTAATATTAGAGTTTAAAAAAGATATGCCTTTATAGTTCAGTTTTGGCAGCTCCTTGTATATTTATGTGGTATGACCTTCTCTATTGGATGATGATATTTTTAAATGACTATGTTTGCTGCGGCTTTTATAGAGCTTAAAAACTACAGAATGCTCTGCACTATTTGAGCTTAGCTCTTAAGCTAGCGAAATGGCACCTTTAATCCTAGTTTCTAAAGTATAATATTAGGTCTACTGGAAAGTTCTGTCCGATAATTTCATTTCAATTTTGAATATATTTGGATATGTTCGTTTGAGTTATATGTGGCTGTATATCTTTATAATTGCATTTTTTATGTGCCCTTCGAAATTAACTACAACAAAGATACCTCATATCATTGTCAGCGTATCGAAATTTGTTAAAAGTTTTTGGTGAAGATGCTGTTGCGGACAGAACGTCTAGGAGATGGTTCAAAAAATTTAAAGCAGATGATTTCGGCCTTATTGATAAGCCACGCTTTGGGCGGCTATTTGTGGTTGATGACGATATTTTTAAGACCATGATAGATCAAATGATGAAAAATAGATTACATATGAAAACATCGTAAGGAAAATAGCGTGAACCCGGAAAACATGCCTTCTTCACCTCTACACCGAGCTTGAGCCCTAAAAAGAGAATACTGTGTATATGGTGGAACATGCAAGGTCCAATCCATTATGATGAGCTTTTGGAACCCAAGAAAAAACTAAATTCGGAGAAATACAGTAAACAAATGGACGAGTTAACAAAGTACTCCAAGAAAAAAGGCTGTTAATATTCAATAGGAAGGAAATCATACTGCATCACGATAATGCTGGCGACTCGCCAAAAAATCTCAGAGCTAGGATGTGAAATTCTTTCACATCGACTATACTCCCCAGACCTTGACCATCAGATTTTCACCTATTCCTTTCTTTACAAAATTATTTGATGAGAAAAAATTCAAAAATGAAGAAAACGTTTGCGTTTACAGTAGTGCTGCTGTAGTTTTTCGCAACCAAAGATTTTCTTCAAAAATAGGTTTTATAAATTGCCATTATGCTGGGAAGAAGTCAAAAGGAATGATGGAAATTATATCGTATAATAAATCTAGTTAAATATGTTAAAAATTGTATCATTTTCTTTCTCTTCAAAAACGGACAGAACTTTCCGGTAGACCTAGGTTCTAGGTTCTAGGTTCAAGTGGCTGCCAAAAGAAGGCACACTTAGGCCAAGGTAGGCCCATTGTGATACCACGTGGGACGAAGCCCCCAATAACTAGCCTTCGAACGATTTAGACTCTTTAATGAACTGCTCCAGGCTTCTAATTCTGACGGAGCTCAGTTCCGACAGATCATTAAAGAAAGTGGAGCCCAGGCTCCGATTTCTCCGCACCGCTAGTGCTGGGCATTGACACAGGAAGTGAAGGATGTTCTCTTCCTCTTCCTCATTGAGGCAACTTCTGCAGAAGTCATGCGTGGTCACCCCCATCCTATTGGCATGTTTGCCGATGAGACAGTGGCCCGTAATGACCGCTACTACGTTGCTGACGGCTCTCTTGAGCGAGACCAAGTTTCTAGACCTGTTGCGGTCGAAGATGGGCCAAATAAATCTGGTCGTTGCGCAGGTGGGCTCATTTCTCCACCTGCGATTTGCAGTTGCTAAGCAGGACTCTTGTATGGTCCGCTTGCTTGATGCAAGCGGAGCACCCGGCTTAAGAGTAATATCCTCAGCGGGCAAGCCTGTGCCAAGCCTCGCGAACTCATCCGCCTTGGTGTTGCCCGGGATGTCGACGTGGCCAGGCACCCAGACCAGACTGACTTCAGTTCTAGCTGCCATGCGGATGAGCTCCGAGCGACAGTCCGCAACGACCTTGGATGTCGTGTGAACACTTACTAGCGATCTGATCGCAGGTTGACAATCGCTAAAGATACGTATATTGACCAGGGGCTTCGCTGTAGCCCTCAGCCGCGCGATTGCCTGTGATATGGCCATGACCTCAGCTTGGAATACGCTGCAATGGTCTGGCAGTCGAAAGGAGGTTTCTATACCCATTTGTTCAGAGTATATACCTCCACCCACTTTGCCGTCCTTCTTGGAGCCGTCAGTGAAAACCTGAATCGACCCTGGCTGCAAAACTAGACCCTCCGCCCATTCTTGCCTCGAGGGAAGGGAGGCAGTAGACCTAATATAAATTAAAAAATAACTAGTGTTCAAATGTAAGAACGATTTTCATCAGCTTGCAACTTGCAAAAGCACCAAATGTTTTACGATATACGCCAACCCCAAGGTCAAGCGATTAAATAATCAATCTTTAAAAAGTAATGAGTTTCGGTGACCACTACAAATACCATTGCCCACTAAATCGTGATAAAGGTTCTATAAGCGCAGCTGGGTACTTACCGTGTAAGTGCCTAAGCCAAAAGCCGGCATCTTCGTCCCATCGTTCAGAGTGATTATGGGCGCTTGTACCATTTCACTTTCTCAAGTTGTTAATTAGCTCACTGATTTCGACTTTATCACTAGTTGAATTACTAAGCTCGACTGCTTCTTTTAATAAATTAATGGGACCTGTTGCTGATGCTACCTATCTTCCGAAACAATTCAAAACACTCAATTGCTACTGTCAAGAGACACTTAACTATCAGCTGATTTGGAAAATTTTATTGAAAATATTCAAACTTATCCAGGGGATTTACTTAGTTCATTTTATCACCTAACAAAAATTTGTACGTGATACAAGGAAATTTTTAATCTAATACACTATTAGCAAAGTCTAAAACCTCAAATACACAAAAATTTTAGAAGATGGAATTGGCTAAATATACTTGAATTTGGGATATTTCCATCTTTGTTTTCTACCCAGAATTTTCTAAACACTACAAATGATTTCGGAACAAATCAAAAGCATTTATGTTCCGTTACAATATTCATTTGGCCCGTAATCATTAAACGTAAATAACTGAAAAAATAAAGAATTGATGCGAATATAATTCACAAAAATAAAAGGTTTCCAAAATCATCTGCTGTAGAGATCGACAAATATACGAAAGGAAAGTTTGTCAAAAATAAATCGTTTCAATGTTTTTTTTTTTCGAAACTTATTTTCGTGAATTTTGATCTAATTTTAACACACACCACAGCAAAGTGACTAAAATGGACGATTTTTCGAAATACACTACTGATAAAAAAAGTGAGCACAGCAAAATATTCAATTAACTGGTGCAATAAGGCTGGTAAAAAGAAATTAGACTTAAAATATTTTTACAATTTTTAAATATTTCATAAATAACAGCAATAAATATTTAGAGAAATGTTGCTTATATTTACTAATTAGGTGTGTTTCACCCTATGTTCTTCCTCTAATCTCCTTGGCATGGACATTACTAAGTTTTGAATTAAAGGCCAGTGATTCATTATTGGGATATTTTTCTCTTCGAACCAGGTCTTCGTCTTCCGACAGTATGGCATAGAGCATTATCCTATTGGAAGGTGTATTCATTACTTCCGAGATCCCTCAAAATGGGAATCAAGCCTTCTTCTAAGATATTTGTGTAAATATCCGCGTTTATTTTTACACCTTGTTCACAAGTTTTCCAACCCCTGCTGCCGAATAACATCCTGACACCATTATTCCGATTTCCCTCTGTTGTGTTTTGAAGGCATTGAGGGCCGTACTGTTCACCGGACCTCCTAATGCAAGTTTGAGGACGATCAGATAATAGACAGAATCTGGATTCATCAGACCATAAAATTTTTGTCCAATCCGTGTTTTGATTTGCATTCGCCCATCCCATTCTTTTCCGTTTATGAGTCGCGGTAAGTAAGGGAACCTGCCTACAACGATGGCTTCGAAATCCAATCTATTTAAGACGTTGTCTGATTGTGTGTCTACTGACTTGAAAATTTGCCGCGAATTCCACAAATGATGTTTTCCTGTTTTTTAATACTTCCATCTGTAAGGCATAGCTCTCTCTCTTTCCGTCAGTTTTCGTGGTCTACCTGACCCGACCTTTCGATAAAATGTTTTCTATATGAAGCGATAACCTTGCGCACACCTCCCGTACTAATGATAACATCTTTTTTTCTCATCTCTTCTCTGATGACACGTTGGGATTTTCTGCTTTCGCGCAATCCAATAATGAATCCTTTCTTTACTTCAGTCAATTGTTTCCTGGAAAATGAACCAAAATGAGGCAAATTCATATTTAAAGTACATAATCACAAGTTGAGTAATAATTTTCTTTTGTGTTTCACCCTGTATTCGAGTACATATAATACTAAATTTCTTGATCCAGTTCCATAGCGGAGAGATGAAAAAACACCAAGTATTTAATTTAATTTAAAAGCGGCTCAATTAACGCATGAAAATCGCATGAGACACTGATTGCGTATAAGAAATCGTATAATGTTTGTCTAAAAGCAATAAATAAAAATTTTTACGATTTAATGTGAGACCACACTAAAAACAAAGTTGGTTCAAGTTCAATTTTAAAACTAAAATATTGCGTTTTCAATTTTTTCGTCTTTAAACCAAAACTGTTTCAAGTTTTAATGAAACTGGAAAGTAAAATCAACTTCAAGTTAATCGCATTAAATTTTAGAAATACGAGAGTATGAGTAATTTAATCTCTGAAATTGGCTCAAAATTGTTTAATTTCAGACTATTTGTGTATTGGTTACGTGTTTGAAATAAAGAGACGAGACACAGGTGCACTATTCCACTACCTTGTAGACATTCTCTACAAAATAATAAAAGGAATTTTTGTGTGAAACCAATAAAACAAATTTTTACGAATAAATCATGCTTAAATAAAAGTCGAAGACGAACATTTTTACTTCAGTTTAAGCTTGCTAGTGAATGAACATTTTTCACTATAAAATCAAAGTGTTTTCTGCTCCGCATTTTAGTTATCTCAATTTATAGAACTTAAACAACTGAAACTGTTTTAAATTAGAATAAGAGTTGCGAGTTTTTTCTAAATATTTAATTACGAAATACCCTTACCCTCTGCATAACATAAATTAAAATTAAAAGTAAAATCAATCATGATTATATTTTAATAAAAATGACTATTCTCTCTCCATTTATTCTCTGCACAAATTGACATGAAAATCGTTCTCGGAACGAAGTTCTAACTGATTGAAATATATCGAATTCTACCAATCGAATTAACAAGTTCTCATAGTTGATTTATACAGATATCCTTTGAGATGTAAATTTCCTTCTTTATTACGCCTAGGAGAGAAATTTAGAAATTTAAAAGGTTATGGCGACAGCACATGGTGTTATAGAAATATAAACATAATTTAAGGCTTGTCTGAATGAGCAGCAGATATGTATGTTCCCAGGCACCCGAGGGTGGATGGTAAAGAAAATAATTGTGGTATTCGTTGAGGTCAAATACTGGCAAACGTCTGATGTAAAGATTTGATTTACAGCGTCTCCGACATAGTTAGCTCATACAATTAGTCAAATCCTCTTGTGATGGCACGGAGGATGCCCCAAATATGTTAGCATCCACATCAGTACCACAAGTAACAAGATCGTCACTTGACCGACTTCTTAAGAGGCGACCTCCTTACTTGAAGGTCAAAGATGAGGAAACCCGACTCAACTTGAAGCACCTGCTTTAGTGTCTAGGTTGGGAGCACGACAAATCGGAGGAGCATGTTGTCTCCTGAGATAAAAATAATAATTTAAGACGAAGAGTGACATACAGTGTTAAATGTCTCCTTGAACTTTGTTTTATGTGTGCTGGCTTCGCCTTACTGGAAAGGATTTGTTGCGGCACCCAGATAAGCATCATATTAGTGCTAATACAGCGCGGTAAATTATGTTTACTTACAGGAGCCCTGGATAACACAAATTTTCAAATTGGAGCCTCCGTCGCCGTAGTCGTTCCAGGCAAGTTCCCATATATGCAAGCAACCGGCTCTTGAAATAACGACATCTTCGCCTTCCTCCATTAAATCTGAAGATGTTTTCTTAAGTTAAATTTACGTCTCTGACCCACATGGGGGGTTTCTGGTTGTTCGAAGTCTTTGGATTGGCGCAGGATCCGGATATCCCAAAGGGATTAAAAAATAAATTTTCACCATGAGCTGGGAGCAATATGTGTACGTATGTCCCGAACCTGAGCAACCCCACCGGTGAGCTGGTTGATCAAAGCGTAGCTCCTTCGGTGCTCGTATTTCTTAATGGTCTGAGAAATACACAAGTCCCCATTTGCCTTAGGGAAGGAGCTGTTCCAAAAACAAACTTCTTCGCACTTCGGGGGCTGTGCGGGACCAAGTTCTAATTAAAATTAATTGAAAGCCTCTTTGAATATTATCGGTGGTTTGTTAACATCATGTTGGCCTATTAAGTGCTCCCCGAATTTATTGACATGTTCGCCTCGCACTGGCCGTAAGTTTGTTGATGGCTTGCCGGGAAGGCTTCCGACCTTGTTTACAATTTCTGAGAAGGAGCGATTGCAAAGCTCCTGTTTGTGCGTCCGTGCCCAGGAAGGTGTTTGCCTTCCAGCTTGAATTAATGAAGTGCTTTACGGGTCACTTCCGCAATAAAGTAGGCGGTTAAGGGTAAGCTGCACAGACTTAGAAAAAACCATACTCAGGCCTCCAAAGGGGCCTTCGACCTGGTCCTGCGCGCTTCCTACTCCACCGAACCACATTCATATTTTGTTAAATGGCCGCTGCGGGAAAATCGCACTCGACCATTTATTACTTTTAGCTACATTTCGCCGATAAACTTTAAGGATTTAACGAACGAGCGGCACGTGATGTGGTCAGTGGAAGTGCTTTCCTGACCTCAACAAACTGGCAAATTCGCCTTCAGCTCATCCTTTTTCCCATCCGGGTTTTTCGTGCGCTAGAAAATTTATAGTTGGATTTTACAGGAATTACATCCAAATCCATTTACAGGAAATTCCTTATCGTAGCTACCGCTGCTTGCTTAGCTTTCTTACAACGCCCTGCCTAGACGGGGCCTCTCTAATCCAAAACATTCTCGGTCACGGATTAACCAGAAGACTATACAAGAAAATTGTACAATTATTTGTAACACTCGTAGCTAAAATAAGCAGAGGGAAAATATTGACAATATTATGTTAAATTTTGAAGGTGCTCCAATTGGGTCAGAATCTCAATTCTCTTCCAAAATTGATATAAATTGGCACGGAAATGTTAAGAACTAAAATGAATGCTTCACAAAAAGTCCACGGTGCACAACCTCTCCATTCAGGAATTTTTCCATTTAACCTCATTTGAGGTAAAACTCAGAAATTCGAAACTCTTGCAAGGGTTGTCCGACCAACTACATTACTGGTCAAGCTAAGCTCAAAACGTTGGCTCGAGAGCCGTTTATAGTTTTCCAACAGTTCCGAACTATTTAAAACACTTTTACGATCCAAACTTTTCTTTTTACCTCCTGAAGGAGAAGATGCTTTGTAAACGTTCCGTATGCCTTTTGGGATAGAAATTATTCAGCAATTGTGATGCTGCAGCTGCTTCTAGCACTGCAGAAGATATTCTCTTTTGTAAAATAATTCGGCACTTACCGCATTATCACATTTTCTCCATTTGAAAGCTATTGCTGCCTTTGCTTTTGAAATACTATTCGATGTTGCGTTAAATTAAAGCCCCATTGTCTTGCTTTATACATCACTTACTAGAAGAGCGTTAACAATGGACCATAGTCCAGATGTGCATTTGTTTATTAAATCTTTAAAAGCAAATTAAATAATGTTTACTCTCTTTACTTCACGATGCCCTACAAAGCAAAATATTAAAATGTAAATTGTTAGAAGCAAAATTATAATTTTTCCAAATTTTTTAGGGCTTCTGAATTTTTTAATTTTTTATTTCTTTTTGTTTTTGGTTTTTTTCCTTCTTTTAGTAAAGAAATAAGGACGAGTTGTAATATCAATTTTAGATCAATAATTTTGAGTTATCTAAAATGACCACCAAAATTAAATTTAACAATACTAGAATACATGCACTGCTTTTCGCTAGATTCTAGATAGATAGATGAAAAAATTAAAATTAAAAAGACAATTAAAGCCTAAAGATCGATCGATCGATCTCTTTGGGTTAATAAATTAAAAAGTCAAAAAGTTAATTTTGAAATTATTTGTGTAAAGCCTACAACTCTCAAATTCAAACTGCAGCAGGACACAACTCAGCAGCACGCCCGATGGTGTCCAAGTAACGAGTACTCCGCGATAATCCCCATTCCCGAATCTTACCTAACCTTTTATACCTCTAACCTGGTCATAACTACATCCTTTGGCGCCTAAACTATGCGCATGCTAGGACATGTTCAATTAAGAAGGTGCATGTCTCCTATTTTGTTCATTGCACATGTGCGAAGGACTTTATGGCCCTGCACAGGGAACCTATGCTTCCTTTCTTAGAATTGCAAAATTGCACAAAATATGAATCGTACTTGTCAAAAGGGGTTCAGTTATTGTTTTTCCCTTTCAGCACTTAATTACGAACAAAACTGTTTGTGCCGATCCGTCTGAGTTATTTATTACCACAGACATTCGACGCTATTTCCAGATTATCATACTGCTGCTCGTCCTTACAAACACCCGTGCTGCTGAGAAGATATGCTACAATCTTTAATTTACTTATTTAAGACCAAGCGGGATTTCCCTGGTTTTTCCGTGGCCCTTACATTTGTAAATTTTCTTTAAACATATTGAATTTTAAAACCGTAGATACAGCTGCTCTAAATTAGATCATTACAAAGCCGTCTACAAATTTATATTGGTCTTTAAAAAAACGTCGGACCATTAAATTTTTTAAATCGTAAAAGTTTACCTCATGAAAGAAACCCATTTTTGGGGTATACAGTTAACAAAATCTTAATCCTTCTAATATGTATAGAATCTTTACATATATAATAATTTATATTTTTCAATAAATAAACAAGCTGTCTGTTTTAAAAAAATACGCGAGAAGAGCACTACAATTTGTTTTTATAAATCAATGTAAAATGAAGCTATGTACTTATAAATCAGTCTCATATTACTGCTGACCACATGAATTTGGTTTTAGCACTTCCAATTCGTTTTGGTCATGTCTTGTAATTTGAAATTAAATTTGTGGGGTCGCATCTGTACTTTTACTGGCAATAATCGTAAGAGGGACATTTCATGAGGGTAAATGGAATTTTGGGAATAAGTTTTATGTTTACAGCCCTCTTCATAAATTTCTCTTTAAAGTTTTCGGCGTGAACCGCACTCTTTGATATTTTAAACCAATAAGCGGATTTATTGAATCCTAAATTCTAAATTCGTATCCTTTTTTCTATTCTTATCAAAATGTCAGTACAATTCATTCCTTAGCGAGTCGGTAGTTCTTTACGTTTAGAGAAGATTTTTTAAAACTTATCCGTACAGTTTTCTTAATATATTTTTTTAAAGTTATAAGTTTTGTCGTTTATTTAAGCTTTCAAATCTGTTATAGTGAGTTCAGAATTATTTTAAAATGCACTATATTCTGGTCGAATTTAATATGCTAAAATTTAGCAGATTTTGATGAGTTTTACATATAAGTAAAATATAATATTATTTATACTAGTTATTATTAGAAGTTACTTTAGATAGGTGCTTCAACTATCATTTTTGAGTGTATAATATTAAAATTTAACGTGTCAGATGACACAATTAATTTAGAAATTTAAGATAAAGGAATATTTGGCGATTTCTTAATGTTATATTTAACTCTATGCAAAATTGCTCTAAAAAGTAACATTTAAAAAGATGTAGGTTACAAGAGCAAATCAGCTTGAAAAACCCCAAAGCTTTAAAGTAAAGACAATAAAGAAACCAGAATTCTCTAATTTTATCATAATGTAAATTGATTTAAGTTTTATGCTTCATACTTCATTACAATAATCGAAGTAATCAATTTAGAATTGTTTCAAAATTGGATGTTTTTTTATCTGAAAAAAGAACGGCATGGTCTCTGAAATCATTTCTTCACTTTGATCTCTATAAACCAAATGCGCTGAAGAATAGGAAATCGATATAATTGAGGAAATTTTTAAAACTCTTCCGTCTGGTAGCAAGACATTAAAACCTCAGGATCTGACCAGATAACCGGGTAAACGTGAGTCACTTAATTCCAATTCTGGAGCAAACTAAGAGGAAAAAAACGAGAAAACTTTACTAATTTCGTATTCAAAACCCAGCCAGTTCGTGTAGAGGCCAAAACTTAATACAACACGACCATGGCGTGTTCGGGAAAGTTCGGAATTAGTCACAATTTCCCTCTCAATTGCCCCATTAGGGTTTTGGAAACAAGTTTCAATCATTTTCACTGCCTCCACCATGAAAGCAGCCCCGATTCTCAGTTCACATTAATTTATGGAATGAATGTGCAGTTTAATTACTTTGGCAGTGTCTCTCGATTCATTAAACTTTGGACGAGCCGATGCTAATTTTGATTTCATGGTAATCCTTCTTGAAATCATATTGGTCCCACTAGATCTAGCCAAACAAAGTGCCTAGTCTCATGACAGAACAAATTGATTGAGTTTGCATAAGAGATTGCCGCTCTGCATGAATCATTAATCCAGAACCCATCCTAGACTGTACATGCCCAACTAATAATCCGTATGCAAATGGGTTTGCCTCAGAGGGTGGATTTGGGCCGGGGTATTCATGGCGGTTGGGCATCAACTTGATTGCAGCAATATCGAATTTCGCTCAATAAAATATTTTTACCCAGATACAATTGGCTATAAAACCGAGCGGATAATTTACATCTCGATTGATGGTAATATTAATTTTTGCAAATGCCTCAAAGGGGTTGCAATTGCCGCTGCAGGTGACCGTGTTCCATTGGGGAACCTTAATGTCGAATATTTCATAATAAAATTCAGGAAAAAATGCCGCATTGCGACACGAATTCCTCTGTAAATGTTTCTTTCACATTTCATAAAAAATAAATATTTTTAGGGCATTTCCAAATTGGTTTTACAACAGTATGACTTTTAATTAAATAGCTTTCAATAAAACATTTTAATTAAGGATGGCAATCTTAACATTTAAAATTGCAGGAATGCTTTAAAGCATAATAATCTTTCGGCAATTCGCATCCATCCTTTTCAGGCGACGTTGCATTACGTTTTTGTCACAAAAACTATAATAAATGTTTGTCACAAGTTAAAACGCAAGATTAGGCTGTTTTTTATAAACATAACGAAGTCTCCTAACCAAAGCTGAGTTCATAAATGTTTTGCCGCAAGAAAAAGCAAAATATTGACCCTTAATTCTTAATTAACTCTTGTTTTCATGAAAACTATGGCTTTAAAAAACATTAATGTGTGAAAATTTGAAAAAATATATTACAAGGTGGCGCAAAATTAATCACTCTATCGGAGGATGTTATAATTATTGCAAATGGCGTCGTACGTCAATCATATTTGACATTTATGAACTACACAGCTGCAGAATACAAACAGATAAGCAATGGAGCGCTATACACCGCAAGAGCGTGGAATAATTGTCTCCATTTTTTTGACTAATAATCGGTCGGTGGTGTTAGCGCACCGTGCATTTCGACGTCGATTTCCTAATCGTGTCGCGCTCTCTTGGCTGCAATTAACATTTTTTTTCTTGGATGAAATCTTATCCAGCTCAACGCCAATAAAAAGTGCTCTTCTGTCCTCTAATCCTTTCGTAGCAAATTGCGGGATCCCTCAGGGTAGTCATTTGAGTCCGTCATTTTTTATTCTGGCTATTATTGATGTCGCATCTATAATTAAACACTCTGATCTTTCTATCTATGCCGACGATATGAAAATCTTTAAACAGATATTCTCCACATCAGGCTCTCGACTCTTACAGGACGATCTTGATAGTTTCAGCATCTGGTGCCAAAAAAATTTGTTCGAACTTAATGTCTCCAAATGCCAATCCATTTCTTACTCCTGTAAACGCATCTCTACTTTTTCCAGAACTTATCTACTGTATATCACATATCCCATATGTTTCCTTCCTTCGAGACGTAGGTGTCATTTGTGATAGTGAGCTTAACTTTCGTGATCACATTGGCAGCGTAATTTCCAGAGCCAACTCCGCTCTTGGCTTTGTAAAGCCTACGTTCTTTCGCTTTGCCTTACGCGATCTTCCTTGGTCTGATCGTTAAATCTCTCCTCACCTGAAAATCGCCTGAAGCTGATCAACGTTTAACCCTTATGGAAGCATTGTGATTGCGCTGCTTCCCTCTTCTGCACTGCCTACCACCAGCACCACCGGGCACCAACTATGGCCTTCCTGAACCGCTCTCCCGATTAATTTCGAAAAGTTAAATCCCTTTCCTCCCTTGACTTTCACATGAGCAAATCGTCTCTCAGCAACCTACACCGCCCTTCTTAAATTAAGTTCTTTAAACCCCCCTATTTGTCCTTTTCTATTTAGTTAAGCTTTATTTAATTTTAATGCTGTTGTGTTTTATTAGTGTTTTATTTAATTATTATAATCATTGTTATTATTTCGACTTGTATTAAGCTTAAATAAATAAATTCATACACTTAGGCAAAAATTTCCTTTGCATTTGTTACTTTTATAAAAATTTAATCTTACTTATTATGTAAAATAACTTTGTAATTTGTTTTAGCAAATTTTACACAAGGCTAAGATTATTTTCCTAAACAACTGTATAGGTAATACAATTTTATATAGGAGAGAAGTATTCAATTTGTCTTATTTTCATCCATCTAACACTTTTAAAATGGAAAACTGCTAAAAAATTTTGGCTAATTTAATACTGCTGCCCATTCTCCATTCTCCCTTGCGTACAGTTAGGAAAGCATTCCCCAACCGCCTTGTACTGCAATGCGAAAACGTGATTAGTTATTTATCGTTATCGTGATAGAGTATTTATCGTTAAGTTAGTATCGTAATTCACACATATTTCAAAATTATTTTAAGTTTTTCTTACTATTCTGCTCAAACATCTTGGAGTTTGTTCGAGATTACAATAGTAATTTATTTAATACTTGAATAACATTAAAATGTTTGCTGGATGGACTCCACTATGAGCATTCCTAGAAACGAAAGCAAGAGCATACCAACGAGAGCACTTCGAAATTAATCACAGTAAGCCAAAAAGGCACAATTCGACAGTATTCAGGTATGCTCCTACAGCTTTTCCTTATTCCGCCTCGCTTGCTCAAATATTTGCGGCCTTCTTACAGCACTCCCACATATACGTACACGTTCAGTCATTTTAGACTTTCAACATTTTCTTATGTTCATGCTCTAAGGTTTAAGCACATATACTTAATTGAGCAATTTTTTACTTAATAAATATCTTAGGTCTTGCAATTGTAATGAGTCTAATAAAGTTGAATAGACCATGAAATTTCATCGTTACCGTAACGATAAGAACTTGAAAAGTAAAACGTTTACTGCCACGAGCTTGGGCTCCTCCCTACTCAGCTTTCGTCCGGAAGAGCAACGTCGGAACTGCTCATGTTCCAGTTTTCGCTGCATTAAACATTCTGATCGTATTCCAATTTAAGACGAACAAGATCCCGCAATTATTTAATGGCATTACACACAGCACCAACTATTTAAGTATCTAGTCTTTAAATTTTATTTGCGCGGTAGGGGGTCTATTGTCATGCCATTAGATAACGAGTGTCCTCATTTAGCTCCTCCAACCCAAAGGTTGCCGACAATTGGAGTACTTAATTGGTACCTGGGCATAAAGTATGCAGTCATTATTCCAGGCTCCAGTTACTGCGAGAAACTCTGAATCGGAAGCTATTACCATCTTAAGGTGGCAAATCAGAGTGTGGACTGGTGCTGGATCCCCTCTGAGAAATACAGCGAGAAACGGATAAAGTGAATGAACTATTTAAAGGGAACTTAAATTTGAATATTGATTATGCGATGTCTATTGGGATTATTCCGACGGGCTTTCTAATGCTTATAAATCCTTTTCTGGCCATGAATATTCACTCTATTGTCAGGACTCGTGCCTTTCTGCACTGGGAGGACAATGAATGAAATACGATTTTCGAAGCAGTTCTTAACGAGCCCGGATGTACTTTGCCGGGACATCACAGTGGTCAAATGGCGTTATGTTTTCGTTCCCTGCTTCAGATCGAGAGCAGGAGCCCTGCTTACTTGTAATATTGCTCCGAGTTATCTAAGGTAGTCGCGATTTACGACATTCCACCAGTGACCCGAATTATAAACTCTGGCGCGCTTTGTTTTTTGTCTAAAATCTCTTCAAATCCTTAGAATTGTAATAAAAGCGACTACTCTCTGGCGGATGACGCTGCTTTTTATTAAATATTCTTTAAACATTCTTTGTAACCGCCTTTTTCCATAAACAGTGACATTGGGACGAAACTTTTCGCTCGGCCAAGCAATTCGCTGAATTCAGGCCGCCTCGAGTTAAACGCGAATTGAATTCATGCTCCAGCCGGAGTGCTTATAAAAATTGTCTCTTCTTCAAAGGTCTTGGGCTTTCAAAGAGGAACTGGAGTGGAAATTATGTCAAAAACCAGTGCTTAGCAGCAACCAACATTCATAACTGCATAATTTCACAAATTATCCCTGTCCCGGTCGTCTTGATAGGATCCTTTCCCATACACATAAAAAGGTTTTTTAAAGGGAATTTAATTGAAATGTTAAGACACATATGGCGCAAAGCGGATCTTTGAAACAATGGACGGATTCATGCAAATTTAATTTTCAAATACATGGATGGGGAGCTCGAACAAATGTTCTTAAATCTTTAATTTTACCTAAAACAGGTTGCTTTTGAACTGCGGAGATGAGTTTACACAGAAGGTACTCGTCGTGCTTTTGTTAGAGTTAAACAAAAATCTGCTTAGATAAGATACATCGTAAAGATAAAAGTCCGCAATTTAATAAGCTTTTCTTCTTTTAGTATTTGAAGGTTTCCACTCTTGTAGGAATTTGCCAAAATGTGATCTCTCTGATACTATTCTCGAAAAAAAAAAATTTCATTTCACTATGTAATCATTTTCACCAATCTCCACCTTTTCAATAGTCAATAAAATTATGGATACCACATTTTTGTTATATGTACTATATATCCACATTTACTCATTGTACCCATTCCTCCTCCTCCACTCCTTTTAAAATGTCTAAATTAGATTAAAAATAAGTTTTATGCTTTAAGCAAATATTAAATAAAATTATTTACCATATAAGATATTGTTCACATTCTTCAATTCTTTCAGTGAGTGTTTCCATTTAGTACTATGATAGTATTCAATCAACAGAAACGAAGCGTAAAAACAACTGTAGATTTTGCGAATGAAGTGAATTTTTGAAGAATATAAAAAGGATATTTTGCAATTACAAAATTACTACACATTGCTTATGAATTATTTCAAACTAAAATTGTTTTTACCATTGAATCCTCATAAACGTTATAAATGCCTTTTTAATATGTGCATGACCCTTGAGCTGAATGTTTGAATTTTGTTCTAATAATGTTCTATGAATCCCAGCCATTAAGTATAAGGTCTTACACACATTTGTTGTAACCCTAGATTAGGTTAGGTTGGAGTGTATTACCACGTAGCGCAAGAGATCATGGTTATACGTGCAATTCGAACCCACAGCTTTTGGAACGCTATTCCAGCGCGCTAACAACTGAGCTACGAGAGGCCTGGTTATACTCCTAATGCAACATTTGGTATTATAATAAATAAAATATTATAATATTTTATACCATTAGTCATTCAGGCTATTTTCAAATTATACAATTTATATTCTAGTTTCATAACACTACATATCCAAGGCCATATTAATTATTTCTTATAAAAAAAATAAAATATTGTTTTTTCTGGGACACTGCAGAACGAAAAATATATTCAATTTTAAGCTTGTTCCTTTTAATGATTAATAAAAAAACAATAATTCATCATTTTCAACATTTTCGTCTAAAAAACGAAACAACATAGTTCGCCTACTATAGTATAATATTTTATTAGTATGCTAGGATTGAGAAATATGCCAGTCCATAATTTGTAGTGACGAGTCCAAGTTTAAGTTGTGCCAGCGACAAAAGTGTCATGAGAAAACCGGAAAAAAATTTCTCGCACATTGTTTAAAAACATCTATGAAGCTCTCACAGCACTAATTATAATACTTGAGGATGTATGTCGTAGCAGGGAGATAGGCAAACGCAATTCTATCAATGCTATGAAGCACCAAAAAATCCTACAAGAAAACCTATTACTTTTATTCATAGTCCATATCTATTGACCCATGAGTCTTTATGAGAGAGTAATAGATGAGTAATATGCAAGGAATATGGAGGATTTGTGCTTTAATACAATACAGAGCCGGAAAACTGTTGTCAACAGTTAGTAAGTAATACACCAGATCGAATTAAACCGATAATACAAAGGTGACGGTCCGAAGTTATGACGACTCAATTTCCAAAGTGCGCGAACTAAATTCCTTCGTTTTTTAGGTGAGTAAGACAAATATTGTTATAAGTGATGTATTATTCTTGCTTTATTATTAATCATTAAAAAGTACATATAATAAAGTTAAAACTGAGTATGATATTATTCTCTTCAATGTCCCGGAAGAAAAAATAATTTTATTGCTTTTTTACAAGTATTTTCTCAAAAAGTGGGTAAGCGAAAAATAGGGGTATCCATTTTATGGTTCCAAAAGTGAAAGTAATTCTAACTGCGATTTTAATCACATTTTTATTTCAATTTAATTGATTGATTTTATAATGTCGAGGAAAAACCTCATGAATTTAACTTAAATCTATCTATCCTATATTTTACTATATTACACAAACAACATTCGGGATAATGGGGTTAGTGAGATCTTTCTGACTTAGCTTCCACTATTGCTAATTCAACATTGGTGCAGTTGAGCAATTTGTAGTTTCTTCTTATTTGTGATCGCATACTCGTTCCATAATGCTGTACCACACCTTAAATGGATGATTACATCGACCGTAATATCCTTGTAATGCACGAAACATAGAATCTATTCAATCTAGCAATTTTTCACTATTTTAACACGTTCAGCGATTGCTAAACTAACAAGTTTCTTCGTAACTTAGCACACTGTTATAATATCGCTCATTATGCTTCGTATTATCCTTTAATGTTGCAATATATGTAATTGCTTTTGTTGTTAAACACTGTTTGGCAAGCTGGGAGTAAAGTTCCTATCATATAACCCATTATTACGAGCATTTCTGCCGTTATTAAACTTTTGGTTGAGGTATTATGGTACTTCAGTTCCGCCAGCTATAATTTTCGTTTTAAATCAATTCTTTTTCTAATTAATTTTTTGGCTATGTGAACAGATTTTTTAACAGGAAAAAATATCTGAATATATGAATAGAACAAAACTAATCATTAATCACTAAAGAATTTTTCTTATGTAATTCAAATGTATCGATTCTAATTTTATCAAAAGCAATATTAAGTACCTCATGTGAAATTTGGCTGTTAAATTATAAATCTATTAATTTCTTCGCGCTTTGCGATTCTTTCAATTACTTAATGGGACTGATATCAATTTTGAAGAATTTTTGTTCGCATGCTCAGTCAATGTTCGAATTCGTCAAGAAAACTGTTTCTTCATTATTACGTTTACGTTTTGTTTATTAAAGGTCCGTATTACTAAATCAATAACAGAAATTTCAGGAACTTATTCTGCCTTATTAAAGTGTCTTGACAAAAAGTCAACTACTAATAGCTAATTATTTAATAATTATCTAATTATCTGTATAAAGTAACATACGGGTTGGCAATTTTAGTAATATCCGCGAACCATATTGGCTTGCCATCCTGGAGCAAACCAGTTCTATATCGCCAGGCATCGCATTGAATTGTAATAAGACTACTCGTGTCAAATCTCAATATTTTTTTCTTATCTTAAGGCTTAAGGAGTTCTTGAATCCATACGATACGAATCAAAAATAGCTTACAAAAATATAGCTTAAATTGAAATTCCTTCACACGTTCTCTGCTAAAATTTTGGATGCTACTTTGACATGCGTGTAAAAATACATTTGGTGAGGGAGAGAGCTTTCATTTGTGTACCGTTTTCGGTACATGTGACACGGAACTTATTAATAAAAATCTTGAATTTTTGGCAAATTTATTTCAGTTATATTTAACTTCAATTCATTTTTTTGTCAAAAGTGATTACAATTATTCTATAGCCAAATTCAATCGATTTATTTCGCCGTTTTGTGTTGACAATAAATAAATTGACATCAAAGGTAACTAAAATGAATTTTTCAGAATTTTAGGAACATTGTTAAGAAATTTCAACTCAATAGAATCTTTTATACTTTTTTTCGGTTCGATTTATATGCATTGAACAGCAGGACTCTCAATTAGGTTTTTCCCAAAAACAATTACTTCACCACTAATTCACCGAGGCACCAGGCGGCCTCCTCAAGGAGCCTGGTGAGTAATGCGCGTACCACAGACGCTTGGTAAATACACTTGGATTATAAAACGAAGGGTGAAGTATAATCAGAGGCAAATTCTGCAACACTTTGTTATTAAATGATATTCCGATTTTAATTAAATTAATAATTTAAAAGCTTTAAGAAGCTAAATTATTTTCTGCAACCTCATCATGGTATTACGAAAAAAAAAATAAATTTAATTGGATTCAACACTTATTTTCAATTTATTTTATCCTCCGAATATGTTTAAATGAGGCATTAAAACGTCGTAGAAAGCACCTATAAATTGAGGAAGTTTTTCGGTTTCATAATCTGTGAGTATAATTAATCGTGATTTACTTCCTCTTATATTGGCTGAGCATTTGCACCATGAAAACTCAAATAATGGAATTACTAAAAGATTAGAAATACCCGCACATTGCGTGATATCATCAATTCGTAGCCCCCTACGGCGAAGGTCCTGCGGTTATGATGGTAAAATATTATAAACACCAAGGATCTCTCGCTCTCCAGACGTTCAAACATTTATAATTCCCGTATCTGGGGAGACCCGGTAGGTGAGCATATTTCAGAACTTGTCAACAGGCTTTGATATCCATCTGTGTGGAAAAAAATTAGAAATTTTAGAGAAAAAAGCATAGCTTTTAATTAAAGAAGTACGTATTAAGCAAGTAGCAGCTTTCTTTTATATGGTATTCGTTTCTATTTTATGAGCAATTTAATTAAATTCAGAAACCTTGGTTTGCATGTCTCCCTGTCCCCTGTCTTCTTTGCCTTTCAACACATATTTCATCGCAGCTAATGAAAGACCTACCGGAACAAAAGCTGATATATTGTGTAAAGCCTATTTTCCATTAGGAATAATTCCTTAATCAAACAATAACAGCTAACCATCCCCTGTCCGTGAATACATTATGGTCTTAAGACACTGTCAAAAAATAAATCCGGCGCCCCATCATCTCCGCCTTTTCTGGAGGAACTGGTAAGTTGGTGGTTAAGAATTCGTTTTTACACGTTCGCCACTTCCGCGGGTGTGTGTGAAGCAGCAACGAAATGAAAACTTTTCTTTAGATGAATTTCAAAGGATTTGATCTCAGCAGAGCTCTAGCATCTCAGAGGCCCTGAGGACCGAAGGACATTCCGCGCAGCGCCTCAGGAAAACGTAAAGGAACAATACGCCAGTCGCGTTCTCGCCTCGTCGGCGTTTCAATTTGGATATTGCGTCGCTGAGCTGACTGTAAAGTCTCAAGACGGTCCCCGGGGAATGCCCGATAATACTCCTCTTAATAAAGGTCCTTATCCGCTGCCCTGCGGGGGCATCCAGACGCCTGCTCTGAGCGGCATGTAGCCACTTCGTGTAATGCTTCTGCTAAATGAGTTCAATTAAAAAACTTTAAATGATTAATGGTAATTAAATGGCGCTCTGGCGCGAAAACCCCGTCCACGTGACTAGGGAGAATAATTCAATCCTGCTATCGTATTATTTCTAAATTGGTTCAACAGGATATTAATCACTGGAAGTTGCCGGACATTAATAAGAAACGCGGCACACGGAAGTCCGCTGCAAACTTATCTGGCAATTCCGCCAGTTGCGCGTTCTCGCCCCTAGCCAGACTGGTAAATTTTTAATTAATAACGCGACTTGATGTGGACGTTGCTGGAAATTATTGCCAGGATTATTTTGCAATTAAAGCGCAAGTCGCGTCGCCCGAACTTAGAAAAAGCTGCACTCTTCCTTGGTCGAGAGGGATACTTTGTAACATCCTCATCCCCACCACTTTTGGTCAAGGAATAACGTTTTCGTGAAGTGTGGAATACTCTCAAATGTTTAACGCAATCCTTCAGATTTTGTAGAGCAGATGTCTTTTCATACTTATGAACGGAATTTATGAAACTCGTTGGCGGCTTATTTCTTTCCTAATTGAAGTTTATTTTTTCAATCATTAAACTGAATCTAAATAAGTAAAAGTGGCGATTTTTTTATTTACTGCAGCAACTAATTAAAAATGGATTACTTGAAAATACTCATAAAAAAACAAAATTTATTATGTAGTACAGGTATCCCTCGTATAACGCGGTAGTTACGTTCCAGGAAAATTCCGCGTTATGTGATTCGCGTTATGTAAGACTTAATTTTCATATAAATTTGAGGCTTATGTTCCAATAAATTTTTTATAAAATAAAATACATACTATATAACAGATATATATATGTATATATATTTCAACTCAAAATTAAAATTTAGACTTTGTTATTATAAAATTAAAAACACAATATAAAAATAATATTACAAAATTCAATAAACAAATTAAAAAAAGAATTATCTACATATTATAAAATAGAAAAACAACCTAAAAAAATTAAGTTTATTAACAAACTTCATTATTGTTCAATTAATCTGTGTCACTGTCTTCAATCACATTTCGTGAAAATTGTGAGCGTTTTAGGCGTGCAATAGCTTCATCGGAAGATATGTCTTCAAGATAGTTTTCACTATTGGATAAAAAACTAGTTGTGGGAACTTGCGATTCTTCCACTGGTTTTATCATTGCGAAATCAGTTATCAGTCTTTGCTTAATTTTTTTTTTAAATTCCTTTTCAATTTCATAATAAGGTGCTAGATTAATATCTATTTGCCTTATTACTTTGCTGGATCTTTCCAGTGAAGGATCATTATTTGTAAAGAAAGATTTCATTTTTTCAACTAAATTTAAGCCTTCTCGTATACGCTTCAGGGTAAAATCTGGAATTGATTATTCTAACATGTTTTCAACTTCGCGTTATAAAAGTCGAAATTTCGCGTTGTACTGAAATCGATTTTTTTACCAAATCGCATTATATAAGTACCGCGTTGTACGAGGGATACCTGTATATGACTTTAAACTGTAACGTTACCGAGATATTCACCTGTAAATGCTAAATATAACACTTTTAAATGATTTTTGATGAATGATGATTTTTTTCCTTGGACCAATGCTTTACAAAGCCAAGTGCAAAGTTGGCTCTTACTACTGTAAGTTGACAGTACTGTTACTGTCAATATGATCACGGAAGTTAAGTTTACTGTCCCAAATGGCACCGAAGTCACGTAGAGAGGAAGCGCATGGGATGAATTCGTCAATCAGAATCAGAAGATAGGTTCTAGAAGAGCAAGAAGGGAGTTTACGGGAAAATGTGATGGATTGGCATTTGGAGATGTTAAGTTCAAGAAATTTTTTTTTGTCACCAGATATAAAAGTTATCAAGATCGACCTGTAAGAGTCAAGAGTCCGAGGCGGAGGATAGTTGTTTGGAATTTCCATATCGTCCGCATAGATAGAAAGATTAGAGTATTTAATTATACCCGCGACATCAGCCAAAATGAAGATCAACGGAACTAAGTGGCTACCCTGAGGGACGCCAGAATGTGCTATGAAGGAGTTAAATATTACCGAACAGAAAAGAATATTGTATTGGCGTTGATCGAGATAAGATTTTATTCAAGAAAGAAAGAACTGATTAAAACCAAAGGAGCAAAGTTTAAATAGAATTAATTGATGTGAGATAAGAGATTATAAAACATGTAGGCATAATATACGGATAAAATATAATCTCAGGTGCTATTTCCCAAAATATATCTAGAAAATTTTAAAATGATTAGCAGTCGCATATACAGCGTACCTGAAAGGTAAACAAATTATCAACGCAAACATTAACTCGCGGGGAAGACAACGAACGTGTTGCCTCAAAATTTATGGCCGCGATAAAGGGACCCATCTGCGCTACCGAGGATACTTTAAAGTTAATTCAATTTCTCTTCGCCCGGATGCTCCGTGTTGCGAAGCTAGCAGCGTGCATATTCTCAATGTTTCCAGAGTAACCGGCGTATAAGAGATAAGTTCCTTAAACGAAGGGGTAGAAAAGTGACCCAAATCGAGTTCTCTTGGCCGTCTCTTCTGACGGCTTTAATAACCCCTTCAAAAGAGGTCGGTTACAAGATCATATGCTGAGTCCAGCAAAAATTGTAAACGAGATGATTTTGTCACGTATTGATTCCTCAAAAAACGTAGGCTTTAATCATGCCAAGTGAAACTTAAGATGACTGAACTAAAGTATCCCGCTGTACCCCGTAAACAAGTTATAGACAAATTGAGTTCTGGCGAAGTTTTCTGCTGGAACGCCAGTGGGCAACTTCAGTGACCCGCCAACGCCCATCAAAACAAGTAACTTAATTTGTGCGAACTTCTGCCTGTCAGCAGTGGGCGGACTGAGCTACATTTCATAGAGATTTGATAGTTTTTCCCTGGTCGCTGGATGTGCGGCTCGAATTTCCGGGTCGATTTCCAGGCTTGCCAAGTTTTCTCCTTTTCCTCTTCCTCCTCCTGTCATGTTACATTCGATGTCCCGACGTTGCCCCGGTCTGACCTTTCCTTCTTTGCTTCGCCTTGGGCCTTCTATTGTAAATTTTGATTAATTAGTTCCCTACCGATGTTTCTGTTTGTTTAAGGAATCTGGGTATAGGTGATGTTTATTCAGCTTAATTTTCTGCTGTAGCAGGACCCGAGCACAAGGTAAAAGTGTACCATTTTCTTCGTAATCGGATAAAGAGCTCTGACGTCTCATTTTATCTGATTACCAGCCTTATGCCTTTAAGATACATGTAAATCTTTGGAAGGTTTTTGAGGAGAAAATCTTTGCGATGAGAACAGGTAGAAAGTTGTCAAAGTGAATGGTTTGAAGTTAGATTTATATTTATATAATATATTTCCATTTACCCAGGTAGGCATATTACTATTCTGTGTAAAAGCATATTACAGCGAATATTTGGTTTTAATATTAGTTTCTTAAAATTAATATAATAGAGGTCGTATTTCTTAATAAATTTTGGTCAAACTAAGCTTCACATTCACTGAACCAATATATCGACTAAGTTCATCAATAGATGGAATCGATTAAAACAGTAGAGAGATAGGAACTATGTACTTTCCTATTTGAAAAAATAATATCCCATATCTCTTACATTTTTTAAATCTGACATTCACAAAATTGTTGTCTTAATGTGTGAATTGTGGGGAAAGGTAATGAGAATAGTATAATAATTTTCCTACCTCGATAGTTTCCGCATTTTTTAATCAATTTCAATCAAACTTGACCTACATATTCAACGCAATATTGCCTATATCACTCCATGTATAATTTTTGCAATTGACTCATTAGTGATTGATGATTATAGGTTGCAAGACTCCCACCAATGCCCAATGCTGGCGCCATGACTGGACCATTCATGATCGACGGCTGGATGACAATTTAGACCATATCCTGGTAATTAGTATTGGCACAAGTGAGACATATAGTATGTACTGAAACAACAATGGCATCAAAGACATGCAAGAATTTGCCATAATTTAATTTTTAGTATAAATTGAGTTTGAGATTACCCATCGAATATTAGAACGTTCATTTAAAGTCAATAGTGGTGAATCTGCAAATATATTCCTCCCTGCGTTTACTCTATTTACTTGATGAAATCAAAGAGCCTTCCCTGACTCTAAAAACCATTGGTCATCATATGTACTTGTACTTACTAAGGTATTTAACTTTAAAATATTGTAAAATCACTGTTTTCCATCGGGATTTTTCCACACTCCAACGTTTTGATGATTGGGGAAATAGAATATTTTCTGATTTCTGGAAATAATTCTAGATGAATCCTAATAATAAGCAAATTAAAAGAATTTTTTAAATTATACTAAATTTCGACACTTTACAAAACTAATTACGTCCTTGTCGTAGTTGATATTATTATTACTTATTAAAATTAAGATTTAACATAGCAGCTACATATATTATTAATTGCTAGAAACCATATTACATTAATCTATAATATTAAGGTTAGCTGAAATTATATAGTATAATATGTTACTATTAATTTTCTTTTTAATTCAGCAATCCTACTTACAAAACTAGCTGAGAAGTATTTGCCGAACTAACCAATATGAAAGTTCAGGGATTTGTAGGTTGCGATATTTATATTGAATATTGTCAGATCTATCTTGCGTAGCTCTAGGGGAGTTTATGTTTTAAAAGGATTCGTTCTTTGATGAATATTTCATTCGTGTGTGCAGGCGATTGATCAGAGCAATCTACCATGTACTTTTTTGGTAATTTGGTTGGAACTATTGGCCTCGTATTTCTTCCAACTTCTATCAAACTTTTTATACGAAATACAGATAAATATTCGCACTGAAATATTTGGGAAGAATTTATAACTTTGATGTATTGCGTATAAGTAGTTTTTTTTTCCAATAAAATAAAAAGTAAATTTTGTGTCTAGCTAAACGACTTGATATACTTTTTATATAAAAGCCAATGAAATCAATCTCACAAATATTTTCCAAGAAAGACAACTAAGTAAAAGTCAGATAGAGATGCAATAAGTTAATTATTTAATTTTATAAACAGTCATGTTGAAGTGATTTTAAGATACATAGATATTTCTATTTTCTTTTGCAATTCTTCGCTTGAGCTAAAAATGATGTGAAGATTATTTTTATTTTAACAACATTAAGTTGTCGTAAAGTGATGATTTTAATACAAAAAGCCTATTAGTAGCCTGGGTTTATACAAAAATATATCCTATTACCAATCGTTAATTAAAATATTAAGAATGTGATATTGACTTAAGATTCACAAATGCCGGAATACCTGATAATATACAATTACACATTCGTACCTAAGCGCTATATCGATGGTATTGAAGAGATCTGCCATCATGTTTTAGCTGAACCTGAATAATATTGTACTAAAATTTAATTTGTACACACAGTAGCCGAAATATTTGGAACAAAGATCTTAAATAAATTCATATGCATAAATAATCAGATTTAGCCTTAATAGCAACCAACAAATTTTATTTGAATATCTACCATAATACAATTTAGAAAAAATTAAGAATTTTTGTTATTTTTCTGTAACCGCCGTCATTTTACCCTTAAGCCTGACTTATTACCTCGAAAGCAGCCCTAAACTATCAATGACCATCTGCTGAAATTCAACGTTTGTTGGATGTCCATGATGTGATATTTTTGGATCATACCAAGACCAAATCCTCCCGTTGGAGCCTGTACGGTTTATTTTTGTCTCATCTGACCATAATACTAATTTCCATTGCTCTACGGACGACATGTGACTGAAATTTTAAACGGATTTTATTATGAAGGTGGCTTTTTCACTTTGGTCTTGGCCTTCATACTACATTCCTTTAAGGAGATGTGAATAGTGTGGTCCGAAACCTTAATTTTGATTATTTTATTAGCCAATACTGTTTTATCTGCCGGCTTATACCTGTCTTACAATGCAGAGACCAACGAAACAATTTTTGATACCTACAGTTGTGCCAGACAGTTGTAACTATCTGTGAAATGTTTAATGGGAGGGAGTTTTTACAATTTTTTTAAGCGAAAAACTTGTCAACTTTACTTATAATAGTTATTGAGTTCATCACTACATTAGAGAACAGACAGTACATGATTAACCTATGTACTTACGGCTGTTTGGGTCTCTGGAATTAGTTTTTTTTTTTGGACGTCCACAATTAGTAACATCTACAATAATTTCAAACTCTTTATCAATTTTGTAATGAAAACTACTGAAAAGCCATATTTGGGCAATTTTTCATTACTGGAACGCAACCAGCAACTGCTTTGATACCAACTACCTTTATTTCCTTACTGACAACTTTTGGAATTATGCTTTGCACATAAACCCTCAATTTCAATAAAACTGACAAAAATACGAAAAATAAACAACTTACTTACAAAATATGGATGAAAAGGAAAAATGAAAACCTATAAATGTGCTAAAAAAAACATTATTAAAACAATTGCAAAACCGTTCATAAAAAATCGTTCTTTCAATCAGCTTAGCGTACTTTCACGCAAACGCACTCTGAAGAATAACATCACAGCATCACAAAGCTCACGAGGCTTTTAACAGCCTCAACTAATTTTTTTAAAATTTTTCGGTATCTGAGAATTTTTTTTCTGATCACTGTATTTATTTACTTTTATTCACTAAAATATAGGAACACGTCCATACTCAATTAATCCTTCTCTTAATAACACTTAACAACACTGAGTAACAAATTTAATTTTTTATATTGCCTCTAAACATTTGCGAAATCATTGTTATTGAATTTTTTTCCTAGATTACGAATTCGTACATGAAAATACACCATCACATTACATTTTCGCGAAAAATTGAAGTCAAAAATATAGAAAACTGTATTTTGGGCATTTTTTAAAAGTTCATCTTAGAAGCTTGTAATGTGTCTTAAATGAAAACCTTAGTCCTAATTTAGGCATTTCGAATACAACTTATCTCTATAGAACCTTCTACACATTTTGATAAACAAATTTTTTCATTAGTGTGCGTTTGCCTTTTGATTCATTCACCATCTATATGGAAAAAAGTAAACTAATGGATTATTTCTAAATGTTTTAAATTTTTTTTGTTTTTTATACAATAACTTAAGATTTCAACTATCATTTGAGGAACTAATCATAAGCTTAATTAAACCGTTAATTTTTAATGAATTTTAAAAAATGGCCAAAATACGGTCTTCTGTATTTTTGAACTTTATTTTTCTCGAAAACTTTATGTAATGGAGCATTTTCATTGACGAATTTGTATTCTACGAAAACAAATCCTACAGGAATGATTTGCCAATTCTTTAGAGACAAAATTACTGTTGACCATTGATAATTGGAGTTTACTTTCATTTATACTGTAAATATCATATATGTACTCGAAATTAATTTTCATGTGAAGTTAGAATTTCATTCGAGCGAAAGAAAAGCATTTTATCTTTAATTTTACATCAATACACATATGTATGTATGGTAGATAGGAAGGTTTCTGGAATTTAAGAGTGATTTTATACCTCCATCCCGTGGTTGGTACTCTTTATAAAAACAAAAAAACTATCCGTTTCAACGAACCTATGTAAATTCTTTTTTTTTTAATATATTAAAAATACTTTAGAGTCAGAATATAGAATGGTTCAATAAATATGATAAAATGGTTCAATAAATTCGATCTTCCTATAGAAAGAGCTCTGTCATATGTTAACACACTTTATGCATGCTATGTCGCAATAATTTTTGAGGAGGAGTTCAACAAATCCGATAATATGACTGCCTCTCTTCTCTAACATCATCGACTGCTGCATTCAAAATTTCCCATTAAAAAGCCTTTCTACAAAATAGAAATATCGAACAAGCAAAAAAATCTTAATAGTATGCTTTTAAGCTGATGGCAGATATTAA
Organism: Philonicus albiceps; assembly: GCA_963969385.1. NCBI lineage: Eukaryota > Metazoa > Arthropoda > Insecta > Diptera > Asilidae > Philonicus > Philonicus albiceps. The sequence continues at coordinate 41,622,894 of OZ017772.1, read as the reverse complement.
ATCAACTACCCTCCTGTATAAAATATCGTCCTGTACACCAAAGTTTTCTCATCCTTTTTGACCTACTAATTCGGAAATATATTTTTTATTAAACACTATCTGTGTCAGTTAATAAAAGTGTAAATAAAGCGGAGGAGAAATATTTACGCCTCATAATGTAGACACTTTTTAGCTAAGAGCTGTGTGTGATACCGCAATAAGATACCATGAAGCTGATAATATTCATAAAATCAAAAAATAAGCGCCGAAGGGATAGGAGAAAAATTAAAAGTGTTAGCAAAGTCTTTCCGCGTTAATTTACATGCATTGGTTTTGCTCTAGGTCATGTTGCCAGGTTCACATTAATTGTTTTTTTTTACGCAGTATTTGCGTATTGAATTTAGAATTTTCATAATTTTTTATGTAATCAATTTACAGAATATTTAAAGTGCTTCATTAGCTGCATATTAAGTAGTATAATTTGGAATGTGCTTCCTCTGTGTTAAGGCGGTTCCGCCAATCTCTGAAGTTCATTAAATTTTAAGCAGTCACCAGAAATATATACGCGTTGTCTTCGACATCAAAAAAAATCTCCAGTGGGTACCAGGGACAGGGAACATTAAATCGGACTCACTGAAAATGAGATTGGTTTTATGGCGCCAAGCGCGACTTGGTTCGAATTGAAATTCAGCATAGGGGCGATGTGGCGAAATGGCTACATCAAAGATATTCATAGCACGTTTCTATGGCATGACTTCATGCATACCTTCGCCCATTACAAAATCTCTCTCAGAAATTAAGCATTAAAAGAGTTAGGCGCAGCAACTGTGCTGGTCGATTTGTTTATCTACAACGTTTCCAATGTTGATGAAGCTCTCTCAGGCTTTATGCAATGTTTAGATACACAATGAATTTATGGTACAGCGCAGCATCCGAGATGCTCGACATCACGACAATTTGAGAGTATATTCCGCAGAGGAGCTCTACTGAGTTCGATGGTTCTATTGTCAACGGGAGTCGCGATTGAGAAGTTGAAGACCGTCTGCAGGAGTCAGATACTCGCGACTGGTTGTTGGACGTAGATGTTATTTAGAGGCCTCTTGGTAGTGCTTCAGAAGTGGTCATATTCGGACGTTAGACCTAGAACTGAAACTTTTGTGCTTTGCTTTTGGCGAACTATGTGTTGCGTACAGATATAAAACCGGTAGCACTTAAATTCGCAGAACTGCTCTATCGCAGTTGAACGGAGGGAAATATCATTCCATTTAGTGTCCGTTGACCACTGTTTTGGGTACTGCACACACTGGGAACAGTGAAAAATTCAAAAATTTGCAGGTGCGAAGTTGTGAAGTTCTACTTAATTGCAGCAGTGCAAAGTGCTGTGCGCGGATAGTGAATAATTAATAGTTAGTTTGAAGTGTTTTAAGGGCTCGAGAGAATCACTTAGAGGATCTGCCTGTGCATTCATTTAGGCAACCTAAAAAGCCCTCGAGGACTGCAGCGGCGCAGCAATTTATGTTAGTTAGCTAAATTACTTTGATGCGGTATATCTTGGGTAAATGTATGTAAAATCTAATTGTCTTTTTCAGTTTATCGGAGCCTAGTTCCAAAGTGCGTCTCACTTGACTTAGACTCCGATTGTTCACTCAGTCTCTTCAAAGGATGATTTTTTGTATACCCTAACCGTCTGCTGTAGGTCCTTCTGTCTGCCATTATTCTTTCTTCGGTCTGCAAATTTGGACGTAGTCCAAACGCCTGCCAGCCACTTCCAGAAAGAGTCCAAAGTGGTCGTATTTATGCTATGAAATGCTCCTTTACAGTTTTTAGCACACGATGCCCACGTCTGAGCCCGAGCTGGCGCCAGCTTTTTTGGAATGCAACAAATGCACTATTCCCATCTGCTGTTGCTATTTTCGACGACATTCATGCACTGTTTACTGAATGTTTGCCCTGGATGAAGGGAAAATTAAATTCTCCCTCTATGGGATGGGTAATTTATGCTTAGGCGTTAGTTTCGGTCTCTGCCAAAATAGGGGTAAGTCTGTTTAGTTAAGACGGTTTGTTTACATTGCTGGGTAAGTAAGGTATACTAAAAGTACACACAACTCGGGGCAGTACAAACAAATCCAAGTGTGGTTCTCCTACGCTACGGAACAAATATAACTACCCACACATTTTTTTAAAGCAGTTTTGTGAGATCATGAATATAGTATTATGGTACATTATTCGAAATCGAAATGATCTGACGATTGGGTCCTCTTTCACTTTACTTAACTAAACATGCAAACGTGTGGGCTAGTAACAACTTTTACAACCTGTTTTTATGGGAAACATTTATCCGGTTACTCTGAGAAACACCCAAAATGCCCATATACAGCAAATTATGGGGGGTTCATGCTCGAAATTACTAGAGCCTCCGCGGTAATTTATCGCCAGCATCAGCATGTTAAATAACCGCTTTTTGCTGAGCTATAATGTGTAAATTAAGACAAAGGGTTGTATCAAGTTGTTCGCTTTCGTGCAAACAATTCTCTGCGGAACGATTCCGATGATCTCTTTAAAGAGTTATTGCTGAAGTGAAGTGGCTCTCTGGAATTTTATAGTTGATCTATAAAATTTAGTACATATTTTAGTTTTTTCATGAAAGTATTACTAAGAACATATTAACACAGCTTCAGCGTTATTGAGATAGTTAGCAGTCCACCTAAAAAAAAGAAAATTATTAAAATGAGGAATAATTATCATTTCCTACACACAACTAAGCAATACGATAGCACGAATTTTGAACCACTAAAACAAGCAGAATTTGATACTTAAAAACCGACTCACAAAGCCATACATGTACATACATAGATTTTTGACGGTTTAAAAATGTTTCCTTGAAAGTAGTTTAACTATCATTTTTTACATAAGCCAAATAGCAACCACCCCGACTGTATAAATGGAGCAGTGAGTTAAGATAAAGTACCTCTAAAAGTTCCTAAACCAATAGACAAGATCGATAATATACTTATTAGGTTAGGTTAGGTTTCTGTGGCTGCCTGGTAAGGCGCACTTAGGCCAATTTTGGCCCATTGTGTTACCACGTAGCGCAGGAGACCATGGTTATTCGTGGGATTCGAACCCACAGCCTCTGGGACGGTAGGACAGCGCGCTAACAACTGAACTATCAGAGGCCCCTATATACTTATTATAAGTGGTCAATACGCCCCTATAAATGATTTGAATGACAACAAAGTAGAAGATCTCGTAGATCCATGTGTTACGAAAAACCTTTTTTGCTCTGATCTAATTTGATTTGATTTAAATTAGACTTTGAATTCGAGGCGTGATTTAAAATTAAATATGAATATGATAAATATAAACTTTTATCTAAAACTGAAAAATGTGACGCAGCATAGATTAATATTACAGCTTTGTGATCCCTACTATATATATTTTACAAAACTATAGTATTTATTAACCTTTATTGCGGCAAAATTTTAATATTCAATATATGCTGGAATATATTACTTCTTGTAATTTTAAATATTGTCATATAAAATCATTGAGGCATGAGGCGTTCGTATTCGAGAAGTTCCGCACTAGGGAGTAGAGAGGATGCTTATTGTAAAATTCAATGCGTAGGAAAAGTTTAGGACATCTTTAGACTTTTCAATTTGTGTGTTAATCACATTGAGCATCTACTCTGTAGTGCTGAACCACTCGAACATGAATAAGTTCGGAAAGTTTTTTTTCAAAAATTATAACCTTCATATACAAAAAAACCAGCAGAACGAAAGCCCAAATACAAATTTTGGGCTTTAAATTTGCCATTTTTGAATTTGACGTGGTCTGTCACGCTTGTTTCTTGACGGATTTGGTCATGAATGGTATCGTTGGAGTTTTCTAATACGTTGTCATCCAGTATCCTACGATGTCTTTGAAAGAATTTACAAAACCTTTTCTAGATTGATTCCTTCCAAATGTTCAATTGCGATTTTAGGGGGAAGGAAAAGGAGAAGGATAAGGTCTCCGAACAAATGTTGATGAGGAGATCATGTGGAATCGATTGGCATACCCCTGTTCAGACCTTAGTAAAACACACTGTATATAATAAATAATAAAACATAATTTCGAAAATCAAACAAATAATTAATAATTTGATAATTTAAAAATAAATGGCTTTCCGATCTTTCTTGACATGTCAGAATTCAAGAGCCAGCCCAGGTAATGAAAGAGCCGAGCTCATTTCCCATTAAAAAGATATTTTATAAACAAAAATATATACAGTGTTGTATAAACAATTAAAACTACCTTGAAATTTTGATAAGTCCCAGTTTACAACCTTCATAATTTAAGAATGTTTGATTGATAAAAACTTCGTATGCATATTACAGAAATAGCCCTTTGTAATAAACATTGGAACAAAAATTAAAATATAAAAAAAACTGTTGCGCCAAATATTAAGACCATTTAACCTTTAAAATATTATCTTTTAGCTTGAATACAAACCCGGACCCTACGAACCATGGAAATGGTTAGGTTGTGAATTGCTTCTAAGGGGATATTATCCCACCACTCATCTAAATATTATATAAATATAGTCATTAACCCTTTGCCTTATGAATTCAACGCCGATTATGAGTGCCACTTTCGATAAAAGCTTTTCTCATTTGTCATGACCAGAAACAGTTTCAACACACGCCAAATTTTGCGCTAACTATTGAATTTTATTATTTAATAAAACCACAACATTTTTATATTACAACCGTAGCAAACAATAACAATAACATAAAAACAACAAACTTTATCGTGTAGAAACAACCGATGATACGAGCTACTCACTTTTGGCCAGAACAAGACATCACGTGTTTAATACGAGCTTTTAATTTTACATGCTGTTATCTTTCGACAAACATTTAACCGGCATGGTTAAAGGATGGCACGTATTGTTTCGAAGTGAGTCGTCGTATATTTTTGATCATATGGAAAAAATTAAAAGGCATATTTATCTGAAAACAATACTTCCTTTCACTCTTTCAATATCTAATTTTTATGATCTCTGTACCGCATCATAATAATCTAGCCTTAACATGTTTTTTTTTTTTTTGTATTTTTGTTACGTTTTAACATCAGATTATGAATTTGGTGATACCTGTGCACCAGTTTTCCAAAAAGCTGATTAGTTGTTAAGAAGAGGAACGATCTACACAACCGAAAGGAGTTTAGAAACCTTCATTATGCTAATTTTTATTTATTTTACCTGCTGAGTTATCTCATCAACAAATTTTCCCATTTGCCACATATTTAGTATTGCACTATCGATCCCTTGCTAATGAATGTTTAAAGCAAACGAATTGTCTATGGTCAACAAACTGTCATTTTAATAATGTTATTTTATGTTTGAGACGCACCATTTGAGTGAAAAGTACAGTCCAGCATTGTTTGCAAGGCATATCATATTATAGTACATCCTTTCGAAGGATGAGTGGTCTTAATATTTTGCGCAACTTTAATTTTTACTTGTGAAGAAAATATTTTTGTTTAATTATACGAGGCTATAAAAATAACAACTGTTATTTTTGTATTATATTTACCAATTTTTCATACAACAATCATTCTTAAGGGGAGGTTCTCATCTAGCGCGCTAAAAAGTAGGTAAAGTTCGTGATTTATTTGAAGGAAAATGACAAGACATAGGGAAATGATATTTGGCATTATCTTTTATTGTACATTTATCTGTACAAAAAATTTTTTTATGCAAAATAAAAACAAAATGGCGCCCGTTATTCAGCTTCTCCGAAGGCATGTTTTTCGAAAATTGCCCAGCTGTGTACAATCTAGGGGTCGCAAATTAGCCTGAAATCAAATAATGATGACAATATTGTAAACTAGAATAAATTTGTCTCAGAAAGAGTGAACGACTTTCAAAAAAAATTTAAAATTGACGGAATGGCGCGATTTTGAAATTTGTGTGCCCTTTTTTGTTTTTTTTTTCATAGTTTATGACTAACAAAAAGGAGTTAATGTGAAAATTTTCAAAATGTCTCCACTCTTTCTATGAAGAAAATTGTTTACTTTAATATGCACGAAACTAGAAGTTGATTGGTTGAACCGTTTTTGAGTTATCTTGTACACAAATTTGTAAAATCTTAAAAAACAAAGTTCTGAGATAATCGCGTTTGAAGTTTATATAAAATTTAGGGAACTAAAATCATCTATTCAATTTTGCTTCCTTCGGACAATAAGTTTTTTACCTATGCCGAGCGCCCCGCTGCGATCATGACACCGCGACAATCAATGGGCTGTAGAATCCGTTCTAGTGCTCGGATCAACAAAATATTTTAAAGGAACATTCTAGACATATTAAACTTTTATAATATGAAATAAAAAAAAAATCGAAAATTTCAAGATTCTAGAGGAGAACCTCCCCTTAAATTACAGAAGTTGTTAACTGAAGATTTGTATAAATGGCCTTAATTTATCTTCCGTCTTCTAACGGATTTTGATGAACCCTTTTACAAATGTTCATTCAAAGTGACAAATATGCCAGATATTTAACTTTTGACCTTAAATACACTTTCCTACATCCTCCTTCATCAAAATCTGTAGGGACGCTTCAGACTCAATTTCTTACTATTTTAGAAATAAAAATTACGCTACTTAAAGATAAAGCTTTTCAAAATCTCTGATTTAAAATTGTTGCCCAAGGCTATAGGTACAACGACAAAGCAATTTCGCATTTGATCGAACTCTAATCAATTCCACCTGAAATCACTTTGATGGGTAATGTATTCATTTCCACTTTTTCTCCCTAAATCTACCCACTTCAAGTTCCCAATTTCCAATAAAACTTTTCCTGCTCCGAGACAAATAACGACCATATTTCTTAAATTTTCCAGCCAAAAAATAATAAATTTGTAATCTAAGAAAAACCTTATTCTGACCCAAGGGCATGAAAGGGAAGAAAGAAAACTGGCAATTCCCAATGCTACCCACATGCTGGATGAAAATTTGTGTAAAAAATGCAATTCAATTTAATAAGAGAATATTGCGTCAGCGTTCAAAGTCTACGTTCCCACATATTCCCAAGCGGAATACACTTCTAATTCGCAAATGTAATAACCTTGATTCAGCGATGTTTTACATATTCATTCATTGTTATCCCTGAGCCCCTGTTTTCCACATCAGAGAAAAAACAAGCCCCAACCAGTCCATATTGACGCTTTCCTCCCACTCGCACGTCGCAGCCATTTCTTTGTTAAAGCGCCTCCAATTCAAGATTTGCATGGTTTAAGATTTTTTCTCTCTATCCAAGATCCTTATTGATCGGAGAGGTATGGACTAGCTTTGCTAATAATGCCGATATAATCCAATCAATACCTCGGATAAATAATGCATTCGCCCGTAATCACAACGAGAGAGAAATTCATTTTGTGAAGCTCATTGAGGCGCAAGCACAATGGATAATTGTCGGGAAAAGTTGAGGCGCATTAAGTTGATTTGCATTCGATCAAAGGAAGAATCACTTGTAAAAGAATTTTAAATTTATTTACTGATTTACAGTCGAAAATTTATTGGAGCTTTTCCCAGCCTTTTCTGAGCTGACTCGTTTTTATACCCTCGTCTAGTTTCGAATTTCTTGTAAAAAGGTTTTTGGAAATCCTCTACAAATAGGCTGTTTATCTTGTTTTCTTTAAATTTAATAACAATTGATCAAGTGGAGATGACAGGGCATTTATCCCCTTCTTAATTAAAACGTTTTATAGCGAATTTCAAAAGGGGGATATGTTTAGTGATCCCTTCAAAGGCACTGTTCTCGTTCCGAGTAATAGACAGCAATAATCGAATTAAGTTTTATTATGTTATTATTAACGATTTTACGTAATAAAACATTCATTTCTATGCAATTCCATGTGTATACTGATAAACCTATATTTCGGTATTGTTTTTTCCCGTAGTATCAGGGCTTGTATTATCAAAATTGGTTATATATTTTAAAATGATCAAAGTTTATAGATGTAAAAGGTTCTAAAATCCTGTGTTCCAAAGAAATGTGTTGACTGTACATCTCATGACTCTCTTAATAAATTAAATTAAACCTTTAATAAAAAATCTCGAGATTTTGATTCATATAAGAAAATCGTTACCTTAGGGTAATGTTTTCGTTCGCACGGAAACAAATGCTGATATTTTTAATTATTTTCTCCAACTATCTATTCAAAAAACCTGCTTTAAAATATTATCAAAAATATTTACCTTATATAACTATTGGTTTTTATAAATCGTTTTCAATTTTAATGTTAAGAGATTTATTTTATATAAATTTTATTGCAAATTGTAATAAAAAGGTAATTTATCAAATTTCCTGGAAGTTCGTGTATTTACTCCAAATCATTTATCTTGGGAAAATATGTAAATGCATAGTGTTTCTTTAGTAATTGATTTGATTGATTGATAATTGTGATTTCGACGTGTTTTCAAACTGAATGATGGACCCGCGTAAACGTTACGTAACTATTACTTTGATTTTGCCATACGTAGTAAAATCTGACTTGTGTTAGTGTAGAGAATTTTTGTGTAAGGCACCAATAAACGCAATAAAATACATTTTCTAATACACAAAATCTCCCAAAAATTCCAATTTAACGCCGCCTCTTAAAAAGGCATTCCGAACCAGTGAGCACCCAGTGCTACTTCGCTCTTTCCGTCTTGTTTGTTAAAGTCGTCTCATATGCTAAGGTTTTATATAGTTGAGCATTTCCTTCATATTCAAAGAATAAAACTCATGTTTACCTATCAAGGGGTAAGCCTTTTTGCATCAGGAGTTTTTTAATTTTTTCATATAATTGTTTTTTAAACTTTAAACTTTATTTTTACTTATTTTATCTAAGGCCTAATTTTTCAATAGATTAATAGCTTTGTTGTATTATTTATTTATTATTTAATACCAAGGCATAAAAGCAGATATCAACCAACAGGGTGGAATCCTTTTATTGGATTCCCAATGACAAATATGTGCCGCTATAGAAATAGCAGATGGCATTGTCAAAACGTCCTTTTAATAATAGTTTCCAAGAACATGTTCCTTTTACAACTCAATAACAGAGAGATGGTTTAAGTAATAACTCAAGAAAAATACCCCGCAAAAGCAATATAATAAAGATGTGGTTACTGATGATGATATTTGAGACCTAATCCGACCAAAACTCTAGTTCCACCAAAATTGAGTCGCCCACCCCGGGAACACTGTGCGCTAGGGGTAAATGAAAATGGGGCTCATATAACGACACACAATAAAGCATTCTAGTCTGAATTATGCTTGTGGGCTATGCTCCCTATGAAATCTATTTCCATGGGTAGATCACAAGGAGCATAGATTTTAGCTTGCACAGGAATTTCACCCGCAGTGGCACATGTGACCACTATCTCGGTGAAAGCCAGTGTCATCTTTACTATTAATTCAAGCAAGCTCAATGACTGGTTCTATTCGTTTGGGACCATAGAAGATAACATTTGTCCGGAGCCAGTAAAAGCATTTTGCGGAAATATGTGATTCATTCAATGGGGAGGGAAAAGGAACAGGGTTTTGTTTACTTGCTACGAAAATTTAAATTAGAATGAAAATATGGCGTTGACGTTTTAGAGAAACTGCCTTTCATGTAGATAAAAGGTTATAGTTCTAATAATTTTCATTTATGATTACACCCTCTCCTGCTGATAGACGGGATATTCAATTACAAAACCCAAAGATTGTGTCAGTCTGACGGAATTTTCATATTGCAACTACAAAGTTTTATTATAATATTCGAATAAGAATTGATTTAAAATTAATTTCTGTTTGTTCGATTTTTCATTTTAACGTTTCCCTTTTTATATTTAAAAGCTGCGTTTCAACTTATCATTTCCAAAATATTCGGATATGTTTGCCTCGCCTATTTTATATTCATGTTTATTATTTGGTTGTGAATTTGCAATATCTAGCTATTTATCATTTCAAATATACGACCACAGAATATTGATGAGTGCTCATTTTAAAATTGTAGATACCATCCCGCGGTTGTTGTGTGGTTCATGTATTTCAGACAACACTGTTCAAATTTTCACTGATTTCTACCTGTGCGGCGGCTGAGGCTGATTTAGCAAAAATATGCACGCCATGTTGACAGAATGGAAATATTAAACAGCATATGGTTAAGCTAAAAATATTTTTTTCGATTTTGGTATGATAAATTGATGCTTATTATACATATATGCAAATGATTATCACTTTTCCATAATTTGCATTTACAATTTTTGGGTTGATCCAATTTTTCTCTCCTGACACACTATTATACCAGGCGTGGGGAAAGGAATAAAAAGCATAAAATATTACTCGCTTTTGTATATACCATCAAAGTTCAAAAAATATTAAATTGGAAACAACAAATTAAGCCTTTTGCAAATTTACTTCTGTTTGATTGAGTCCCATACCATAATTGTTATATAATCATCATTAATTTTGATTATATTTATTTTGTTGCATAATGAAGCTGAGAGAGGCTCTTGTCACAATGATCTCCATAAATGTTAGAAATCTTTAAAAGTTTATGCTTCGACAAGTTTTATACTATAACAAAACGAAAAGTAACAAGATTTATAAATAAATAATATAAAAAAATTCAGCTAGACTCAGCTTATATACTTTTTATGAAAACGAGAAACACAGTTACGCCATGTGGACTCCTAATTTCTCTAGAACTAAAATTTAGCATTAGAGGTGTTAAGACTCCAGGATTTGAATTCATTAAAGGAATCTTTAAAATTTTAAGATACTTATATATCAGTTTGTCTCTCTAATATGTATGTCCAGAGAAAATGTTGCTTTGATTTCATATTTACCAAGAATAGTATACAATGAAGTTTTGAAATAACCTAAAAATACCATACACATGCCACAACAATAAATAAACTTTTTAAAACCGAAATTTTACAACCAAACCTTGGCTTTTTACCAAAATTGATTGGATTGTCGCCATATTTGTAAAGCTTGTAATACGAAAAAATATGCAAATGTAGAAACCTTTTATGTTTGTGCATATAATTCTCTGTATAAACCTTCATTGGCTCAAGTTCCTGGAGTTTATCCTTTAAAAGCGAAAAATTTCAAATCTTTACTCTGCGTCACTGTTAAAAACATTATTTTTTCAATAACAATGTCGGATATCGAGATTTTCATAAAAATACATTTTTCGTCATCTTTGACCATGCTTAACATTTCTAGGGGCATCTGAATCGTATAGAACCATAAAAAGAAGGTATAGCCAAAACTTCAGCTTTTGAGGAAATCTTCCAAATATTGTAATGTCTTTTCCATGAACTATAAAATTTTAATGCAATATGAAATTTTTGGTATGTAATTTTAAATCAAGTTTAAAGTCGTAGAAGATCAGTTATATAAGTGATAATTGAAATGGCTTATTAGTATTACCCATAACATAACTAGGGTAGAAACTAGATGTATTGTGTAAATAACCAACAAGAATATATGTGCGACTTACACTACATACGTACATAACATATTTCGAATAATAAATCATATACAAAATAAATGGAATGAAATTTTGCTACAATAATACAAACGAAAGTAAAAATACATGTTCTATACCTTCACATGAAATCGTACTCGTTCAAATAAAAATTCGTATTTTTTTATAAATACTTATGTAAAATATGATATGCACTATATTTTTTATTATCTTTAAAATCCGAATTACTTGTACATCTTGTTAATTTAAAATTAAATTACCCCACTTTTACCTCGATATACATGAAACGATTTACTGCCCATAAAGTCGATCAATCGAATCGGAAATGGCGGGAAACCGTGGAATCAGAACTTCCGAGCTCCAAAGTCTTCAGGATATTGGTCCCACTAGGATTATCGTTGATTTATTTTGCAGTCCATTGTAAGTGATATTTCACCGACTATTTGCTCGCTTTCGAAGCTATAAAATTTAAAAGCAATTTTTCATATAGAAATAAAATATTTCCTCGTATATCAATATTCGTTCCAAAAGTATATTCACAACCGAAAGATACGCAGCCTGCAAATTGACACTATATTGTTGAAGTGTACAACGCTTACTTTGATTAAATTCCAATGAATCAATTTCTTAATTATCATTTTTCTTATACTTCGTATATCCATATTAAGACAGTAATGAAAAAGCCCTTAGCCCCTTCATATTATAATGCAGCAATCATTTCCAGCTCGTAGCGTTTCCCCCCGGCGAACTTTCCTTAGTATGCTTTAAATGATAGTATTTATGTATATGCCGTGCAGCGTACAGCACAATTGCGTACAAAGTATAATTTTATTTTACCATAAATTCAGTATAATTTCATTTATATCATTAATTTTAAAGGATCGGACTTAAAACAAGAAAGCTATTTTAAATACCTATTTTATATTTATGAGGAAACTATTATCCTCAAACTATAGACTATTAACATAAAATTTTTAATTAGTATTAGCATTTTGACTATGATATTAAAGTTACTAATCAATTTTATGTGTTTATTATTTTAAAAAATATCTGCTTGTGTAGGCCCTCAATAAAAAAATCTTCGAAACATGTTGTGGCATTTGTTACTTCTAACACTTAACAAAATTGAATGCACCTTATGCCGAAAGGCTTGGCGTATAATACTATGAAAACTTCCAAACCGTAAACGCTGCGAGCTGGAAACGATTTCTGCATCATAATATGAACATACTCCTCCACAAAAGTGTTTTCACAAACTTCATAGTTTAAAATAAAGTTTGACTCCTATCTACTTTAAAGGGCCAATACATTTAGACTAGAAAAAAAAAGCCGATTTTTCTTTTTAAAAACGGCTTATCTAATATAAAACATTGGATATTTGGAGCTTTTGTTGTTTACCAAATAATTAAAAATGATGGAATTATAGTAAAATCTTTCAGGAAAGTTATGGCGGGAATTATAAAATAGCGTAAACTTTAGACGCTGCTATATTGATCAGAAACCAACATGAATGTTGCTATATAATTATTAATATTATAAAATGTACACCAAACTTTAAAAAAAGGAGTATTTAAAGAAAATTTTTAAATTTTATACCAATTTTATCAACTATTTTTCTTTCAAAAAAATGTTTTTAACTTACGCCAATTTTAGAAACATTCTTTTGGAAAAAAAGTTCCCCTTGAAAATTCAAAGGTTTTAGTGACAAAGGAGAGTCCATTCATAGGCTATAGTACCAGAAGTAGTTTGAATTTCGTTTTGACATCTTGGAAAAATTTTTAGAAATTATTATATTCTACTAAATTTTTACAAAGGTGGAAATTTCTATAAATCAAGATATTTTCAAAATAATAATATCAAATTTTTTAATAGTTGTTGCTAGTTAGTATATATAAAAAACAAACCTTTTTTTTATAAAATGCAGCAACAATACGAACAATTTTGTTAAATTAGTTTGACTTTTCTCCAAATATTTTTATAATAATAGTAGATATCTGAGTTTGGGTAGGCAAAGGAAATGGAAATATCTAGCACCACCTCTATTAATAATTTTGAGAATTTAGACAACAACTGTACGAAATATTACGACTATGCTACAAATAAATAATTCTTCTAGGCACAATACTTACTAATTATGAGAAAACAACGTGAATAAGTAATCTCTTTGCTTTTGAGATTGTTTTAAATTCGAGTTTTCAGTATGCCTAAAATTTGTGCTCAATTAAAACTATTTACAGAATTTCATTTATTTTTACCAGTCCCCTCCGTCCGTCCTTACTCATCAATGAATTCTTGCAAATCTATTTTGACACGCTTGACATTATTCAAATGCGCTGAAATTTTAAGTAAACATCAGATTTCGATGATAATACAAAATGTGACAGAAAAACAATAATGCCAATTTTATTTATAATGAGCAGCCATAATGTTTTGTATAGAAGTAGTAAATAACTAATAGACAGTTTCCTTAATACGCAGTGATCCACCTTTTTACATTTGTATAATATTCCTTCTAATTTGCAAATTGGCGGATGAAATAATAAAGGACAAACTACGTAAGATAAAGTATTTTGAATATTATTTGATTATGTTATGTAATTTTAAATCAATTCATAACAGAGCACTACATAATATAAAATTACCTTAGTTACTAAAAAGAAGTAGTTTCCTATCTTACTAGTACCCTTAAAGTGAATACTTGCATAACAGCAGTTTTAATATCAATGTCCTTGAAATATCAAAACAACTTGTGTTAGCTATATTCGATTTTTCATCTGTATCTTACAGTCACTGTGTTTTGTTAGAAATTATTCCCATTACACTTTAAAGTGGACTAAAACTGGAGGGACTTTTAGAATTCAATTTCTGGTAGAAAAGCGATTTAGAGCACATATAAAATAATTCTGCTACTATCCCGGCATTAGTCCTAAGAGATATTCTTTTCTTTTTTGACTTACTAAGGAGCCCAGGGAAAAACAAAAATTATCCAAATTGATCTCATTTTCCATCTGTTGGAACTATTAATGTGTCGTGTCTCTACCATTGTATGGAAAGATACCAATTCCAACGAAGCGGTTATTCCGAAAGGACCCAAAAAATTAGAATGATTAAATCCTAGGATTTTTCTAAATTTGTGGTAACCGACAATAAACAAATGTAATAAAGCTATCCTATGGTCCTACAGCAGCGAAAAATTGCCTTGTTTGGTTTTAAAAATGTTGCAAAATCCGAACCTTATCCCGGCCCATTTCCCTCAGAGATGTGAGATTTGTTGGTAGCGTGAACGCTGCCAGAAACAATTTTCTTTTTAAATTGCACAATAAAACAGGATTATCTCGGTCATCAATTACGGGCAAGGAGCAAGAAGCGTAGAGATCTTTTTTTTTTCTTTTTAAAACAGCTTAATTTTGTGCGCTACCTGCAGCTAATTATATCATTCCATTTGTCTGCTCCATAGATTGCGCCCTTTGGGCCTGTCTAGCTCAGTCCCACCCGGCGACGCCGCATCCCTCATTAAAATCACGTCAGGCATAAAAACGTAAACATTTTGCCTTGATTAAGGGAGCCCAGACGATGAGATGGATTTTTGCACATGTCCCCCCCACACAGCCCTAGGGCTGTAGGAAGCCGCGCTGACGATGATGACTCATGGTTTTTAACTGATCGGGGATTCTTGGCTCGTCGGTCGTTTCTCAGATTTATTCATCGGTGACAGTGTGTGGTGCAAAAATACTTCATTGGCTGAATTAATCCCATCCATTCATTGCCGTAACGTTCCCCTGTGGGATCTTCTTTCAGATCAACTGGCCGATTGAATCAAATCGGGCGACAGAGATTCACCGGCCGGATTCTAATGGCAGCCGTTGGTAATTAGAAAAACTCCCACAAGCGTTCACCCGACAAATGAAGGATTCTTTAGGCCACACAATTTCGCACATGTGATTTATATGGCATAAATCTTCCAGTCGGGCTTTTTTCGATTACAGCCATCATGCTCTTCTATTCCCGCGGGTGACCTTGATCCGTGTACGTGTAATATAGCAACTTTTTCAGCTCCCTTCAGGACTTCAACGACCACCAAGATAGGACAATGGTGTTAGATCATAATTAATCCTGAATAATACGAAAGCTGCTAAATAACTAATAAGAAATGTGAGTGGACGAGCGTGCAAAATAGACAGGACATAAATCCAAGCGATGGGTATTTATGTTTTATATGTAATAAGTGCTTAAGAGCATAAAATACTTAGGAACAGTAATAACAACCTCCCAATAAATTATTAAATAGAAGCTCATTTACTATAAGCACTAGATATTTGCACGAATACTGAATTTGTACAATATAATATTTAGAATGATCAAGCCTGGGCAAATTTAATTAGTGTTATTTCAAATAAAAATTTTATTTCAAAATTAAAATACCTAATTATTTCAAATAATCAGTTATTGCAGATTTCTTCGGTCAATTCCTTAATTACTTCGATTCCGTTCCTAATCTAACTACTTTCCTTTTAGCAAAACCTCCCTCGTCACTACTGGCACAGATCTTTCCTTGCCGATAAAATCTGCACTCTCACTGATAACTTTCATCCCAGCCCTGATGCGATGCCTGTCATTGTTTTAAAGAAAAATGCTGCTTATTTAACTGAGCCACTCACTTATCTTTTCCTACTTTCTCCCAGTAGGAATCTTCCCCTTTCTTTGGAAAGATTCATTTATTATCCCAATTCACAAAAAACATGGCAAAAGCGGTGTTTCAAACTATCTGCCAATAGCTAAACTTTCCACTATCCTTAAATTCTTCAAAAGCTTTATCTATGGCTTCATATCATTCCACTATAAGTCCAGATTTTTCAAAGGCTGGTCCACGACTTGTTAGTCTTTGTGTCATGCACATTGCAAGCAATGGAAAGTAGTGCGGATGTTGTTATTATTGTTTCTGATTTTAGCAAAGCTATTGATAAAATTGCTCATCAAATTATTATTCTCAAAATGCCAATCGATCACATATTCCCGCATACCTACCACCACCTGTCCCAGATCTTATATGTCTCAGGCGAACCCATTCCATCTGTCTATTCTCTTCGAAACCTGGATGTTATCTGCGACAGTGAGCTTAACTTCCGTTCCCATATTAACCATATCATACCATAAATAGAGCCAATTCAGCTCTTGGCTTCGTTCTCAATGATCCAAGTAATTCTCTGACCCTTACATCAGAAAATCATGTTATATCTTCTTTGTTAGACCGCTGCTGGAATACGCCTGTCAAATTTGGTCATCCTCCCAATCCTTTGTCAGGCAACCCTAATTTCCCTCCATATCCATAAAATCGCCTAAAATTTATTGATCTGCAGCCCCTTGCCTAGCGTCGGGATACTGCCGATATACTCTTCGTGCATCATGTCTTAACTGGTTTCATAGACTATCCCAAGTTCCTCCTTGTCCCCTTAACACTAACCTCCGTAATGTTAGATCTTTTCGCACCTTTCTCTTCAATAGTCATCACATTAATTACGGTCACTTCGAACCGTTTACTAAAATGCTTCGGAAAACCAACAATTCAGCCTCCTTCGAGCTCTATGTTGACAAGATCTCCCTTAAGCCTGCTCAACTCCCATACACTAGCCCGTCCCATCACCCCTTAAAGTTTAAACTATCATTATTTTTTGCTTTAATTTTCCTTTATTTGCATAGCTCTGTTTTCGGTAATCTAGTTAGTTTTTAATCTCATTTTGGTGTTAATTTAAGTTCTATTGTATAATAGCTTGTATTAAGCGAAATAAATAAACGTACAAATAAATTCCAGAATAAATTAAGCTAATAATTCCAAATAATTACTTATATCTTTAATGAAATATTAATATATGTATTTCAAATAATAAAAAAAAAACAGTATAGGTTTAGTGTTAAAAACTCATGTCATTTATTTCTAATCTGCCTTTCAAGATACGGTGACTCCCAACTAGATGTTTAGAGTACTCCATAAATACCCTTTAATTAAGCGTTTATTTTTGAAACATACTTCCGCGTCTGCAGAAACGCTTTTTATTTTATTTTAATTTAAACAATATTAACAGGTAAATAAATTTAAGGAATGTTATTCTTTACAAATTTTGATTCAAATCAATGAATATTTAAATTGAAAAACATTAAACCTGTTGACCTATTCTTAGGTAGGGCGGTAGGATGTAATTTTTATGAAAGCCCACACTGTACCAGTTAATGTTACCTGAATATCTGATTCAACTAATATTCATGTAATTCGCCGTTTTGGGTCTTTGATTTGAATATTTAATTATTGCACTGTAGATACTTTAAGGTTGTACATTCTATGCACTATGGGTTTAGGCATGTGTCACAAAGTCAAAATTTCAGGTGTTTTTCAACTTAAATGTTTATTTTCGAATTTTCATGAAAATCATATTTACTTTTGGGCATTCAAATCGAAGATTTTCTTCTAAACATTCATGGATAAAGTTATTATTTATTTACAACCTATTGGGTGCTATATAAAATAAAAGATATGTTGGAAAGACTACAAAGAAAAGGACACATTTTTCATGGGAGATAAAAATTTATTAAGCAATATAGCTGTTATTTTGTTTGACGCTTGCGTCTAAAATTTTACATCAACTAGAGAAAAATTATGCTATCTACTTCCTTATTCACAAAAACAATCATTTCATGATGTATGGGTTTACCAAAAACTCCTCTGGACTAATAATTAATTTTTGATAACGCAACAAAGTAATGAAAATATCTAACTTAACTTAATATATAAATTAACTAAACTCCAAAGGAAGCTTCATGCTATATAAATTTAATTAAAAGGCTTTATCCTCTAAGCGTTAAAGCTTTATATTTGTGCAAAATTTCATTTAAATTTTTTTGTTTCTTCTTAGGATAATGATTGTAGGTCATAATTAATCCTGAATTATAAGATAGCTGCTAAACAAGTCTCTCCTGTTGGAGCAATGGTGCTGTGAGTGGATCCGTAAGGGGATTGAACAGAATATAAATTCGAGTGTTGTAAAACATATCGCCGGTGTGTTATATGTACTCCCCGGAGTTTTGAAAATTTAAAATAGTGAACACTAATAACCGGACCAAAATGCTAGTTCCCCTTCTGCTTACACTTTCCGCAGTAATTGGTCAGTCCATCGGATTATACTGCCCATCGGGATGTACCTGCATCCAGAGGACCGTCCGCTGCATCCGACTTCATCTGACGGCGATTCCTGCAGTACCATCCGACACCACAATCGTGTAAGTATGAATTTTGTTTTGTATACTCCATATTGCAGCCAAGGGTAGTTATGATAGTGTCGCAGGACTACCGCGATGCTGACCATGTTTCCTAACACATTTTCCGCATTTTTGTCTGCTCCCAAACATCCGGTCCAGCACCTTGTTTTTCCGGAAAAGTCCTACCAACATATCGATACATGTGCATATTTCCGCTATCCTTTTTGGCAAATAATAAATTCCCTGCCGGAGCCACGGTTCATGGACCGATTTTTCCTACCATTGGTTTCATATGAAATGTGAACGCCAAGTATTTTTTGGGCAGGATGATACGTCCGCAGGGTGTAATATACGGTCCGCTGCCTCATATTTCCCTGGTAACGCATTTCATCATATTTCGGGACGCCCTACACACGTCGTTTGTTCTTTTGGTTGCTACAAAATCAAATTAGATCTTACTCCGACGCTGTTTCAAAGGCACTTCTCAAGTTGAGGAGGTTTTTATTAAACAGTATAAAGGGAAATTCCCTCGGTTTATACATGAATGGGCTTTTAAGTGGATACTTTACTCTTCCTGACTTGCTGAAACCCCAGATAATAGAATTTATGAAACTCAGACCCAAAATCACTAAACCGGTCTGATAGATATACCTCCCTCAAGCAATGCAATATTTAAAGAAAAAGTTCCATAAATTATTTACAGAAAGATTAAAGTGGGCAATCAATCTAACACATACGGAAGAGACTAATTACACCCTGTTCACCTCATCTGCAATAGTTTGTGCGACCGAAATCGATTATCTACGATGGCGAATTAATCACTACCTTAGGCAAAGTTATTTGGGGCGGATTAGGGTGCTAATTATGCAGGTGTGGTAATCTGATGCTAGGGTTGAATCGGTGTCATCGATTATATCCAAATGCCTTTAGTAATTAGATGAATGCAAATTAATTTACACTAATTATCCGATGCATGCATCACAAAGTTCAATTTTCCCTGATGGATAGCACACAGTTCTACTACCATTAGTAGGGTCATTGCAATAAACTGGGAAAGTATATGAATGCAAACAAGTCCATTAGGTTGTTCCACTTCAAAATCATTTTTCAAAAGAGTATCTTTATAATAGAAATGGAAAAACGACCAAATAGGGTTATATTTATTTTACTTTACCAGCGGAGATCAGAACGAACTTTCTCAGGTGAGTTTTGCCATCATTTGGCACTATCATTTCGATGGCTAAAAGCGTTTTTTACTTTATTTAAGATATAGTTCAGCTCAGCGAATGCATTAGACCTGCTCAAACACTTGCACTTAAAGTGAATGCAAAGGTACATACATACATACATTTGTAGAAGTAATAGTAATCTTAGGTAATAATTTTGAGATTGATTTTAACTTTTAAAATTACTGCTTTGCTCTTTAGATATTATAGTTTAATATGATTTTTGTAACTTAACCCAATAACTATACCGATTCATTTTTTGGAAATTTCAAACAATTATAATACAATAAAATAATATTTTTCATAAAGGTATTAAACTCACACACATTTCTAAAACAATTCGTTTATTTGAGTACCAAAATTATAATAATAAAATAAAAAAGAGGAATCCGCTTTAGTTCATGTATACATGATGAAATTGAAATATTCTAAACCAATAAAAATGTTTTTAAAGCTCAAAAATATCTATTCATATATATCACAATGCACCGATCTCCTCATTTAGAAAATATGTCTTATAATACCAAGAAAGTGTTTTGAACTTGCTTCGGTCACCGGAGATCATTTTTATTGTTTTAGACGAAGCAAGTTCAAAACACTCTCTTGTTATTATAAGACATATTTTCTATATGGTATTTTTCCATAATTTCAAAAAGTGTTATCAAAAACTTTGTTTGACCGCAAATGATTTAGTAGTAGTGCAGTTTTATACAAATAATATTTTCGTTTGAAATTGATTAGTACACTGGACTATGTTAGTAACTTAAGTTTAGATTTCCTCATGCTCACAATATTTATTGCAAGACTTTATAATTGTCAGGTTCATGTCGTGACCCTATAACTCCTTGTATGCAATTAGTCATATACAAAATTGATGTTAAGTTAATGTCCCACAAATATTTACTGGCAAAATTTGCTTCCTGTAATTTAATTTACTTGATGTATTAATTAAAGTTCTGCTCAGTTCATCCTATTCTATCACTTAAATTTCCACGAAGTAATTGCTTTTATACTCATCTCTACATAAAACAAGACACTAAAATTTCAAGTATGCTTTACTAATTCTCTCCCCTAAGGGGAAACAAAGGGAATGCTTTATAAGCGGAAAAAACACGGGAATAACTTGTTGAACAAAATTCCAAAATTTGCATTAATTTCTTTACCGCGAAAGACACCCGCCCAATATTTGGCATATGTTTTGAGTGAATTAGAATCGTTAGGAACCTTACCGGCCTGCGGGTTCTTGGCATAATCGCTCAATCCCTCTGGCATTATGTCGAAATTTCTTAAATAATTGGTCGGACCGAACACAAAGTGGATAAAGCCATTCCAAACTGAATAGAAAATACTGGGAAGCTCCTTCATTTTAAGGAAAATTCTAGTGGGTAAAAGCCAGCAGAAGCAGAATTATAATTTGCATGACAATGGACCAATTCAAGGAAGAGGCCGCTGCTGTTTAGCAAAAATGAAAGGACTAATCCCGGTCCTCACTGTCAATCTGATTTCAGTCCTTCAACGACGGCACCAATCAAGATTTATTGGGCCCATTAAAGCGACACAGAACAAGCTGGTGTAGATCGCAAGGCTGATTGCTCACTAGCATAGGGATAGAAGAGTGTCTATCGTTCTGGCGAAAAGCTAGGAAAATGAAGTCCTTTTAATCTAGAACTCATCAGGCCACAGAATGAAATGTGGAATAATTAATAAATCCTAGCTTCTGGGCCGGAGCTCCGGAATCTTCCGACAACGTTGCATCCACTTTAATTAGCAGTTCACATTTTGTTGATTGTATCGCACATTTCTATACGGAGCAGAGTGACTGTATGGCGTGGTATTACATAAGTGCATTTACCATTTTACGAGGCAGGGCGTAACGTGCTCCACGGCCCTTCAGAGTGCACCAGACACTTGGTGTATAGTGCACACTGTCGTTCTCTAGTCGGTGAACTGCGCGAAATAATATCTTTTACCATTGCATATTATATGGCTTGAGAATGCTCGTCACGGAAAATGGAACAAATGAAATGTCTCGCGATTCACTCAGCGAGCGATAAGAAGACACATCACTTAATGCAGTTCAAATGACGGATTTCGTTAGCGCGTCGGTGACGACTGACTTATTAAATCCAAGTTAATGGAGGCGACAAATACCTGAATATTTGCTAGTGACCCGCTTTTTGCCAATATAGATCCAAGACAGAAATTTCGTATGGAGGTGACGAAGGTTTGTTTCATACGACGTACAGGAGCTGGCTTCACACCAAATTCTAATTGATGGATAGCTATGGCGTTCCAATGGACGAACTGACTGCCAACGATTGCCATTTGTATATTTGCTCAACATTCGCCATCAGGGGAGCAAACGAGGGTATCCTATTCGACTTTGATATCGGTCCCTGGAATACGAAACCTTTCCATTACACTAGAAGCAAGGGAAATAAATATCCGAGGTGAAAAGGACTAATGCATTTTCTAGAGATTCAAGGATATTCATAGGTATCCAAAGCGTTCAATCAGTCTCACAAGAATATGAAGTTGAGAGATACTTTCTCATACATACACGTTCATTACCACACTCGTATTTGCACAATTTTCGCAAAAAACACAATTTAACCCATACTTCTCGTTTAAATTAGTTTTCGTCACTGTTTAAACTAAGTACATTATTGCATTATTTAAATACTATGGACATTAATAAAACTTGTGGGCATTAATACAAATATGCTGTATTTGGTATGGGATTTATTAATTACTTACCATTTAAATTTAGTTAGGAATAGAACATTAGCAACTGGAAAATAAATTACTCCTAGATTTTTGTATTTAAATTTAAAAATGCAACTTTTTTTATCTTTTTGTAAAATACACTTTGTGTAATAAAATGAAGTTTTTTTAATTTGGTTTGCTTTACCAAATATTTCAATTCCATAATTAATTTAATTTTAATTTGTAAATAACCCTTAATAATTGATTAGCAAATAATACATTATAACGAACCATCAGAAATGATTAAATTATTATTATATAGAGCACACAGAACTTATTGCACTCTACACATTTTAAATATACTAGTTGGTTTTGAAATAAAATAAATCAATTAAAGCATTTTGAAAACATTACACAACTGCAACAATAAAATATGTGCGTACTCTTATCAATTTTGTATAATAGAGGGATATGTTACCCAAATTTCATCAAAATCGATTAAGAAATTTATGGTTTACATAGCAGCAAATTACATTATCTATATGGTGAATTGAAAGTCTCCTCCCCGTCCCCAAACCTCGCAATTTTTTAAATTACCTAGAAATCGAGCCAATAAATGCATACGCAAAGTTTGATCAAACTTCATTAAGAAATATGGTATAGTAACAAAATAATTATTTTGAAATAGTTATGGATCTTCACTCCCTTACCAGTGAACAAATGGGACAAAATTAGAAGTACATTCATATTTACTTGCAACAAATTCACATAAAGTGCCAAAAACCATTCACATTTTGCTTCGAAATGTATTTACATTTAATTAACTGAGTAATGCATATTTTAATTTATACATAATTTATTGAAATTGAACGATCAATTCGAAAATGTAGTCAAAACTAACTACATATTTTTAACTTAAAGACATAACCAATCTAGGTCTGCGTACTATAAAAACAAAAAAACCAATAGAAAGAAAAATAGTTAGCCTTTCCTTTCAAAACCCATTTTCAATAATTCAATTGATATCTTTTTTTCTCCGAAATATCGTAAAATATAATTTGTTAGTTTGGCGTATTAATTTATTGAAAAGTCATTGTAAATTTGGCAAAATACGTATATGAATTTACTATTTTGCAATACAAAATGGAATCATGAAGTTTTTCGTAATTTAACAGTGACCTATTATCACATGAAAATCTACACAAAATAAACAAAAATGTTCATTATTCAAATACTATAAAATTACGAAAAGAAATTTAGAACCAAAGGTAAGTATATATGATTCTATTATCATAAGCGCATGGTTTTATGTAGATGGCAATATTTGTAAATTAATAATGTAATGTATATGTTATTTATACATTTTTAGTAGTAAAAAGGTATAGTAAAGCACTATAAAATAACAAAAACAAAAGGTAGGGTAGGTGGGTAGAACGGCTTAAATCATAGATAGGCTCATTATCATAGATAGATGATTTTACGTGGCAATATTTAAAATTAAAAGAGTTTCGAGAAGGTATAATAAATATAGATTACGGCAATAAGTACTACCGTTTTGTAATAGGTATACTGTATATGTGGAAACTACCCCCGAATACTTATAATCTAGTATAGGGTTAGTATAAAAATTTATATGCTACAAATTATCACCGCTATTTATTCAGGACACCTAACCTTTAGTATCGATCGCAAAATTGTAAAATTAAACTGTATTGCATCACAATTTTAATATTCAAATAAATTCTATTCTATTCTATATTTGTAACATTAGAATTTAATTAAAAAGTTAAAATCTACATCACTGACTTGCAAAAATTGATTTTCAAGCCACAACGAAAATAAAATTTTAATTTGTAAGACAGTTTTCTTTAAATGATTTTGTTTTAACAGATTTGGTATCTATGTATAGACTTATATATTGATTTAATTGATAAGTACAGATTTACTATATATATACAAAGGGTATAAATTTATTAAAGACAAACAAGCAAGATGGGGATGTCGAAGAAAAAAAAATTTAAAATTAGATTCAATTCAATTTCAGCGTATGAAAATAGGTATTAGCCGAAAGAAATATCAGTAAAAAAGACAGTTTTCTTCGAAAATGAGTAATCTGTGTCCAATACCACATAATCGTTTTGCATCCATGATTAGGAATTGTTACACACCTACTTTCAACTATCATATCAGGTTTTATGGCTAAAAATTACCTTGTCTTGTTATATAACTTCGAAACTTGTTTTTTTTTTGTTTGCACATTTAGGATATCTAGAAATCCTGACGCAATTCTGCGGATCAGCATCGAAAAATGTGTCGGAAATGACTTTTGAAGTTTTTGTTTACTGATCCTTGTTTGCCTGTGTTATGAAAGGATCGGATAAAGCTTATTTTATTAACTATATATACAATTTATTAATACCAATTTTTATTATTATAAGTTTATATTTATAAATTTAACAGAATTGTGCGCCTGAAGCAACGATCTGGCATTCGTAACGTGATTTTATTAATATTATCATTGTTGTGTTGGGTGAGACATTATCCATTACACTCATCCCCTACTCTATTCGAATTTCTTTGTTACCTTACTGAACTTAAATTATCAGATACAAACTGAGAAATGAAATCTTCCATCCACATAATATCAACGTCGAACGCCGTCATGCGCGCACGAGAGAAGATCGAACAGTTATAAAGGAAGTGCCCCGTACTGTCCTCATCCTTCCCACACGAAGGACACATTGGGTCACTGAAGACCCCTCAGCTAGTCATGTGCTTGCCACATGTGCTATGTGCCGTAATTGTTCCTACCAACATTCTGCAATCATCCCTACCTAACATAAGTAAGAGTTTCGCAGTATTTCTGCCTGGGCGACTAACGTACCATTTCGTGAATCTGCAAGTTGATATACTGAACAATCTCTGTCCGTGGATTGAATCCACTTGTCGAGTTAGCTAATTCTTCAGCGTTGCGGAGTTGACACCAGTAATAGGCTCTGGTCCTAAGGATGAGGAATATATAATATATAGCCTCGTTACCTTCACTTCTCTGGTGACCAGGGACCAATATAAATATAACATGGTTGTACTTTGCAACCGATTTGAGTCTTTTCTTACATTCCTGGACTATCATTGACCTAGTGATGGGGTTACGTAGAGTTTCCACAGCAATCTTATTGTCGCTGCAAATGCCAATCCTCTTACTGCGCCATCTATGGGCAATTATGCAGTGAGTCACTTCAAGAATGACGAAAATGTCAGCTTGTATTCATTCAAATATCATCTAGCACCTATACTAATTGAGGTTTTTGAATTTCACTTAATCCATTCAATATACTGCTGCAGTCGTCCCACTGTACCCTTATTGGGAGAATGATCTGAAAACTTCTTCTGAAGATTGTACGTGATGTCATATTATTTATAGGCCATATAAATAAGATATTAAAATAAGAATTAATTTTTATAAAATTTATAAACAGATTTTTCGGTATATTGTGTAGAATCACACGAAGGGATTAGATGGCGTATGTAAATAAAAACCAGAATCTATTTATCCCATCTGCCCTTTGGGTGATTCTAAACGAACATTTAATTTTTATTGTATTTTATATTTCTTTCGCTTTTATAATGGTGAGAAATTGTTTGTACAAAAATATTACCCCTTAGGTGGGGAATGATGTCCAATGTTTAGGTTTTTGATACCAAATTGCATAAAATATGTTGCTATTATAGCAATTATAATAATAAGAAGACTGATATTCAATAGTTTAATCACTAAAGTATTAGTTTCCTATATACTAAACAACCAAATAATATTAACCATAAAACCTTAGTAAGACCGTCGTGAGACAGGTTAGTTTTACCCTACTGATAACAATTTTATTGCGACAACATTCCTGCGTAGTACCAGAGGAACCGCAGGTACAGACCTATGGCACAATACTTGTTTGTTCGAGCGAACAGTGGTATGATGCTACGTCTGCTGGATTATGCCTGAACGCCTCTAAGGTTGTATCCGTGCTGGTCTGTAATAAGAGTTAATGGGGCAACTGTATTGTTTGGCAATAAACCGTCTTGCCCGACCTTACCCTAATAATTTTTCACGTAACTTCGATATTTTTTGAGTTATATGCAAGAGTAAACGTGGTGACATTTTCCAGTTTTATTTCATTGATAACTCACAAATGGTCAATAAGGCTTCAAAATGTTTATGGCCATTTGTATAGGCAATTTTACTCTTTACAGCAGTACCCATAACCACTTTTCTGATATCTTCAACACTTACTTGCAAAAAACCTTAAGTAGTATATGTAATTGGTTCTCTTTTGCATATTACTGCATATATACAAACAAAAAGAATGCAATTTTGTTGACTAGCTAAACAAATAGAAGGTAAACATAGACAAGCATGTACTATATAAACACCGATACTGGTTTATAAGGTGTAGAATAATTTCTAATTTTTTAAATATAAAATTAAAAAATAATGAAAAGCTGCAGGTAAATAACAAATAACAGACAAAAAGTTGCATCATACAATTTCCATACAGAATGTATTACTATGCGCTGGAATTTATAAAACATCGTGCTCACAAAGGAATATCTGGTGCAATTTGAACCGAACTGAAGTACTTGTAATTTGCCCACGTTCCTCGCGTATGTTCGCGGGGAGCAGAAAGCTCGGAATTAACAATCCCCACGTAAAACAAATGTATGCTCAGGAATTATTCATTGCGTGGGCTGGTGCCCACGTATAACATTAAGTGCAATTGATAAATTTTATTGTATCTACATACAACACACAACACCATTGGAATTGCTAAATTAACAAAGCAAAAGTATTCAGTGTTCCCCAATTATACTGCGGGTGAGGAACTTCGAGGCTCCGGGGACTCTTCCCCCCTGCACTACTGTTTTAATAATGTGATATAAATTAAGCTTATTGTTCCACACCAGTCCCAATTGTGACTATCCGCCATTGTTGGATTTCCTCCCTACTTAAGATGCACTTCATTACTCTGTAATAAACCCTGCGCCGGGTGTGTTTTTGCAAGGACATTGTCCTATAGAGGAAAACCTTTGTGCATCTGGCGTTTTAATGATATATACAAATATTGATTTTCAGATAATTGTTCTAAGAGAAGCATCCCCAGTAGTGTGCAGTTAATTATTGTGGATTTTCCCATTACCCGGGTTCAACAAGATTGTTATCGAACAGTATACCTGTCTTCCTGTGCTCGCTTGCATTGCATCCTTATGAAAATGCAAATACGAGTAATATTCCTCTGTCTTACTATTTTCTGCGTTGGAAAGACAGACCTACGTATATTTTGAAGCCTTTGATACTATCGGTAGCATACTATTAACCCATTGGGGATGCCAGACCCCTAACAAAAGGGTGGTAGAGTTGCAAATTCAGAAGACAATCAATAATATTTGTTATTTAAACCATTTAAAAAGGTATGCAAATGAACTGCATTTACATCGACTTCAGTAAAGCTTTCGACAAAGTCTTTCTTGGCTTTTCAAAAGCAGTTTATAAACTAAAGATTATCTTACCTTAATAAGTTAGTTTTTATCCAATCCTAGTGTTCTTACAAATAGTAAGTATCCGTTTTCGCTCCTAAATATTTATTTCTAGCTAACGTACTCGACTTCAATTAAACCAGTGCTTTTCACCTACTTATTGATAAAACACTTTTCAAATGTATCTTCAAAGTGGAAAATTGAGAGATGCATTAGTAAGAGAGAGATTAGGAAACTATTTTCATTGTTAAAATAAAAAATAAAAGAGAACATACAAATACAAAAAATAAAATATTTACTTTTTGACTAAGACGGCCTCAGTATTGGAGCTAACTACATTTCCAAAGAGGCCAAAGACCGGTTGAAAATCAAACCTCGGTAATAATAGCTGGGCTCATTTAGCACGAAGGTACTCTTTTAGCTGAAATAAGATAATAATAACTTTTCTTTGTTGTTCCTTTATTATTTTCACTAAAATAATAATAAAATTGCTACGATAAAACCAATCTTCCGACAATTTTTTCTCTTTTGGATTTTGCTTTGTGGCAAACAATTATTTTATAATAATCGGGCAAAACACGTTATTCACGATACGTTGGAATGTCAAATCGAATCAAGGTACTCCAGTACAGTACATTACTACTAAAACCAATGAAATATATTCTTGAATAATTACGAAGATTATTTCAATTGTCTTAAATAAAACATTAAACCTTAACCAAAATGTTTCATTAGCATTTTTATGAGATTTCCGTTTAGTTAGAAATGCTGTAAGTTTCGTTTTAAATTTTTGTTTTAAATATCTTCTTTTTTTTAATTCCCTGATATATATTACATAAACTAGAAATAAATGTACATACGTACATTGCATATATAGTATTAAATAATAAATTTAAAGTTTAAGAAAATAACAGCTTTTGCTGTAGAAAATAGATATAGTTTTATTAATTCAGCATCTTATTATTACTTTTTACCCATTTAGTTATTCAAAATTATAAAATTTGCTTGCTGATTTTGGAAATTTAAATGTCTTTTGCGGTTGACCGAAAATTCTAAACCAAAAACAGCAAAAACCAATTCCTTTTAACTTTTTAACCAATAGCATCATTTTAATTTTCAGAACATTGCTACCAAATCAAGTAATAACATTCCTTAGTACGAAGGGAAGTTGTAGAAGTACTTTTTTCAGTTTTGAATAATGCAATCTGATACTGCTGAAGAATCAAAGAATGAGTGAAGCCAGTTATTTCAAATATATATCAAGTAACATTTAATTTGAAAAGTTAGCCACATTCTTAAAGTTAACAATGAAGGCAACAACTCCAATAAAATCCACAAAAACTTGGGAAAATTTGGAAGAACTCGGCTTTTCACTGAGTAATTGAATTCTTACAGATTCCTATCCAACAAGAAGTCGTACTTGAAAGCCACATAAACCATTGCCGCTCATCCTGCTCCTGCGGCATGGCATCTTCATTGCGAACAAAAGATTTATAATTCCATTATGGATTCAGATAGGAGATAGGAATCTTTTGAAACTAGGCCTGGAACTCTCCCGTCCTTCCGCAAGAATGAATGCTTTGGAGGCAATCACCGCCCTCTCCATAATCTGCATTAAGCCTTAGGCGAGGAAGAAATGCAACCCTAATTACTCCTTAAATAAAACTCTGGAGTCGTAATAATGTTGCGTCGTAATTACTTTCAACTATCCCCCCCCCCCCCTCCCCCCCTTTCTTCCGCACCCACGACTTTCCTCCCAGGACCTACGTCCGCAGGTAACTTTTTTAACACGCCCTTCATTGCGTCAACCGCAACACAAAGCGCAATGATTTGCTCTG
This sequence comes from Philonicus albiceps, assembly GCA_963969385.1. NCBI lineage: Eukaryota > Metazoa > Arthropoda > Insecta > Diptera > Asilidae > Philonicus > Philonicus albiceps. Next base: position 41,592,861 of record OZ017772.1, on the reverse strand, counting down.
GCTTTTGAATAAAACCCATGCTCGTTGCGTTGGCATTGACGACGCTCCCGTATGGGGTCACGGATCAAAGGAGCTCCCAAGCGCTAATGAGCTAAGTAAACATAAATTGGAAAAAGTTGATTATTTCGGCGCTCGTTGAACAAAAAGTTGGATTTATGTATGTATGTAAAGATAAAATGCTGGTAAACAAAGCCGCGCCCCAGCAGCGAGAAGAGGCGAAACTCTGCCGTAAAAAATTCAATAACTTAACATTTGCGTACCTTCGCCATCGCGGTAATCTTTAAATCAGTCCTGAAAAACTCTCGGCGAATTAAAAGGATTTAACAGCGGATTTTTGCCTTTCAATGAAACGCAAGGTGCAGTTGCAGCATCCTATCGGATTCATTAAATTTAAAGGATGTGGACCGTATGTACGGTAAGTGGGCAGGCGAGTGGGAACTCTTCTGGAAGCCTTCGCCAGTGGCAATCACATGGAATTCAATACCATGGCTGTTCGAAGCAGTGAAATTTAATTTCCTTCAAAGAAGCATACTTCGATGAAAAATTCATTATTTTATTTTCATTAAATAACAACGATTCTAGGGATAAAAAACCTGTTCAACCGGACAAGTCCTTTTTGCAAACATGGTATAAATTTTTCAATTTTAATTATTCACAAAATTAGTTTCATTAATACAGTAAAAGTAAAGGATATTTTTTTGGAGTAATAGAACTTCCGATAGAAATAAACATTCAAAGAACTGTCAGCTGTAAAATTTAGATAGTCATTTTTATTAATTATACTTAACCATTTTAGACCAGAACAAAATCATTAACCAACCATTTTAGACCAGAACAAAATAATTAGATGCATAAAATTCATAATAGTCCATCTAAGCAAGCAATTCGTCGTACAGTTGATAAATTTCGTACCCTTCTTGATACTAAGCTAGGTTTTGGAGAAAGTGGAGGTTTACATACTGGCTACATTATTGAACCAGGATTAACATGTTTTTGTTTGTTGATCCACACGAAATGTGGTTGCAAAAGGATGCGCTACTGCCTATACATCTCGTGAATTAATCGAACAAACAAAGTTGAATGAAAACATTCTTTTAAGATTTCGACCTATTAATTGACCGCCAAGATCGTGTGATTTAACACCGCTGAATTCTTTTTTGTAGGGGTATGTTAAGACGCTAACAAATTCAACAAAAATTTACGATCTCGAAGCCAACATTGAACGAGCTATAACAAAGATAGCGCCAATTTGCTCGAAAAAGTTGTGAAAAATTGGACTGACATCAGCATATGCGGAACAGCCGAAGTGGCCATATACCCGAAATAATATTCAAATATTAATGGCATAAAATGCACATTTAAATAAAGCAAATTGTTTGAATAAAATTAATCATTTTATATTTTATTTATTTTTAAAGTTTTCATCCTCTTAAAAAACACCCTATATTAAATATTATGTATGTAATCATAAAAGCAAATAAATAAAAACGAAAAGAGAGAAAACTACACTGGCACTTGTAATAAAAATAGTTTAAAAATCCGTAAATTGCCCATAAACTGACGCGGGAGTCAGAAAGCTCCTGAAATAAAACATAAATAACGAATGATGTCATGAAAAATGTCCCCAATTCGACAACCGATCTGTTGAAATATAGGTTAGAATCTAGAAATAAAACTAAGCGCTGCGATTAGTTTTCGGTAGGATAAAAATTAGTTCGGAATAGTCTTACAAAATACAATAAAAATGTCAGAATTTTCATATCTTTCAACAAATAGTATTTGTTTTTTTAATTTGTTTTAGTTGTGCATCGTATCAAGCGTTAACGCAGGAAATAATTGTCTGGGAGCCGAACCAACCCCAATTCAACAAAATCACACATGCCACAGTTGCGTATTTAATTTGCCATTTACCACACGGAAAAACGTGCAATTAGTACTTTCTCCGCATGCGTACCATAAAAATTGGTTTAATAAAAGTCAAATATGAAGAAAATAAAAATTGAAATTAGAAGCAAAAAAGATATTTCAAAAGATATTTTTAAAAAAATAATGAAGAAATCTGCATTCATGTTCACATCCATGACTATAATGTTTGATCTTGAATTAACGGGATAAAAATAAATGAATAAAAACGACGCATATTATTGAAATACTTAAAAAACTTAAAATATAACAAAACTCAACGACAAAACCATTGTAAATGAAATGCAAGACATTAAAGAAATACGTAGAACTCATCAGCCATATTTGCAGCGGGCAGTTTGAAGCTTTTGATAGATAGCTATCAGCTATCCAATAAGGTTGTATTGCTAGAATAAAAAAATATAGTATACAATTTTTTATTCCGGTTGAGAGGTTAAGATTAATTGGGATCTTTTTTATTTAATGAACCAATTAATCCAAACAAAATTCTTGTTGCTAAAACTCAACAATTGAACAAATGGCATTTTTTGGAGTGTTTGCCCTTGAAATTCAGATTCAGTATATCCAACTTCATATAAAAAATTCGACTTATTACGATATTGACAACCTGGATCCTATTGTTCTCTCCTTAAATCCCTTGCCTATTTGCTGGGCAACCTCCTTAAGTACTGCATAAAACGCGCAAGAAACTACTTTTTCGCAACTTTTAAATTAAATTTGTTTTCCGACCTCAGCGTGGGGTTATGTGGGGTTAAGTTAAATGTTTGCGATTTTATATTTTCATTTTTACATAACTTAAGGCATCTTAAATTATGTGGGGTTGAATGCTTGCGGATTTATATTTTAAGTCTTGGGTTATGTAGGGTTCAGCTAATATATATTTAGGATAGACAAGTGAATGGGCCGAAATTGTTTGAGGATTGCCCCACCCGGATTCTCCAAATTTAATTCCATACATTATAGGTACATCTAACCTTTGCATTCTAAGTACTTCTCGCAGGCTGATAAAACTGATTGTTTGTACAATCAACCATGAAATCCTTTTCAAAAAATGAGACAATTTAATTCAATGTTTTTTTCATATTGAAAAAATGTAAGTATTTCATAGTCCTTACTGGTTCCACTTTTACTGAACACGAATCCAATTCCTCAAGGTCCTCCACTGGAGCCTATTCTCATTTTATATTCATTTTAACTTCCATTGCTTATTACATATTGAAAGAAAGAATAAATCTCCTCAAAATATCAAAATGAAATGTTTAACAATGTCAATTTATTTGTCTTTAGTCCTTTGATTAAATCTGCAATCGAACAGAGTCCTCATACGCTGTAATCATTTCCCTGCCCTACTCTATCCGCATTATAGATGAAAAAATTACGTAGTTCTTTACTTCTTAGTTAAATTTTATTACTTGTTGTTTTTAGTATTATCTTGAACTCTCTTTTCCAATTTGTTCAATAAAAATCTGAAGTGAATAATAATTTGTCTGTAACTAGTAATTGGACTTTATTTATTTTCGTATAAAAAAACCTCAAAAAATAAATATAGATTGCATATATTAAGATGTCAGTGAAAGCATGCAAAAGTAACTAATAAACCACCCACTTTAATGAAATTATATACTTCATTTGGCGGCTGCGTCGGATAATAGATGAAAGTATATTTTCATGTCGTCAAATGGCCAGCGCGGAGCCTCTTCTCAGCTAGCAAATGGAGGGCTCGTGCTGAATTATGAAAACAAAGTGGTCGTGTCAAGTCGAAGCGCAGCCAGAAGTGTGGAGCTTATCATAAAAAATGAGCGTGGTTTGTTTAGACGAGGAGCCCGTCCGCTAGAATGATGTAAGCTTCCTCAAAATCCCAAGAAATATGAAACGATGTTTGTGTCACCGCCGCACTTTATTTTTAAAGACAGAACAGCTTGCTGATTAATAAGCATTGTCATGATTAGCTCATTAATAAAAATTTCGATATTCTCGGTATTACTTGACTACTTGTACACAAATCTGAAATTCAGTGTTTTGGAAACGTTATTCAAAAAATAAATTCTTTGGGAGAATAATAAATTACTTTAATATTCAGGACAAATAGTATTTAAGCTACATATACATGGAAATTGTTTTCGAACCTCTTTAAAATTTGAACCTTCCTTAGGTCGAAATCATGGAATATTTAAAAGCTATTTCGCGTTATTCCTAGGGTAGATTATATTTGCAATGCTGTATATTAATGATAATAATAATACAGGTAACCCTCTTACAGCATGGTTTCTCTCTTACACGATAAGAAAATTGCGGAAACCTTCATAACCTAAGAGGGTTTCGTTGTAACACGGTATTGAAGTTACGAAAGCATCTTATTATACGTTATAAAATTAAATTACACACTATCCATTCATCCCCAATATATAAATGTATTTAGGCAAAAATAAAGTAAGCTCGAGGAATATCTCAAATTGATATTCTTTTGTAATTAAGAACTTAAACACACCCTTTCAGTCAGTGAAAATGAGAGGGGAAGCGAAAGAATAAAGCATTACATGCATTAGCAGAAATGCAGTATTGCTCAATTTAAGCAATATTCTAAATTGATTGCGTGTTGCTTGATTTCTACGGTATGAACTAAGGTCTAGTGCATTTAATTTAATTAGTACATATTATTTATTATTATTATTATTATTTATTTTTTTGCATTTATGTGCCAGAAACCATAGCCACATGGCTAGACCTACCAGCTAAAATTCCGTTCCTCCGTGTTATAGGAGGGTTATCTGGAATTTTTTTTTTTATGGAAGCGGGGAAATACTGTTACGCACCGTGTGCCGTACGCGCTAGCTTGGCCTACTGGCTAAAACCCCGCTCACTTCCCCCAGGAGGTCCCCGGAACCATCTGTAAAACATTACTTCGGGGTGGAGTCTTATATTCCCTCCCGTCAGGACCCCCGCGCAGTATAACCGCGACTATATTGTCAGGGGTATGCTAATATTATTCAAATATGTATGTCGGTGTCGGTGACGGTGTCGGTGTCGGTGACGGTGTCGGTGTCGGTGTCGGTATCGGTATCGGTATCGATGTGGTGTCAGTGCCATTGTCACTATTTCAAATTTCCAATTTGAATATCTATGAACTACATATGTACATATTTTACCAAGTATAAACGATCGACAAAACTTTTTTGCTCATTCATAATTTTTGACCCCAAATGATTATTTTTAATAAATAATAAATTTAGCACAATAGGTGTAATGCTGACTGCAAATCAGAATGCAGAAATATGTGTAATTATTCTTGTTTTAATGTTTATTAAGTACAGTTCTGCATGAAGTATTCCAAACATTTAAAATTAATTATTTTCACCTAAAGAGGTAGAAAATTTCGAACCTTGTTCCCGTTCAATCTTTGTGAACTTAGCAAATCCAGGGAACGATTCAGTACGCTCCAACCGTGCTGGCATAAATCAATGCCCTGATAATGATCCCAATGGAACAGAACCGACTTTCGTGAAATGTTCAAGTTGTTTGCACGGTGATTCATCATCTGGATATTCGTTCTTTTAAGTGCATTCCACCCGTAACTCGCCCTCGTATGAGTGCAGCAACACAAGCAGCCCCACCCGGAGAGCTGTAGGATGAACTTTTTAAAACATGAGACATCGCGCTGTATCCCATATAACTTTTGTTTTTGCCCTGAATATGTGTCCCAGTTGGGCATAGTGTACTCCCAGGACGGAAATTCTAGTCGAGGGCGTGGAAAAATTTCAATTTTTCATAAACAGTTTTGCACAAAAATAAAATTAAAAAATATACGGAACACATTTATCTTTTAAAAACAGCCACGATGAGTTCCTGATTTAAAATGGATTTTTTGCTCTTCACATAAAATTGCATTACAGACGCACTGAAGGGACCAGGAAAAAACTGAACATGAAATAATACCACTTTGACCTGTAATTCGTTACAAAGTTATAACTTGTTTTAGCGAAAGACGCGACTCATGCAGAATACGCCGCTTGCTTTCGTATAATAAAAAATGATTGGAGTGCGGGTGACATTGCCGCACTCACTTTACATTATTCTCCGTTGTACGTGACATTAATAGCTAAAGAGCCGCATTCAATGGTATGGATTACTATGGGAACTTCCCTGAAAAGGATTCTTTATCATCCCAATCCGTGGGAAATTGCCAGGCAATGGTCAGTTTGCTGCTAATGGTCCGATGTCTTAAATTTGCGGACTCGTTAAAGGTTTTTGCTTTTCCGATTTTTTTATTTATTGCTTAAAAGTATTTCTAGGGGGAGGACCACAATAATCGCACTATATCGTTCAAATTACCACCTCAGCTCTTCTTGGTTGATCCGGACACACCAGTTGACTTGGTGCACCATTTCGGGTGGTATAGCGCTAATGGTGGCTCGAATGTTGGCTTCAAATTTATCAAGAATCTTGGGTTTGTTGCGATTCAACATGGCCCCACAGCAAATAGTCTAATGATGTTAAATCACACGATTTTGGCGGCCAGCTATGAGGGCAATTTCTCGAAATTAATGATTCACCGAGCTTTCCGCGCAATAAATCTATTGTAACGACCACTGTGTGGCAAATTGCGTCGTCTAGTGCAAAATAAATATCGTCCGCGTCAAAACATCAAATTTCAGGAAGAAAACATCGGTCAACATCGAACGATAGTACTCTCCATTTACAGTTACGGCTCGTGCTTCTTCATTTTTGAAGAAGTATGGTCCGACAAAGCCACCATACCATAAACCGTACCAAACAGTGAGTTTCTCCGGATGTAATGGAGATTCATAAACAACTTGAGGATTTGACTCAGACCAATAACGACAATTTTGCTTATTAACAAAGCCGTTCAGCCAAAAATGTGCCTCTTCATATTTTATACGAAATTCTCTTTGAGTAGCAACAAAACTTCTCGAATTTTGAACGATTTCCAAACGTTGTGGCATCGTGAACTTATTCATGCTGAAATGGCAAACCGTACTAAGCACAATTGACACGAGATGTAAAAAAATCATCCATAAACATGGTCGCTAGGAACTGTCCAAATCCTTTTATCCATATTGGTAAACCCTTTGTAATACTAATAACAAGCTGCTCTCATTTTCCAACGCTGTATTTTTTTTTTTTTGCCATATTAATGTCTAATTTTCCTGGACTATTCCTATTAAACTTTGGAGGTGAAACATTTGAAAGAGGAATACTGCGCTCCGTAGGACATAGCTATGTCAAAAGAATAATTGCAAATTCGAGCACTCATCAGATCTCAAAAGACGCTCCACGATTAGTTATAGAATGATCCCATTTCATACTGAGGTGTAACTAAAATCTACTTCTGCCCTTTATAATATAAATATTTATTTATTGTGTACATAAATAGCAAATTAAAATGAACTAATATTATACTTGGATGTACATATGTAATTAAAACCAATACAATAAAAAGTAAATTAATAAAGGCTTAGGATATACATAAAAGCAAATCTTGTTCAATACTTCAATAATGCATAGAATATATTGCATGGAATTCTTTAAATTAGTTTCCTTAGTTTTAGACTTAAATGATTTTAGAACTTTATTGTTCAAAAATATAAAATAGAAAGAACCCTTATATTAAAATTATTTTGCCCAATTTCACCGAAAATATGTGTGCTATCAGCATAAATTCTCTTTCTAACACTATTTTTATTTTAACTCTTAGTACAGAAGTTGCCTACCCAATAATAAAATTTAGTTGTAGTACGTAATTTAAGAGAGTTAAAAAAAAAACTTCTTCGCATTATTAATAATGATGTCAGCCAATAACAAACAAAAAACATCGTTTGCAAATATCATTATTTAGGCAACCAAATTCAAACACATTTCATCGGGAGTGCATACGAAATAACTTATAACTTTGCTTAAGCAGTTAGCTTGATGATAGACAGAAGGTATCATACATATCAATATATGGTAAATATTTGAGGCATTTAGTAACATTATATTCTCCTATTTAAAACTCTCAATGCTCTTTCAAGTATCGTATCATATACGAGTATTTGTTTTTGAATTAACATGTTCATATAATGTTCTTTTAGTAAATAAGCACTAATATTTTTTCTTTCTGATCTTAGGGTTATTAGCAAAATTAAAGAAAAAATGGACATGAAGTCAACTATGAAATATCTCTCTTATGTTAAGTCATTTTACTTATTTTCACAAGACGGCAGTAGTTAATTAACACCTTACGTGCGGGAATTTTCAACAAGACTTTCGTGAAATTCTTACGTGTGGAAACGCATTTGATAAAGTTTTCATTTGAGGGCCATTTTCGATGTACGCGACACAAACATGATCAAAAATGCCTAATAGGTGAAAAAATTAGCGTGCTCTCAATAAATTAAGAAATCCTCAGTGGGCGATATATAGTCGCATTTATCTCGCACTTATATTTTTATGGTATAGTATGTGTTTTTAAAATGGTGAGAACTTTAAAAATAAAAAACTCAAAATTATTAATTTTATTCAAACGTTAGTTTTATTTAAAAGTTTATTTTATGCCATTAATGATTGAATATTATTTCGAGGGTTATCTCTATTACAACACTTTTAATGTTGTTTTCCAGATCGCCAATTGTTGCTAGTTTGTTAGCATACACCAATGACTACCCCCACAAAAAATAGTCAAACAGTGTTAAATCACACGATCTTGGAGGCAGGTCCAAATCGTGAAATAATGTTTTCATTAAACTTTGTTTTCAACAAATCAATGGAATCACGAGATGTATGGACAGTAATCGCCATCCTCTTGGAACATTGTTAAGGCGTGAGTAATGCAATGAATAATGGAAGTTCTATCACTATAGAGTAATTCAGTATTTATTGCACTAGATAAATAAATAACAAATTCAACTAATACAGTATTTTGATTGTAAGTGAGTTTCAACATATCGTAAAATGCTAAATGTCTCCTAGAATCAAGTTTCTCAATAATATCCTTCAAAAATAAACAAAACACCGAGCTTGTTTTTTAGTACATAAATAGAAAAAGCTCGGCAATGTATTGCTCATTTAATTTTTCCTACAGCTTTCATAACTTTAGTGTTCCAGTCATCCGCAACTCTAAGGCGTAGGTACGCGTTTGCACATTTTTCGATAAAGTACAACTTTAAACTCGGGCATTCATAAAAACTTTCAACTTTGTTTGCTTTGATTTGATTCGAACGCCATTTAGGTGTACAGCAACTGCTCGTAATCAATATAATTAATTCAACTGCGAGTTTCATAACTGGCGATATTTCTGCGAAATTAAGGAAAATATGTGACAAAGAATGGGACGATAGACAAAAAAAAAACAACTACCTTTCATAACTTTTAATTACGTTTCCTAATGAAACTATAGCTATACAACTACTAACACTAGCACAATCATCTTACATTTAAGTTTGCACTCTGCTAACGATCTTTCCAACTGTAGAGGCTTAAAGGGCTCCTCATTAGTGCCGTTGAAAACATTAAGATCACAGAGCAGTATTCACAGCTCCAAAAATTAATTAATTTCCTAATTATTTCTGATTAGTTTCACTAACATGGGAAACGATGCACTCTACATATTTGATATAATCATAAATTTTGAATAATTACAACTAAGCTTACTGCTGGCTTCCTAAGGTAGGCTGTTTAGCGGAAATTCCCTAAAGGACCATGACCTTTATTATTTCTAAAAAGTCTTTTGAATATCTCATGTTGTGCGCTTTTTTTGTTGTACAACTGAAAGAAATACCGTTTCTCCTACTTCTAAACGTTTTTATCCATATCCTTATCATTTTAGAGAGCATTCAAGGAAGCACACATGATGTCTTACGAGTTTCGTCGTTCTAATTCAATACCTTGAAATCTTACTTACTTATTTGAATAAAAAAGGAATGTTCACATTTTTGTAAAAAAAAATAAATCATGGGCTCTGATTCCAGTTACACGAGCAATTTCATTGCCCTACATAGGTTTTTGATAAAAGCTTATAACAGCCTCCTTTGATTGTTGTCCTTAAATTGATTGAATACATAACCAATCGTTGAGGCCCACATTGAATCTAGCCCAAGAATCTAAATTTTGAACGCTCCAGTGGGCACATACATATGCATATTTTCATTAAATATAAGAAAATAGAAATTCGCGATACAAAGGCATTAGAAGATGAAATATTATGACCCAATGAATTCTTATAGAGCCTAATTGAGCCAACGTGACTCAAAATAAATGCCCATTATTATTTCTTAAAGGTTTCTCTTTAGGTAAAGTAGGTATTCTGTCTAGCAATTGAATGACGTGATAACGAACTTTGTTGAAACAATTTATTTTATAGTGTGTTTTATATCGGAAAATATCCTGATATCCTGAATTTTTAAATTAGTTTGAGTCAATGAGTTTCCTAGTACGTCTGTAAATTGTAATAGCGAACTAAAGTTGTTGGTTGATCTGTACACGTAATTATATTAGATCTACAATCGGAATGAACTTTATTAATAGAGCTGTTCATATTCAGTTTGAATTTTTAAAGCTTCAATTTTAATCTGCAGATTCAAACCAAATTTCGTAACCTTAAGGCAGTGGCGGTTGATCAGAAGAGGTAGTACCTCACCTCATACATCATATTTCATATTTTGATATTATTAAATTTTGAAAAAATATTCACAAATTATGCTATTGCAAAAAGTAAATTATTTTACGAACAGATAACAATACTGCTAGATGGAAATTGGAATCAGATTTGGTGAAGTCAATATTTCTTCACTTTCAAACCTTGAATACGATAGCAACGTCTATTTTTTCGAATATTCAATTCGCATGCCTATGTGCCAAAATTGTATAGGGCTTAAAATATGTGTTCTACAATATTTGAAATGCTGACGAGATAAAGCGGACTCTGTAGCCGGATTCGAATTCATTTTATGTTGTTGAGCGATCATCTCTGCAATTGATTCTGTGATAGATTTTTTTTGAAAATAAAGAGAGCTCATTAATCCTTGAAAAATAAGTCTTTTGAAGCAAATTAGATACAAATTGCTTGTTTCTTTATACGGAAAAAAATTAATTAATTTAACGGAATATAAAGTGAAATATTATTTTTTTAAATTTCTCGAAAATATTGCTCGGGTGGGGGTTCCATTGCGCTTCCCAAAAAATATTTTTTCATAAAGCACGCAGACATATAACGGGAGTCTACTACATGGTCAAATTTCAATAATATTCAAACAGATAGACGCATGAGTAACTTTATAAAAATTATGAAAGTATAAAATTTTAAAATCAATGTCAGTTTTTCTGTAATCTTGACTCAATACATACTAACTAAATTTTAGCTTTGGACTCCATCTAATTAACTACGTCGCCATAAATTAAACATAAAACTTTTTTTTAAATATAACTTAATTTTCTGTTAGCGAAATGTATGCCCGTCACAAAGACTTAACAATTTAACTTAATTATGGAACATGAGAGAAGCAATACGAAAGTTTCAAAACGAACTATTGAGAAAAAAGAGAAAGATCCACAAAAAACAATTTAAATGCAGCTCAAATTGTAACGAAACTAGAACTTCCAAATAAAAAAGAAAGAGTCTAAAAAATTTTGAAAAACACTCCTTGTCCTCACATAAAATATAAAAAGCCAGCCGAATCCCGTCAATTGCAACTGCAAATATGCGCTTAGATTTTGCCAACAGCCACATAAACGGAGTTGAAGAAGTTACTTTTTCTGACGAAAACCGCTTTATTTAAAGGGCTCAGGGATTACGAGGTTGGTAAAATATTGTTGGATGACTTTTCTTATCATGAAAAATTACCTTTGTATTATTTTCCCACCGAAATTAAACTTTGATTACATGAAAGAGATATTCCTGCAATGCTATGGATGAGAGGATTTTTCAAGTTATAAGTAACAAAGGAGGATTACAATATTAAAAAATCTACATAAATTCACATTTCGGCAAACTTCTAAATAAAGACTGGAATATAGTTTATAAAAATTACGCAAACAAAAGTTATTTTTTATTATACTATGTTGTTGAATATGTTTTGTCGTTCGATAAGAAAAACACGAGTATATGGTTTGAAATACATTTTATTATTCAATATAATATCCCCGAAATTCAATACACTTGCTTCAGTGAACTTCTAATTTATGGATTCCATCCCAGAGGTAAGAATCCGGTGACTGTAGAAATACGCTTCCACCACTGCTATTACCTCTTCGTTCGATGAAAATCGTTTTCCACTGATGAACTTTTTGAAATATGGGAATAGCCAAAAGTCGGAAGGAGACAAGTCTAGGGAATAGAGTGGATGTTGAAATGGTTCCTACTTTAGTTCAGTGATTTTCGCGATAGTTTTGTGAGCGGTGTGAGAGAATGCGTTATTTTGATGAAAAGTGATTTTTTTCTTCTGTAAACCAGGTCTTTTCTCACGAATTTTTACATCCAGCTAGTTCATAAGGGCATCCCAAAACTTTCTCGACCGTAATTCGCTTTGAAGTACCGGATTCACCCCACTCCTTAGTTTTGATTCAGGATTATGGTGGTAGACTTTAGTCTCATCTACAGTGATAAAACGACGCGCAAAAGAATTCTTATCCTTTCTAAGACGCGCCAAATGTTGTTGAGAAAGTCACACACGAATGTGTTTTTCTTCCATTGTTAGAGAATGCGGCACCCACTTACCAGATATCTTTCTGTAACATAAAACTTCAACCAAAATATTGTTCACACTACTAGCCTAGGGCTTCCACTAAATTTCTCTCGGTTGTTCGACAATCTTGCAGAATCATATCCTATATATTTTTGCTATGTTTTCTGATGTTGATGCATTTTTTGATCGCCTTTCACATGGATTATCTTCATGGTCATATGACCACTTTTAAATGCAGCAACCCATCTTTGTACTGTTCGAATTGAAGGTAAAGAGCCTTTATACACTTTTAGAAACCTTTCATACATTTTTTTTTGTACTACATCTTGCAAAAATTAGAATTTTATTAGTGCTCTTTATAACTATTAAAGAACGTAAGTTAATAGGATTTAATTTTTAAATAAGATAAACATTGAAGAGACCGTAATTTTAGTTGATACTTTTTATAAGCGATTTCTTACTAAGCAATTTTCTGGTATAGGTGCCATTTCGTAGTTTTGACTTTACAAATATGTCGAAATGTATAAAATTCACTTAAATCTGAAGACCGTAGTGTGATATATGTATATATTTAGGACATAATGTAATTTTGAAGTCTTCAGAATTCGAAAAACTTTATACGAATAGACAGATTATTATTGAGGCAAAATGTGATAAACGAACATAGACAGATTAAAAAAAATATTCACGGGAAATATGATCTTGTTGCCGTCGTTAATTGAATAAAATGTTTGTTTAACGTTTTTACAACCATTAATCAACAACAATATCGTCCGTCTTATGAAAACAAACATACTAAGAACCCTTTCTACTTAATCGCATTAAACAACCTAAAAATGTAAGCCAGCATCTTAGTTTAATGTCACCCACATATCAAACTAGAATTAATGCATATTGCCATTTAGATTCATGTTGCGTAGTGAAACCTCATTCTGCTGGCTAATAAAGCAGAGTAAGGGGTAGACCAAATAGCAATTAAATGCTCTGAATAAAGACAAACATTGTAAGAATTCCAGTCAAGCCCATACCCAGAAGCAAGGTAATTGTGAACAATTACGTCGCAAACAATGCTCGCAAGCCCATCCAATTCTGTTCAAGATTATGTGTAAATTTATAACATTTACTCCAACACATCCTCCACATCCCCAGGTCACCTTGTTCCACCCCATCCAAAGGTATTCCCAGAATGTCTTTGCATCTGAGGTACTCTTGGAATGTTAAATATTCACAAACCAGAGTTGGTCAGATGTAGTCGGCTCCGGATTACTCCGGAACAGAACAAGTGTATACTTCACAGTAAACGGATGTCTTCTCTTTCAGGGATTTACGTTACAACCAAATTCACGAGATTCCATCGAATGCCTTCAAAGGATTATCAGGTCTGCACACAATTTTCCTGAGTGAGAATCAAATCGGACTGATCCATGAAAGCGCCTTTACCGGACTGTCAGCACTCAAATATCTCTATTTGAACAACAATCGCATCAGCAAGATATCCCCGAATGCATTCCAGGGATTAAACCAGTTGCAAAGTCTGTAAGTATCCTACTATCCGGCCGCCACAGAATTTGAGCTCCGACGACAAACCCAGAAAATTCAATTAAACTTTATGTGCAGCTCCTGCGACAGCTGATGTTAGAAGAACCCGATCTGGGTCATCTAGTACACGAAGCCCCACATCCAACTAGCGTTAATGTTCTTCTCTTGTTCCAGGTATCTCGAAAATAACGACATTTGGGAATTTGATTCGAAAACTTTCAGTAACCTGCCGCAGCTCGGGAGACTGTAAGTAATTTATGATAATGTCGAGTTCACGTTGGAACAATATGGGAGCCGAAAACCAGTAGGTGTAGAAATCAAGGAGTTCTTTGATTAAGAACGGGCGAGATATGGCATAGAATTTATGCAACTTTTTCGTCCACATAATTGCATAAAAGTTTTCTACTAAAATTTAATTTCGCCCGGCCTCGAATATCAAGCATTAAACTGGAACCTGTGTGCGGTGAGCGAGTTAATCGGGCAAACTTCCCACTTTTGGAGGTGTGCACCTTCCTCGTAAGAATGCAATTAAAATAATTTTAATTGAAAAAGTTTGAACCGCTAGGGGCGATAAATTCACCAGCACGCTCCCCGGGATGCATCACTTTACCAATGGATTTTGCTCACATGCGGTAGAATTCGGAAAGAGGATCTGAGAGGTGTATGCACACCAAATTCCATGAATCCGGTTAATCCCCACCGGTGTTGAGAGAAACTCCACAATATTTCGACTTTGATTTCCATTATTAACTAATCCCCGCATTATTTTGAAATTTCATTGCTTTGAACGAATTGCTGCTTGTTGTGCATCGGAGTGAACCAGCTGCGATAAAATGCATTCTAGCTTCACAATACTCAGAGGGCTTTTATTTTAGGATTCAGAGGTAAATCGCTTTAATTCACAGCATTCGCTCCAGCCAAAGTGTTTGTATTTATTTTTTATGACTTGAATTTCGCACAACAAAATGTAGTCGGCACTGATTTAAACAATGCGTTTAAAAGCAAATAATTCAATCGTGGTTTCAACTGTTTTAATTTTAAATTGCTGAAAACTTGTGGCGAAGACTGAAATGTGGTGAGAATTTTAAAATGTTGGAAACTAAAAATTTGAAAACAGGCTACGCAATAGTTTGTTGGAAAAATAATAGCTTAGCTTTAAGATCTTGCTTTATGCATATCATAAAAATTTTCTTCTGCATGAAAAATCTACTAACATGATATTAGAAATAATTAATTATAAATATGCTATATGCATTGCTGAATATATTTCCGGAATCCAATACTTTATACTTTTTATAAATTATACAGTTTAGTTTGAAAAGTTTTTATTCTTAAAGAACCTTAAAAATTACTAATAGTGATTAGACCAATGTATTGGACATACAACCTAAAAGAAAATATTTAATAATCTAAGAGGCAACCATAATAACAGAAACAGTAAACAAGAAATATTCCTAAAAAGTTAATGCACCTTGGACCGCTGAGCAATTTAATACTTGCCTTAAGACCTCTAGAATCTACCACTTCCGAACGTAAAGTATTTACTCAGTTAGCGCAGTAAGGTGTCTTAAAATAGAAAAATTCCATAAGGATCCATTGGGTTGATTAATGATACCAAATATTTATTTTGTTATTATAAACCTTGACCTTCTAGCTATTTATAAACCCTTTCCTCATTGATTTAGATTTTATATTAATAGCAAATCAATGCTGACCTAATTTAAAATCCCCAAAGTCTCCGTTTGTCTAAAAACGACCAATAGTTTTCGGAATAACGAGGTCTAAACTTTTGGAGCCTAGTCCTATCAGGTAGTGAGAAAAAGAATGCATTATACAGTTTTTATTTTCTTTATATCTCGAAGTGAATAGATGTCTGTTCGTTGATCTCTGATCTCGATCGAGTAAATCAACTTAGATCAGTTGTTAAATAATAAAAAAATAAGATTAGACTAAAAAATATCAGAGGCCTCAACGTATGCAAAGCGATCACTTAAGATCATCAAGTTTAAAAATAAGTAAATAATAAGTAAGTATAATAAATCACATAGAATTTTATTATTTTCTTCACTTTTGTATGCTCAAAACATTTGATTTTTCATGTTTGAAGAGAACTGAATTTCTGATTCCTTTGACAAATATTCATTTTCTTCGAATTCCAAATATTTTTTTTTCGAATGTGACGAATTTAAAGAAATTCAACTTACAAGGAGAAAAACAAACTAGTACTAGTAAACTAAACCGGTGTAATTTTAACCTTTTTCATATATAAATAACTAATTTTTAACTTGCAACTTGAAAACTAATTATTATAACTGCTGACAATTTGTCAAAAGCCCTGATTTAACCAGATCTACAAAAATTTTTGGATCAAAACAGTTCGATAATTATCAACCTAAATCAGGCTCAATTAACGCGAAGCAGATCAGTTTAAATCAAAAAAGAGCAGTGGCAGTTTTCATCGAACGGAGATCTCTTGATCTCATAGTATCTGCTCTAGATCAGTCATCGGATATTTTCTTATAAACAACCAATACAAAGCAAGATATTCGGAAAATTGAATATATTTTCTTGCGATTTATCCTGATAAGCTCCAAAAGCAGTATATACGAGTATAATTTATAACTTTCTTGAAAGCTTTGACCTTTCTTAAAAAGTTAAGTTTAAAAATCCTTAAAAACTTACGTTTACAAATAAACTCATCAACATACCCGAAAATGGCTAATTTTTGCTTTCCCCCGCAATAACCGAATTCTAGAAGGATTAAGTACCATGATCACGTAGAACTTTCATCAAAATCAGTGATTTAGGGTTGGGAATATTACCCTGTAAGTAAGTTAAGCAGATTAATATTCACCAAATATTAATGTTACTCACAATATACATACATATAACGTTTTAAGAAATTCTGGCTACAAGTCCGGGTTTTAAGATGTAAGATTTAAGATGAATTGCAAGATATCTTTCACAAGAGCACAAGTTCCAGCTTAGTGCCGAGTCATTAGCAAGCAAGTGTATTCTGTTGGTACTTAAAAACGACTGACTTCCACGTTAAAGTCTTCGCAGTTCTTAAAATGTTAACAACAACAGAGAAGGATAATGAAAGGGCTCCGAAAAAAACTGGCTTATGACCCCCATACTGTTCCACAAAATTACCCAAAAAAGAACGTTCCGTGATTAACTGCGAAATCACTTTGAGGTTTCTGTTCAAGAACAAAATAACCGAAATCCCAGAGGGATCCTTCTCCAAGTTGCCACAGTTGAAACGTCTGCGTCTCGACAACAATCCCATTGAGTGCGATTGTGGCGTTTACTCGGTAGTGCGGGAGTACAAGGGACGCCACCGGCAGACAGTTGTTGTCCTGACATGTTCCTCACCAGCGAATCTGTTCCGGAAATCATTCGACACACTTCTAGAAGGGGACTTCCACTGCAGTAAATTATGTCAGAATTTTGCCGGAAGTGCTCGTTTGAGTAAATACCTCCTTAATTGCAGAGCGACCAAAGATAACCCAAGAGCCCCACGATGTAGAGGCTGTTCCCGGGGAAAATGTTGAGATTCCCTGTCGAGTAGAAGGAGACCCACAGCCCGATGTGGTGTGGATGCAAAACGCAAACGAAATTTCGTCAGATAACTCGCGTATGCATGTCCTTCCAAATGGAGATCTGAAAATCATGCAAATCACCGAGAAAGACAGCGGTCTCTACGAATGCATGGCCAGGAACTCGGTTGGCGAAACGAAATCCCGGCCAGTGAGGATGGTGGTTAATTACGACAAATCGTACGGGCGCCTTGAGCAACCCAGATTTATCCTCCCCCCGAGTGATCTGACCGTGTCCACCAGCGAGCCAATTATTCTGAATTGCATTGCCGCCGGGGTACCAGCACCGCAGATTTATTGGTACTTCAATGGGCGACAATTGTCCCAATCAACGTCCCGCACCATGATCCATTCTAATGGGACGCTGGTCATACCCCAGCCCTCCGAGCGGAACGCAGGAACTTACAAGTGTGAGGCGAATAACCACCTGGGCATCATTCAGACCAGCGCCCAGGTCCAGGTCATTGGTAAGTAGTTTGCTCTTGGTGTCACATTTCAAGGTATCTAGGAAAATAAATTTCTCTGTCGCAAGCTACCGCAAACAGGACAGGTCCAGGGCCTGGTAAGTCCGATCCCGCTTTCCATATATCCTCCTCGCCGACGAGGCGGCATCAATTCCAATTTATTGCTAGTCCTTCAGTTCTCTCAACTTAATTCCAATAAATAGACCGTAGACTTGCAGACAGCTAGCCGGCGCCTAACTGAAGCTATCACATAATCAATTGTCTGTTGCAGAGCTCCCTGAAATTATTTTGGCTCCTCAAAGTCAAACTGTTAAGAGTGGGGCCACATTGCTGCTGGAGTGCGACGCCAACGGAGACCCGCAGCCCAGAATTTGGTGGAAACGAAATGGAACGACACTAACAGCGGCAGCGTCAGCCACAAATCGAATTACGCTGCTAAATGAGAACACCGAGCTCCAGATTGAACATGTCAAGGAGTCGGACTCAGGTAATCTATTGATTTTCAGTGGTAATAATGCGGGGGCGGCTCCCATTCAACTCCCCTCAAAGCCCAAATTCGATTTGCGAGACACGCGTGGGCAGGTGTCGAACGTATGTATCGGAGACTATTAAATGTGGCACCCCGGCAACAAGGAATGGGATAGTAATCTTTTTCAATTTCCCTTCTGGTTCATTGCGCCGCCTAATGCTTCCTGCGATCACCCAAACATGCAGGCTTAATGGCCCATGTAACTAACAGGCCCAGCTAACTAGTTCTGGAGATGGCAACAGACTCTGTCTGTTACATCCGTGCCGTAAATTGACGTTATTTTGTTAATATGTTTGCTTAAACTCAAATTTTTCATCACAATTGCATTAAATTCATACGATAATCAATCTAAAGGGTCTTTCATTAAGCACTTCCTATCTTTAAATTTAAATAAAACAAAGTGTGTGTGATATCATCATGATTTATTTGTTTGAAAGGCCTATCGATGCCATTAGGTACAGAATATTATATCGTTCAAATGTCCGCCGCGGCTTCTCTGTGTGGCGCGAATCCGAAATGTCTAATTTGCCATGACTCTGGCGCATAAATAAGGCTGAATTTGGCCGATGGCGCGTGTTATGTTGGCTTTAAGGGCCGCTCTGGTTTCTGACTTATTCGCATAGACCTGCGACTTAAAAAAACCCCACAAGAAAAATTCTAACGGGGTCAAATCGCAAAATCTCGGTGGTCAGTTCACATCACCTCCACGCGAGACGACTATGCCCTCAAATCGCTCGTGCAGAATGTCCAATGTGGCATGAGCTGTGTGGCACGTAGCGCCGTTCTGTTGAAACCACATGTTATTGGTATCCATATCATCCAATTCAGGCCAAAAAAAGTTGACCTATAACGGTCGCCGTTTATTTATTTGCAGTGAGACATACAATATATCTATTAATTTACAAAGTAAAAATCAATAACTAATAAAGATTAGAGAGTTGAAAGCTAATTAGATTTTTCAATTGTTGGCAAGATAAATTAAAATCAAAAACATTATGATGCAAATTTAACGAAATGCCGATGGATGTGCCTGGTTCATGCATTCCATAGTTAGTGCGATAATAGGGCCGTTGACGGTAATGGCCTGGCCAACCTCGTTCTCAAAGAAATATGGACCGATAATGCCGCCAGCCCAAAATCCGCACCAACTCAACTCAAATTTATCTACCACACTGCGAATAGTCCTCTCGGTAAGACGATTATGGCAACCGTAAAATGGGCGAAGCACGCGGAATGTTGCCCGAACAGAACACCAATTTTGATAAAACAATTTTATCATTTGCACGTATTGTTGAACGCTATATGCATCCACGGTGATTTGGCAAAACAGACTGAATAAATGACAGCCAATTTGATAGATATAGCTTCAACAATATGACCGCTATCAACTGTCAAAGTTCGGAAGTCCCTATTGGAAGACCCTTTACTTAGAAATAATTCATACAACACATAATCATGAAATTCCTACCTATTTAGCAATTTTCCGGTAGGACATATTCCTGCATTTAAAAAATTCTACATTTTTCGATAATATATGCATGTAACTCTAAAAGCTAATTAAAATCTTAGTAAATACCTCTATTAATATCCTAATTAATCAGGGCCCTTTGGGTCCAGACATGATGCTCTATACATAATGCTTTTGATAGGCAATGGTTTAATTATATTATTAAGTGTTTTAGAAGAATGTGAAGTTTTTTTAACTTGTTCGCTACCAGCTGTTTTTCCAAAGAAATCCTGGTAGCGAACAAATTAAAATAAGATTCCAACAGATTAACGGAAAACAACAAACCTACATGAATAAAGTCACTTTATCATCAACTTATTTTGTCTTGTAAAACAAAGAAAATATTTTGATTAGCACAAAGTGTGGTTTATCTGTTTTTTACAAAAAATTAAAGCTGTAGGCCCGTTTCTTAATATAGAAATATCTAACAATGGCTTAAAAACGGTTGTTAGTAGTTTATAATGGACAGATTATTAGGTTTTGAGCATTCTTCAAAAATTCTTTAGATTATCGTAAAACAATTGAAAATAAAAGTAGCGAAAACGTAAACATTTTAAATACTATATAAACACCTTATTGTTAATCTTTTTAATTGTGATTCGGCAAAGGACTAGGGTTTTAGGCAAGTAAAGACGATTTTTAAAATAACACCGATTTTATTTAATTTATTATTAACGCAAAGAAGTACTCATATTTTTCTCTTAATTAAATACGCTTGGTAGTAGTCTGAATTAAAAGCAGAAAATGCATATATATTATGTTGCGTCGATTTCCTCATGTCTTTTATCACACCAAAATTTGTGGAAACTCATAATATAAATATACGGGTATATATGTATATGTTTTTTGAGAATTTTACTACTTCGCCTTAGCACAAAATAGCTGGTAGGCACTATCTGATTCCGACACCTCACCGACATCTATTCTATCTTTATTTTTTATTTGTTCATTCACCAAATTTACAAAAGCATAGAAGGCGAATTTTATTATCAAATTAATAAATAACTTGCCTCGAGTGGCAAAGCTGACTGCGCGGTTTGGCTGTGATATACAAAGTGTGCCATTCCAAGGTTGTGGGTTCCATTCCCATATGAAAATGCTGGTTAGAAAGTAAAAATAACACAAAAAATTGCAATATGGGCTTAGTTTTCGAGTGCACTAAAATAAGAAAGCAATTTGGTAATTATATTCTAAATTGTAAAATAAAATAATAATAACAATAATAATAATAATAATAAAGTAAAGCTTACATGCATGTACATGTATGTACAAACACACATCTGTGCTTAAAAATAATAAAGAAAATTGTGTGAAACCAAAACTGTATGCTCCTGAAATAATTTGTATGAGTCTGTTTGAGAAGAAAACAATCCTGTCATTAAAATATTTGACATGATACAAAACAGGATATGTTCTGAAGTCTCCAATACGTACTTAATCCTGAGCTTAAAAAAATTTAGTACTCATGCCCTTTTAAAAATAATAGAGATATTTGCTTTTCACACGTATGTACTTAAAATTAATTAATTTATTTATATGCAAATGAGCAAGCAAATCTAAATGTTCATAGCTTTTGATTTTCAAATTACTTACAAGTGAATAACCTCTCAACTTTAACCTTACGAAGATCTTCCAAAGATTTACGAGCATTTAAATGAGCACGTGTTTCCGATTTTATTTTGAGGGCAAAGGCTTGAGCGTGCGAAGATAATTGCACATATGTATGTACCTATTCAAAAAAATCTTAATAAGGGCATTTCAAAGAATCGATTAGAATACTGCTTCAAACTTAACACTTCAAGGAATCGAAAGACATACTGCTTTTTGCTCTTGTCTAGAGCAGCCTATTTTATAAAAAATGTTATGTAAAAAGTCTACTTATAAATAAAAAAAAATTGGGTGGAACAGGAAAGGATCACGTTAACTTAATTTTACTTTACATTTTCACCTTAAATTTTATCCAAATAGCAACTCACTCTGAAATAAAGACGTGTTATAAATACGGTGATGCAGTAAAGCCCTAGAATACAAATTAACTAGGTTCTGGTGACCTGCAGGCATTTGTATATTAACCCCACATTTTACAAGCCTGTCCCACATGATCCAAAACTTCACTAAATGTTCGTAAATTCCCATTTCAAGTTAAATAACATAAATGCCCTGACGGCAGCAGGCGAATTTGTTTCCCTTTTGAATGCCAGTGGAATGGCGTAAGGTAATTTATCGAAATAAAGTTGCTCCCAAGGAAGTCAGCTGTAACAGAAGAAGCAAGCCGAAAATTGCCCGGTTCGAAACAATTTCTAGCCGGAGGCTAGTAAGAAAATTGTCCTGGTATAAAGGAAGAATTGACTTTCGACTCGAAGAAACTCTTAGCACCACTTCGCAGTATTTAAATTTAATTTTCTTTTGTCCAGTTGTGTACTTAGGGCATATCCGGAATATTGTTTTATGCCTCTCATTTTACAAGAGTGTTTTTAACATCTTTGGCAAGAAGCCGTAATCTTAGAATGAGAATTTATGAGAGGTACATTTTTTCAGTTTCCTGTTGACTTCAAAGTTATTCAATTTTTAACAAATTCAATAATTTCTTGTTCTTTTAATCTCTTTAAAGCTATTCGTCTTTAAAGTCGTATTTTTGTATTCATAAAATATATTTACATAAATTCCTTATCTCATAATATATAAAATCTGTTATTTTATAATAGCCACATATGCAATACTACGTAAATCCAAAAATTGTAGAATACATAGTACAGAGAATTTATATTCAAATGAAGTAGCTAGCTGAATAAGCTGCATTTACATTAGTAAAAGGTTTTCATTGTTTTCTTTTAATTTTATAAGTGATTGCTTTAAAACTACTTGCAACTTAGCTCCAAATATATAAATGTTTGCCCTTGATTTTTGAAATTTTGACTTCGTCAACGAAGCATTTTGTATCCTCTACATATTTTAACACAATAAAAACCTTCACTATCCATTTGACTGCTATTCGAACATAAAAATCAAATATTAATAGTTCTGGTTGGTTATCCAACTATACAAGCACACATTTTGCCTGAACATTTCTCCTCAATGATGAATAAATTAAAAGGAGTTGCAATGGTCTCACATGGAACGCCAAATGAATTGGGAAAATATTTTAGATGTCGCAACTCGATTGCAGTCCCAATTTCAAAATAGACTGCTTCCCCGGGGGCCAACTTTTATGTCAGAAATATTTTTTTCAAATTTACTGTTCCGTAGAGTGGCGTTACAATTCATTATTTCACGGGCTAATAAATTTTATATCAGATGTGGTGGCTGCATATGAAAGTGCCAAACGTAGTTTATCATGGTGTCTTCGGTGGCTTATTTATGAAGGCTGATCTTCCAACGGCGAATGAGATTGGATTATAGTTCGCGGGCACATGGAAAATACTTCAGCTACTCTAGTATCCACAATTTATTTATTGGAGGTATAATATTAAATAAATTGATTTGTTACAAGAGTTTATAATCCTTAAATTTCCATACTAAAAGTACAGTTTTGATTTCTATGCAATCTTAAAAACGATGCTTTCTAATTTCATGTTATTTTTCTTGAACCACTTTATAAATACATTACCATGAAAAATAGCAGAGCAAGCGATGATCAGGACACTTCATAGAATGGTTTGGAATAAGTTAGAACATGTCTTTCTAATGTACCCTGTTTATTGATTGCTTTAATCATCAACAAAATCTCACATCAAATCAACAAGCCCAAAGCCCCCCTCACCTTTAATTAAATGGGCAACTTTTCCATTTCTTCAGTATTTGTTTCAATGTTATTCTACCTGTTTTTAAGTTATATCTATATGCATATAGATTAATTTTCTTTAATTCAAAAAATAAGGCCATAACCGAGAATACTTCATAAATGTCTCCAAAATTAATTTGATCAAATACATACCTTTCAAGACCAAAAAATTTATAGTCTTTTGAGGATTTTATCAAAATTTTCTGCTATGGTTTTTTAATTAAATAAAGTTATAATTTGAAAACCGTGAGAACATTTTTGGAGAATGTTTCAGATGTAATCTATGTATCATAAAAAATTGCCTACTGGATCGAGAGATAAGATTCTAGGCTTATCGATTTGACGCGATATACCTACATTCACAGGTCTTGTGAAAACCAAAATATTAATGTTTTACCACTATACTCTTCTATAAGCACATGTTGCTTATATGTTGCGCCCTCTAAGCGAAATTCTAAAAATGCTAAAAATAATAAATCTCAGTGTCTGAAATAATATAAACTCTAAACCCTTGCCCTAACATGTCAGCAACTAGACTTCCAAAAAGGAAATTAAATTAAAACTTATCATTCAGAGTACTGCAATGCTCATGATATGTAAACCTCTAAATATTTCACCTTTTATTTTATTTATTTCGCTTAATACAAGCTACAATAGAACTTAAAATTATTTCGACTTAAGACTAACTACCTTTCTCTTTAATATCGACTTCGGACGTTGAAATCATAACGCCCCACATACAAGTGGTAATAAAATCAGACATTAAATTTACCGCAATTGCGATTCAGCTGCTCGTAACATGACGCCCTGTGATTGTTAGATGAGAATCCTTCATTTAACCGACCGCTTAAGAAGTTGCAGGAGAACCGAAACCTAATCTACCATGAAAGCCCTATAGAAGCATTTCCATAAGACTCCTGATTAACATTATCCTCAACTTAAGTGGAAGTCTGTCCATTCAACGAGCATGAAAAGACGGCATAAACAAGCCGCAAGAAATATATTTTCGAGCTAACAAGAAGTAAAGCCCTACCGAGTGATGTCTCCATAGTTACCAGGCTCTAGGAGCTGGGGCGGGGGAATGTGATAAAATTTATATGTCCGCGTATGATGCACGTCCTTCAGCCCGTCATTATCTTGAGCCTTTTGTGTACACACATTCCTTCCTGGATGGTGGCGGGAAAATTCATCAAAAGCAGCCACAAAACACACAAAATCGGAAGATACACCAAAATGTTGTAAAGGAGATTTATACCGCCAACTCTGTCGTTCTGGGGGCTTTTGTGACATTTCATTACTCTGGCTGCTTGGGCTTGGGAATAGACAACCCGAATTGCCTCGCGAACTATATCCTCCCAAAAAGTATAGTCTGATTTTTGCCTCCCATAGGTCAGTACACTTGCATCGTTGAAAACATCAATGGAAAAACGGAGGCTACGGCGGAAGTAGTCGTGAGAAACGTCCAGGGACCACCTCGACTCCTTTTTGAACCCTACGACATGGAAGCGTTTCCGAGAACCACAATCGAGCTCCCATGCAAGGGCGAAGGCGAGCCAGCACCACAGGTAAGCAATCGTTTTAAATAAATCCCGCCCACGTCCTCCACCCAATTCCTGATGTTACCTGCCAAAGCCATAGATCAATATCGCAAGAAATAAACAGACGGACACCCTAAGGTATGCCACGACAAATGCTACCGCCCAGAAATGGAAATGTTCATTGCAAATTCACCTACGCTAGACGATTTCAATTTCTGATAGGAGGGCAATCTGTCGACCCACAGTAGCCAGAGACCCAAGTTCATTTCTCTTCCATCGGCAGGTTAAGTGGCGCAAGGACGGAAGGACGGTGACTGCAATTCCAGGGAAATACGAGTTCGGGACCACGGGAAGCCTCTACGTGAAAAACGTCACGGGAGCAGACGGCGGACGCTACGAATGCTCAATTATTAACGCATATGGAAGAGCCACGGCACAGGGACTGGTCACCGTAAGGTGGGTACAGAAAAACTTTATCTCCCACAAAATGCACGAACATACCTACTACATACCACTGAATGTAACTTATCCATCTGCTTGTGTGGTATATGCTACGCGATCCTTGTTCTGCCGTAGGATAAATAATGCCGGGAAAGTTTTGAATTGTGCAAAGCCCTAAAAACAATGTTCAAGCCATAAAATGCGACACACATCCGCACACTGCCAAGTATCAAAAACACAGGGAAAAAAATCGTTCCGGAATTTGTCTCTATCTCCTATGGGAGTAACCAACTCGGGGAAAGGGGCAGAAACTTTATCTAAAGTTCAGCAATGGGTCCTCCACAGGCACGCTTTGTATTACTTGTAAATATTTTTCAGTGGTCTCTCGGGAAATAAAGCATTCTGTGCATTCCGAAATATATTAGATCTTTTGTAATCTGATTATGTAATTTATGTCCTACAACCTAAACCGGAAATTAGACAGCACTGGACAAACTCCGCAACCATAGTCCAATTTCAAAGTCGAGCGTCACTGTTAATATGAGCCTGTCCAACAGGAAAGCTATGATATAACAACAATCACCTGGATGCGATAGATTATATACTCGTATATGTATATACTCTGACAGATGATCATTACACCTGCTACAATCAGGATGTATCGATAAGTTTCAAATTAAATTCTCGATATTTAACAGATAGTGATGTGTTTATATATCTTGTAGTGTTGTTCATTAATATCCTAATAATAATTAATATTCAAATGTATTTGTAACTGCGAAAACCATTTATTAAATCAATATGCCTGAAATAAAATCCGCAAAAGATATAATTTCCTGATCACATAACAGGAGTTTGTTTATACATATAAAGTGATTAATACGAATCAGCATTACACACCGTGCGTAGCTGTGAATTTCAAAAATAAAAATTATTATTATAATTGGAAAATAATCAAAAACTTGCATGCGTTAATTAACGTTTGTACTTGGTAATAAAGCTGAAGAACTAAAAAACATATATACAGGAAAACTTATTTCCAAAGTCTTTGGAATAAATGTCCAGAACTGGCAGACCACTTATGCACGCATGCTGAAGCACAGGAGTGGAAAAGTCTTCAATCCATCAGCACTAAACAATTTTACTTACTACAACAACAAAATATAAACATAGTTTTGAAAATTTCTTTAATGAAATAACTTTGTAGTGTATACATCACAACACTGTAACTTTTCATCAAAATCCGCCTTGGAAATTTTGCAATTCTATGAGGCCCTTATAAATTGATACCAATTAATTTAATATACTAACCTCTTCTTAATCAATCCTTCGAATTTAGATCATATCGTACGTGATCAGAAATGTTGAATGACAAGTAACGTCGCTCGCGGCGCATATATATGTCTTTATATTGAAATGAGAATTAGACTATCATAATCAATTAGAATAAATTATAAGTTATTCTTTACAAAATACTAAAAGTAAACTTAGTGAATTACCAGTCCGCAATGCTCTTTACGAATTAAAATCTTTATTTTAAGGAAAAAAAGGCGTCCCATAAAATATTTAAAAAAAAAATATTGTACGTTAAATTTATTGAATTTGTTATCTTAAAGATGATATATTTATTAAATCAGTAACCCCGACAACCCCGTTATACAAATTTTGTATATCGTTTTTGTTCTGGCAAGCCCCCACGAAGGGGTAAAGCAAACATCAAAAAAAGAAGACATCGCTATTTTGAAGCTTTTTGAAATGGATCCACAAATGACGCTGAGTCAAGTTAGAAGCAAATTAGCGGAAAAAGGTATCAACGTGTCTCTCTATACCATACGCCAAAGAATAAGAGAAAATTCCATAAAACATCGCAGTACTACAATCAAACCACTTTTATCCGAAAAGCACATCGAAAACCGTCTGAAATGGGCTAATGAAAATTAGAACCGCGATTGGACAAACGTCGTGTTCACTGGCGAATCATCATTTTGGACATATCAAGGACCTAAAGTATGGTTAAAAAAAGACAGCATTACATCATACGTACTGTAAAACACCTAATAAAAGTTCATTTGTGGGGATGCTTCTGTTCGCAAGGATTTGGAAAATTTATTGCTTTTATTTGAAATCTGAATGCAGACAGGATGTTGCAAATTTACAAAAACGGGCTATTAAAGTCTACAGATTCTTAATTTGGAACAGGAAATCGATCGTGGGTCTTGCAAGAAAACAACGACCAAAAAGACAGAAGTCGTCTTTGTACCAAATAGAAAGATTAAGAGAATATCAATGGAATGGAGTCACCCTCACAAAGTCCTGATGCTAATCCAATTGAAAATGTGTGAGCCCTTAGGCAAAACTGCAGCGGAAAAAATGCTTTTATTTTGTAACAACTAAAATCATCGGTAAAAGCCTGGAAGGATCTGCCACTAGGATATGCTGAAAAATTAGTTAAAAATATGAACAATAGATGTATAGAAAATAACGGTGATCTCACCAAATATTAAATGTATTGCGTAAAAGAAAATAAAGTAAATAATAAGGAAAAATTAATATTTTATTAATTTTTTATCGCATTATTGAATTCTAAGCAATATACTCTTACCAAACAGACAATAATTCATCTCTGGTGTAAACAGGACTTAAGTAAATTTCATCCTTCATTGTTACCCATAAGAAAAACTCCAATGGAATAAAGTCTGGAGATCCTGCAGTCCACCTCGTCCAATCCAGCGTTAAGCATATTGTTCATATAATTTTGCCTTCACAATGTTACCCATATGCGCTCGTGTTCCATCGTGTTGATAAAATATTGACCTTGTATTATCCAGAGAGATGACTTCAAGCAGTTCTGGCAGTATATTCTCCAAAAAGTTCGCATAAATTTGGCTATTAAGGACTTGAGACCAAATATATGAAATGATGACCGATGATGCCAACCCAAACATTGACACTGAAGTGATGTCGCGCTTGTCCTATCTGAATTAATATCCGACTAAGTTTTAAAAATTGTGGAAGTTTGTTATACCATACTTAGTGAATTGCGATTCATCCATACATAGAATTCGGTCTAGAAACGCCCTATTCTCTATGTCGCATTCCAGAAGCCAAGTTCAATCTTCTTTCCAAATCTTCATCAGGTAGTCCAGGATAAGAATTTATGGATGCAATCTCTCTCGATGAATAACCCTCCAAACTTTAACTAAAGGCACTCCCAATCGTCTTACGACTCATTTGGTGCTTGGTTCAAATTTTTTCCTGACGATCCTGATTATTTTCTCTTCGGCGTCGCCAGAATCTTCCGATGTTCCAGACCGCGCATCCTTTTTCTTCCGGTTTCTCTTAACCTCCACGTTCATTTGGCAATCTACTTTAGTATTCCTGGATAGCCCCTCTTTCGTTTCGGCCTACTGCACCCTAAATATAAATTATATCGGAATATTCTAAAAGTGAATTCGATTACTTTATAATTATTTCAGCTTAAGAACCCAACTGATTTTCCAACTACGATCGATGTTTTTTCTCAGTACCTTTTATAACAAAATATCCGTCAGGTATTAGTACACCCAAGAACGATTGGCTGAGATAAGCTAGTTACTACAATGAAATAAAATCGATTAACCTTTTTATGACTTTTCTACAACAATAATCGAAACTAATTACCTGGATTTGATAAACAAATATTTTCGATACGTTTTGAGGACATTTTGTTCGTTTTACGATCCTTGCAATTACAGGACAATAAAACAATAAAAAACCAGTTAAGGTTTTCTGAAGAACAGATTCTTCTACTTCTATAGACATGTTGTACCTTTTTGGAAAGGTTATAAGGTAGAAAATTTGAGAAATGTAATTAATTGCATGAATTTCGGAGAAAATTCGAAAAAAAGGTGAATTTTAAGAAAATGAAAATTATTTTTTCCACTTTTAAAGTGAGTGTACCCGCAATGATTGGTGATAATTTGACATTTTTGGAAAAGATAGTAGTTTTTTAGCGTGAGTTGCAGATCGCTGCGTAAGTTTATCAAAAGAAAAAAAATAAAATAATGATGTAGAAAATTAGAATTTACTGATTACCCTATAACTCCCACACGGTCAAATCATTCATCCCACTCACTTTTGCATACAATATATGAAGTATCCTGTATAAACCGTGTTGTATGTGTCTTTCAAATAGCTACTGAGTTCATTTATTTTCTTTACTATTGAAGAAACATAATATTGAAATTTAAATATGTATCTTGCATTAAATTTGTAATATGTTATTTATTTTTCCATGCAATTATTCTTTTAATCTCATTAATATCATTAGGTATGGTCTATAAAACTGTACCAGTCTTGTTTTTTCACATGCGCAATTCGCATGCCAGTTCGTCCTTATGACATCAAAAGTGCAAAGCTGCTTAATTCAGCTCAGTACTCATTGAAACTGAGTTATGCATCTAGGGCGTTTTGATTTCATCCTCATACTTCCTCCTCGCAGTATAATTGAAAGCAATCAAGAGAGCTTGCAACCTCGCAGCAACTAATTTGTAACGACTTTATCTGAAATGAGGGCACGCTAAATGAGCTATTAATTTTCTGCCATAAATCATTTTATTTCCAGCTTACACTAGGGGTAGTACAGTGCAATTCCTTTTTTATTAAATCCTTGTGATCGAGTTCCTTCCCGCCGTCATCAAATAATTTATGTCCATGATATATTAGCCTTTTATTTCTCCTTAAAATCAAGGAGCACCACAGTCCGGCGCATTTATGGCTGCAAGTCATACTTTTATGAAACTTGCAATAAATTTTCCAAGCGAAATGTGGCATGCACCTGTGTGCCTTCGGAGGACACTGAAATTCACTTTTAGTGCAGCTCGAATACGCCTCATTGTGGGGCGGCATAAAGGCTAGAGATAGAAAGTGTGGTGGGACACTGAGAAGAAGCCAAAAAGCACCACCACGACAGATGAGATGATATATGAATTTCTGCAGATGAACATTATAGTCCAAGTCCAGCCAGAAAGGGGTGTTTTCATCCTAAGAACACTTCCTTGTGTACACAATTTGCGACAAGTAAACACTAGACGACGGAAATAGTCTTCTATTTAAAGGACGGTTGCAGTCTAAGTGTGGTGAATCCTCACCGGAAATGAGGAAAACCTCAAAGGAAGTCGCACCTATGCACTACTTTTGCTTAAA
Source organism: Philonicus albiceps (assembly GCA_963969385.1). Taxonomy (NCBI): domain Eukaryota; kingdom Metazoa; phylum Arthropoda; class Insecta; order Diptera; family Asilidae; genus Philonicus; species Philonicus albiceps. Next base: position 41,561,680 of record OZ017772.1, on the reverse strand, counting down.
GTACTTAAAGACCTTAAATTCTCTTTTCTTGTATTTAACATTTTCTACTAAGAAAGCATCTTATCACCTTTAAATGCTGAGTACGCGAAAAAGCTAAAAATCTGATTGGGTTAGAATTCTTGAAGGAGACAAAATGCTGGACAAGCTTTTTTTTTTAGGAAAAAGCACAGCGCAGCGTTAGTCAGCGGCGTCAGCGCCTAGTTAAATAATCCTTTTGGGAGAAACGTTCGCCAATTTCGGGAACACATCTCCCTCGGGACTGACCACTCTGGACAGCAGTGGAATCTGAGCTTTAGTTCTGTAATTGGATCGAACCGAGCAGCGGTGGACACTGCACCGTTCACGTTTAACTCAATTTGGTAAGGCCTTCAATTAAAAGCCGCCACTGCCTTTTTAAGACTATTAAATTGTTATTAAAACCAATTGCATTATTAAATAATTGGGGGAGGCGACGGTGGTTCGATGTTTATTAACACGCTACAGTAGTTCAGACTCCCCCAGGAACTTTTTCATTACGACGCGCTTATGCCGAAAGTTCGCCTAATTGATTCATTACGGTTTTCAGAGATAGCTGAGTTTATTTTTTTATAGAATTTTATACCATAGTGAACGTTAATTTCCTTTCGAAACGGGGAACCTTTGTATGGGAGCCAATGTGGATAGAATTGTCTGCTCGGTAAGGCCTTAAATGGATCCTCGAACGTGATGCGGAACTGCCTTCCGGCAGTGCATAATCATAGCGAACTTGCACTGTAATAAAGAGGATTAAAAAGGATGTGACTGAACGGATGTTTTCCATTTCCAACAACTAATTAGTATGGTCATATTATTGTACTGAATATTAACACGATTTTTGTAGTGTTTCTACTGAACAAATAAAGCATTTTGCATGAAATTGTTTTATATACGCTTATGATGCATCGAAACATCAAATATAAAGACATTTGGATGTGATATAGTTTTAAAATCCACTCTAGCTCAAAATATTACAATTTTAAAAATTACAAGGATGTACTACAGAGAAAAGATATTTTGCCGGAATCCCAAAAACGTTTTGCAATTACTGTTGGTGTAGTGGACGGAAACGAAAGATATGCTGTTCGGGAATTCCCAAATCGACGGGTATCCCAAAGAGGGGTATTTTCTTTACTACTTTACTTCCCAAAGGTTAAAACAAACCGGAAGTGTAATTTCAAAAAGGACGGATCCGCGAGCAGGAACATCGCAATGTTCTGCTGACATTGAACAGCAAATAATCAGCATCGTCAGGCAAACCCCGGAAACGAGTACGAAACAAGTATTAGGAGTATTTTCATATGTAATTTTGAAGGTTCTTTATCGATAAAGGTTGCATCCATATCACTATATACCAGGACTTCTAGAAGGAGATTCCGAGAGAAGATTGAAATTTTGTGCTTGGCTTCTGGAATGCGTCATTGAGAACAGGGCGTTTCTGGACCGATTTCTGTGGACGAATAAATCGTAATTCACTAAAGGTGGTATAACCAATTTGCACAATCTTCATACCTTCAGATACTGACCCATAGAGAACAAGGGCGACATCATTTCAGCATAAATTTAGTGTCAATGTTTGTGCTGGGATCATCGGCAATCTTTTAATAGGACTATTGAATTTGCCGCAAGTGCTTAATAGTCAAATTTATGCGAAATTCTCGGATAATATACTGCCAGAATTACATGAAAATATCTCTCTGGATAATATAAGACAAAATGTTCTGGGATTAATTTTAATTTAATTTCTTTTTAATTCATGTTTTTAATTTACTTTTTTTTATTATTTTTTTCTCTTCCTGACCATGCTGTGCCTTGTTGAAAAAGCAAGTTGGGTAATTTGATAAAAATATTAAATAAGTACATTAATTACATGAATTTCGAATGTGAGGAAAGCTGAATTTTAAAACATATTTTTCAATTTCGAAAGTGAGTGTACCTGCACTGGGTGGTGGTAGGTCAACCTTGTTTACATCTTTGGAAAGGGCATTGGGATAGTAAATTTTTGACATGAGTTGAATGTTGAGTTGAACACAAGATAAAAATAAATAGTGATGTGCATTCCATGGAAAATTGGAATTAACGAACCACCATGTAACTGTTGAAATGCCTGGCTGCCTGACCCTGCCATACAATTTTTTGTTTGTCTAGGTCAGATCTTTCGTCCCACTCATTCTGGAAAACCCACTGCAAAACACACTGTATATCTTTAATATTTGCAAAACCTTATGTAATTTTTGTAATACTTTACTAAGACGCTTTTGAATAATTTGCAGTGTCATCATTTACAAATGGAATATTAATTTCACCCAACGTTTTGTAATTTCGACAACACACCTCATTATTCCTTCGGTTCTTGGCGTGATCCGTGGTATATGGAAATTTTGTTCCTATTTGCCTATTACTCGTATAGTTGTTTCTAATTTTATTTTTGTAATTAACTCAAATTAACTATGCAGTCATTACCATTTTTTCAATTTGTGCTCGTGTAGTAGTACTTCTAAGCTCCATAAATATTTTCTATAATTTCTTTAACATGCTCACACCGCTGTGCTATGCAGATACAACAGGTGTACCACATTAATCTCATAGACAATGTTAATTTTGTCAACAGGCTGTTATCAATTCATAATTAATATGTTACTAAATATTAGTTATTGGAAAAAGCAGACGTATGGTATGGCGGGGCAGAACGGAAAAGAACTGTTGTCGAAGTCAAACAAATTGTATTATGAGGTTTAGTTAATGGCCACACCATATTTTAAGTTTAGTTTAAACGTATGCCTTGAAATTGTCCTAATATGTAGTTGTACAAATTATAGATATCAAGGTAAATCAAGTTTATTTTAACTTTTATCGTAAATAATGGGTAACAAGTAGACTCATCATATAGGTGATCTTTTAAAATATGCACGGTATATTTTTATATAAGTACTGATTAAAATTAACTCAAAATTCTTTTTTGAGAGTTGTATATATTGAGGTAAAATGGATTGGGGGAAATGGGATAATACAAATAAAAGAAAAGAGAAAATCTCTTAAAAAATACATATATATATGTGGTATAGTCTAAAGTTCAGAAAATGTAAACGAAAAAGATCCGCCGTGATGATATTTTTAGTCAAATGAATGTTGACACTCTTGTGTCAGTAGGAAACTAAAAAAGCGCGTGCTGGCGATATTAATTTGCAAACTTTATACGAAAAATATAAAAAAAATTTAATTTTCAATATACAGAAATGGATAGTTTTCTTTCGATGCATTTGTTTACTGTATTTTTTACTTTCTTTGTACTTTGTTTTATAGAATTGTAATGTTCCAAATTATCTAAATAAAAGGCAATTAAATAATATTTGTAAATTGTTATTCTATTTTTTGTTATATCTTTCTGAATAAGAACGATATGAAGAAAAATATTTCTTTTAATAAATTTTTTGTTTTTCTCTGAATATCAGGATTGAATTTACAAAAAGATATACCAAAGCAAATGTACTAAAATCACTTGTTATATAATACCAAAATGAATTTTCTAATATCACTTTGTAGTTATTACAATACTTTTGTTGTCGTGAGAATTATTTGCATTTATTTTAATTTCCTGAAAAACCCATATAACGATTATTTTTAAGTGTAATTTAATTAAAGGTAAATTGGTAGATATAATACACAGATGGCTTTGACAACTTTAGGATTTTGGTTTTACTTCCCTTTTTATAATTATTAATTAATTTGTGGCTTTATTTCGCATTTGTGGGATGTTCTGTGGTTTAAATTGATTGATATTTAACTTCATTTTTCTGAATATAAAAATGACTTTAAAAATATTAAATACTGTAATAATTGTCGTAAAAGAATTGCTCAAAAATATATACATACATTTGTTGCGAACGAAAAACACAAAATTTTTGAATTATCTGCCCACTTAAGAAATCACGAAGTACCGCAGCACCCTTCACATTTAAACTTAATTCTTTGAAAAAATTGTTTTATATTTATTAACATTTATCTTTGTAATTTACATCCGAATTAATTATAATTACGAAAGCTTTAAATCAAATTTTCTAAGGAATTTAATAAAGGTTTAAAATAGCAGGACAGATAGTTTCTCTATATACCATATACTCTATATACCATATACTGGAAATTATACATTACACCTAACTACCCCCGGAGTGGTTCACAGCCCCCCTAAAAGGGAAATCTTGTTTTCTTATAAGTCTTTATACAAACAAGGGCGCGTATATTAATACAACTCTCAATGCCAACTCAACCAACTATCTAGGAAAAAATAGCGATACAAATATTTTGGAGCAAAGAATAAAGAAAACATTTTACATAGAAAAAAAAGATGATGAATTAAAAGATGAAATTATGCATATAACTACAACTGCAATTTTTCAGGAAAATTAAATATAAGTTACCTATTATCTGCTTGGCTATAACCTAATTATACCTAAGTACCTATTTCAAATTACTTCACTAGCTCAACAAAGCTTTTCCAAACTACCGACCTGGTTTTATGCATTTTCAAATTGGGAATTTCAAATTACTAAAAAAGTCATAATAGCCATTCTTTTAATTCTCTTAAGAATCATGAAATTCATGATTCAATGATAAAAAAACACTTTTCATTAAACAAATGAAAGCGAGGAACACTTTGTTCGTACTACACACGGTTATTTCATACAATTTATTTATGCAATATTTTTTATTTGTTCGTTTTATTTCGTCTTGGCTTTTAAACATCTTAAAATTTACGAAAATATTTTAGTTTTCACGAAAATTACAATTTAAATAATAACCACCATGATAACCACATTTTACGCACGACGAGTATACTCGAGGTTAAATATCATTGCTACAGGATTGTTTTCCCTGCATTATGAATTATGAAATCCTCGCATTTTTGCATAATGTATTTGTAATAATAATGTAATGTAATGAAGTTATTTCATATTTAAAATATGTATTAATTTCATTTCAACTTTCAGGAGTAATGAAATCTTGGCGCCTGGAGATCGTTTTGTGAAAGTGGCCTTCGCCGAAGCGTCTCGTGAAATTGACTTAGCGATAAACCATACAATTGAAATGCTTTTCAACAACAGATCTCCCAATTCGACCATAAGCCACAGCGATCTGTTCCACATATTCCGGTTCCCAAGGGGCGAGGCACGACAACTAGCCCGAGCTGCAGAAATCTATGAGCGAACCTTGGTGAACATCCGCAAACACATTGACCAAGGTGCTAACTTAACGATGTCAAGCGACGACTACGAGTACAAGGAGCTCCTGTCGCGGGAGCACCTCCATCTAATCGCAGAGCTCTCTGGATGCATGACGCACAGACTGAAGCCGAATTGCACGGATATGTGCTTCCATTCAAAGTACAGGACCATCGATGGAACATGCAATAATTTGCATAACCCAACATGGGGCGCTTCCCTTACCTCCTTCAGGAGAATTGATAAGCCACAGTATGAAAATGGGTTCAGCATGCCCATAGGTTGGACCAGAGGGAAGCTGTACAACGGGTATCCAAAGCCGAGTGCCCGGCTCATTTCGACGTCCCTCATTTCAACGAAAGAAATTACACCAGACGAAAGAATCACCCACATGGTGATGCAATGGGGTCAGTTCCTGGACCACGACCTAGATCACGCTATTCCATCAGTGAGCTCTGAAAGCTGGGATGGAATCGATTGTAAGAAAACTTGTGAGTACGCAGCTCCCTGCTATCCCATTGAGGTTCCCCCGAACGACCCAAGAATAAGGAACCGACGTTGCATAGACGTCGTTCGATCGAGCGCTATTTGCGGCTCCGGTATGACTTCAGTATTCTTTGACTCCATTCAACCTAGGGAGCAGATAAACCAGCTAACTTCCTACATAGACGCTTCCCAGGTGTATGGGTACTCGGAACAATTTGCCCAGGAGCTGAGAAACCTGACAAGCGATGCGGGGCTCCTTAGGACAGGAGTGCACTTTCCTAATCAGAAGGAGATGCTACCGTTTGCAGCTCCTCAAGATGGAATCGATTGCAGACGAAACGTTGAGGAGAGCAACATTAATTGCTTCCTGGCTGGAGACATTCGTGTAAATGAGCAGACCGGACTCCTTGCAATGCACGTGATCTGGATGAGGGAGCACAACCGCATAGCAACAAAGCTAAAAGATATGAATCCCCATTGGGACGGTGACACGCTATACGAGGAGGCTCGGAAAATTGTTGGCGCTCAAATGCAGCACATTACATTTAAGCACTGGTTGCCTGTAATTCTAGGTCCCGAGGGAGTAAAAATGATGGGGGAATATCACGGATATGATCCTTCGATAAACCCCACAATTGCAAATGAGTTCGCTACTGCAGCGCTTCGCTTTGGCCATTCGCTCATCAACCCTATTCTGCACCGTCTTAATGAGACTTACCAACCGATTCCTCAAGGGCATCTTGAACTCCACAAGGCGTTTTTCTCCCCTTGGCGTCTTGTTTATGAGGGTGGCGTTGATCCGCTTATGAGAGGCATGTTTAGCACACCAGCTAAATTAAAATTGCCTAACCAGAACCTGAACACAGAGCTAACAGAGAAGCTATTCCACACAGCGCACGCTGTAGCTTTAGACTTGGCTGCCATCAACGTGCAGAGGGGCAGAGACCACGGAATACCTGGCTACAACGAATATCGGAAATTCTGTAATATGCAAGAAGCGGAAACGTTCGACGACCTCAATAGAGAGATATCACACCCTGAAATAAGAAATAAGCTTAAAGAGCTCTATGGACACCCATCTAACATAGATATTTGGGTTGGAGGAATTCTCGAAGACCAAGTGGAGGGTGGAAAAGTCGGACCATTATTCCGATGTCTTCTAGTCGAACAGTTTAAGAAACTTCGCGACGGCGACAGATTCTACTATGAGAACCCTTCAGTTTTCAGTACGGAACAGTTACAGGAAATCAAACAGAGCAACCTGGGTAGAATTATGTGCGACAACGGAGACAACATAACTGAAGCCACTCTGGACGTGTTTATCCTTCCAAAAGAGCAGGGTGGTTACAAGAAATGCTGGGAAATTCCCGGAATTAATCTCTACTTCTGGCAAGACTGTGGAACCTGCAACTCAGTTCCTCCTCTACTTAAAACCTATGTACCAGAAACATACCATCGCCAAAAGCGTTCTGTCGACTTTAACTCCAACGACGAAAGTATCAACGAAGTCAATGAAGATCTTCTCGATATGAACGAAGAACGAGTCAGCGGCTTGGAGGAACTTATTAGCAGTTTTCAGAAGGAGCTTAAAAAGATGAAAAAAAAATTAAGGAAATTAGAGGAAACCTGCAGCCAACATAGTAATAAACACCAACATCACCACTGCCAGGATGCCTCAGGCAATCGCCGATTGAACAACGAAATCTGGAATCAGGACGAATGCACTAAGTGCCAATGCAAATCCCCTGAAGTAACGTGTATCACAGAGCGCTGCGGCCAAGTCACCTGCCCAAACAATGCAGAGCCGATTAAATTTCCAGGTGATTGCTGTCCTCAATGCCCTCCAACTTCAAGAGCAGCCACAGAAACAGCCCTTGGGGCCTAACTTGGCTTCCCTTTTAAATCAATTAACCTTGTTTCAGTAACTTGTACATTTTAGCCAGTATGAAATTTTTTAAAAAACCGATTTTAGACTTAGCGCAGAACCGGACAGAAGGAGTTTTAGTGTTCTCAGTAGGGAAATTCAAAGACAAACAAATATTCGAGTCGGGCCATTGGGTCCTTTACTAAACCCAGGCTAGCAGCATGCACGGAGAGTTGTTTTAAACGTTAAAAAATTGTATTAAGACTAGGCTAAATCTATGACCTTTCGTCTTCTACCACTTCCGCGGTCGGACCAAGTTCCGGGACCTTTGGGAATTATATCTACTATGATACTTATGATTTTGAAGTGTTTTCACAATATGATATCAAACTCGAACATTTTTCGGTTGACTGGATTGTCTATTCCGTGTCTGAATGTGTACATCAATTTTATACCTATCTTTTTTAATAATCGTTATTACTTGCAACTACGTTGTCACGAATTACATAAGAAATAAACTCTTTAAGAAAAATAAAAATATCTTTAATTTATCTTTTTTTACTTTTAATATTAGGCAATCCGAATCTTAATTGTCCTATGTCCTTACAGGAGATATTTGCTCCTTAAGCCTTTTAATTTTTATGAATGACGCTAAGTCAAAATTTCTATATAAATTACAAAGCTAAGCATTAAGTTTATTAATATAGTCATTTTCTTATATTAAGACGAATTCGCACCAAATTAGATAATATAAATTAAAATTAAAATTAGAGAAACGCATAGAGATAACTTACCGGATGTCCCAAAAGTCAGTTTATATTCTCGTTATTATCAAATGATAAGGGTGGCAAACGATTACATTGTTGGAAAGACAGTTTCAGCACAACATTTTCAAAGTGTGAAGAAAAGCTTGATTGAGCCCTCAGTTAAAGGTCCTAGAAAAACGGTTTTGGGCAGTATTGGTCCAAATTTGAAAACGCTGCAACCCCTATTCCTGGATAAAAACGTGAGGGTGCCCCTTTCTTTTACCTTCCTATTATTTTCAAACGCTTTCTATGTCATCAAAAAATTGATGTGCGGGAGAGGGTGTTTTTACTGGACATTATGGTTTTATCTGTTCCTTTAACAGAGATCCAATTGTTGAGATCCGCCTAAGAAATTTTCTCTTTCTAAATAATTGAACATGTGTCTGAGCGATTTTTGATATTTTAATAGGTACTTATAGAACTTGAAGTTTTTCCAGAAGTGTTAAATCTTTCCGCCATATAACCTTTTTATTGTTAATAATGCTATAGATGTTTCTGTAAAAAAGACATCAAACAATGTAATATCAATATCTTCATAAATACCATAAAAAATTGCCTATGGGAACAGTAGCTACACCCTGGAGCAAAATAAAGCGTATGATGAAAGAATTTTCAAAATCGGTTTAGAAGTTTTTAATATTACTCATACCTCCAGCATATTTATTAGCAAGACTTATTTAAATAAATATTATAATATAATATAAAGTGTAGATACATATATAAAAACGAAACATTCGAATTTAATTTCTCTGTACAAAACTATAAAAAAACGCACTCAACCATTGAGATAAAGTAGAATTTTTTTTGGACTAAAACTTTTTAAAGTTAATCTTTAAAAATATTGCATTGTGGCAAGAACTAATACAATCCTTTATACCGACCCAACATGCCATATGTTATCAAGAAAATGTTTAACGGTTTTCTAAAATTTACATTATTAAAATATGTTGATGAGCAGTGACAAAATAGTGTAGGAAAATATAAAATTCAAGGTTAACTAAGGGTTCAAAAATTAGATTAATTAGCAAACTAACGTCTTGCATTGAATTTATTTCAAATTTCTTCACAATATTTATAACAATAGCACATCACTTCATCGTTTTTATGAAAGCACGAACTTTCGAAAAAATTATGGCACAACTCACGCCCTTCACAGTTTTGATATGTTACCAACTCATCGCTAGGCCACATCAAATTTTGAGCTAAATCCGCATCAATGCTGAGTCGCGTTCTAATTAGCTCCGCAGTGGGTTGATTCAGCCCTCTCGTCAGCCCAGTGAGGAACATTTCAAGTGGGACCACTTTATTTTCCCTCAGCGCCAAGCTCAGCAGTCGAATGTAGTTCTTAGCCAAACGGAGGGTTTCTATCTTTGATAACTTTCCCGACTCCCTCCGGGTGGTGTTTGTGAAATGCGGCTCGAAAGGTATGTGCTTCCGCAGAACATCAAAAGCCTCATTCAGCTGATGCATGCGATTCCGTTCTCTCGCATTCGCCTTAGTGCGCCGAAGACCACTTCTTGAAGATTTAATTCGACTTTTAAATCTTTTCAAATTTTCCATTATTTATAACTGGCAGATAGCACTTCTAGTTAATTTACGACTTCTGCTTAACGTGACACGGCTGAAGTGAATCGATATCCCTTTACATTTGGCCACGCTAATTGTTCTTATCAGTGGTTCGCTTATCTAATTTATCTAGCACTTAGAGGCATAATGGGATGAAAAGGTTTTCGAAATACCTCAACAAAATTACAAATATCGATTCATTTCGTTTTCGCCTCCAGAAATTCCTTTATTAATAACCTTTCGACTTTACTCCTTTCTGCTGAATGTTCCACTTTTGTAAGATATGAAAGCACATTCGCGCACGTGATATATGCTATACAACTTCTTGAATCTGTTTTTTAAAGATTTACGGACAGGAAAGAAATGAAATTCTTTTCCCCTGCTGAAAAATATTCGGTTTTCTAGGAATGCTTAACTAATGTCTGAAACGCGTGTACATTTAAAATGCAGAAAAATAACCCAACAAAGGCAAGTTTAAAAATAAAGGCAAATGCATGCTAACATTTATTACATTTTCCTAACCATAGTAACAAAAATAATTTAAAAGTCAATGAACTTCGTCTGACCGCCTTTAGCTATTAAAGATCCATCCTTTTTGTGACGAATCTCGCATTCTACAAAGGCGAGCGTTTTTCCAGTTTTTATTGTATAGGCATCTACTACAATCTCATCTCCTTCTTTCGCTGATTTTAAGTAACTAAATAAAAATAGTACAAATAAACGACCAGTATCAGAATATACATATATCTCCAACCGCTTACCTTACGCGAAGATCAACAGACACGCCGGGATGGCAATCTTTAGTCATCAACGCGTATGTCGTTATGTTATCGACCAATGTTGCTGTAAAACCCCCATGCAAGAAACCACCTCGATTCAAGTGCTCTTCGGCTACTGTAAACTCAGCACAGCATTTCCCCTCACCACCTTGTGTAAATTTTAACTATAAACGAAATAAAAAAACAAACTCCGATTAAATTAACTTACGAAAAATTTATTTCAATTAATTTTTAAACTAATGACAATTTTGCTTGCTTTCACAAGTTCTACAAATTTTACATAATTTCACATTTGATGGTCCGCAACTATGAATTCGGGATTTTGTTCTTGAATTAGAAATTATGTATGTTTGATTCAAAATGTTTAGTTACTTAATTTTTTTAATAAACGAGTTCAATAAGCTGTACGGTGAGATAAGATAATCGAATATGGCTTTTCAAGTGCAACGAATGGGTCTAACTAAATTTAATTATCGTGAAGTTTCCACGGACAAATTATAGATAAATTTGCATGAAAATAGACAAAGAGGTGGCTTAAAACACAGGGATAATTAGTATAAATATGTATGTAAAGGATTTTTCAATAAGTACATAGCAATTTTGTATTTAAATAAAACACAGAATAATTAATAAAATGGGCGGAAATTTATTCTAGATGCAGCGGAACGTTAGCAATTTCGCGTTCGATATTTTCCCTGAACTCCTCTAACGTTGTTGGCTTACTGGCATAAACCAACCACTTAACATAACCCTATAAAAAGAAACTTAGCGGTATTAAATCGCATGAACGAGGTGGCCATTCGGCCGGACCATTTCTTCAATAGTCTTCCAACGTGGCACGATAGCGAACTACATGGACCGTAACATGACGATCATTTTCATCGACGAAAAAATATGATCCAATCACACTTCCCGCATGAAATACACACCACACGGTCCGTTTTTGTAGTTGTAATGGAAAATCTTGAATCACATGTAGATTTGTTGCTGACCAATAACGCATACTTTTGACAAAGCCATTAAGCCAAAAATGATAATTGAAACCACGTTTCACCACTCAGAGCAACGCACATGTTCGAATACTTTGGTAAACAGCCCACATCCGTATATATGAGTACATATGCTCTGATTGTGCTACCTGCCTATTCCCCTTCTCTGATTCAGGATTTTCCTATGCTGCAACATTATGCGAGGCCAGCACTAACACCATACATGCAGAGGAACAAAAAGTGCCTGAGACTTTGGCCCGCCTTTAAAAATGCTTGGTAAAAAAGAGCTTTGGGTTTGTAAGAATGTCACATCTTGTTATTTAGATGATCTTTACGAACGTTTGCGGCAAAATGCATTAGGAGCGAAATCGGCGCTTCAAAACAATATAACACACGCAAAGCACAAGGAAAACAAAGAAATATACTATATATAAAATCGAAAGTTCGTTTGTTTAGGGCAACCCAATCACCCCTAAACGCTTAGTTCGATCAATTTAATTTTTTTGAGTAAAGCCACTACATATTTCGGCCTAACATATCGGCTACTTTTTATGGCGGACAAATATTAAAAGATTACCATTATACTTAAGAATTTAAGATAGCGGATCAAATGTGGAGACCAACAATTTTCGAACTTCAACGAATTTAAGTGAAAATTAGTATCATGGATATTTTTAGGATTTTTGTTTTATGGATTACAAGGACGACCATCACTGTAACTCCTTTAGCTGCACTCTGACATGCTACAGACGCAATACTAATTATTGAACGATCAAAGAAGATACATAGGAGTCCATCTTTCCGTCTCTTTCATTTTAAAACGTATTTTGCACGGTCTGCGAGACGAATATTTATGAATTTAGGGTTAACGGGTATGTATATGATATAGATATATAGATATAGATATTTTGAGCCCCAGAAGCATATTGGAAAAAGTGAAAAATTAGTGAACTGTCCATATGTAACGGGAAAAGTCGAGAATACGTGCAGAAAAATTGTAGCAACTCGCAATAAAAATAATCTGATTTGCTTTGGAATATGAAGTAAAATTTGAAAGTTTAATATCTCCAAAAGTAGATTAAACGAAAGTTTCTACAAAGTTTCCGTAAAAATCCGTAAGGTTTTCGTATTCTTGACTTAAGCCCAAATGACTTAATACTAGCTAGACAATTACAATTTTATACTCATTGAGCCCTTGAATATTTTCCATAAATTTGTTAGATGGAAAATAATTAGTAGAAAAAGGAAATGACTTCCGATTGCGTTTACAAGAAAAAACAAACGCAAACGTAACTATTGTGAATTTAACGCATGCTTAGCGTAGCTGTCACTGGATTGGTGGTATTGTCAAGTGTCAACACCGCGGTTGTTTGTTTACATATTTTGTGCATGAGATTGCAGTGAAAATCCGAGCCGATCACAAATAAAAAAATTCATTCAGCTTGAATAAAATAATGAAAAGATGGAGTGAATAGTGCATGTAACAAAATAATCACCTTATTCATGACGCGGTCATATCCCTTTGTTTTGTGCATAAATTCAGCCACTTGCTTCACGAAATCGATGCCCTTCTTTCCGTTCATCCTTGCATTCAATGAAAACCCTCTTTCCCAATTGATAAGAGTTCTTGTTTCAAACGAATTTCGATGCCGAAAGGGTGTGATTATGAAATTACACTCGCACTGACAGTTTTGTCGAAAAAATAGTTGAGCTTTATTTAGCACGAAGACAATTCAATGGAAGTTAAAGAGCTTTCCCAGCACAGACTAAGCCACGCCATCTATAATCCGTTCGCGCTAACTTCGTTCGGGCGGAAGTTGGTGGTGATCTCACCGGAAAGCAATTCCTGTACCTTCCTGCAACCGGTGTACACTCCGCGGGCAAGCGATGAATTCATGTTCAAAATTGAGGAGGCCACGGCGCCAACTTTAAAGCCGACAGTGCCAATTACGAAGAAGTTTAACACGAAGTTCGCTTACGAAAATGCGGGACTGCTGGAGCGACAAAACTTCACCCTGGACCCACTCTACGCCGACGCGTTCACCGACATGGTCCACCCGCCAAAAATTAACTGCGTTTGCTTTCCCTCTGAAGGAACCTACAAGACCCCCTTGGTTGCCCTGGTGTCTAATTTTGGGGCTTGCGAGATCCGAATGGGGCTGGTCTCATCGAGGTCATGGACCAAAACTGTCGTGTGCGTAAACGACCTATGGCCGGACATATTCGACCACTCCGCACTGAAATCTAACTTCAAGGACATCGAGCAGCAAGTGAACGACTACCACGCAACTACATGCTGCTGGGCAGACATGCCCCTGGGCCCTGACGAATGCACCCTATACTGCGCGACTGCCTCAGGGTGGATGGTTTCCTTGAGAGTCCGACAAGACGGCGCCTTAGTCAGCTATAAGGCAAAAACCGATCTTTACAAAATCAACTGCATGAAGCACCTTTCGATTAGAGGCAAGCGTGGCACACAGTCGCTTCTGATAATTGGCGACATAAATGGAAAAATTCACCTCTTTAAAGACGTGGGCAGCAACTTGGAGCTACTTTGTGTTCTGTGGAGCAAGAGGGACGACATGCGGTGCTTACAGTTCGAAGTCCAACTGGACAACAGAAATAAACGAATAATTGTCGTCACTAGCAAAGCAGCACATTTTCTGGCGTTCCTCCTCGACTTTAACGGGAATCTCCTTCGAAAAAGCACGATGTTGTTTGGCGGCATCATCACAGGTAATTTTATTTCAGGGGTACCCTAAGTAAACTCGTCTTAGGAACACATTTTTTTGGGTAGTGGGGTAATTGAACCATTTAATTTCTTTAGAATTATAATACTGTGTGTACTACAATAGAAAGATATCATCCATTAATAGCAATGCATATTAACATCAGTTTGAGTACACCGGGAACCAATTCGCATCCAGAGAAAAAATAAATTATAAAGGCTACTTTTTATAACATAACATAAATACTACTTTTGAAGTAGTTTGATTAACTTAGATTTAAAATACCATTACAGAAAAAAAACGTGTAATAAAATTATGAAAAACAGAACATTTTTATCCTAAAACTTCAATTGTTTGTTTAATTAACAGTCTCTTGATTAAAATCGAAGAAAAAATGTTTTAACAAAAACCCACAAATAACTGGAAAGGGAAAAGCAAGCTGTAGAATTCAGAATTCCGTTTGAGTTTTTAGCAAAACCATGAAATATTTTGTAGTTCAAAAACTTCAGTTGTTCGTTGAATTAACAGTCTCCTTAGCTTGATTAAAACTGAAGAAAAAATTAAAAAAAAAAAATCCACAAATAACTGGAAAGAGAAAGACAAGCTCTAACATCCAGAATTCCGCTTGAGAAATGTTGAATGCACCATGAAATATTTTGTGCCTACATAGAAAAAAATAAATAATAAAATATACTTTTACTATATGTAAATATAACTTGAATGTTAAAAGGTGGAACTAATAAAAGTAGCATATTTTGGTTGTTTATCGCCTGCGAGGACGCGTTTTCGGGAGCTATCACAAAAAAGCGGCAGGCTGATTAACAAAACGGCAATTTTACTTTTATCAATACCTACTAACTCTGATAAAATAAAATTTTTAACTTTAGCAACTTAGATGGTCAGAGGAATCGATGCTTTTTCTTAAAATAAATTCACCAATCCTTGAAAGTAGCCCTTTCAAACAATAACTATGCACATATAAAATAATACTACTATTTCCAAATAGTCTCTTTCAAATCTCTGCAAAGTTTCAAATCAATATATTCAATTGCTGCAGAGCTACTCATATTTTTATAAGCATACGAAAGTGAGTTTAGTTAGTTAGTGAGATGTTCACTATGTCTGATTTTCTTGAGCAAAGAAGTTGTATTAAATATTGTTTGCGGAATTCGAGGCCATTTCACAAAAAATTTAACTCATTTCGTTCCCCAACCACCGTATTCGATTAATTTAGCACCGAGCGATTTCTGGCTATTCCCTAAATTCAAAAGACCACTCCGTGAACACCGGAAAAGGACTGTTTCGAAAATTGGATAAAATGTTGGCATAAGTGCACTGTATACACAAATTCACCTTATTTTTTGGACACAGTAGTATAAAGCAATATTAACACATTACATTACCGGCCTTATTTCTAAAAAATAATAATAATAATACCACGTGAAATTAGATGAAATGAAAATTAACTGCTATTTTGTCATCTTTATCTTAAACATAAAATTTAGTACTTTAGCGCTTTGCTGAGATTATAATCCATATAGAAACATGTTGATATTATATTTCACTACTCTTCAAATGTACAATTTACCCCAATCACAATCCTAAAGTTTTGACTCCCTTAAAATAAATTGTTTTCTTTAAAAACCATTCTGCTTATGACGAATTTGTAGTAATTTCAATAAGACAATAAACATTTTATTTTAAGATCGTTTTGCTTTAACATTGGACGCAATGAAATAAATGAGCTGTTTATTTTGAAAGTGGCTTAAGTCCAAAATGTTATAAGGACAATTTTTCTATATTCTTTTCAAGTAAAATTCTCCTTATAACATTTTGAACTTACGCCACTTTCAAAATAAAGAACTCAATAGTTATTCTTGAAAGGTTACTATTTTCACATCATCCTGCAAATTTAAATCTTTGTCAAATGAACATGTACGAACCGAAAATAAATGTTATTTAGTTTTAAAATGCACATTACAAATTCTTTCTTTAAAACATGGAAAAAGCAAAGTAGTAGAAAAGGGATCCTGTACAGCACTCAATTGGTGATGTTGGAAAAGAAAATTCCTTCAATTGCGATTATTATTACGTCTTCTCAACTGTTAACAGTTAAATTCAGTTAAGGACGTTTTATTTATTTTTTCTTTGTCATATATTTGTTACAATGTAAAATGTACATTATTTGGAGTTAGTGAAAGTCAGGGAGTATCCAAACTACTTGACTTTATTAGGCAGACTTACTCTTACAATGAGTTTGACTGGAAACTAGGCAACAAATTCTAATAAACTTACCAAACTAATTAAACTAAATCTGTACAAAATGTATAATGTGCTTTTCAGCAAATAAGTTTTATATGAAGTATCCAACATACATATCGGAATTTAAGTTTTTTTCAAACTAGTCGGAATTACGTCCAAAAAAGAAAACCAAGCTATTGGGCTTTTTTTATCTCCAAATTATTACCGATCGGGCGTAATAATAGTTAAAAAGAGCTTTTTTCAAAAACAAAACGTCGTAACTGGTACGATACTAAGATACTGCTCGCAGTAAACCTCATGAAATCATATGCAAATTTTTCGTTGTTAAACATTAACAATTAACTGAATTAGTATATGCGGGGAATAAAATTAAAAGTCTCAATTATTAAAAAAATTTATCGAGACTTTAATATTTTTATATTCGAGGTTTTATAATAAGTAAAAATTTAAATAATTTTTTTCTGGTCAGAGAAAATGATATTATTTATGGATTTCATTAAATCCAACAAAAGTCCTGAAATATTTCTAATACGAACTTTTTAAAGGAATAGTACAATACAAACAAATGGAGTATATCGTCACCAGTATTGAATGCCGCGTAGCACACATCATACTATCAACTGTTCGAGACAAACTGGAAATCCATACTTCTCCCGTGAGCCATGGCCTGGACTCAGAAAAGTATCAATTGTTAGGATTAAGCATGACGAAGCACAAGGCTGCATGGGTGTTTGCCCTTTATCCGAAAACTATAGGCGACATCAAGACGAAGAACGTGTGCACCTTATCAATTTGTGCTTTGTCGGCTGACAAAATCTTAACGGAACTTGCAGATGCTGAGGACATAGACATTGAAGAGTATGCGGACTGTGCAGAAGCCCTTCGCCTTTTTGTCTACAAAAATGGCTTAGCAGAAAATATCTCCAATTACAATCCCGAGCCTGTACACATAAACGAAGGATTCCTTAATAGACTCCGAATTCGGCTCATTATCGTGCAAGGGCTCTTATTATTTAGCAAGTAATACATTTAAGAATATTTTTCTACAAAGTATTAATAATTTCTTTCTTTTGCAGTCGAAAGCAGAAACAAGCAGGTGAGATATCCTCAGAGGAGTTACACAGCATTGCTGAAACGATAAAAGCTATTCATATATATCAGCGACTTACTCGTTTAAGTTCTCTAGACAACCTTACAGAATTTCAAAAGCTATCCGGAATGTGTTTGCGAAGAGCTCTACTTCAATATTTAAATGAACACTGCAATCAGCAATTTTCCAGTATTCGGGAAATATTCATTCCTGTACTTGAACCCATTATAGAACGCACAGAAAATTTATTTGTAGGAAAGAAAGAAAAGTGCTTATACTGTGGCGAATTAACTGATTTAGAGACTAGCATGTGTCCAGCGCAACATAAAATGCAAAGATGCTGCATATCGTATGTACAGGTGCTTATTCCTCTTTATCCCTTCTTATTACCAAACTATATGACCAATGTTTTTTTTAGGTTCCCTTGTTATCAGGACACCGTTACTGTAAATATTGCAATGAGTTGGCCTTAGAAGACGAAACTTTACTTAAGGAAGTCTTAGCACCTGGAGAGAAGGTGCGGTGCACTATTTTTAACTGTCCATTAATCGAAACCTCAAAATTTCTTGAAGAATAATATTGATCCAATTATATGAATTTTTTATACCTTTAAATTACAAATTGATTTTTCCTATAAATTTCCCGGGCATAGCTATTCGGTTAATAAAACGATTAACAAAACGAAGACTTTTATGTACATACACATAATTTCAAAGCATTTTTTAAGTAAAACTACTTCCCTCTAATTTGTTTTATTAACTGTATAAAGTGCCACGCCAAAGGCGACATCACAGTACAAAGGGTAAAAGAGTACAATGTTTAGATATTTAAGCCAAAATACGTGTGTGTACATGAGAATACGTCTTAAATTCGGAAACCGCACTTAAAACGTTGATCCCGAAATATTTAATACCACGACCTTGAGGTAACTTTGTTGCTGGATGTATGTCCAACGCAAAGTCACGAAAATATTCCAGCAACACACTTTAATTTAGGGGTGTTATTTTTTTTATCCCTCTGTGCGATATAACATAGTTTATAAATAATAAATATTTTCATATGCTTTTGAAAATTATCGTGCTGGAAAGCATTGGAATTTCAAACAAAAAATAACATCTTCACGTTCCTTCTCCACTATGAAGGATGGTTAACATGAAATGAATTGTATATTTTTTTGACAAGGCGACACTGAATAATTCCATCACTAACAGTTAAACCAGTCTGCTACATTCTTCACCCAAGTGTTCTATCTCCATTTCTTTTAACCATGACTTTGACTTGTAAACCAGGTTTTTTAGCTTCAGAATTGTTTCATTCATCACCTTATCCTACCAAGATATTTTGCGTACTCCTATACCACTCACCTTCTAACTTTTTCAGCATCTTCTTCAAAGTCCATGCTTTCACCCCATAGAGTAACACCGATCATAAATAACAATTAATTATACGTTCCTTTAATTTAATGTTAATATCGCTCTTACAAAAGATTGGCCTTATATTAATGAGCACCTTTTCGTCTATAACGATTCCCAGATATTTCATTGTTGTTCACAGACAGTTGTCGCCGCATACATACCACCTAACTCTTCTGTCAATGTTTATAAAGCTTTCATTCGTACTATTGAAAAATTACTCGATGATTGTATGCCTGCTAACAAATTAATTGTAATTGGTAACTTCAATCTATCCGTGATTTCCTGGACTCCTGACGACGACAACTATACAATGTTATTTAAGATGGCTTCAATAGCTTTGCCCCTCTTTCTAAAAAGAGAATTGGTAACTTTGGCGCTCGTAACGTAATGTGGCATGAAAACGTTTTAATTTGACAACAAATTTTAAACATTTTAATAAATATAGCAAATTATTATACGATGTTTAGTTAAAGTAAACTCAGGCTGAAGTTTTTGTTATTTTATAAATACCAACACCCATGTTGTTTTTCATATAATAGCTTAACAAGCTGTTGTACCTTTACCATAAGTAACTTTTTTGCTGACCACTTTAGTCTAGTCTTTAATCATTCCTCCTGTAATACTGACCCTAATTTTTCTAAGTATCTAACTAATTTTACTAGTTACAATGCAAATGTTTCATCCCTTGACAAGTTTTTAATGTTAAATTATTTATCAAAACTTGACAATGTTCCTTGTTTTGTCTAAGTGTTGTAAGGCACTTGCTATTCCTTTAACTTATTTATTTAATTTGTCCTTGGTACAAGAAAGAGCGTAGGTACGTAGTTGAAAACTACAAACCAATAGTAAAATTAATCCCTACTCCAAAGCTCTTTGAATCCATGATCTGTGATATTATTACTCCACGGATTACCCCCTTCATTTCATATAAGTAATATCGTTTTATGAAACAGCTCAAATTTGACTAATCTTGAATTCTAACAAGCAAGTAGATGCGATTTATACAGATTTCAGCAAAGCTTTTAATAAACTTTCTCATAAGTTGCTTTTTTAAAATTTGATACTATTGGATTTTTCCCCCCTCGCTTGAAATGGATTCAATAATACCTTCAAGATCGCACATTGAGAGTTTGTTCGTGTTTTGTTGGGTGTAAGAAAAATAATTTGCTCTTGAATCCTGGTAAATGTATTGTAGTGCGTTACTCTCCTAAATCTGTTATATTGGCCAATAACTACCTCATTGTATGTCTACTTGCATGTTTTGAATATTATACTTGCAGTAGAACAAATTATCTTGGTTTTGTTTTTGATGCAAAGTTTGATTTTCGAGCACATATGGACCACATTATTAATCGTTCTAACATCATGTTTGGCTTTATACGTCGTTGGTCTAAAGAATTACATGAACCCTTTGTTTTAATGTGAGTGTTCTAACATTTGTTTTGCCTGTCCGTTGTCTGGTCTCCACATTGCATCATATCAATCGGATTGAAGCTGTTCAAAAACGTTTCCTTCGATTTACCTTTGGTAATCTGCCTTGAATGATCTTATGGTCCTTCCACCTTACACGAAGCGACTAAGCTTGACCTCTATGGTCTCGCTGGAGAAAAAATGTGAAATTGCCAGTGTCTCTTATTTCTCTTCTATTTAATACGTGGTGAAATTTCTTGTCCGCAACTATTGGCTGCTATAACGCGCGTCCACGAGAATTAAGAGTTTGTAAATTTTTATATACTGACTTTACCGCACTAACTTTGGGCAAAGCGAGCCAATGACTGCTGCTTTTAATCGTCTTTTTTACTTGAACGATTTTAATGTATCAGTTAA
This sequence comes from Philonicus albiceps, assembly GCA_963969385.1. Classification (NCBI taxonomy): domain Eukaryota; kingdom Metazoa; phylum Arthropoda; class Insecta; order Diptera; family Asilidae; genus Philonicus; species Philonicus albiceps. The sequence continues at coordinate 41,540,633 of OZ017772.1, read as the reverse complement.
TTGTCTTAAGAAAATTCTTAATTGATTTGTTTTTGCTTCAGTTTATTTTGCTGGTTTGTATCTGTTGGCAATGAAATAAAAAATAAAAAAAAAAGCGTTAGTGTATTCTTCCCATCTATCCAGTCTTTTTAGAAGACCGAGCATAATTTAACCCTGTTTGTCCGTTTTGTGGAAATATTAACTATTATTTTCCCAAATCTTTGACTTTGCATTCCTGTGCCCACTAGTTATTTTTAGCTTCTACATAATGTCCTCATATACACGTAATAAACGTGGAACAATTCTAAAAACATCAAAACAAGATTGGGAGCCTAATTTTTTTTATTTTGTTTTTGTACTCAATTCAAAAGGGCGCGTTAGGAACTTAGCAACTTATTTCTTCTCTCGCCTTTCTATCAGTGAAAACTCATATTAGCCCTTCGACATAGAAATTGAGGCCCACTCATAGGGTGTTATAAAAAGTACCCATAACAATATTCTTCAATTTCATTCATTTCATTACCTCAATACGAGAGAGAGAAAAGGTGACTAGCCTATAATTATCATCAAAACGACATCTCTGTGAAGGAAAAATCTCATTGTATTAATTTTTATTAAAATTCATTGGAAATTTTGCTTTTAAGACAATTTCAACGCCTCAAGCTTCAGTATCAAGAATGGCATTCTTATATTTTGGCTGACTAATCTGAGTTTTATTCTTATGCGTTTCGTCATCGCACACATATATCAAAGGATTACTTTCCAGAAGTAAAATATCCTGTTCAAGTTTCCTGAGCTCCTTTTCCATTACACACTTTCTCTTTTTCTTGGGCGCAGTGTCCGTTAAGAATGGAAGGGCCTGAAAGCTCCTTTGCATCACTGCCCAGTTAGCCTTGAGTCCCTGGAATTTAGAATAATTAAGAATGTTGCTATAGAATAAATTTTAAAGAATAATTCACCGTTAACAATGCCATCCTTTCCTCCTGACTGATGAGAGTGAACCCAGTGGACTTTTGACTCTTTTGCATAGCCTCTGTAGCTTCCTTCTGAGCCTTTTTGAATGCGGTGATGTATTTGGGAACTTGTCCGTAGTTTGGCCGGAATATGTAAGCGGGCATAATTCCAGAATTGCACAACGGTTGCGCGTCTCCCGTGCGAGTGAAGACGTATCGAGGCTTAGGACGCCTAGGAGTTTTAGAGACGACCGATTTTATATTCTTAATTTTGAAATTTTTTTGTTCTCTCTCTGGACTTTTAACGTGGGACGGAAATTCCGGAATAGGTGGAAGCTCCTTGTGAAAGCAAACGTGATTCGTTTTTCGTTGAAACTTAGCACCTTCATTCTTTCTCAGGAAGTCACAGGGCGCATATAACGGAGTATCCGCGTATCCCATGGTCTTGTGGGTATACTTGTTGGTCGAAGTGAGAATGAAAGTGTTTGGTTCGACACGCTTTGTATCTGGTTTACAAGTTTTTGTATATTTGCTTGCTTTCGACTTATACATTTGAGGCTTCTTGCCTTCATATGCCTCTTCTATACCGTAGTCGTAGATGTTCTCATCGTGTTTGGTGATATACACTAAAGACATTTTAGCACTATTCTAAGTTTTCCGAAAATATATATTGAAAAATTTTAATAAAAAATAAATTCTCTAGCGACGTTTAATCAACTACACCTGAAACTTGGTCAACTTTGGTTGTGTTGATTTTATATCGATTTCATAAAATAGTTGCTATGTTTCTTCGAGTATATTGAACATTCTGGAAAAACAAAGTTGCATCAATTCGAACAACAATAACAAATTATATAGATAGATATTCAAATTCAAAAATTTAATCTCTGATGGTATAAGAGGTATAAAATATACTTTCAGTCTAATGTAAATTATTTTCCATATTTACACTTAGCATTTACAATGGCAAATATTTTAATAATATGATTTTGAGAACTTATAGAAAATTCTTGATGTCATAGTAAGCAACAGAATATTATTTTTACGATTTAATTGAACTCTCATTTCGCGTGTTTATTTATATACGTATAGATATATCCCAAATTTGATCATAATTTTTACATTGCTTTTCAGCAGACACTTTTGCGCCATATAAATAATAATAATAATAGACTTATGTCGCACTTCTCTGCATATTACCTATTCACCTAATTCTAGACTACATAGGTATAGAATTTAGGCTCTGTTGATCCATTTTTCGTATCCTATAATCTAAATAACTATAAAAAACTATTTAAATATTAAAATATTGTTAAAAAAGGATATAATGAATCACACATATATGTAAAATAATATTATTAATTGTCCCTTTATTTAATTTAAATTTTATTAAGTCTTAAATTCTGGAAAAATGCGAGCATTTCTTAATACTTCTAGCATACTATTATAATAATGAACTGAAAAATAAATTGGATCACTTAATTGGTTAGCTCTTGGTGCAGATAGATTATAACATCCCATCTTTGCTTCCCTTGTATCATATCCGTGAATCTCCGTTCTCAATACTAAGTTGATAGATGATTTTTTATGTCTTTTTGTATCTATGTTTATTGCTTCATGTTAAATTTATCTGAACTTTCATAGAGAATTGCAATTGGAGTATCCCGCGGAAGATTAAGCACTGCTTTGGTGGCACAATTTAACAATCTCGATATAATTTGCAGGTTCTTAACTATTGTTTGACCCCGTAATACTATATTATAGATCCACCATTCTCCTCCTGATGGTGTCTACATGTTTCGTACAAATTAATTGATCATAATTGATATTCTATTGAGTCCCTTGTCATTGATTCGACTATTGATATTGCTTTCTACATGTTCATTGATAATTTGTAGTCTTGTAGCCAGTGGTCATATATTTGAGTTCCTCATTAATATTGTTTTCAAATTTACTTGGAAAATCTCCTGAACACAATAATACAGTGTCGTCTGCGTTATATCATGTGCTTCGCACTCATATTTTAAAATTGATATTTATATATTGACGTTGACTAAGATGGTGACCAGACCTGAGAGGCATATTCAAGTAGGAGTCTGCCAAACCAGAAGTCCTTGGACCATCGTTTTGACAAAGCCTATAGTTGAGTTGACTTTGTTCACGATATTGATTAATATGAGAACGAAAATTGAATTCACTACCGCAGACAACGCCAAATCACGTAAAGAACTAATAGATGGAATGGGTTCACCAGAGGGAAAATATGACCGAGGAGTAGTGAGGGGACGTTTGCGGCAGTAGGTGATTGATTAGCACTTAGAGATGTTAAAGTCTAAAAAGTTTTTCGAACACCAGGTGGAAAAGCTAAGTAAGTATTCTTAAAAGGATACAAATTGAATCAGATGCGCTGGAAATACTTTTGAAAACTTTCATATCATCGGCATAAATCAATATTTCAGAGTGTTTAATTATCAACTCAACATCGTTTATGGAAAAGATGAAAATTAACGGACCAAGGTGGCTACCTTGAGGGACGCCAGAGAGAGAGGCAAAGGGGATATAAATTCCTGAATAAAAACAAACTCTGTAATGTCGATTTGATCCAGGAAAATAAACAAGGTTGAAAACCGAGGATACGATAATAATTAGAGACTCTTCACTTTTGCAAGCTTTTTTGTGGATAGGGACAATGAATCTTTCCAAGAACGGAGAAAAATACCTTCAGATCAGATCAGAAAAAAGGAAAAGAGGGTAGAAACAGGCTGGATGAGGAAGACAAGACATCTTTCTAAGAGGACTGCGGCGATCCTGTCGGAGTAAGGGTTATAGTCGTTCGGGAGCACAGCGATTTTAGTAGCAACTAGGAAGGATTAATGTCAATTAATCTTAGGGATGTTTGCAAGCAGTTTTGCATGTAGCGAAAATAATGAGGATCTAGATTAGAAATTTAATCAGTAGGTAAGATTGACTGAAAAACACAACGACATGATTAGCTATGGTTGTTAAGTCAGTTGAAAAAGAGTTGGCTTTGTTCACGAGTCGCGTTTAAGGGTCGACGGAGGTCCATTAGACATACATTAATAAAATTGCAAAAATTGCAAAAAATTAATTGTCCTAGTACTGATCCTTGGGATACAGTGATATTAATATGCTTGTCCTGGCTATAAATGCTGTTTAATTTCGTTTTAATAATACTTTTGTTTAGATAATTCCCTAATCCCTACTTCCTTCAGGCCTTAGTAGAATACTTTATTAGTCACGGTTTCAAATACCTTTCTAAGATCCACAAATATTGCTATTATATATTTGTTTTTATCTAAAACTGTATTTATATAACTCAAAGCATCTCTAATAGCTGCAGATAGTTTTACACCATTAGGGCCAAATCCTCCATTTCTATAAACAAATTAAATAATTCTCTTATATATAACCTTTTCATAAACCTTACTTAATGAACTTATTAAAACTATCGATCTATACTTACCTAGATCGTTTTTATCTCCTGTCTTATAGATCGGAACTATAATAGAGATTTTAAGAGAATCGGAAAACTTTCCAGATCCGCATTTATTATTTTTGCTAGTGGTTCAAGCGATTATATCCTTAGCAATTCTAACTATTGCTGCTGTAATAAAAATGGCTTCTCATCGTTCTTAATATTGAAAGCGTTTATTATTTTGGAATTCAAATAAACACCCTTTTGTCGTGATGTACTCTGCATTCTTCGTCATGTAGTTCTCGGAGGTACTTTATCTCTACAATGACTAAAGAGATTCAAATGAAACCTTCACGTTTCTCTTTTAATGTCGTAAGCAATAATGTTTCCGCTATTCACCTACCAACGATGAACAGAATTTAATATAATAATAATAAACATTATATATATATAAAAAAAAAAAAAAAAAACAACATAATCTGAGAGCGCGTAAAAAAAGAAGCAATTTGAGCATTAATTCTCAGCTGTAAGAAAACAACAAATATTTAAATATCGCGCCTTTTAATGTAACTTCACCGACTAAACCATTGTGAATATGATGAAGCTTCATCGCAGTGCCAACTTTAGAAAATGAAAGCATGTCAACATTCCATCCGCCATATTGAAGTATTGTATTCGGCGGATTTGCTCGTGTTAAGCTTCTTAATTTAAAATTGTCTCATTTCTTGGGCGAAAGTCAGACATTTGAAAAGAATTATTACCCGAAGAAACAACGAGTTCTTAGTAAGAAGTAAATTACACAGTTTTCACTAAAAAGGAACAGAAATGTCGACGCAAGTAGTGAATAAAGCCGGCACGGGATGGCCGCGGCGAAGCAGCCAGGGTCCTGTCGATGGTCAGCAAGTAAATTCATCACAACCACACAAAGTTTCACCAAGCCAGTCGGTTACTATAAACCGGACTATTAAATTGTAAGTAAAAAACAAACACTTCTCATTATACTCTGTGCTATTGGGGCTCAATATGGCTTCCAAACTAGTTCCTTGGATTTGCTTTATATTGCCTACAAGCAAATAATCGTAATAAACATGATTCTATTAGAAAATGCCCTTGTTTAAATTATTTTAATTTCCGGTTCTATGGCGAAATAATGCGGCTGAATGGAAACTCCTCCAGGCTTGCGTAATGTCAACTTTATCCCATACAATCCAAATCTATAAAATGTGTACTTGACACGCATAAATATAAGTACACTCGTACAAGGTTTAGTAGCGCAAACTACCCGGCAAAATATAATATCGTTTTACTTTTATATCTATTCGCATCGAATTAAGCATCTCCTCCGCCAGTATTGTTCAAATCGACAAACCGTACTTATTTTCTTTTTAAGTGTTTCATATATAACTATTATGGTTTGCATTTAAATACAAAGATGTTATAACTAGTGTTTCACCTTTCAGTAATTTTCATAAAAATTAGCATAAAATTAACTAGTTTATCTTTCCCTTTCGTTATCAGCATCACATATGACGCCTTCCTTGTCCTGCCTTAGCTCACTACCGTCATATATTTATGTCAATTTGTAAATTGTTTCACTTTTCTGGAATATTACAAAAACATCTTTCTAATGTCCCAATATGCAAATATTTTATGAATGTAGGAGTACACACAAAATTCAATTGAAACAGATTAATCCCTTAACTGGCAGACTTGAAAACAGTTCCCGTCCCAAAATTGGAATACATAATTTAATGGAAATTTTAACGAAAACATGTTATCCAGGGGTTTTTAGAGGCACTGATTCCGTGTTCTAGGATTATACGACACAATTGGGGAGCGGATTACCGTTGTGTAACTAAATAATCGAATAATCTGTGATACTCCACCTTCATACTTAAAGGTTAAAAAAAAAGTTCTGAGATTAATAGTCAGACCTGACTAATAACTATTTCGATGCTTAGTGTAAAACACTGCAAATCAAGTTTTTAAAAGGCATAAGGTCTGATGGTTTCTGGATTTGAGAATGTTTCCCTGGTTGGAAAAATAAATAATAAATAAATAATTAATTTATTTGTAATTTTTTAATTTAATGAATTAACACGTTCACAGCCCACTTTACACATGTGGTACTTTTATATTTCTGAACAGGGTATGCCAATCGATTATGCACAGTCCGTTGACCAACGATTTTTCGGACATTTTCCACGATTCAAAGTAGTTTCATGAGAAACTCACTTCCTCCGCTACTACTCGGCCCTGGTTCTTAGTATAACACCTCATCTTCTATATCCTTTCCGATCTGAGCTCGGCGAATGTAACTGCCTTGGAACGATTCATCAGCTTCAGTACTATGTCTTGTGCAACCACCTATAATTCTTGATTTAATATTCAGTTCTAAGCTACGGTTGTAATATGTATTAGCGACATGCTGATATTCTTATAGTCGATCTCAGTGAGATCTGAAAAATGTGTCAAAAAGGGCAGATGAGGTCAGGTAATGCAGACAATTTATCCTTCGTACCTATATATAGTATAAAAATCTTACTTGCGAGTAGGCATTATCATTTATTTATTGAATTGTGTCATATCACAAGATGATGTCTTAACCTATATTGTGAAAAATTAAATTCTGCACAAAATTGCATATAATCATTTTTAGCTTTGATATTTTTTTATGTTATTTCCGAAAATAAAAGTAGTGAAATTTGGCAGTTTTATTTCATGGATAACTCACAAATAGTCAATGGGACGCCAAAATATACATAGATGGCCATTTCTATAGAAAATGTTATTACATATACAACATTACAGACCATTTTTATGATACCTCCAAGAGTAAACGACTTAGTTGCAAAAAATCTTATATACAATGATTGGTTTATTTTTGAACGTTGCTGAATTTCATTTGTAGAGGGGAAATGTTGATCTGTGTTATTATAATAACAATTGTTGTTTGTCTGTCTCAAATTCTGCCAGTATATATGTTTCGAGTACGAGATGGTTTAGAGTTAATAAAATGTTTGAACATTTTTGCGATAGAAGGCGTGTCAAACAGAAATAATATTTTTGCCATTTACTAAGTACACAATTAGTGCATTTTGTGAAGTGAATATTGGCACATGATATGACTAATGGCATGACCTGACATGACAATTTTTAGCATATTTAATTTCTTGATGCTAAAAATTCGCCGCTATATTGGATCTGCCATATCAAATTTAAAAAATTCATTTACAAAATTTCTCAAACAAACACACAAACATTATCTTTATGGCGGCAACAAACTATAATCGTGGTGTTCAATTTCAAATTTGAAAATAAAGCGTTAAAATTCTGGGTATTCAAAGTCAAATTTGAAAAAAAAACATTTTGTTTCGGTGCAGCAGAGCGCACTGGGAATTAATTGACTAGCAATTTATAAATAAATTCAAGTTCAAGTTTATCAGGTGCCAAATTTGAGAAATGAAATCTGTACTAAAATCTGACGACCAATAAGCATAACAGAAAAGTTACAAAATTGATGAGCTAACCATGTTTTAAACCTTTTGAGGCGCATATTTTTTACTTCATTATTTCTGAAGTAAAACTTGTTAATTATGGGTTTTCGGGGTCGCTGATTCCGATTCTGATGTCAAAATTCGATTCGATAAAGGCCAAAATCCAACATGATGAAGCAAATCTGACAACTAAAAATGGAAAAAGTAAATTGATCATTTCCGTGCAAATCTTGGATAGGACCTTGGATTTCGGCATACGATAGATTTTGGTAACAGATTCGAAATCAGGAACCCTGGGAAACCCCAAGTTAAAAATAGACGAGAAAATTATCAATTCTCCGTTTTTCATTTGTCATTTTGGATTTCGATTTTAATCAAATTTGTATATCAGACTCGTAATCAGCGATTCCGCAGACCCCTAAGTAACAGGTTTCACTTAAAAAATAATAAAATGAAAATGGGTGCTTAAGAAATAAAAAGGTGTAGTCCCTGAAAGATATCACACTTCAAAGGGTTAAGAGAGGAAAATAAAGTTACGTAATTAAATCACCAATTATAAATTATTTGTTATAATTAATAAATATATATATTGTATACAAAATCAATCCAAGGTATCCATTAACAAACTACACATTTGGCACAAAGGAACCCCTATTCGAAAAAGATCCTTCAGTCCCCGCTAGATTCCAAAGAATGCGGGATGAGTTTGATCGAATTGGTATGCGAAGATCAGTAGAAGGTGTCCTGCTTGTGCACGAACATGGTCTTCCGCACGTCCTACTGCTGCAGCTTGGAACGACGTTTTTCAAACTTCCAGGAGGAGAATTAAACGCCGGCGAAGATGAAGTCGAAGGCCTGAAAAGACTCTTATCGGAGGTAATTTTTGTCGCTTTTATTATATCATCTTGTGTAAGAATTTTAGCGTTTTTAGAATAGCGTGCTTGTTATTTTGCGAAACACAAATGTATAAATCTATATTTAAGATATTCAAGCAGTGTAAAGAAGCGATTATCTAGCGAACCAGTTTATGTTCGTAAGATTTTGTAACATAAATTTGTAACGCTCTTACAAATTATGTGAATTTTGTGTAAAAGTAGACATCTAAAAAGTTAGATTGTATCGTTCATTTAGACTTTAGGCAGACAAGACGGAATCAAGCAGGACTGGATTGTTGAAGACACAATTGGAAACTGGTGGAGACCAAATTTCGAACCACCTCAATATCCATACATCCCACCGCACATCACAAAACCGAAGGAACACAAACGTCTTTTCCTCGTTCAGCTCCATGAAAAGGGTAATGTGCACAAAGAACATTGTAATATTTTTTTTATGAAATTTACATTATAGTTTAACTATCCGTAAAATTATTTTATGATTCTTTAGTTTTTTTTTCTTTTATGTAACTCCTTTCTTTTTGTACGAATCACTTTCCTGTTACCTCCTTTTTATTCACTTTAGAACGTAAGGTTGCAAAGTAATCACTCATGGCAATAGGGGCGATTCTGAGGCAGCTTAAATTTACCTGTATTTGTTTTTACTAACTGCATCAATTCTCTTTTTTGTGTCAAAGCTTTAGTGATTTTTTATTGTAAATTGCCGCATTGACGGTTTATCAATGCCTCGCAAGCCGTTTAGATACTAAAAATTTTAAGGCTCAAGTTGTTGGCGAGCAACCTCTTCCATGGTTATCTGCTAAACAAGTTTCGAAATATTCAGCTTTTGAAATAAAAGATATTCCATACAATGCCTCGCAATCGCCCTCTATGTTTTTAATGCAGTTGTTCAGCTAGGAGAGATATGTTGATGAATTCTGCATATCTTTTAAATTTTAGTCGATTTTGTAAAAAGCTCTAAACAATTTTTCAACATGTAACCTTTCAGACGACCTCGATTCGAGTGAACCTATTTTTTACTATGAACGATGAAATATGTAACCTCTATTGTATTCGGAAATGCATTTTAACAAATTCTTTTTTGCCCGCAAAGTGAAAATTGAAAAGCCAATGTTTTTGTATTTAATTTTGTAAAAGAATTTGTTAATTTTAGTTATTATTTATTCTCATTGATTGAAGTCACTTAATTGTTCTTTAATGAAATGTGAAGAAATGGAATTGTTAACGATCGAAGAGATTTTGTTTTAAGTCTAGATTTCGTTTGTCCTATGTATTTGTTACTTTTAAGTCAATATTCTGGAAATAATTATAATCTGTAATTTCGCTTTTATAATAGATTTTCGTCGATTGTAGTATATTTCCCGTCAATAACAAAATGTCAATTAAATCTTAATCTTATTAAAGATGTTAGGAAGCTAAATAAGATGTAAAAATATGTTTTATCCAAGCAGTATATTAAGTCTATCCCAAATCCCTTATGAGGGAACTTGAAAGCAAACGTTTCTTTAACTGAAGAGATTTGCAACGAAAAATGCCTTCGAGCTTAAAAACATTTTCCTTTTGAGTTTCATGAGAATTCCAGAATTCAGAATCAGACCGTGTTGGAAATTGTTGTTGTTTGCAATTTGAAAGAGTTCCACTTCCAATCAGCAGCTATATAACTCCAGTTCCAATTATTACTTCCTTATAATATATATATTATAAGTATTTCTTTGCCTAGTATTAAAAATTATTTTCATCACTGCTTAAAAATAGCGCATGACTTTATGTCAAACAGTGGTATAATTATTATGTGATATGATTTTGAAATGTCTTCATTATTCTCTTTACAGTTTTTCTTTAATTTTCTTATTCAGCACCATCACCATTTTCTATTTTTTTTTAGATTTTGATGATCTTACAATAATATACTGATGCCTCCTGGGTTTAAGCTACACTCTATCTAAGTGCATATCGGCTTTTTCAATTCTGGTAGTTGTTTTAAATGCTATTTTCTCGTTCAAAACTATTTTACCTAAGAATTCACTAAAAGATTCGATATTATAAATTCCAAATTGATTTATTTTCTTGGAGATATGCCCAAAAAAAAATAACCAAATACGTTTATCTTCGCCTTTTTGTCGTTAGTTCCTTTGAAGCTCAATGAAAAATACTCAGTTGAAAAGTTTTTTAATTTATAAAATTAACATTTTTCCTAAACTTAAAAGATGTTTAACAAAAACATAAAATTCCTTTAAAAAGATTAACACTTCTTTACATTTAGAATATGTCAAAATTTTGTATAAGCATTTAGGACCGTATTTGATCATCAATGCACGATTTTTATAATTTTGTATGAACACTTTTCTCCATTTTCCGCCTTTGAGTGGTGCATGAACTTTTGCAATGTTAGTTCAGCTATAACTATATGTACTATGAACCTAAATTTGAAATGTCAATTAAATTTTATTGACAGGAAGTTTAAACTTAAATAAACTTTTTAACGGCATTTGCGCAGAATAACATTGAATTTTATTAATTTGGTAATTCTCAAAGTTGAAAACTCATGTTGTTAACAATTCCATTAGGTACTATCGCAATGATATGTTAAAATTATTTACATTTTCTACATTGTTAACCTTATATGAAAGCAAGCCCCATGTATTACTTGCTGCTTTTATATAGCCAGACAAAATAATGTGGGAATAATTTTTTTTTATTATACAAAAGCGCTGTTCTTTCTACTCTGTAAATACGTTACAATTTTATAATAAACTTTTTACGAATCGATGTAACGATCCATGTACTAAATTTTGTATTAATGACCGAAATTTATTATGATGCTATAGAGAAGTTAACAGATATTATATTGCTGCGAATATAAATGTTATTACCTACCATTTAATGTATTTTTATGAATTAAAAGAAAAAAAGTGTTTTGAACTGACTTAGATGTTCTCACAACATGTGATGCAATTGCTAACACTAACAGGTATTTACTTATTTTTAATTTGTTCTTCCCTACTCTAGCTCTGTTTGCCGTGCCTAAAAACTACAAGCTAGTGGCAGCTCCCTTGTTTGAATTATACGATAACTCACAGGGCTATGGACCGATAATCTCATCACTTCCGCAAGCACTATGTCGGTATGTATCTCATTGCATCTAAAATAAAAAAAAAATCTAATCACAGCTTTCATAGGTTCAATTTTATATACATGTGAAAGGAACCACTGCAACAGGAAAACCGCGCAAAGAATGATAGTTATTACCGCTGGCGTCGATAATTTGCCGAAACGTGCAAACGGTTTTCCTTAATAATTAAGTGCGAATGAAAATACTTAAATGTCTGATTCAACCGTTCTAGGAAGAGCAATTATTCCTTTGGAAGACAATTTTAATATATATTATGCGTAGACTAATGTTTTAGAATAAGATTGTAAATGATAATAATGGAAATTTAAGAGTATTCTAGATTTGCTAATAATTTCTTTTAAACACCTCACCTCTGTGGCATCTGTCGGCTTTATGCAAAGATTTCAAAATGGAACGCGACTAATTCTTATATAAAAAGTAATATCGGTTGGTGAATATACCTTCAAATGAAGACTTATGGGAGAATGCGAAGTTACAGGTTAAACTGGACCAGGTGTAGATAAATTTTGCAAAATAATTCAATTTTATAATTGTAATGTGCAAATAATATTTAAATCAAGATAATAGTTTAAAGTTAATAAATAAATATTAAGTGAGTAATAGCAATATAATACGAATTATAATTAATAAACATTAAAGTGTTCAGCTTTTTGCAGTCCCCATTTATTATGTGTCACAATCATAACTTCTTTTAATGGGTTATTCTTTAATTTAATAACTTTGCGATCGTGAATCGAGCCATTGGATACCACAGTCGGGTTTTAATTTTGCTTCTTTTTTGGTTTTTTGTTTTTTCATTGAAAATCGTTGAAAAATAGAAATATGTTACAAAGAATGATGGCCTAGGCATATTATAAATATAAAAGACCGACTTGCTATTTACTATTGGAAAGTATGCTTTTTATGGATATGCCAAATTTTTTATTAGCCCCAATTTACCTTGTCGTCCCATTTGCGACACCATTTAACGAAAATCAATCAACTTTTGAACCATTCAAAATTTCGCAACAAAATTTTTGTCAAATAACTATATTCATGTAAGTATATAGCCATGGACGACTAATTGGAAACAATTGGTATGATAACTCCTTTCTTGCTTTATTTAATTTTTTTTCAAGCTGTAATGCGGTAATCATGTCTAATTTAATAAAGTTCTAAATTATTGCAATATTATTTGGACAACTAAATAGAAACAGATGTGTTCTACGTGCATTGCTTTAGTGTTTAAAATGCCTCAGATGGTGCAATTATTAATTAAGTAGATTTCTTTTTCTAAGCAGGAAAATTTATTGTTGAAGTAATTAACAAATGGGGAAAACTCAAAAGTTTCAATCCCAAAAACCGGAGAGAAATTATTTGGCAAATCGCAAACGATTTTGATTGCTCGGTAAAAATATATTGTGCTATGAACCATCAAAAGGTACGGGACAATAGAGTACCACGCAGAAGAGGCCTCATAAAACTTCCCACCTAAGAGATTCTATGATCGATCAAGGTATAAACAAAAGCTCATCGAATCTGCTGATATTCTCCGAGAAATTTTCTGTGAAAATTTATAACTAGTGACTTGGCCAACCAGTGGAAGTATATCCTGTGGAGTGATGAGACAAGCGTCAATGGAATGGGACCAGATGAAAGAAGGTTTTGTTTCGTCGACCTGTGGGCACTGCTTTCAATCTCAAATATACAACACTGTGTGGAGTTGATTTTAATAGAATGGAGTCGTTTCGATTTGCAAAATTGAGGCCAACCGAACGAAAGAAAAATATAATGCTGCTGTGGACTGAGGAGAATTTTGTAATTTGGAAATTCTAGCAGGATAATGATCTAAAGTACAGGACTAACCTTGCAAAGCAATTTTATTGATGTTCTGGAATGACTTTCATACAGTCCGGATCTGAATCAGATAAAGCATCTTTGGGTAAATGCAAATAATGCCATTTCCGAACATAAATAATGTTGAATTATGTAATATAACTAAGGCAGCATAGAAAAACATTCCTGTGGATAAATCTAATAAATAAAAATCTAATTTGTTCAATGAGGTGTGAAGAAATAATATCCCAAATGGTATTTTGAACAAAGTTTTAGTTATTTGTAGGTAAAATATTTGAAATAAGTATAGTTTTGGCATCAGTAAGTATATTGTATGTATTTAGTTGTCCAACATAATTTTTATAGTATAAATTCTTCTTTTAATATATCAAATAATCAGAAAGAAGTATAATTCGAATAGATTTTGCAAAGTGGCGTAAAGAAATCGGTAAAGATATTAACATTTCGAACCCCAGAATTGTGTTCTATCTACCACAAATTTAAGAGGCGAGGAATTTCAGATGCACTAAGGATGGGTAAATTCAAAGCAGCCTCAAATACCATACAATGAATATAGGCTATAACGATTTTACTTTTTGGTTGGCCAATAAACATTTCCATCGAATATAATGGATTTTTTGACCACTGATGTCCCTAAAATCACGGTTATAACAACGAAATCAAAATTCTTTCGATGAAATGTTTTTCAATTTAAGAAAACTGAAGATTTCTCTAAGTTTGGTGATGAATTCGGATTAGGGATCTTTTTCAGTTGAATCAATGAAGAAAAAATAAAGGAAAACTTTTAACAGCAGAATGAAGACAAACCCACACATTAACTAGGAAATACTTTATAAAATAATAGCGATGTAACGTAACTAATTTTTTTAAAATAAAATTTAAAATGTGCATTTATTACATATGTATTTAAATAGCCCAATATGTACATTTTCACGACAAACCATTGCTCTCTGCAGTTTTTGACATTAATACAAAATCTATCACATATTGATCATTCTTTATAGCATCTTCTGAAAAATTAAAATACGAGGTTTGTTCAATAAATAAGGTGACTTTTTATTTTTCACCAAAAATATTTATTTATTCATCTATATCTATTTTGTCCCCTTAGATATAATACACTTGTGTCAGGGCTTTTTCTAATCTACTTCTTCTAAAGCACTTCTGATATGCGCTTTTTAGTATGGCCTTGAGCTCTTCCAGAGATGCAGACTGCCTCCTTAATCGTGACAAATCTCTGTTCTTTCAGTTCTGGGAACAGAAAAAAGTCGCATTAGGCTAAGTGTGATGAGTACGGTGACTGAGGTATGATTACAGTGTTCTTTTTGGCCAAAAAATTACAAACAAGCAATGTGTGAGCAGGTGTATTATCATGATGCAAAGGCTACGAATTGTTTTGCCACAAATCCAGGCATTTTCTTCGTATTGCTTCACGTAAACGGCGCATAACTTCAAGATCATATTCCTTATTAACTATATGACTTTTTGGCAAGAACTCACGATGCACCGCGCCATTGTAATCAAAGAAAACGAGCAAAACCTTCACACTTGACCGGAGTTGGCGTGCTTTTTTCGGTCTTGACACTTCTCGCCGTTTCCATTCGGATGAGGGCTTTGATTTCGATATCATAACCATATACCCATGTTTCGTCGCCTGTTATGACCATTTTGAAAAGTCGTTGGCATTATTCAACAGCTCCTGAGCGATGCTTATGCGATGTTCTTTTGGCCAAAATTTAGCAATTTCGGAATAAACTTCGCTGACCCACGTTTCATACTCAGAACATCTGAGAGAATTGCAAGGCATGAGCCAACCAATATGCCAACATCCTCAGCAACTTCTCTAGTAGTGATTTAACGATTTTCCATAACAATTTTCGTCACTGCTTCAACGATTTCATCGGTTGCTGAGATCCGGACGTCAATAACATCATCTCGGCCTTTTGTGAAGAGCTTGTACTATTTAAAAACATTCTTTTTGCTCAAAATAGATTCGCCAAATGTCACAGTCAATATTTCAAGCGCGTTGGAGCACTTAATCTTATTTTTCATACAAAATGTTATACAGATTCTCAGGTCCATTTTTTTCGATAGCAAAAAATCGCCAAGCACACCAAAACACGTCCAACGTTTATATTCTGTCAAAAACAAACTAAATATGCACAATGGCTGATAATGTCAGCAGATGTTGGGAATATGTGTACCAACACATCCGATCCCATTTCGATCACATCATAAGTAGTGCCAATTCTGCCCTAGGCTTCGTCAAACGTTGGTCAAAGGAATTCTCCGACCCTTATGTACCTAAATCTCTGTACATCTTCTTCGTTAGGCCCATTCTTGAGTACGCTAGTCAGGTCTGGTCACCTTCCCAATCTACAATCATCAACAGAATTGAATCAGTTCAACGCAGATTCATTCGTTTCGCATTGCGTTACCTTCCCTGGACAGACCAGCTCAATCTCCCTCCACACGAAAGTCGCCTTCAACTTATCAATCTTCATCCCCTCTCCTTACATCGTGATGTCGCCGATATTACCTTCGTCCATCGAGTCCTCTCTTGTTCCATTGACTGTCCCGAGTTCCTACACAGCATATTCCTTAAAACTAACCCTCGGAATGTTAGATCTTTCCCCACATTTCGCCTCAAAAATTATCGCACTAATTATGGTCACTCAGAAACCTTCACTAGAATGCTGCGCAAGGCCAACAGCTCTACTGTTTTCGACTTCCATATTGACAAAACATCCCTCAAGCAAGCTCTTTATTCGCCCAACCCACCCCCAAACTAACCCTTCCTGCATCCCCCCTAATATTTGTCTGTTTTCTTTGCTTAGTTTACTCTAGTTTTAGTTTTAGTTTTTTAATCACATACTGTAGCTTGCATTAAGCGAACTGAATAAATAAAATGAAACATTACGAAAAAAAATCGAATGTACGTAGCCAGCGCAATTTGAAAAGTTATACCTTATTTATGAAACAAATCTCGTATATTTTTAAATTTTAATAAGGAGGTCGCATTTGTAGGTAAAGTTTTCTTTCGATCTATTGAACCTCTTTTATTTATGTCGGAAAAGGTTTCGCATTTAGAGTAGTGAAGCGCCAATTCGAATGTTGCGTGTTTAATTCCTGTCCCCTAAACAGTCATTGATTTTTCGTGTAATACGCACAGAACACATTTATTGTAATGATAATGATTTGATAATTTACTTTCACTTAATGTAAACCTGAGTACATTTTACAATTTTGTTGGCTTCATAAAAGCTATTCTTTCGTATGAAGTGATAATTTAAAAGGAACCTATCAGAATAAGATTTCCTTTTTCACATAAAGTTAACTTTGGATTTTGTTGTTTAAATGGTGAATAGGCAAAAAGCATAAAAAAAATTCTCCTATTTACTTTTTTTTTGTTAGAATTAAACTAAAATGTTAAAAATTCGTGATGGTGACATTTATCAACGGGAAGGCTGTCGGCCGCTCTGTACACAGCTTTCCGTAAATTTTTTTTAAACTTGTAAAAGAAACGATTTAAAATTTCAAACAAGAGTAAAGTTCCTATTTAATTTAATGCATATTAAAAAACAGCAGATAATATCTAAAAAAAAAATATCCTAAACAAACAGGACTGAGTCAAGACACAGCAAACTTTAAGCTCCATCTATATGTTGAGATGGAAAGCAGCTTATTGACATCGATATGATTTAATTTGACAATCCCACATAAAATCGACTCTCGTTTCCATTGAGGCGCAGTGCTGTACGGAGTATTTGTCGTGTCGGTGTCATTTTCTTTCTGTCTGAACCAAATGATGTTTTCAGGGTGTAGCAAGTGACTTGGAGTGATTAGAAAGCCCCTTCCATTCACGATAATCGTAGCAAGGAGGCTCCGCGAATTCGTCCTAGAATGCTGCGAACGATATAACCAGCGACGGCCCATCACCATGAATAAAGAAATCTACCACGAAGGGTGGCTGATCAAATCTCCACCGACGAAAAGGATTTGGCGAGCTGTGAGTCATTTGATATTTTTTTAAAGAGCAAGACATCTCCAGTCCACAGCTCCAATCAACTCGATATCCCTCAGCGACCAATCGAATATCGAGTTTTAGTAATGCATGCCGCAAATAAGCGATTCGCACCTGACTGAGCCGTGGATTGTGCGACCAGTGCGCTACGTGAGTGAAATAAAGAAAATGAGCGGCAGCAGTCATCATATCTGAGTTCGATGGACTTGAACTGTTTTCCGCAGTCGCTGCGATAAAAACCATGTTCTAATGCTGCTCCGTTCGCGGTCCGTCACAAATCAAATCGGTGGGGGGAGTGTTTTTGTTATTGTCGAATGTCGCACTGCGGCACAGGTTTCGTTCTCATTCAGGTCTTCGATTGAATGCACTGGGATTCCAAGAAGACCCATTGGTGATTTACTATCTAGAAATGCACTACCGAAGGTGATAACATTGGATGACTTTTCTGACGAGCATTGCAATTATCAGCGCCCAGGCGGGGAAGCCATTAGACTTAAAATTCAATAACGTCAGACTATGCTGCCCGCAATGGGAAATAATTAAATTGTTGAATGACCGTGCTTTTGTGGCACAACGTAAATGAGGGCTGGGTGGGTAAGTGCTCTTCTCGGAGGTAAGAGAAGCCTCGTGGTATAGGCGCAGTGCCTAGCTTATGGAACACGATACTTTAGATCTCGTCAGCCAGGATAAGACCATTAGTCACAACGATGTTAGTAACCACTTGAGTGATTGATAGTTTGAAAGACAATGGCAGTTTATCTTAATGAAGTACAAGCTATTGTGTCTCGTCAATCAAATCAAGTCAAAATTGCTCTACATTTAGTGTGCAAAATCTTGAGAATTCGTATTAACTCAAACGACAACGGATCATATTTACTTTCATGATAAAAACGCTATGAAAGAAAATAGAATTATCAGAGGGCCCATAATCCATGTTTAATTCAAATTAAAGTAAGTAGCTCTTTGTTAACAGAACAATTGAGCTTACGAAAGTTCGTTATAACGTCCCTACTCTAAAGATTAAACAAATTTTTATAGTAAATTAACATGTTCTTTTAAATGACATCTATACAGATATTCATATAGTTTATAGTTGAATAAAAATCATAAGGATTAACGTGTTAATGATAGCAATTACAAAATTTAAAATGGAAGCAAACGTTGTATTGCAAATAGAAATCTGTGAACGATGGCTTGAACGATTTTCAGAGCTCAGGTTTTTAACGGATATATGCATCCAACAAAGTCTTGCCATAACTGGTAATATTATTCGCTGTTTGTCATTTATTCGGATGAATCTCCGTGTGGTTCGGTTTTTAGGGTCGCTGAGTTCATTTTGGGGATTTCTAGGACCAGTGTTGAATTTACACATCTATATTCCCTTCAACCCCTATTATCATCCGCAAGTTGCATCGTCATAGAAACCCCAAAAAAGGAATCAGCAACTCCAAAAATCCCTGCTTATGTTTTCATTAAATTTTTGCGTTGAATTATGTCTTGCCAGTTGTAAGACGGAATTTCTTTTTAAATCTACCAGTTAAGGGGTTAACCCTTTCGCGGCAGGTGCCGTCTATATACGGCAGTCACATGGTGTATCACATCAGCTGATGCCGTTTACGTACCACAGTCACTTTTGCTTCGCAGTGGTATGTGAAATAAAAAAGACGATTTCAAATCTCCAGAGAAAAACGACTTATAAAATTAGAGACAATACAACAAAATAGATGAGACATGAACATTGGAATTACAGTTAATGGCAAAAAAATAAATAACGTGGAGAAAATAAAGAGGACCAGATACCTCGCCACGAGTATAAATGAGAGACTGAGATTATCAGAAATGGCCAAGAGAGCAGAAAATATTTTGTAAAAGTGAAATTAATCTAAAACTGAGAACAAGATTACTAAAGTTCTATATATGGTCAGTGCTCCTGCATGGTGCAGCAGCCTAGATACTGAAAAAGGACATGGCGACAAATTGAGATCTAATACTTAGACAGTATGTCAAATGAAGAAATCCTAAATAGAATAAGATCGGCGTAAATAAAAGACGACAGAATGGTTTTGCCGTGAAATTAAAATCAGTTTTACAGGAGATGATAACCAGCGGCTTCTAGAGTACTTAGGTATCCTGAAGAGGAAAAATAATAAAATCCGAGAAAAGTATGTTAGATTACTCCAAGCCTAATTCCCGCCGCAGTTTTGTCAATGCTTTTCATAGAATAACAAAAAAAAATCGCAACTCAAAACAGATAATGTTACTACTTTGGTAGCCAGAACAAAAAATTTAGCAATTAAATGAAATCGTCACGACCAAGCATCAGCCGGACCGGACCGGACCGAAGCCCATTGTTGGTGTCCGATTTACAAAGTTGAACTAGATTCATGTTGCCAAAGTTAACTAGATCCATGGAATGAATACATGGTCAGAGATGGTCCAGTATATCAACCTGTAAATTCACCAAATGGTGCATTGGTCGTCCAGACAGTAACAATGCAAAACTTATACTTGGTTTAGGCAGAAAAGATTGCAGAACGCTTGTAGGGACGGTCACAGGACATAACACATGCGGCAAGCATCTGAACACCCTAGGGATCATCAGCAATTCAGTGTGTCCTTCGTGTGGGGAAGACGACGACAGTACGGAGCACTTCCTCTGTAACTGCCCGGCCTTCGCCCGCGCTCGCATGATGACGTTTGGCGCTGATGTAATGAGAATGGAAGACTTCAATTCTCAATCTCTATCTGATGTTCTTAGTTTCGTCAAGATGACTAAAAAATTCGGATAGGGTAGGGGACGAGTGCAATGGACTATGGTCTGAGCGCTGGAGGCTGACGCCCCCTTTCTTTCTAAATAATAATAAGCATCAGCCGCAAAATCGATTGTTTTCTGTTTTTTTCTAAAGCAGATTTTCTTTTTGTCCTTTGAAAAGTATTGGTAAAATCGCAGCGGAAATGTTTTCCAAGTTTGTTTTACTGTTTTACAAAGATTTTTATTTAACTTAGTTGTATGGGGTCAAAGTGTAGGCTGGCCAATCTATAACCGTAAAAAAATCTGAATAACCAACCAAATGCCACAGACTAAAGTAAATTTCGCTTTTGAAGTTATTTTCGGTAGATAAATTTAAGACTACCTTCGGGTGAATTTATCCAATGTCTGTTTATCGTAGTAGATGAATATAAAATATCTTAAATAAAAATTATCTATGCTGCTGAATACGGCCCTAAAAGTTACTTACGTGCTGCTCTATCTTGTAAATTTGCTTTACACAAACGACGTTGAACACGGATGCTCTCTCCTGGGTATCCCGAGGAATGTCTTCTAACGAGTTGCCTCTTCATTATGCCCCACACATTTTCAATTGAATTGGCGTCTGGCGTTTGGGATGGCCAGTGCAACGTTGTTATGTTATTTTCTGTTTTCCAGATCCTGCACAGTTAACTTCGATCTTTGGTATCGTTAAGTTGCGCGCACTGTTACGTTTTAAGAAACACTGAAATGAATTAGTATAGGTACCATAGGCACCATCGCTCATAGAAGAAGAGAGAGAGAGGAGTATCTTTTATCATCTTTGAAAAAAGGCGGTTCCTTGTTAAAAAAACTGAGAGTAACATTCGAAAGTTTATAATTAAAACTTAAAGGGTGAGTCACATATCGAACTGCATTCGAACGCCTAGTCTAGTTTGGAAAATCTCCCTTTTTAAAAATTATTAAATATTTTCAAAACTAACGATATAAATGATAAAAACGAGCACTGATACGTACTTTACGTGTACGAGTGGTCTAAAAAATATCGATGCTATGATACCAATCTGCGGAAAAGGTATTAAATAAACTTCCCGCAGATAGTGGAACACTTTTGTTAATGTTTAACTCAAGATTGTTGTGAGCCATGTGTGAAACGCGTCTAGACCTCTTTGAACAGAGAGATAGTCGTTGGTATTTCTCGTTTAACGGAATAGTTTAATATCATCAGCATAAATAAAGATTTCATAGGCTTTAAGTAAGTGAGTAATAGCTAGATAAAAAAAAACTATCCCAGGTGACTACCCTGCGGTACACCTGATGTGGCAAATAAAGATACTCCGAAAAGTGATTTGTGTTCCGGTGTAATAGTATTCAGTTGACAAATAAAGAGGAAAACCCAGATATTCTAATTTTAGTATTATTAAATGATGTAGCTTACCGAAAGCTTTGCTAAAGTCAATGTATATGCAGTCCTTTTGCAAACCCTTCTGGAAGCCCTCAATAACGAAAGGGATAAAATTAAGGATGAAGAAACCCGCGCACAAACAAGACGCACACAAATATTTAGGAGTATATAATCAACTCAAAAAACTTTTATGATGAAAATTTGGAATATCAAAGCCACTTTCCATTAAAAATTATTTTTTTTTCGAATATCTTTCACTAAGTTTTCTTATTTCAGAGATGGCGTCGAAGGTGGTTTACCCTAAAACAGGGTGAAATTCCGGGACAATTCTGTTTGGAGTATTATACTGATCGCAATTGCCGCAAATTAAAAGGTGTTATAGATCTCGACCAGTGCGAACAAGTTGACTCAGGATTACGTCTCGAGCATAGAAAACAAAAATTCCAATTTATGTTCGACATAAAAACACCACGAAGAATATACTACTTAGCAGCGGATACTGAAAGTGATATGCGCGATTGGGTCAATTGCATATGCCAGGTGTGCAATTTGCACGACTTTACAAAACAACAGCAGCAAGGAGATAGGCAATGTAAGTAAATAACAGAAATATAAATAAAATAAATAGAAAAATACAAATGCTTGACAAAAAAAAATAATAATTTGCAGACTATAACTTAGGTGAAAATGGGGAACCAATACAAAATGAATCTCTTTCGATCTCAGCAAGTGATAGGTTCAATGATACTCAGACAACTTCTTTGAACAACACATCGCTTTCTGAAATCGCAGAAAATCAATTAATAACTCCCGATGTGATCAGACGAACAGAACACATGTCGATTAACAACACATATCAGAACAATGATTCCTCTTATGTAAATACGGAATACTCACAAAGAGAAACTGTTCTTTGTGATAGCAGGCTTGACGGATCCTCTCTAGGACAACTACAAAACTCTGCGACTGCTAAGGTGCCTGTAGCTGAAAGTGCCAATATTGAACGCTCGCAGAGTTTTCGACAAAATTCCACTGATCGTCCTCCAATAATTCCTAATCATGCAAGGGCACAGTCACTAAACGATCAGTCGTCGACAAGAACATTAATTAATTCATCGGGAGTTGTAAAGAAGATTCCTGAAAATTTAGTGCTGAGCAATACCACAGTGGAGGGTAGTGTCGAACCTTCTCCGGCTCTAAGTACGTCATCTGGACCCTATATTCCAATTAGCGAATGTTTCTCCGGAAGTCCCAAATTTTTGGTAAATCGTTTATGCTCCTCTTTAAATATGATAAATTTATTAGTGTTCGATTCTAGAATGAGGATAATCCCCAGACACCATTAAACAATTTGGATCCAAAATTCTATGACACTCCTAGAAGCCATAATAACATCGGCCTAAATTTAACAAATGACCAGTCTTATTCCCCGAAAATTTACAATTGTCCAGTAAGTAGTCCATTCTCTTATTAAACAAATCTTTGTTATTTTGAAAATGTTTCTTGTTAGCCTCAAATTCGTCCAAGGAGTGGTCGTTCGAGCCCAACTGATTCTGAAAGTGTCTTTACTGATGACGAAGAATGGTCACATCCGATGCCTCTAAGGGAAAACGTTGGTAAGACACAAAATTTTATAACTATTGCAACGTTCTTTTTAAGGTTTCTTTAAAGATCGAAATATGCGACCATCTGATAGCTCTGTGGAAAATGATGCTGTGGTTTTTACCTATACGCAACGATTTTCAAAAGTTCCTGACGATGGAAAAACCGTAAAAAAAACGAATGTTAGCGATACTATTTCTGAAGAAGAAGATAATCTATCTAAACGTGGTAGTACAGAAGAGCCAACCGATAAAAAGTAGTTTAATATTTTATGACCACAAAAATTCTTATATTATTTTTACTTTTTCGTAGGTTGCGTGATGTTCCGCAGTTATCGGACACTGAGAACACTTCTCCTGCAATTGGTCCAAAAGACGCATCATCGGTAAGCCTAATTGTGAATCTTGAGTTATTGAATTTTTTATTATTTCCTTTTTTTTGTCCTCGTTTTGTTTGCCTTTCTTTTATTAACTTTAGTGCGTTGAGGAAAGTTATGACATACCAAGGTCACATCATTTACCATATTTTAACATGAGCCAATTTCGAGATCAGCCACTGTCTCCGGAAGGTACTATTGCGGCTTCTTCGACGCCAAATCTCATTAGCGATTCTGAGTCTAGGACTAGTACATTGAGTCGCACTTTGAATCGGCCACATTTTTATACTAATGCAGCCCCAAGTAAAGTTGAGGGGAACGTTTTTCGTTATGATTTTGTTGAACAGGTAATTACAAGTAATTTAAAGGGTAGAAATATACGTTCAGGAATTTATTTCTGATAGAAGTTAACAACAAAAATTTATTTGAGGATTTAACCCTTCTCTCGATTCTTACCTCATCCGAAAGTACAATTTACCGATCGATTTTAATTTCAAATTGAACTACTGAGCAAAAACTGAATTTTCAAATTAATAAATTGTTAGCCACTTGATTCATAATTTTCAATGAATGGTAAATATACCGAAATTATTATGTTTCTTTGATATATGCAGTTATTTACTTAGCCGAGTTTTATTTTCAGTCAAGTATATTTATATTTTGAGCAATTTTTTAATTGAAACTTTTAACGCTCGAACAATTTTTAACAAGATTAACCGATGAGGAAAAAGTTATAAAATTATGTTGCAGAGAAACAACGATCAAAAATGGATTTATAACTACAATTTTATATAGACATTTTTACTTATTTATGAAATCTCATACTATTGCATATATATATCCTTGTTGCAATTGCAACAAAAAAAATTGAAAAGATGTTTCATGTTTATGGTATGACTGAGATAAGCACACTAGATTTATATTTTATAGTCCTTTTATTTTCCTTATATTCCTTAAAAACTATAAACAAATAGAATTAATCTCCAAAATTCTTACATTTTAGACTGATGTGCCTCCGGTTAATCGGAGCTTGAAACCCAAACTTAGCTTTGAAGATAAGTCGTCCGCAGAACTAACTCCAAAGCCTCCTGTGCCTATTCCACCGGGGGTCACAGAAAAAATGTCCGCAAAACCGCCATCAATTGATAGAAAACTGAAACCGCTTGTGTTTAGAGTAAGCACCGAATTTAAAAGGGAGTTCCTAAATTTAATGGTATCAAAATTTCCAGACTCCAGAGCCGGCAATAATAACGACTTCCCTTCGTCGTCCGGGCATTCCGACATCTTTGGTTCTCTCTTCAGACACGGATTTCAGCATAAACCACAAAGAGTTTGAAACGCGCACTTTACCACGCAGTGCATCGATCCCAACCAATCCAGTTGCTACTCGGAGTACGTCAACTTCAACTTTATCCCAACCGAAGTCGCATTCTACGTTGCAATATTTCGATTTGGATGTGGCCAATCCTCCACCTCAAATTAACCGTGCGATATATTCGAACAACGCAACAAGCAGTCACGGCTTCAAGCTGGGCTCGTCCCTTGATGCAGCCGTTCGGCCACCAGTCAAAAGCAGTGTCGTCTACAATTCCGTAGATTTCGTTAAAACAGAGGCTTTCAAAAGAGTTCGGGAAGAATCGGAGAAGAACCGCATGAACAACTAAATGGTCTAAATAGCTACTTCCATAGCACCATATACTTTTATTGTTATCAAAGTGGAATTGCTGTGACTTGTAAATGATAATGCCTTAAAGTAGAGCAGACTACTTTTCATTTAGTACAAACTCTATCATACTTGGAAAATGAGAGTCGTTCAAATTTATCATGGATTTCTTCCAAAATCTTTCGAACATATTTCCTATGAATTTTATTGAATAGCATAAGTATTTTACCCGATGAAAGTGTCAAGAAACGAATTTTGGTTGCACAAAGCAATCATCTTCACATCTTCACCACCTCGCTGTAATCGGTTTCATCCGGCTCGCATGCGAGGTGTTTTATGTGAGTAGCAAACATTTAGCCGAACAAATAGCTTTAACATTTTACCATTTCTCTACTACTTTGCATTTACGAGAAATTATTTTTAAATCGCATTTAACTTAGCATGACATCGGTTAGATTTTTATCAGTAGAGACCTTTGGTGCCTCTAAGCATTAGCAAATTTCTTCTTATGGCTATAGAAAATGTTTAGGTGTTGAAAAGTGCTAACTAAATTGATTTTAATACATTATTCAAAAGCCATTTATTATTATCGCTGCATATATTATTATATATTTTTGTGCTATTTTTATATTTTGTAAACATATTTAATTTTTAATAATAAAATGTTACGCAAGACCATTTTGTCGCCTTTGATTATTGCAATTTTGGTTCATCTGGTTCAAATGCATTTCTTATAGTCTATCTGGTTTGTTTCTTTTACTTCTGTACTTAAAAACTGAAGCTCTGATTGTTGCTTTAATTTCGACAACATAACAACTTGTAGATACATATAAGTTGATATTTTTTACACAAGTAATCGTTGGAAAGTAATAATTTTGACATGATGAAATTTGTTGGGGTAATTATAGATTGATCGATTATTTCTATTCATTATATTTATTGCATTAAATATATCATCTTCGAAGGCCTGACGCTACTCGACGTTTCTTCCGGGCCTGGTGTTGACGGAATCCCAAACTTCTTCCTTAGAGAAGCACGTCACGGCTTAGCCAGACCGCTGTGGATCTTGTTTGAGAAATCTCTCCAGTCCGGGATATTTCCCGACTGCTGGAAGACGAGTCTCATTGAACCTATCCACAAAGCAGAGGACAAATCGAACATCAAGAACTATCGTCCGATAGCTCTCATCAGTGCGATTCCAAAGTTCTTTGAGAAACTTGTTACCTAACAGCTGAAGCCCTTAATCGACCCCATACTTGCCAATGAACAACACGGCTTTAGATCTGGTAGATCAACCTCCACCAACCTCGTTCTTCTGAACGATTACATCTTTCGCCATCTTGATGCAAATAAGCAGGTTGATGTGATCTACACGGACTTTGCCAAGGCCTTCGACAGAGTCAACCATCAGGTCTAGCTATGCAAGTTGAGGGCTACTGGCTTCGATGGACAGCTTTTGTCATGGATAACCTCCTATCTCTCTGACCGCAGTTATACGGTTGGTGTTGATGGTTCGACGGCTACTTCCTACTCTGCCGCTTCAGGTGTACCACAAGGCTCCCACCTTGGCCCGATGCTTTTCAACATCTTCATCAACGACCTACCAAC
Organism: Philonicus albiceps; assembly: GCA_963969385.1. Lineage (NCBI taxonomy): Eukaryota > Metazoa > Arthropoda > Insecta > Diptera > Asilidae > Philonicus > Philonicus albiceps. The sequence continues at coordinate 41,513,476 of OZ017772.1, read as the reverse complement.
TGTCTTCAAATATAGTCAGTCGCTACTGTATGCTGACGATGCGAAGCTTTACCGCTCCGTCGGCTCCACTGATGAGGCTGCCTTGCTCTAGCAAGATCTGGACCGGCTGGTTGTCTGGTGCTTGAATAACGCCCTTGAGCTGAATGTGGCGAAATGCAACAAAAAATTGTATGGGAGGGGTTACTATCTCAACCGATGGGAGTTACAGGGTACTTCGTAAATTCCAATTTTCCATGGTATGCACATCACTCCTACCTGCATACGCGAAAATATTTCAGCGATTAAAAAAGGAGTGAAGGAGGGATTTTACGAAAAAATTGCCCATTATGAACACATGTTGGGACACTTATTTACGAATCACCCTGTAGATAGTCTTTGGATAAACCTTACTTTAATAATGAAGCTTTTATTATTTGATAAATTATATCCGCATATCTAAAAGCAAAAAAAAGTATTTGTCATTACGCCAGTACGTGCATTGACAACATTTTTTTTTTTGTCTATATGGAACCCAATGAGAAAAACGCGCTCGGGAAAATTTAATTAATAGAGATAAATGTACCATACGATTTTAGCTCTGAAAAGTAAAGGAAAACTAACTAAATGGGATAGTTTTCCTAAATTATCGAAGTAAGAAGTATAAAGTTCTGTGTTTATGATGATCTCATCTAGATCTGGAATTTCGCATTGAATTGCATTTATTAAACGGTTACCAATAGAAAAGCTTTAAAAATTTGCAAAAAGTACAATACATTAAAATTACTCATCCAAATTTCAAGTCGTAAACTGAAAAAAGTATTGGATCCAGTTTTGATTCAACTTATACGGCAATGCAATTTAATCCTCTTCTTACAATATTATAGAGCTCTTTCATTATTACGAAATGTAATATGTATATCCGTCATAGGTAGAAAGTTATTTGAGCTTTCAACGTTCTTATGATCATTACCGGGCTTACGGCCACTTTACACTTTCCCAGGGGTTCCAAAAAAACACTCAGACCAGATCAGACGCCTTTTTCATTAAATATAGTAATTCAAAAAACTTAGCTTAAATTCGGGTATTTCTTATGCAATTGTTTACTCGACTCACCCGTCCTAATATTGTAAGCTTCTCATGATTTTCCATTCAGTTTCAGTCACATTATTCAATTAGCACACTAAAATAAAATTAGAGCTTTAAAAGACTTACTTGATTTGGAAATTAAAGTCAAATGCAAGTATCTAAAGGCAGATGGGAAATTCGTGGCCCACCCTTTATCCATATGCCTAAATCTATGAATTTAACAATGTTAGAACAAATATATCCACGTTTTTTACTTTACCTTATCTCAAAGAATATATCTAGGAATACTATCATAGGAACAATTTGTATTATGTGCTATATGTGAATGTTTGTCAAAAAATATCCCACCCGTTACTATGGAGTCACCCAGAAGTTATTTCAATAGTTAGGTAATTTAAATATTGTTATTTATACATTACGTGTACATTTACATTTATTATTTATTGAGTATTATAACTCGGATATTTTGTACATACTGAATTTCTTAAAATTTAGTTTATTGCGTTGAACGCTGTTAGTTTTAATGATATACATACATTTTAAAAATTGTTTTAAAAGATCAAGAAAAAAATTATTTTCTTTTTAGCTCATTTAAAGTTTTTAAGTTTTTGTTTTTTTTAATTTGAACCTCTGCATTTAAAACGGGAGATATTGTTTGAAAAAAGGTACTTTTATGCTCTTTTCCCCTTCTCACCCTGCATATCTTTGTTAATTTCTATAGTTAAGAAAAATCTACCACATAATTTTAAACTCTCAAACTCCTTATTCCCGTCAAATTAAGGAATCGGAATAATTTTTGGATTATCAAGCCACAGTTGCCACCACACAATTGTTAACTGGTCGAATGGTTCGAACTTACCTAATTGTTCACAAGTATATTGCTGATGATGCACAACTTAATAAAATAATAAATAAAAAACACCAAATGCATTATATTCAGTATATTAAGACATAAAATGTTATTCGTTACATTGCTTGCTTAAATCAAATTGAGTAATAAGATAAATAAATTAGCAGCTAAATATGCCTAGCCAATAAACTATTATAAAAGAGTTATTTAAATTGTCTTTACATTTCCATTTGTATAATATCTTAACTTTAGCCATTTTGCCCTTACACTTCGTTTACGAAATAGCATAACTCGAAACCACTTCAGATCATATAGTTCTGAAGATAATTCAATTCAGTTGATTTTCTGCAAAATAAACAACTTGAGTACATATAACTTCTGTACAACGTACGAGGATCAACTCTAAAGATAAACAAATATCGAAATTTTCAGGGTCAGTGCAACGTTTGTGCTATAATTTTTCAACTAATATTAGATTAACTTAAACTCAACAAAAAATAGCAACAATAAATGCGGCAACAAAAACACGAGGAAAGGGGTATAATTTCCCAAGAACTTTTGCAATCGATTTGTAGATTTTAATATCAACTAAACGTTGCTTAGTGATAAAAAAGGGTTATTTGAATTCAAGTTATTGCCTAACTTTATTACTGTAGCTTATTGCATTCTACCTGTGTGTATTTTCACATAATTTAATGTGTAATATTTAATTTGGATGAGCCCAAGTGTGCTATATACGTTTTATTTACAAAACCGCTCGGAAATTATCTACTTAACGCTGTGACAAACAAACAAATTATTTTAAATTAAAAACGCTAAATGTTTAAAAAAAAATTAGATTGAATAGTCAAACCTGGTTCAAAGAATTTAATTTTTTAATAAAATGCCCAATTAAGCTTTTACAATTGTACAGTCAGCTTTATGAAAAACTGAATTTTTTAACTAAGCATTATCATTTAAATATTAGTGAATTTTATTTATAAAAGCACAAATTTATAAATACTTAAAAAAGAAAGCTAATATGCTCCACATAAAACTAAGGCTATCCGCGCAAAAAGCGCTCAACTTCTTCAGTATAAACTTAAATTAATTTATGTTATATGATTTTAATTTACTATATAAGTGTAACTTTGACTACTATTCTGAATTAAAGTTATGCGTTTCACATTTCAATATTTTGGTAGATCATTGGCATTTAATTTCAGTCCCAACAGTCTTTTATTTATTTATTTTTTTTTCTAGTACATATTTCTGAAACTTGCTGCACTCGACCTATACCGTTTTTATGACCAGCAATTGATACATTGCTTTAAAAATTCTTTGCACGCTTATTTTTAATTAATTCAATCCGAAGCAGGTTACACGAGTATAATTCGATGACTATTACTATTATTATGCTGGGTGACATGGGCAGTTCTTTCTCACTGATTATTAGTGTTCGGCTGACGTTAAGGGCCGTCTTATTTGCATTCATTCAAACTATTCAGTGCTGGAAAATTGAATAAAACCTTCCGGATAAATTACATATTTAAAACAAGAAGATATAAGGAGCATATATCGCATATTGAGTAAATTAAATAACCTTGTCTTCGCATAACATCGTGCAAAGCAAAAAGCGATTGCAAAAGCGCACACACTCCTGCAGCACACAAGTACCGGAGTTATCTAATTATTAATCTTTTATTTCTACAAATTAAATTTTGAATTCCGTAACTGGTATAGGTCATTGAGAGCATTATATTATAACGTATTCAGATAAAATTTGTTTATTGACAAAATTTACCCTCAATTTCGGAAAAACTGTCGGTGGGCTGTTGGGCTGGTATCTTCATTCAAACAGGTACGTATGTACGGATTGGATTGGTATCTATTGTAGATTCATGAGAAGAAAAAGGTGAGTGCTTGCTGTTAATTATAAGCTATATATGCTGTACATCGCTAACATAAATAAATAGAGGCAATACGTAGCTTTGTTCTAGCTAGATAAGTAAGTTTAATAAATACCTAACTAAATGTATTCCACTCTGGTAATTTTATAACCATACCGTCAAAATCCTTTCTTCAGACTCGCAACTTCATTACATATCTCAATTCTATTCTTTGGAATTCATATTAGTTCAATTACTTTTAAATTAGTTTTAGAACTAGCAATGTAACTTTTTTTAACTAACTAGACACTTTTAAAGTATCAATAAAAAAACCCATATTTTTATAATTTTTATGAGGCAATAAAGAGAGGAGAACAAATATTATTTTATTCATTTTTCGATAATTTCTCGCGTAAATACAGCGATTTCAAAATCAGTAAAATTTTTCGTTTGGTTTTTATTTATTGGGGTCCATTCAAATAATACGAAAGCAAAAATTAATCACCCACCTTTCAGCGAAAGTAAGCACAACTCTTATTCGTCTTCACACGTTCGTAAGCAATTATATAATTGAATATAGATTTTTTCAAATAGTAATGATAATTAATGAAACAAGCAAAATACAAATAAATTTTACATGAATAGAGTTTGAGCTCTCCCAACGGAGGTAGGTTTTCTCGAGGCTCTCAAAATAGGCGCTTGTTTCAGTGATAATCTCTTCATTCGATCCAAATCTCATACCGCCCAGCCATTTCTTCAGGTTTAAAAACAGGAAATAGGCGCATGGACTAAATCTGGAGAATATGCTGAATGGGTGGCAGTTCGTAGCCCAATTTATGAATTTTTGCCATGGTGACTACACATAATAAACTTTTTTCAATTTTCGTTAAAATTCGTCTATTAATAGACGAGAGTAGTGTCGCATTTAAAATTACTGCGCGGTAAATTCAAAAAGCCACTGACTTATAAATCTGCCCTCGTACATTTATTAAGAGTCAAAAAATTGACGGATATGCATTTCCACAGTAAAAGATGTTTACTATGTACTTTAAAGGTAGGCAATAAAATAACTTCTCATATAGAAGCAATTTTAAATTAGGATATTTATAAGATCTGGAAATATCAAACACTAGTTGAATTTTCTAAATGGCTGCTTTTAAATTCGTTTCAAACAAATGTGAATCCCATCGAATTCAAGAACAGGGCAATATAGGAATATGCTTACATTTTTAAAGTTACAGATTAGCAATCACTGTTAATTGATTGAACAAGTTAGTTTGGTATCCGAAATACTAAATAATGAAAAAAATGAATAAATCTGTGGCTTTGGGTTTAGATTAGAGTCTAGGAGTTTTATTTCACTAAGTAAAGAGCAAAGTTTTACTTTTTAAAAAGCAAATTGTAAAGTTGTACCTATTGTGTGTAGTTACTTATAGTTTACTTGAATTTTACTTATTATAATAAGTAAAATTCAGAATTTCCTTAACTTTACCCGTGTATTTGCGAGTTCCAATAGGAATTTGCGAAACTACTACTCAGATATGTACATTTTTACTACTATTATACAAGTAAAAGTTAAAATACTTTTTACTATGTATTTAAGTTTGAAATTTTGAAAAGTTATGGTTTCTCCCGTAATTTTCTATATTTTCCCATAATATATTGGTGAACATTATGAAAAAGTTTAAATTAAAGACTTCAAGAGAGAATTTCCACCTGATTTCTGTAATTATTCTACACAATTGCTAAAGAAATGTTTTCTACTTTGATTTTTCATTTAAAAAGAAAATGTGTGCTCATCAAAACTATATTTAACTGAAATTGGTTCATTTCAAAGGCTATTGAAGAATATTTTAGAATAAAGATGTGGAAACAGCTTTAAATTAAGGTATTTACGTAATTTACAACGAAATTTTATAGATATATGCAAAACTTTGTGAAAGAAAAGTGTAACTTTTTGAAATATCAAGCGACTGACAAATTTTGTTTGCATGTACATCACTTTTGACCACAAATAAATATACTCAGGAAAACTTTCCAGAGGTCTAACGTAGAAGTCATCCAATTTAAATTTTTTTTTATTGTTTGTAACATAATAATGAAGTAAAATTAAAAACTTATTGTTTTCATTAAAAATAAATATCACAGCATATGCATCTTTGTCTAGAACCCTTAAATCGGCTCCTAGACATAAGACAATCATTTTTAACTATGATGAAATAAAGCATTTATTACACTAGCCAATCGGTTGTTTGCTAACCTAATCACCTGCCAAACCCTTCTGCCGTCTTTGTCATAAAATATAAGCAAAGGGAAACTCCAGTTCCTACTTGGAAGTTTACGCAATACTTGAACGACCTCTTGGCATCTTAGTTAAGCGCCAAACAGAATAAAATCACATCTCAAACATTTTACTATGTATGGCAATTGAATCGAAAAGTAATTGGGAAAAAATTATTATTAATTAAATTTTATTATTATTAAAAAACTTGTTCGCTTTATCAAGAATAATGTAATTTATTTGAATAACCTATTGTAATGACTATGAATTAACGACCAGTATTCTGGAATCTGCCTAAATCGAATCGAAAAGAGCTTACAGAGGCACTTTTTGGATAAAAATTTGTCAATAAAGTTCTTAAAATTTTTAGAAATTCATTTCAGTTACCTTTGATTTCATTAAGTTTCTCTACACCACATAAAACGCGAAACTAATTTGATTAAATTTGTCTATCGAATTATTTTAACCACTTCGGCTGAAAAAATGAACTCAAGTCAAAACCAACTGAAACGAATTTGCTACAAATTTATGAAGGCTGAGGAATTCCAATTCAAAAGAATCTTTTGCAAGCTCTTTTCGATTCGATTCGTGCGAATTCCAGAATAGAGGCCAGAAAGAAATCAATTTTTGAATAATTCCTTTCCAATTATTTTTTAATTCATTTGTTAATAGCCCCGAATTCCGTACTTTTTTAAATGGACCGATAATAATATTGCTAGTTCTAAATCCTAGCTGAAGAGTAATGAAATTAACGAATTTCAATTTCAATGAACTGTAATTAGATGAGAATTATATTTCCAAAAGTAATGACTAACACATTATAAGCTATTTATGTTTGTGCTAAATGAACATATTTCTTCGACAATACTTTGAGCATGAAATACGAAAATTTGTGAAGGGAACTTAAAACGAAAATGCATTTTATACGGTTTTTGTTTTTTATCAGTGTTTACAAAATGGTCCACCACGGTGAGCGAACAAACGTTTACCAAAGTCTGTTGTGGTAAAACTTTAAGTCTAAGTAACCTTGATCAGTGTATCCTTCGGAAGACACGTGCGACTCAGCGTCGGTGTTATCAGTGGGAGAAGCCTTCCCAATTGGTCGATTTATTTTTACCACGCCAAAACTTTCTGGCTGCTCCTGATCAAATTCCATTTTGTTGGTCGGTGTCACCGCCATCCCAACATTATACGACAAATTCTTGAGCCCCGTGTGTTGTTTGTTCATAAATGCAGGCTTTTTGATATTTTCGCCATCGCCAATATTCTCTTCATCGTGATCATCTTTTGGAATTTCAGAATTGTCGCCACCTTGCTGCAGGTCTTCATGCATTAGACCATTTGTCGGCTGATCAGGCTGATCGGGCTGATCGGATTGGTCAGCTGTGCTCTGGGCTTCTTCGGTTTGATTATCATCAATGTGCAGATTTTCAATTTCAACACTAAGGGAACTCGCCTCTTCAGACTGCTCGTCGGCTTTTTGCGAAGAAGCTTCACTAAAATATTCATAGCGCATTAAGCATTTTAGCTAATTAATTGCTATTACTTCTTAAGTTTAGCGGGACATATCTGGATATTGAACTCTCTTTGCTTCTTGCTTTATACATGGAAGTGCAAATTAAACATTCAGTGTGTGATTTTGATAACGTTACGAATATTTGAATAGAGGCACCACCATAATTCTTTTATATTTATTCATAAATTTACCGTACCCATAAAATATAAATTAACCTCATTATCTGTAACTGATTATTTTAAAAAATGTTGACCTTTTAGGAGATAAAGGCGGATTAACGAAGTGGATAAAAAGTATATGAGCTTTCCGCAACATCTCTACAGCTTACATTTCTAATGAATATTTAAATTCGCTCTGCTTTCTTTTGTAGTTAAAGAGTTATTTCAGTGAATAATAATCAAAATTATAAAATAACAGATTACTTTCAAAATTATTAACACTGTAATTATAGGAAAAGACTGTGATTATCATTATTATTACTGGATAGCTAATTCTAATAATAAAGAAGCTAAACTTTAATGCCAATTACATTGAAATGTATAATGACAATTTCATCATTAATTAAATTTTCCATTAAGTACAATAAAGTAAAGTAATTAATTACCTCTGCGTCATTAATCTTACAATTACAATTGTAGTAATAATAGTGAAAATTTGAATTAATTACTTTTAAATAGAACTTGACAATAATCGCAATATCAATATCAGGAGAGATTTATTTTGAAATAGAAATAACGATTAGTTAAGCCAAAAACACAGTTTTATATCATAAGTGTGTTAAATTCTCAGATGCTATGGTTCCGAAACTCCATCAGAGTGAACGAATCGAACTACGAACTACTACGATATTGGGCCAGTTTCCGTGGACCGTTGTGTCGTGACAATAAGTCTCTGTCCCCTCTGTAAAGTTTACCTTATCAGCTATGAGCTAATCCCAGTTGGATAAAACTCATTTCTACCACTTTTGCTTTCCGATTGCTTTTTTTGAATATTTGATAAATCATAAATTTACTGTTCTTATAAACTCCCAAAAGGACAAGAACCGATTTATTAATTATAAACAATTTTTCACATTCAATCATATCGGAATAGTGACTTTTTTATCAATGTATAATTTGAACATAAAGATCAGTTCAATAGAAAATAAATTAATAGATCAAAGAGTGTGAGAGTGGAAACAAGCACAATATTTGAATTTAAATCACACAATTTGTGCAAGCACAAAACTAAGTTTCGCATTCAAGTCGGTCACAACTCTCCAGAGAGTGTACATTGCTCAAAGTCTAACGATAAATGCAATATAATTGCAAGTTAAAAACATTGCTCCATATCATTGCTCTTTAAATAGATACTTTGTTTATTTTTCTCCGCGGCAACATTTCGAATGGTTTTAAATTTCGCTTTGTTATATTTTCTAAATTATTTGTAAGCATTATGCCTATACTTTAAACATTGGGATAAATTATTCAATATACAATATTATTTAAAGTGTTCACACCCAATATTGTGCCATTTGTGTAAAATTTTACTAAAATACGTCCAATTCTAGATATGTCCCCTATCAAACACACATCAGTGCTTTATGTGCTCCTCAAACTAAGTGCGGCAGATTGACAAAGAAACAAATATGCTTTCAATAAAATAGGCATTTTGCGTATTTTTTTCTCTTGCCAAACTGTTATAATCAATTTCACATCACACAAAATGCATAATCACTCGCAAAACGTTCATTTCTTGAAGATATAGAAAATTATAAAATAAACGCCGCAAACAAAAATAATAATAATAATAATACAAAAAAATAGCCAAAATAAATTTTATGTTTTTATTCTTTTAATGTTATTTGTACAAAATGTTTAAAACTAGAAAGCAAAGTAAATAGAAAAAGGGAGAAAGTACAAAATAAATACAATTTAATAAATAGTCCGATTTGTAAAAAACAAAATAATATATAAGAAAATATAACGAGCACAATCACAACAAAAAGAACCATAAGTTCAAATTAGAATTTAAATAAAAATATATTACGACATTCCTTGAACTAAAAATTAAGTTTCTGTTAACGATTTTTCAATCCATTATAACTCTGAAAAAAGAAAACATGAGAAATCATAAGTGAAGTGGTGGATGGCAAGAAGCTAGCCTTATTGCTAATGCGTCTAATGATAAATGATAATATGATACAATTATACTTAAGCTCGAACTTTAACAGTAAATTGAAAAATTAGTAGTTAATAGAAAACAAATATGTACCTGTTAAGCTCACCAGTAGCTGTTGTTGCATTGTTGTGAATTATCTGCAAGAGAAAAAATGAAACTGTAGTAGCAATTTAAGAAAAATTATCATATTTGGTTTGACAATAATATATAACGTATAATTAATATTTTGAGAGAATTTATTTGCCAAGATTCGAAGAATATTCTCATAATACTTTTTGAGCTCCGTAAGCGTTCGAAATCGACACCTATTTGCATAAACGCGTGACGTTAATATGCCCCATAGGTCATCTATGGCTGGCCAGTCATTTATGCGCTTCCTGATGATCATAAGCCAGGCCCTGACGGTATTCCAGCCACAGTACTTAAAGAGTACGCTCTTCACTTGATTGGACCCCTGACCTCACTCTTTCAACAATCTATCACCCAGGATTTTTTCCTGCCCAGGTGGAAAAACCCCTTTATCATCCCCATCCATAAAAAGGGTTGCAAGAGTGAGATCTCCAACTACCGTCCCATTGCCAAACTCTCCTGCATACCTAATATCTTTGAAAGTATCATTTACGACTGATTTTTCTTTCACTGTAAATCCATTTTTTCCCCGTTCCAGCATGGTTTCCTAAAGGGCAGATCGACTACCACGAACCTTACCGACTTCGTCTCTAAAACACTGTGTGCTCTGGAGAATGGTGACGAAGTTGACGTCATTGCTACTGACTTCAGCAAGGCGTTTGATAAAATCTCTCATAAATTAATTCTCTTCAAACTACAATCCCTTGGCTTCAATCAGCTCTTTATTTCCTGGATGAGGTCTTATCTTGAATAACGCCAGTACAGGGTCCTTTTCTGTTCCTCTTCCTCGAACTCTTTTGTGGCCAACTCGGGGGTCCCCCAGGGTAGCTACTTAGGGCCGTCGCTTTTCATTCTGGCCATCAATGATGTCGAATGTGTTATTCAGCACTCGGACATTTCTATATACGCCGACGATCTCCAATGGGATATCCTCTACCTCTGATTCCCGACTGCTTCAGGTTGACCTCGACAATTTTATTATTTTTAACTTTAATTTTAATCTTTTTTGTAAATTTATTTTACTTAAATTTATTGTAGCTTGTAATAAGCGATAAATAAATGAACTTTGTATAAGCATCAGATTTTTTTTTTCATTCAAAATGTCGAATTTTGATTTACTTCTTTAATTTGACGAAATCTGCTGCTGAAGCGAATCAATTGCTTGTAGAATCACACAGTGAGGCTACCTTAAGTGAGAGAAGTTGTGAGTGATTTCAAAAATTTAAGAATGGTGTCTTCTTCTGACATCGAAAATGAAAAACGAGCAGAAGGACGAAGTATACGGACACGCGGAATTGAAAGTATTATTGAATGAAGATTCGTGCCAAACGGAAAAAGAACTTGCATTTACATTAGCTGTAACTGAACAAGCAATTTCGCATCATTTAAAGTCATTTCTTTCATCATATAAATTATTATTATTGAAATTATGGTTATTTTTTAAACAGTAAAATTTATTTATTTATTATTTTTTCAAATTATAGTCAGCTTAAAGTTCCTTGAAAGCCATTATATATATATATATATATATATATATATATATATATATATATATATATATATATATATATACATATATATAATTATAGCTTTGCTTATAATTGAAAGTAAATTCAAAATTAATAATGGAAAATAAAATTATAATATAATATTTTTCAATTCAATTTCTTGTAGTTAGGTATAAATAGATAAGGCTTTGTCTAACAATTGAAAAAAAAATATGAAAGCGCAGAAAATTTGTCAGATTTCATATCATTATTAAATTACATAAAAAAAATTTACAAAATGTGTTAAAGTAATATTCCTCAATCAGTTTGGTGATGAAATATGTATTTTAAAGTTGGTTGGTATATTAAAACGTATATAAATTGATTACTCAGAATTCAACAATATTATTTTTTAAAAAAATAAATAAAAAAGGTTGAATATATGGCTCATTCCAATAACCGGAATCATTTTAATGGCATCTTATTAATGTTGTTATTATAAAGGACATAACAATTTTATATTCAAATAAAACACAGAATAATTGAGATATTGGGCTGAAATATATTCCAGGTGCAGTAGACATGTTACATTTAACTATGGAATTCTATCTTGTTCATACAACCACCGTGAGCACGTTTGCAACAATCGATTCTTTGGAGCCAATCTTACACCACACTTTCACACATATCGGCCGGAACGATGGCAATTTAGCGTTCGGTATTGTCTACAGAAACATATTTCTGGAAAAAAATAGTTACAAAAATATTGTAAAAGAAAATTACCAATACAATGCAAAGAAAACAAAAGAATTCAAAGTCAGTAGAATACTTTCACAAAGTCATAGAACTTTGTTGTCTCTCTTTCTAAGTGTTTTCAACAACGGAATTGAAACACCATAAGGACTTAAGAGGAAAATATCTCAGCTCTGAAATAAGGTCTGTTCCAAGAATATATGTATAAACCCATGATTTTTCCGTGAATACAGTGTCCAAAGGAATGGAAGCAATTACTCAGTGTAGTATAAGTAGCAAATTCATAAATAAATAAGTATATAATGCTTAAATATACTTGCTTTACTTGAGATTTGTAAAGGATCTAGTCCTTTACCTTTTTATATTGCCCCATCTTTTATTTGCATTCCAACACCAATTGGATGCCTATTTGTGCAGAAATCAAGTTCATTCCCGTGAAAATATATGAAATGTTTCCTACCCAAAGACCGTAAGGTAATCCATCGCATAAAAATGATAACATTTTTCCATTCTGGTAAAATAGTCTCTTTGGGGATATCATCAATCTTAATTTCGCAACATTGAGGCGTTTCCTGGTTGAGGAAGACCTACCGCCTACCGCACTTAACTATTAAAGTATCCTTAGTTGCGGGTAGGCCTCCATACGAATATCTAACCGTCGTCGTAAAGCACACCCAAATTATTATCGTTACTCATCCTATTTTAAAGTCTATTTTGGCCGGCATACATTGCATGTATTTATTTCGTCAGAAATGAGGGGGAGTGTTCTGCCATATTCAAAAAGAGTCCACAGCCTGAAAAACATTTGACATGTTAACGAGCTGCGGAAAAGACCGAGAACGGTTGACCAATGGAGCGAATAGTGACACATGCAAGCAGACAGATTAATTACGTCAAGGCACGAAAGGTGAGGATTTCACTTGTTTTCACTTTCTACACATTCTGCACCACCGTAAGACAATGAGAGACCCTATTGTGCCCGCCCAGCACCTGCTCTTTTTGCGGAATTACACAAAAGCCAAAGGACCCCAACCTGGTCAGTTGGTCAATCGATGGTTTGGGTCGGCGTTAATTATCGATCGGATGCAGAATTTGAAAATGAAGTAATTACCGTGTCGCTCACTTAATGAAATGCTCTTCTTCTAACTTTTGTTCACAATATCCCAGATTGTTAGAGTATTGACCTTCCATAGGCACAGCGGCACGCGAGGATATTATAACATCGTTGAACAATTTGGAACACACCTCTTGAAACGTTTTGAGATTCTTGACCTTAATTCGTTAATGGCCATTAAAAGATCAAATCTGAAAGGAAGCAGGCTCTTTTAAGTAAATCGCAGTACTGCCTTCCTGACATGCTTCCGCAGTTTTGTTACAAAATTATAAAGACACTCAAAGAAACATTTTTACGACTTCTAAAAGGAAATGTTGAGGTATTTTCTTCTAGAAAAAGTTATGAAAACTTCTAATTTTTTTATGTAAAAAGAATTACATGTTAATAAGAATAAGTATGCTTTCCGAAATCACAAATTTCAAATGTTCCACAATCTATGATATCATTTAATGTTCTATTCACAAAAGTTACTGTTCGGATATAAAATTCTATTTAAAATTATGTTTTTTTTTAATTTGTAAAGAAATAAAGCTTCAGTCCACTGCATTGACTCGTCTTACAAACCGCGAAATAATATTTGCAGAAGGCAACATAAACACTTACCGTGCCTCAGTCAATAATTTTGCAAAAAATGATTAACTAATATTTTCCAACGGAAAGAGTGACCGAAAAATTAGTCTCTCTTTTAGGCCTGCATAGCTTTTTAAAGAAGTAAATAAATTAATGCAACAAGGCATAATCATTATTGTAAGCTGTATCCGCGTTTGCTATTAGTTTACGCCTATCAACCCCTTCACATCGAAAAACTTTTGCGGTAACTCTCTGTATTTAAGTAATTTTTTTAAAATAAGCTTGATCTTAAGAGTCCAAATAATAAAATATAAATAAACAGGCGAGATCTCCAACAACGCGAAAGATTGCTATGATTTGAAGCTGTAAATGACGTTTTGAGGGTTAGCATATCCTCCAGATCAAATCCTTATGAATTTTAGTTTGAAAAACTTTTCCAATCGCTTACGTTTACATTCAAGAAAATCAAATCATAATTTTACATGTAAATTAATGATTTTGCAACATCAGGAATGTTGAATTGGAATAATAATTCAAAAATCTTTACCGTTAACACGTTCGCTGCAAAATTAAGTTACCCAATTCGTAAATGAGAAATTTTCATAGGAGAAAAAAATCTTTAAAATTCGCTCTAATAATAATAATAATAATAATAATAATAATGTCCATTGTCCAACTCTATAGGGTTATGAAGAACTCTTAAAAGAAGAGGGAGTATAATTTTCTTATTTAATATTTATAAAAAAAACTTATACCTCTTCGTTATTCAGTTTTTTCCCAAATCTGTAGGTTCATTAGTAACTTTAATAAAAAAAGACGTACCCTCTATAAACTATTCAAATTTGACTCTTCTATATAAATCAAAATTGAACATTGCTTTGCTTTTTCATTTAACCAAACCTACACTACTTTCATCTGTCACCTAATTTTACTCTGGAATTATTTTTTCAGGTTCTTTCTTCATTTAAAGGCTAAAAACCAGTTAATTTATAAACACTATTCAATAAATTGAATACCTAGTAAAACAGTAATGTACCTGAAGTTTGAGCATTTCCATAAAAAATACGGTCTAAATGAATTTTTGTAATTGGATTTATTAAAAAACATATTCAGTATGCTCGTATTTGACAAGTTTTAGCCTATTTCCTGAATTAAATTAAAATCCATGATAGCCTTGTTTTTAAACTTTATTGTGCCAAGAGCTAAAATCAATAAAAGTAAATTTAAATTATTTTATAAATAAAATTATTTTTACAGAACACAATATCGAGCGTTGTTCTTGAGTTGTCTGCAAAGATTTCTTTTTTATGAATCTTAATTTTGTCAGGTTACAAGTTTTACCAAAATATTTGTCCCCTCTTTTTTGTTGCCTCTATCCGTCAGCACTATTCCCATATCTAAGACACTACATTTACCAACACACATTAGTCAAACTTTAGATTTTAGTAACATTTCAAAGCATGTAAAAGCAATTAATGAAAAATTAATAATATATGAACCTACCTCAGCCATACTACACATAGGACGTGGGGCCGCATACCTTCCGACTGGTGAGCTCTGAATTTGCGGCATACCCGTTGGTGATGCCTTTGGCTGTGGCTTAAGTTTCCTTTTCTCGTCATTAGTAAATTGCGGCCCGAATAGTGCTGTGTTAGGACTAAATATAAATTAAGGTTAGATATAGTGATTAATTGGGAAAAAATTAGCTTTTAATTGCAAGAGGCATGTACTTCAGAAAGTAACCATTCTCATGTTAGCACAAATTATTAAATAATACATATCCGTTTAGCACATGCTGGAGAAGGATAAAATTAGGTACACTATATTACTACAATGTTTTAGTAATTTTCCTCATATAATCTACTCGTCGATCTCATCGTGAACAACGACTGACACTGATAAATGATAGTGGAAATTCAGTTATTATCAGAGTTTTCGAGGATCGTGTTTTCAAATAATGTTCTTTGGTTCACTTAATGGCAATTTCGCTAATAGTGCACTATAAATTTTCTATAAAACTAGTGTCGTGTTGTGAGGAAACGGATTTTGTGTTTTGTAGAACTAAAAGACGAAGAAATTTAAATTATTTATTTTATATAAATATTATTAAATTGGTCGTTTTTCGAAATAGTTATATAGGATATTTAATAATTTAAAAAATAAAACTTGTACACAAACAAGAAAAAACTAAACTAAATTTTAAAAATTTAGTTTCATAATTATATACCCGCCAATTTTAAATGAATTTCAAACGCAATAAATATTTTGTTCGTTCCTCGTATAGAGATTCTTAGGTTCTTTTCCTGCAGATTTAAGTTATACCGGGTTTTCCAATAAGAGGTGTTATTTTAAATAGCCCGCTATTTCGGTAGCTGTCACTTTTGAAGCTGTTATTTTTTGGCATTTGACAAGTAGAAACTACGCCATTACTAAAAATGGAACGATACACGCTTCAACAACGCATTGAAATTATTAAAATTCACTACAAAAATGGTGAAAATGTTGCAGTCACAGTTCGCAAAACTAAAGCATTTTTGGGTCGTCGTGAAGCACCTTGTCGGACCGCAATACAGAAATTGGTGGAAAAATTCGAGCTGTTGGGACAAGTTAGTGATGTGAAGAATAAAAGCCGTGCACGTCGCTCAAGAACAACTGAGAATATTGCTGCTGTAGCCCAAAGTGTTGAAGAAAACCCAGGTTTGTCCATTCCTCGTCGTTCTTTGGAATTGGGCATTCCACAAACGTCATTACACCGTATTTTGCATAAAGACTTGGGTCTTAAGGCTTATAAAGTTCAGTTAACACAAGAACTCAAGCCGGCCGATCATCAACAACGTCGTGTCTTTGCTGATTGGGTCCTTGAAATGCATGAAAATGATCCGGAATTCCATCGAAAAATCATCTTGACTGATAAGGCCCATTTCCACCTCGGTGGCTACGTCAACAAGAAAAATTGTCGCATCTGGGGCTCGGAAAACCCAAGAGTTATTGATGAGAAGCCTCTCCATCCTCAACGTGTGACTGTTTGGTGCGGTTTATGGTCCGGCGGGGTGATTGGACCTTACTTTTTCGAAAATGAGGTTGGATCAACAGTGAATGGATTGCGCTATCGAGAGATGATTAATGATTTTTTATGGCCGGAGTTGGATGGTATTGATCTGGACAACGTTTACTTTCAACAAGACGGCGCTACGTGCCACATAAGCAACGAAACCATTGATCTTTTACGGGAAAAGTTTCCGGACCGTGTTATCTCTCGAAGAGGTGATCACAATTGGCCACCGAGATCTTGTGATTTAACACCTTGCGACTTCTTCCTTTGGACCACGTGAAAGATAAGGTCTACGCCAACAGCCCAGCGTCGATTCAAGACCTCAAAGATGGAATTCGTGAGGCTATCGAGGACATAGGGCAGCCACTTTGCGATTTGGTTATAGAAAATTTCATGAAAAGGATATGGTCCTGTAAGCGTGGTCGTGGTGGCCATTTGACTGATGTTATTTTTCGTTATTAACGGCATACCTTCCTCTTTATTATGAAATAAACATGCGATCATTTATCTCAAAAAATGGCATTTTTCTTTGAATATCAAAATAACACCTCTTATTGGAAAACCCTATATATTTAGAATTTCCATTTAGGGAAAAAAAATTATATTTATATTTTCATGAACTCATTAACAACGTAAAGTAAATAAAAAGAACTAAATCATAATATAATAAATAAATAATGTAAAGTGAATAAAAAGGACTAAATCATAATATAATAAATAAATAATGTAAAGTGAATAAAAAGGACTAAATCATAATATAATAAATAAATAATGTAAAGGGAATAAAAAGAACTAAATCATGTAATAATGACAAATAACTTGAGTCGAAGTATTTTGAGAATGATTTGAAATGAAAGAAATATTAAAATTAAATTAATAAAGAGTTCTATTTTAAAATATTGGATTACGTACTCTTTTGAAATATAATTTACAATAAATGAAAAATAGTTTTCCCCCAATATTTAGAAGTTAGAAAATATATAAATGAATAAATAAAATATAGATAATCTCGCAAACTTTTGAGTACTAAAAAATGACTCAAATATTGCTTGCGTGCTATAAAGAAATAATGATTCATTCAAACCCTAAAAATTCAAAAAATCGCCCACAATATTAAAACTCAGTCGAGGAGGGTTGAATGAATTAATTCAAAAGTTAGAAACACAATAAATTATCCAAATCTGTTAAGACCAACCATAAAAAGTTTGCGTGTAGACAATAGACTTTTTAGGTATATATAATTCTCTCCTCATCTATAAAACTTACCACTTAACCCCTTCCCTTAAGACTTTTTTGCAAACCCCCACCCAAACGAATTTTCCTTTCAATTAATTTCGAAGTTTTTTTTCGATAAGTAAGATCTATAACATCTTGACACCCAGGCCCATCATCTAAATAGAACACGACTATCAAAGTCTGAACTTTTACAAGTTTTTAAAAGCAGCACCAAACGATACCAATTATTAAAGTTTGGTCGATAATTGAACAGGGAAAGCGTAATACATAGAGCAGCGTCACAAAAATAAACGCAAGCTCTTAACATCTAATCCGATGTGTAAGCAGCAACTAATATTGATTTTTTTTCGAATAATGTGACTGATCACGCATGAATGTATCAGTCTTTGAAGTGCTATTGGTTTGATTTCCAAGTGCGTAATAAGGGCGAGAACATTTATATTTTTTACTAACAGGACCCGAAAATATTCAATAACTAAAAATTGAAGGAAAGCACTCACCTGTCTGTAATATGCACGCCACCATCGATTTCCTGGTTGTTGTTATTCATCGAGGGTTTGTCGAAGAACCCCTCGAATACTACAAAATTGTTCATTTGAGGAATAGTCTTTTCGAGCCCGTAGTGTTTCTTCAAGAATCCTAGCAGTTTGTCAGAGGGTCTATCGATGGCCATCTTCACTGGTATGAACTTCTCCTCTTCCAGCATTGTCTCGAAGAGGTCCTTGCCAAGACCAGCTCTCTGTCGTGATTCATGTATATAAAAGTCCAGCACACATGGCGCATTAACCATTTTCGTTTCGCCATTCTCATCGAACACATACAGCGTTTTCTTGCCGACCTTCAGCAGGCCGATAACAGAACCACTGCAAAGGTAATAAAAGTTACACAGCACAGAAAAAGTACGACTCAGACGATTCTGGGGTAATATTAAATCTCAGCCGTCCACATCACCACAAAGTATGCAAACATCGACCGCAGGCTGAATGAGTGATTGCATAATACTCTCATCATATGCCATCTATTCCAAGAAATACGGGCAAGACACGAGCAAGGAATTATTCACAGGTAAATTAGCAGCGTGTACTCACGCGACGAATGGGAAACTTTTGCTTACCACTTTTCAATTGTGGCGAACCGAAAACAATTCACCGCGAAGATTAAGATCGACACAAACAGTTTGTTGATACTCAAGAAGAAAACCCGCAGCGCTGCCAGAACGTTTTGGGATCCCACTATAAGGAGGAAATTATCAGGGGTTCATTTCTTACAAAATATTATATAAGTTTTAGATGCGGTACGATTTTGGGGGGTAACTACCTGTTCAAGTCACATTTTCTGATGGCACAAGTACAGCACGGCGCAGGTAAATGAACTCGATTAACCCACGATTTGTAGGTAGCAGAGTCTACGTCTGCTTAGCTATGCGAACCGTGCTAGTACTGCACGATGTGATTAATTGGGCGGAATAATAAATATTTTATTTTTACTAAGCCAACCTCTGCAAAATGCTAAAAATAGAGAAGCATTTTCATGTGCCAGAGTTACATGAAATTTATAACATGATCTAGGTACAGGAAAAAACTAATTGCTGTTTATTTTAGTTCATATCCGCTTTCTATTCGAAATATTTAAGGTAAGAAACAACTCTTAACTCCATAATTCCATGAAAGGCTGTAACTTTCTTGTGAAGAAAAGGGCACATTAAATAAAATGATAGCACTTCTCCGAAAAAATTACAAGCTTTTATAAATTTCCTTTATATATTAATATTGAGTCAGTACCTTTACAACAAAATTCAATACGAATCGCATCGGTGTATCTGTTCTAGCTGAATTTGCGCTCCTATGCTCTAACCGCTAAGCTAGTCTCCAGCTACCGATTTTAAAGATAAAAGAGAAAGCATATTCATGACACAAAAAACTTGAAAGGCTTTTAACAGGGAACAGCACAAAAAGCTAATTGAAATATTAAAAAACAAAACCTTGAACTCCAAAGACATTAGAATCATCCAATACCTGTACTGGAATCAAGGAGCAACTGTTGGAACCGATGATGATGAAACCGAGTCGATAAAAAGGAGCGTAGGAGTGCATACTATCCTATCTTCTTGTCTGCTCAATGCTTACTCCGAAAAAGTAAAAGGCGATAGGAATTTAATCTTTGCCGATAGTGAAAAGGTCCTATAGATACTTGCATCAGAATTCAATGAGTGTAGCACGAACAAATCACATTGTACTTCTGTAGATAGACAATGAACAAGTGGAGAAAATAGAGAGGACCAGATACCTGGGCACGTGTATAAATGAGAGAGCAAATAATGGCGCTGAGATTATCGTTAACTTGGAAATGACCAGGAAACTATTCAGGAACTTGCAAAAAACATTTTGTAATGGTGAAATTAATCTGAAACTGAAGAAAAGATTATTTAAATGGTGTGTGATCAATGCCCTTATACGGTGCAGGAGCTTGCACACTAAATAAAAAGCAAATGGCGGAAATTGAAATCTTTAAAAGGTGTTTGTACAATAGCGAAAATGTACTTAGAATCTCTTGACGAGATAGGATATCAGAGGAAGTTCTAAATAAAATGGGAACGGAGCAAAACATCATGAGCACCATGAAAGCTGGGAAGCTAAAGTATCTAACATAAACAGCTTAGCCTGCGACGTAAAATATCAGAACTGAAAAGTAGAGGGCAAAAAGGACTACATGGAAGGACGACAGAATGGTTGAACTGTTCAAAAATTTGCCTTTCCATAGCCCCGAAATCCAAATCAAT
Source organism: Philonicus albiceps (assembly GCA_963969385.1). NCBI lineage: Eukaryota > Metazoa > Arthropoda > Insecta > Diptera > Asilidae > Philonicus > Philonicus albiceps. The sequence continues at coordinate 41,492,616 of OZ017772.1, read as the reverse complement.
TCTACAAGAAATGAAAAACGACCTCCAAAGTGGTACCACTGCACTTGAAGATAAGAAGTAATAAATTATTTGAATGCTGAAAGACGAAGCGCCAATTCAAAGATCACAGGATGATCCCCTGTTATAATGATTATAAATATTGCTCAACACTATTTCGCTTAAGTTACCTTTTTCCTTCAGTTGGGTCGCCTAGTAAATAGATAATTTGATCAGACATTCTTAGCTTCTGAGCTGTGGTGACAGGCTTAGCTAGTCCTTGCGCTTTGGCTGAAAATTCCCCCATTGTGTTGATAATTTCTGTTACTTTGGTGGTAGTATCTCTGTGCATTAATATAAATCATTGAAAATAGTTCAATACAAAATGTTATATTTCAATCTTACAGAGCAGCTCTTCGATCTCCCCGGAAAGTGTGAGGTAGTAAATTGTTGTTGATCTTAATAATCGGCTGCGGGAACATAGGTTCCAGGCTGAATCGGAATTCCATCTTGACTGACAATCAGTAGTTATTCTTCGGTGTGGAATATTTCACTAGCAGACGTATTGCACGAAAAACACTCAGAACCTGGAAAAGCAAAATACGCTCGATAAATACGATTTTAATCACCAATAACTGCAAAAGTTCTAAATTGATTAAAGAATGGTTGCACGAAAGCAGACTGATAAAGTTGAGCAACAACTTATATAATTTAGCCGGAACGAAAAGTGCAGACCTGACAGACGGGGAGGCCTGAAAGTTTCGAAACAAAATTCGAAATGCCAGCGAAATGAGCAATGTTTGTACGATCGGAGCTGCAGCATAAGTCACGAGTATAAATCAAGGTAGAGGTAGCCCGCTCCGAGGCCACTGGGGTCTTAGGTTGTTTTGCTAAACGAGAAAATTGCCACCACACTTGACACCAGTTCCGAGCGTGCTCAAGAATATGCATTCACTCCGGATGAAGAGAACTGGAGTGGAAACGCATTTAGCGCCGTGAAGAAAGATACGCGAATTCAGCGGCACCTTAAACGAATCAATTACCGCAATTCAACCAGGGCACCCGCGGCATCGTTGGTTACTGGATTTTATCAAGCGAAACCCTAGAGGCGCCTTACCTTTGTCGGTAACTGTTGATATTTCCGAGCTCCGCCAGGTATAACGATCAATCAAAATGTGCCCAAATAGGCTCGTCCTGATTTTATGCATTACAACCGAGATTGAGATGTGAAGCTCAAAGTCAGCAGTAAGGTGTCCTCGAACTTACGTACGGCGAATATGGTGCAGCTGGTTTTGAAATGTTTCGATTCAACCTCTGATAATATGAATTCAGATTAGGCTTCAATTATCCCGCCAACTAATTGCAGTTCACCTACATGTTACGTGCTTGGACTACCTTCACGTTGTGCACAAATTTCCAGAACATTTAACAGCATCTTGCTTGAACTAAGAGTTAATGCAGGTGGGTGGGTGTACATTGACCTTCTGCGGTTCCACTTTGCGACGAGGAGGAAACCGCGCACATGTGAATTTCATAAAAAGTCGCTATTAACGCTGCGAAATGTGGTTCTATAGAAATTGTTTAGAAATTAACGCTCTTCGGCAAAATTTTATGCTTCCGCAATTCTAGTGAGCTCCACTTCAGCTAGTTGTAGCGACAGAGCTGAGGATTCATTAAGTAAGATGAGCTGCATTTCCTCCACTATTTCACATTTTTAGTCTTCAACACATAGGGCGCTCGCGAAACAAAGGCGTAGAAAATTTTATGACTGTTATGGAGGTAGACGCAAAGGAACACTAATTGTTAAAGGTTCAAACCTTTCATATAAATCTTAAGAGTGTAATAAATATGCTCAGAATTTTATATATGTTTCGCAGCTAACACGGAATAGCAAATAATTCAGCAGGTGGACATCGAATTGTTTTGCTTTATTAATTTGAAGATGTGACTCACATAATCAACAAACCTTGAAGAAGAACAAAGAAAACTAGCATCTTTGCATATATAGGAGAGATTTTCTTAAATTGTTAAAATACAGCATACAAGACAAACTATGTATAATAATTATTTCTATTTCAGTTATTCATATTTATTATTGAATGGCATTAAAGTTAGCCCAGTTAAAAAGAATTAAAAATGTATGAAATTATTTGTTGCCTATGGAACTTGTTTCTAAAAATAATACATTTATAATTTACAAATTTTTGTAGTTATAATGTATGAAACAAAAAGAAAATGCGCGTGTATCACTTATATATGGTGATTTTCGTAAAATACATATGCATTTAAATAAGTCATAACAAATTCTGATTCAAATTGACGTTCGTTTTGAAAAAGCAAAACGTCTGTCCTAATGTGATTCTTGTTAAAGGTTGGCTGTTTATAAAAATAACGACCTTTTGTAACAAAGTTAAAATTAATGATCTTCCAGTGTTTATCTGTAAAATTGGACATTTATTCGAACAAGTTCAAAAACTTCTTACCTCAATAACCTCAATAAATCGGTCAAGTGCGTGTTTACGATGCATATAAATAAATCCGTAGCTATTCCTTTAAACTACATACAGAGAACTATTTCATGTGATGAAGGAATTGGAGAAATTAAACCTATGGATTTCAATAGATTCCTTCATAGGAATTCTTAAGTAAGTCAATCTCTCATTCTAGGAGCCAAAATTTGACAAATTTGAAATACTTCCAAAAGAGAAAAGAATCCAATTCAAAGACTTCGTTAACATCTTTTAATTTCTTTAAAATATAATTCTATAGATTGCTATAAGTTTTTCTACAAGTGTATTCTTATGGAGAAAGATTTCCATGCGCATGGAATTCCGCTCGGATAACAATATTGAAAGCAAATGTCTTGTGAGTGAGGGGTTAAAATCAAAAGTTTCTAGGTAGATATGTCTATACATGTCTTTAAATTCACTTTACTTACTTTGAGGTAAAAGAAATTGAATAAACTTTTCTTGATTAGAAAAAATCTTCTCAACAAAACAAAGTTACAAAGCTTACTTAAGATATTTAAGATATTTTTTAAAAGAATACTTAGTTTTAAATTTTCTAAATTTAACAAGTAGCTGGATTGCTATTATTATTTTAAATCCTCTTCACTTCTTTATATAAAAAATACAAATGTAAATTCGTTCATGAAAAAAGGTAATTTAATTTTAGAAAATGTATCGCATTTTAAATAATCGTGATGTTGATGATGATTATATGTTTTAATAATCTTCAAATGTTACTAAAATATTAAAAAAAAACTTAGGAAATAGAAATTTCTAATTATCACGTTCAAAAAGAAAGAGAAAGATTAAACAAAAATTTCCATTTAGCAGATCAGTAAACTTAAGCTGTTAAAGTTTAAGAAGGTTTAACATCTCTTGAACAATGTACTAAAAATATGAAGCTTGTTTCCTTTACCTCAGTAACAATTCATCAAAAGAAAGCGGGAAACGTAGAATGAACAAGAAAAAGAAAGCGGATATCTTTCTTGAGTTTGTTCCAATTAAAGCCTTTCGAATTCATCATTTGTAAGCTATTTTCAAAGTTCTATAAATGCAGCATTTAGCACAATTGCTCTTTGATGGTAATTACAACGTTCATCCAATTAGCAGAACTTTCGCAATCAATCGAATAGCCTTAATAATTATAAGAAATCATAATACAAAGGCTCTCAACTGAATACACTCACGCACATTATGTTTGGTTTTGTTGTTATTTCAAAAACCGACGACGTAACCAATGTTTACATTAACATAATGCTATTGGGAAATAAACAGTAAATTGCGCAACAAATCAAGACAGCCGCACGAGTTTTAGCAATCAAACAAAATATGATTATAATAATTAAAAAATATCTATGAATGAAGACTGAGCTTTCGTGTGATACTTCAATTAGGGGCATAATGAACCAGTGCCACTGATTCCTTCGCTTACATTAATTACTTTCATGGTAGTTAACAATTAGGCCGCAATTAGCTACTGTAGGTGTTTCTAGGTATCTATGTACACAACTCCTCATTCTACTCGGAAAGATTTTCCAATGAAAACGATTACCATTCACTGCTGAAACTGCTGTCTGAACCGCTCTACCAAAAATTGAAACAATCTTTCCCAGGCAGGTACGAGAGTATTGTCATGTTGGCTGGCAACTATAAAAATCATGCTTCAGCGAATTTCCCAATTTTCCATAGAAAAAATTCTGCTAGTTGAATTCAGCGCGACTAATTGCTTAAATTTGTTCCGCGATTTTGCTCCAGCTGCTGAGTGCTCTGACTCCATTTGACTTCATTAGGGCTAATCCAATCCAAGCCGGATCGAAAGAAGGCCGTCGTATAGCCATTCTCATCACCTCAGTGCTTCGTTGGCTGGACTTCTGCTTCTTTTTTTTGCGTTATGATACAGTCATAGTCTTAGGGTAAAACCTACGAATTGATTTAAGTTGATACTCTGAACATTACCAGCACTACCAAAAATTTTGATTTCATTACAGAATTGATAGTCTCTCAATTACTACGGGTCGACACCATCTACGCTTTGATCTGAGTTGTTATTTGGTGAGTCATACTTCAGATAGTGGGCTTGCCGAAGTTGACTTCCAACATGGAAGTGAGAGGATAATTTTATGATGCTTGTTTCGTGTTGCGACTTAGCCAAGTAAGGTTCTCTTATTTGGCGGAAAGTGTGTAAATATAAAATAACAAACATGAAAAATTAAAGTCATTAAACGAACAAATATAACGGCAACGCTAAAGTAATGAGATGGCTGATAATCTCTGAGCCCTACCTGAAAAAATATTTGGGCGCTTCGATATCACGTTTAACCTCCGGCGAACCATGTAAAAATTATGCTTACGGGTTGATTGTTTAGCCTTATTTAAAGTATTCGTTGTCAAACATTGCAGTATTTATCATTAGTTTATTGAAAATAAAAAAAGCAAACACTACAGATTTCTAGTCGTTTATGTACGAGTATAATGCCACAACAATACAACAAAATTTCGTTAATTGAAATCAGTCTAAATGCAACATATTGCAGAAAGATAGTAAATGGAAGTACACAAATGGGCCAATTAAATAACATAGTAACGAGTTCTCTATTGAGTAAAATTCATAACACTTTCTTTTAGGCAAACAAATAATTAAAATAGCCCATTTCAATATTTTAAGGCCCTGAGTCCATTTTTGCAGTTAATAAAACGATTACATAATTCATTTTTGGGGTTATTTCTTAAGAATTTAAAGGGGTGAAAACGAAGTGTATAGAATTTTGTAAAATATCGTAAATGATTATATATCGTTTCACTTTTTTTATAAAACGTGGAACTCATTTTTGAGATTATATTTGATCTAAGAGCTTGACGAAGTTATTCTAAATTATCGAAAACAACAAGATGCATATGATTTCGCAATTTCAAAAAAAAAAAAAAAAAAAACTAAGCTCAATATTTTTTGTTTAATTTTCACCTAAATGTTGAAAGCGTGAAATTAAAGTAGCGTTTTAAACTACCACAAGTAGAAAATGATTCAAGTTTGCTTCACTTGGGTTTAGAAAATGAATCAATTCCTTAAAATGAAACAAAAAACAAGCAAGTATTTTGATATTTACTATAATATAATTAAGGAAATCTACTCATCTATTTTAAAAAATATCCTAAAAATGGATTGTATTCTTTAAAACAAACAGATTTCCTTAATATTACTGTTGCTTACACTGGGGGGAGGGGGGGGTCTTAAATAAAGAAAAAATTGATTACGTAATTTATGGACAGCCCCTTAGAATTTGATAATGGATTATTGGAAATATTTGGCAAAATGGGAGTTGTAACGAAACACGTTTTTAGGAAAACTAGGGGGGCGGTCCATATGGTGTGCACTTCGACCAAAACGGTGTTTTGTGCAAACCAATACGCTACGCTAAAGAAAAGTAGAAGCTGAGTTCAGGAACTCCTTGCTGAAAGCCCCTCTTCTCGTCTTTGAGCTGTGGTTTCCTCGTTCTCTAGACATAATCGACATTTCATCTCAACTGATAGACTTATTTTATGGAGATGATTGGGTTGAGATACCCCTAGTGACAAGAAAAGTAGCCTGAGATCGCTTTTGCTCAGGGAGGTGTTGTTATAGTAGTACAAGTATACATTAGGTTTAACATTAGCTTGTAACCCCGGAGAATTGTCCCAATGTAGGATTTGTTGTTTCATCGGCAACCTCGTTTCTCTCAACGCCAGAATGCCGCGGTACCCAAATGAGTGAAATATTGTTTGATGCGGCCAGCCGCTGAAGAGAGTCGAAGCACTCCTTAACGAGTTTTGAAGAAAAGCGCCATGATGAGAGTGCCGGTTAGCTATCAAAAAGTATATTAATAGTAGTGCCCCCAAATACTTTTCTAAGGTTAATGAAAGCGCAAGTTTCGAAAACATGGATTTTAGCGTGGAAAATTGCAGGGCCACTTGCCCATTTCAATCGAGTTCTTAGTGTTGACTAGGGCTCCAGTCCCGTGCTCAGGTTTTTGAGCCATCAGTGTAGTAGTTAACATTATGGGAAGCTGGAATGATTCCCTTGGCATTCCAGTTTACGCGTTCACAGATAGGAACCTTGCATTACCTGCCGAAGCACAATACCTTAGACATGTAATCCGAAGGCCTTTGAGTTTGAAATGCTACTTGTTACGCTTTTCATTTATTGATTACTACTGAATTTTAGCCCACCATACCACGATTGGTTCTACAATAGTATTGTATAACAAGAGGATCATCTATAGGTTAAAACCGCAAGTCAAACAGAAGAGCCTTCTACAAGCCACAAGACGCTAGTAGTCTTGTTTAGTGTATTGTTCAAATGGGCATTTAGTTTAGTAATTTATCAAGCGTGATACCTACGTATTTGACTTCATCAGAGTACCCAACGACAGAGCCTTAAATATAGATTGGACAAAGATCCAGTTGTTATATTTTATTAAAAGGTACAAGAACAACCTTAGAAGGGTTTATAGTAGGTTGTCACTGGCGCACCAAGCAGTAACTAATCGAAATGCTGAGGTATTGCTTAACGTGGACAAGATGTCTCGTTCCCTTAGCATGGCATCAACCCATGCAACTGCAAAGGCATTCATATCCCTGCTTACGAAAGCTTTAAATATTCATTCGTTCAAAAGCACTTTCTATTTCCAAAAAGGTGCGCAAAGCTAACTTTCTGGACTGCAGAGCCTTATCAATTTGTTCCTACCAGGCTATGTAAAGCAGTCGATTTACCTTTAAAGTAGCCAAGCTGAGAAATATAAAGCGGTTTAAATTTCTTCAAACTTTGTCTAATGTGGAGATCTAATAACTTTCCGTTAGTTTTGAGGAGGAAAGAAGTTAGGCTCTAAAGTGAGCAAAAAGCACCTAACGCGCGAACAGCTTTCTCATGACTATATCTTGATTCAATATGTGACAAATACGTTCTTTGGACATATACACACATATATACCCTCTGATATCTCTCTAACTTTAATTCAACGGTTGTATAATACCATTTGGTAAACTTGAGCGGTCATGGTTGTAGCTTTTAGACGTCCCGAATGTTCACCGTCACCCAAGCTGATACGGCCACGTTTAAATTAAACTGCGCAAAATTTCACGGTGGTAAATGATAAAATGATAGTGCAGAGTCCCCATACACAGCGTCCAACTCATCTTTGATTTTCAATAACGTATAGTCTTTCAATCACAAATATTTTATGATAGCTCGATACTAAATTTTTTCCTTTTTCACAGAAATACTAACATCGGCTTACTCAAATGATTGTCAAACAGCAACTGCGCGTCCAAAAAGGCTGAAATTTGTGTGAGCACCTTTCAAAGCGTAAGCAAACACATTCCCCAACTTTTGCTTACCATCTTGCCATCTTTTATTAATAAATCATAATTAGTTTTAGTAGCGTATTTTTTTAAGTTTTTAATCTAATTTTTCCAATTGATCTGGAATATACTCTTTCAAACAATTCTACAAAGTAGCAACATTATTCAACTTATAATTGCCATTTGCGCATAATTATGATGAGAACTTTAACTACTGTTTTAACTTTAATGCAATTACTTAGTCGATGAAAGTTATAATTTTTCAGTCCCTGACGATAATAACATTGTTATGCTGGCTAAGGCCTCCAAAATGATAGAATTCCTCATGATTAATTATGGAAAAGAACACTATCGAATAATCATCAAGTTAGACTGACTTTACGAGCCACGGGGTGGCAAAAATCGATACCCTTTTACGTTTCTTAGCATTCTCGCTTCATCAGCAACACCTACATTGAATCATCTTAAACAAGTCGAAGACGAGCGGAAGTGGAACGGCCAAATGGGCAGACAACTAGAGATTCAGGCCAAAATCATAGATGTTTTATTTTCTACATCCAGAGACTCCTGCAGAATTCTCAGAAAACAAACAAAAGTCAAGATAGCCTAGGATTTAGATTAAAGTGCCTAAAAACTTTGGCTCCACTCAAAACCTGGCACAAGAGCTTACAAGCAGGGGAGGCTTTACCGCACTATTTCTATATTTGCTCCTCCAAATGACTCTGACGGATGGTATTTGAAATCTTCATTTTATGATATTATGGATGCGGCACGAATAATATAACGAGTGATGCGGATTTCGGTAGAATTAACATGCTTCATTGTAAACCCCTGGTTACACTTGATCGTACTAGCTAAGAACGCTCAACATTAATTAAGCAGATGCAAAAATCTATCTGGTAGAACTATGTACATGTAAAAAACAAGATACCCAACACATTTTACAATCTCATCGAAAACATAATGGAATGCGAAAAGATTAGAGACTGAAAACGTGCACAAAACTGAGAAGCAGGCGACTTTTCACACGTCCGTGGAATTATCGCACGACTCCCAGGAGTGCCTGATACTTTCCACCCAAGCATGTTACATTGCCTTTTATTAACCAGAGACAACAAAAGAAAAAAGTTGACGATAATTTATTAACTAGCTATAATGAAGGCTGAGAAGCGAGAAGATTGCAACGATAGAGTTAAATGGCACCACAAATTCTTGGAGGCTTAAATTGCGGATATGAAGTTATTTTTAAAAAGATGATATTTGCTAAAGTGTTATTTCTCTTCAACTGCTTGACATTAGGTATAAATAATATAAAAGACAAAAGTCTCCAATAAATATCATGAAATTATTTTGTTATATAAGGTATAATAGGCTATGCATAAGCATAAGCCCTCTTCAATGAAAAAACCTGTCAAATCTAGGGCGTTCGAAAGCGTTGAACAACAAACCTAGTGTGCCACGCGGTACTCAGGGTTTTTATGTTGATTTCAGTATTCAATGGCTAGCGGCATTTGAAGGAGAATTAAGTTAAAATATAAAGAACTTATTAATTTATCATTGAGAAATATTGAAATAAATTATATATTTAGTTTAAGCACTAACAAATCCTGTAAAATACTACTGCTACTAGTGTAGCAGTAAGCTTCTGAGTTTAAAATTTGGATTTATTGAAATAAAAAGCAGTGGGATTATTAAGACCAATTGAAAATTTTGTCTTTATTATTGTTAAGTTCTTACTTATTAATTTGTTGAACAACTTTTCAAATTCTAAGAGACCATGTCTGTTCAGAAAAATTACTTTTTATTTTTTATTTTTACTTGGGATACCTACCTAATTGAATTGAATTTGCATATGAATTCTCACGAATGCTATTTGTTCTCAAATCTTTTTCACTAATCCTGCTAAACCCATATAAATGTGATAGATTTTAAGTATAAGGCTTTAAGTATACTCTTAATAAATTCCTTTTTTCCTTTATTGTGTCATCAAAAGTATATTTTAATATTTCGTTGCAGATACCTATATAAAATACATATGTACGCACTCTTAAAAATTGTATCGGCAAATTATCGGTTATAATTCTAAATCAAATATTCAAAATATATTTCATTCGATTCGAGGATTCAACTTCTAGGTATCAGCAGATTTCCCCCAATCCAAATTATTTTTCATTCCGCCTTGTGACTTTTCTGGTCGAAAAGCTGTCTGCAACGGAAAACTAGCAAAGGTCTGGAAGAAAATTTTATTCCCGAGATGCCCGCTGGGGCACACCCTTTAAGGCACCCTGCAGAGCTGCTGGTCGTTGGCATGCTCCATGTATGCGAGCACAGAGCTCAAATTGGGTTGGCAACAAGTTTTATGCAACCGCGGGAGAGAAACAGCCGCCAAAGCTAAGAAGCAAGCTGAATTGTCGAAACAGCCATATTGCGCTGAAGCGATTGCACACATACACATAAAAGGACGAAAGCATTTCACAAAAAATACGGCTGAATTTGACAAAATTATGCAATACAATGATTGGAGGTGGAGCCTTCAAGTCGGCAGGGATTTAAAGTATTCCCTCAGTAGACGAGTTAAACGTCGACGAATAGTTCGCAAAATTGTCTGTATAATTGCAAGCTTTTATAAATATGTATGCATCTATGCACCTATTACTTATGGTAAAGTGGATTGACCTAGTTTTCACATTTCCATTAGATTCCTCCGATGAGTTTTTCTGAAATAAGATATTAATAAATTAATATTATTATACTAATTATTATCTAATCCTAAAAGTTTTGGATATCTTCATTAGTTAGGTCAGTAATAAGTACTTTAAGCACACATAGCAAGTTTCCCTGAAAGTGTAAACCGTATATAGGCATATATACGGATATATATAAGAAGTCATTTGCAGTGCGTAATAAAGATGAGAGCTTATCACCATCAACAATTAAATTACACACAATTAATGGTAACTATAGCTTGTTACCTTACATATATCCGCCTCAGATCTAAAATTACTTCTAAGTATTTCGTATTTGGCATTTTCGTATAGTTTATATGAATCTTTAATGAACCTACGACTTCATTCTCTTCAGGATATTTTCCTGGACATGTCAGCTTGGGCGGTTAATAGATATAAAATGAATATAAGAATTTTAAGTAATTGTGTCTTCAATGGAAAGTTCAATTTGAACAAAAAATGCTGAATTTTTAATTTATTTTTATAAATTGAAACAGATACATGCTGTATTAGGCATACGTAGAAACGTATGTTGGTGTTTTTTAGATTTTTTTCCAAATTCCTTCAAATATTTTCATCACTCTTATTATAAAGTTATAAATGTAAAAAAGCAGATATAAAAATCCAGCATAAGCATACAAATAAAATCAGTGAAGGGTGAGTCAGACTTGCGCATTTAAGTTCTGTATCTTATCGGCCGAACTGCGAAAAATATTTTCAAAACTTTCCCGTGGAATTTTGAAAATTTGCAGTTCTTCACTCCGAAATTTTGGTGAGCATCGTGGAAAAACTTTAATAAGAAATGTCTCCACCTGATTTATGTAAATAATGCTGTATGAGTGCTGAAAATAAAAAAAAATTACTCTGCTTTGATTTAACATGAGCTAGGGCAAGCAGACGTAATAGGGTATTTCACCTCTGGCCCTGATCAGAAATCGTTCCTTCTCAAGTATGCTTTATAGGGCCTGATCTGAGCCCTATTTCATCTGATCAGGTACAAAGAAGTTTGTGAGAATTGAATTAATGCGACCCTGATGTTCATGTCTATCCCAACCTGTGTAGAAAAGACCCCAATTGGACTAATACTGCCTTACTATCAACCTGTGTACAAAATGCCCCATTTTAACTAATCTGGTCATGATTTTATTGCCATATATTAAATTGCATTAAAAATGCCAGCAGTACATATAGAGAAAATTTAATTATTAATTGTAAATAAATTACAATTATGAATTTCAAATATTTTTTTTTATTTTAAAAACTTAAATTTATTTGCAAATTAATGCAATTTTTGAATGTTAAATTAGTTTAATGAGTTATTTTCTGGAAGCCAGCATAAAGTCAATAATTTTATAATTTCTGCAGTAAATGTAAATTTCTGAAAATTTTTTTGGTAAATTAATATTATTATGACATTTATTAAGATATTGTAATAATAATGTAATTTTCATGCTAATAATAAAAACGATGACATTAATAATATATAATGCTTTAGTTTGTATGCCTGAACCGGCGCGGCCCTCGTCCGATTGCCTAATTCGGCCTGGATCGTTTGAGGCGTTACATTCTTGATTGATTATATGTAGTACCAAATCCGGCCCTGATCAGTTCTAGGGCAAATCGAATCCGACCTGATTTTAGTTCTAAGAAAATGCTACTCGTCACCATCAATAAGTTTTAAAAAGAAATTTATCTTTAATTCTTCAATTTTAAAGTTTCTAGAAGTTTTTTGCAACGAAATGTGGAAATATGCAAAAAAATCTTGAATCTTGAATTCACTTTGCCAAAGTTCGAAGTAAAATATCTCGGGAAGTACAAGTGGCAAATTTTGTTTGCATATTTCGCACTTTAAACGAATGAGGTATCATCAAAATCCATTGAATCAGAGAGCAAGACTGAGCGCTCATAAAAGCCGTTAAAATTTTTAAAATTATTTTGGAAAAGTCTGACTATCCGCGATTTTCTCCGTAAATACTGAACGGATTTTGTTCCAGTTATAACGATAGGTATACGAGTATTGATTCACAAAGAAAAAATATTTCATTTCCCGCCTTTTCGTAGAGAAGACAGTAAATGGTCTAATTCTAGTCGGAAATATTATATGGCATTATTGGTGCCTATTTTTAGTTGATTGGACGCCGTTTTTCAAGGTTAGAACTATCATATTTGCATTTTGAACTTACCTGCTGTGCATACTTACGTATTTTACGTCTATAAAATTTCTTGTGTAATGGAGTTTTTAGAGCAATTAATTTTTGTTTATGTTTATTTTAATAATGAAAAATTTTTGTACGTTAAATCCTTCATTTGTTTATTTTCTACTATTCCAAAGGACTTACATTGGCTCAATGCTTGCTTAATTATAGTTTTTATGCCCAAAACAATCTGCGACCCAAAGTAACCCTCTTCAAAGAACAACTTTTGCTCAAATTAAAAAATATTTTTTACAAACTTTTTTTATATACTAAAGATTATTACTGATTAGCTACTATCCTTATCTATCCAATAAAAACATTAAACACTTCGTAGTCTATCACAATCTATATACCAGAGCGCTAAAATTCTCATAAATTTATTTGAATAACCTTTGACTTCAAAACATTTTTTCTTTCAAAATGGTTAAAATAATCCGATAGAGAAATCCAACAAAATTATTTTGACGTTATGTGCGGAAAAATTAAAAAATGCCTGTGGTCAAAATAATAAAAATTAAATATTTGCTGGAAAAGCCATATTACTTTGCGGCGATTTTCAACAAATATTTCCCGTTGTTCCACGAAATTCACATTCCACTTTAATATGTAGAAAATTGCATTGTCAGTTGGAAAGAATTTGCTTCATTTCTTCATGTTACTCTGCATCAAAATATGAAGACATTACAAAGTAAAGTTGAATTTGTTGAAATCAGTCATTTTAGTACCTACAAATGATGTCTGTCCAACAATTTACCATCAATTTAAATGTATCAGGAGCATTAGTTAATAGTACCAGAATTAGGGTAACACATTTGCACCAAAATTCAGTTAATTGTGAAGTTATAATTGGTGCAGTCCGAAATAAACGAATTTTAATTCCTCCCATAAAATGGACTTGTTCGGATCACAGGACTTTTCAACGAATTGATATTCTACTGAACCAACGAGTTTTCACTCATTAGCAATTGTATGTAGCTTGATAAGTATGTAATGGTAAACATGTTAAATATTGTTTTTAAATAAAAATTAATTTTAACGATTATTTGAATTTTAACGAATAAACTTTAATTATTGCACAATTCAAATATTGTGTGTAATTCAATTTTATTATTATAACAACTATTATCGATTAATTAAGTAAAAAGTTTATAAAGTTTATAAATCAAAAATATTAAACTAGGTTTAATGAAGTTTGATCCCAAAATGATTTCAAAACAACAAAGAGTTGTGCAAAAACAATGTATCCACCCATTTTCATTTCATATTGAATTGTAATAAGAATAAAAGGGATCGGTTTTCGACTGCCTGGGGATCTTAGTTATAATAGGATAAAAAAAACTTTCTAACTGCGACAGAAGGTTTTGATAAAAATCAGTTCGATTTTCAAGAGAAGAGTGGGACTGAACCAGCTATCACAGACATAATAAGTGCAATAAATAGATACCTTGATGATGGGTTTTACGTTGCAATTGTCTTTGAGGATTTGCAAAAAGCTTTTAGCACAATGGATCATTAGCTTTTTTTAAAATTCATTGGCTAGCTTGATCTCCGAGGGCAGGCAAATGACCTGCTGCGCAACTACCTTAGAAACAGAAAATTCAGCACAGAGCAAAGAAACGATACAGATGAAAAATTAAGTTGGACAATACATGTGGATCATATAGTGACGGAATTTGTTCCTTTGATGGATGCAATCAAAGGAGCCAATGTCAAATTGGACTGGAAAATATCAAAAGCCTTATATAATTCCCAAATACTATCGCATGTCAGATATAAATTTAATAACATGGTCACAAACTACAATGACCCAATAGGGAAAAAGTCAACAGGATAATGAAAAAGGCAATAACGATACTATATGCGATGGATGAGAGGACATGTGATATATACTCCGAGACAAATAACTTCGACATTGAGCTTATGATCTATTTTGAAAAGCCAAGGTTTATTTATAAATAAATAACAAGGAAATCAAAACAAACATAAATTTGATAAAAACCTAGGCAATTCATGATTACAATATCAGAGCAAAGAAAGCAAAGACTAAGCGAGTTAGTAAGGGACTAGTGGAAAGTGAGAGTGACATTTTCACAACCAAAGTCAAAAAATACATGAGAGGTCAGAAACAAGAAATACTATCACGTCCAAAATTCTTAACTATTGTACTTTATAAACTCTGAAATATGTAGATGGTAGTAAATTCCCTATTTATGTTTTCCTTTTTTTACTCTACAAACTCTTTTTTGTTTGTTTTTGAATCTGTGATTTTTCTATATATTTTTTAGTCTTATCTGTTCTTATGCCAACTATCAGATTGCCTGAACAGATGAATTTCTATATGATATAATGAAATTGCAATATAAACATAAATTGAATTAATTTGTAAAAATTTGTAATTCACATTAAAAATACTGCAAATAAACCCCTACTAAAACACAAAAGCATCAATATTTTTGCAACAAGCGCCAATTTCTTTTCAAATTAATATTGACCACAATTGCTTGGGCAAAGGAACCCCTTCAGAGCGAAGTAATATCCACGGAAATAATAATTTTGTTTAGAATGGATTTTTGTATAAATTTACCCTAAAGTTAAAAAAAAATAAAAAAATTCCTAAAATTTATTGATCCATGTAAAAAAAAAAATACATGCATCCTACGAATAGTACGGCTAATTCGAAATGGTGTTATGCGACGCTGTATCCATGTTATTCGAGGGCTATCGCAATTTTTAATTGTGTTTATTCGCGATTTTCGTGTAATTCAAATACCGCACCATTCGGAAGATACCTATAATCCCTTAAATTCATGAGTCTTTCCAAGGTAGTACTATCATAATAAAATTAATATAATAGCCATGATAAGTTTGGGTTTTGGGTTTGTTCATTTGAAAAGGAACGCCCATTGTTCAGCATCACAATTGGCCTATATCGTTTAATTCACATAATAGCTTGGGTCGGGTTCAGGTAACAAACGTGATAAATATGTATTAGCCCTATGAAACTGATAATTTAAAGTTCAAAAACCAAGTCAGCACGTCCGCATAAACACAGGTTCAAGCTCTGTTTCATAAAAATTTAATTTGCATTCCAGGAGGAAATTTAAGTTGAACCGTGCTCATCTCAACGGAGGAGAGTTCTCCTAGACCGGCGCCGGCTATCAATTGCTTGTAAAAGGAGCACTGTACTTCACAAAGAAGTGGAACCTGCCTACCTTTATACGGCGGGATGGGACTCGTCTAGATCGCATTTCTCTTTCCTTCCAGGACCAAAGGTTGTCACCTTCAGGACGCGGCAAATCAAGGAAATAGACGCAGACGAAACCGGACCAGAACTCCGTTTCTGGGTAGCTTTTATTCATCTTTAAATTTACGCCCCCAGAGCAATTCAAAAATTTTACTGCTTTCGCATAACTTTATGCCCCGAAGAACTAAGAGCGCCCCCTGCTGCGACGGGGAGCACAACTCCGTGCAGATGGGCTCGCATCGATCTTTTCCCTTTCGTTTAGTTTCGCAATTCCATCCACACGGCAACTGAGCAAAGAATAGAGCCGAAGAACAGATACAGAAGAGAAGTGGAGTGCATTCCCCCGGGGCTGGACGAGGACCGAATGGACAACCTCCCCCAGCCCATCTTAATTGCTTCCGACACCTACACCTCATTTAGAATGCCAATCAGTCGACGTTTTGGCTGGACTTCCATTTACGCACTATAAAAACTGTTCGGCCCGAAATAGAATTGGAGATCCCTTGCAGAGCCACTGTCGATTAGGATGCCCTTGTGCTAGAGGAGGCTCGGATAAGCGCTGCATCCGACCGGCGGCGGCAGTTGATTAGACCCGCAGCGGCGGATTATTGGGGGGCACCTATAATACGAAGAGAGATGAGCTCATCAGACACTAGCATGATAGACGCGATGCGGCACCTCTTGCTCTCTTCACGGCCAAATAGTGCGAAGAACCGTCTGCTCAGATGATTCATACTCAGCACCGCTGAGTTGTTGGTTTGATAGCTCGACAATTACAGAACGCGACAAGGGCCCCACTTGGGGAGAAGAAAAAAGTTACAACCTTCAAGTGCTGAAACCGTACCTGGGTCTTGGTCCCTCTCGGTCTGCCGATGCGTCAGTGCAGAACTCTCCCCAGCAGCATCCAATGTCTCACTCTGGAACACCCTCCGCACTACGGAATGACACACATACGATTTGGGGACTGCGATCGATTATTCCCCACTTCCTCTGCACTTTTTCACTTCGATTGCACACCACGAATTGGCTCAAGAAGCCAGGGCACGGCGCTAATTCAAAGGTATGGGGCCGGCTGCTTGAAAACTCTTTGCCTCAAATGACCAAACAGTAGCACAGAGCTCGAAGACAGAACACCCACAACACTACAGCAACTCAACTCAACAACTGTGGGCCAAGCAAAGGAAGCTTTGCTCAGAAACCCGACCGGCTTCAGTTGAACGGCTTTCCTATTCAACCCGGAACCAGCTGATTAAGGTTGAAAAGCTTATCGACAAACTTCTCTTGTAAAGTTGGCCGCGTTTGAACACAGGGTTGCATTACAATCTGCTGTTGAATTATCCCACTAATTTTGAGAAATTATAAAATATATATAAAAACTCTGCAAATAGAGCAACAAATTATTAAATACGATTTTATTTGCATTTGTTGATGAGCACATAAATTTTTTTTTAAATAGTATCCCCAATCCTTACGACTTGAGTGCTTAAATAGGAATTAATCAAGGCTTAAATTCGGAATAAGGGAAATGGGCTGATTCGAATAAAATTTAGCAGGAGCCTTCCGTTTGGTCTAAAACTCGCTCGGCCACAATTTCCGAAATATTCTACTTTTAATTCTGACACTTCGTCAAAATTACAAGTGGAATATTTCGACCGAAATTCTATCTCGCCGCATAATTTCATCCCAAATCGATGACCTTTCATACTTCACTAAACACTTTTCACAACACAGTAACAATTTTGATGGCGAAAAAACATGAAAAATAACAATAATTAAATTTAAACAAAAATCTTACCGGCTGTCATCTAGCACATTATTTAAAAAAAAAAATAGTACACAGCCACAAAGGCGTATTTTTCTCCGCGCGAAACGATTTTATCAATGAAAAAAGGAATTGGTCGTGCAAACGTGTAGCGTAGTGAACGTTAGGGAAATGTGCACGCTTGAGAAATGAACTGTTTAGTAGAATTATGCAGGAGACAAAGAATTAAGCCTCGATTCCACATATCAAGTCAAGTACTTTCAAGTAGTTTCAAGTAGATTCAAGCGAATAATTGCATTTCTTCAAGTTGACCCAACACTACACCAATCGAATTTTCAATTTACAAATATTCGAAAATTTAAAACATGCTAATATTTTTACGTTTTATTAAGAGTTTGATTAGAAACTTATAAAGCAGCTTTTATTTTGTTTATTAAACGGAAAATAAGAAATTATTAAGCGAAATTAACCTTAACTTGACTTTTTGTGGAAGACATTTGGTTTTGACATTTTAAGTGTGGAACTGAGATATACAGTGCAAATATGTATTCAACTTTTAACTCTGTCACAATGTCAAAATTAAAAATGAATATTTCGGAAACTATACCCGACAGAAAACAAACTTTTGGAGATCCTTCCATTTTAATCAAAACGGAAGCCTCCTGCAAAATTTTATTGGAATCGGCCCATTTCCCCTATTCCGAACTTGTTTCTCAATCAATTTTACAATTTTAAGAAGGAACCGCCCACACTAAAATCTTTAAGCTTATTTATTAAAATAGGAGTCGAAACTTTGTCAAAAGCCTCCAAAAAACGCATCAACACATTCTCCGTCTTCTAGAGCGTCCATGCAAAGATTAATAAATAATGCCAAATTACCGGTTGTTATCTACCACTAAGAAATCCGTACTGTTCAGGAACAGTTAAGTTAGTCACTTTTACTAAAATATAACACGAAATTAGAGAGTCAAGTAATTTTGGAATGACATTTTGTGTACAAAATCCACGATACTTTTCAATTGAGTTCTTTAAGCCTGCTTTAAAGATTGGAGTGAAATAGTTTTTTTTTTCATTTAGCCAAAAAAACACCTGAGGTAAGTGAAAGATTAAAAAGCCCCAGAACCGGAAGATATATTTTTATTATTAAGTTAAACCCAAAAACATTGAGTCATTTAAAATATAATCTTCTATTGATGATATACTGTTTAAAGAAATCTGTTAAGACATTCACGTTCTATTATGACTATTTTCTTTAAATTCAGATTTTAGCAGTTTATGCGCTTTGTTCTTTGCGTTTTTTAATCTTAGAAGCGATTTGTTGGTACTATTTAGGATGCGGGGTAGAAACTACGTTTTTAGGAACAAAATAAACGAGACCTAATTGTGAGATTGGAAAAAATTTAATATAAGCTTCACCTAAATTAAGGTTCACAAAAGTTGAATTCCAATCGATACTATAAAAATAAATTAAAATTGCCATACACATATGAACATTTTCCTACCTTTACAAAGTCATAAGATGATATACTCGCATAAAGCTTTGTGATAAGTATCAGTAATGGACAAATAAAATAATGATTCTGAAACTTTATCATTTACATCATTACTAATAAAAACGAGATCAAGATATTTAAGAAAAATATTATGAATACTATTAATTTGAACTAACCCCGCATCTAACAAACTATCAATTATTAAAAGTTCATGTTCAGAAGAAACATTCATAGGTAGAAGAAATTTATCATCTTCAACCCATTGCCATTTTACCTGACTAAGGTTGAAGTCTTCTAGATATCAGATGTCGTTATGTTTTAATAGAGATCCGGATAAGGATGTAACGTTAATATGGGATCCATATAAAGCGACGAAATATTCCACTTCTAATTTTGACACTTCGTCAAAATTACAAGTGGAATATTTCCACCGCAGTTCTTTCTTCCAGCATAAATTCATCACAAATCGATGAATTTCACTAACGCGCACTCCGCTAAATACTTTTCACAATACAGTAACAATTTAGATCGCGGAAAAACCTGAAAAATAACAATAAATAAATGTAAACAAAAATCTTCTTACCTGCTGTCATCTAGCACGTTATTTTTAAAAAATAGCATACAGACACAAAAACGGCCTTTTCTCTGCGCGAAACGATTTTTTTTAATGAAAAAAGGAATTAGTCGCGAAAAATGTAGTGAAACGTGCAGTGTAGTGGGAGAAAGGTGTGCGCTTGAGAAATGTGCCGATTAGTAGAATTATTCAGGGGATAAATAATTACAGCGCAAATATTCAGCTTTTAATTTTGACGAAATGTCAAAATTTAAAGTTGAATATTTCGGAAACTATAACCGGCCGACAAAAAAATTCGTTGAGATCCTTTCGTTTTAGACCATGACGAACGGATGGCACCTGCAACATTTTATTCGAATCGGCCTATTTCCCCTATTCCGAACTTGTTCAGTAATGGCATCATTATGTTTCAATTCGATCCATATGCTGTCTAGTAGAGTATATAAGAGCTCCTCCTTTACAGCTAAAACCGGTGGAATCTGTCTTTTGCTTGTTAAGAAGTCAGAATTAAGCCAAGCTTATTTAAAATCCCTGATAACTACATCAGTAGACCAATATGAAGCATTTAATAAATTGCTCCATAATGTGGAGCAATTATATAAAATGTTTTTGCGGTTTATGTGTTCTATGGGATTTCTTAAGACAAGCATGACTTTGAAAATAGAATTATATTTTTGACAGCACAGCTACATTCTACTTACCCTGGCTACAAGAATCAGAATCAGACCCATAACATAACGTTTCATTTGCTGAAAACCCATTAATAGTCTGAGCAAAAGGGAATGGAAAATGTACCATTTTATATGGGTTGAATAAATCATTTCTATATCTCAGTGGCAGGGACTGATCTCTTGATCTTTATTGAAAAATTAAATTTGCTGAAATTTAGAAGTTAAATATATCAATAAAGAAATATAAGCGATCGATAAATATTTTTTACATATTTCTTACTTTCGACCCTAAATGATTATTTTTAGAACATTTTATCAAAATTCGAGAGAGGATTTCAAACTCAATCTCTTAGTAGTTTCTACCCTTACCATTCAAGACATTTGTTTAAAGGTTTCTTTAACGAACGTAAGTTTTTATTTTCGGACTAGTTATTTTGCACGACAAAAGCGCAATTCTTTCTGATCTGGGCATTATTTTTTTATCAACTAGTACAATGCTACATTCTCGAGGAGGCCTTTCTTGTCAATCCGGGTGTTGGTATCAGCCATATTGAAGTGCGAGTGGAGTGCGAGAGCTGGGTGGAAAATTGCAATAATTTTGTAAACCTGTGGCCTTTTGCTATTTCCTATAAGTAATTAAATTTTCTATTATTTTATCGTTACTCAGCGTTCTTTCCACTTGTAATATTTAATTTATAAATAGGCTGTGAGAAAAGCGGACTGTGACTCGTGCGAGCGACACGGTGAGGCGATCAATTTATTTTTGTAGAATTATTCATTTTCAAAATCTTGCATGTGCACCCTCAGAAGCGCAGTCTAGCGTTACGTAAAATAGATTTTTGCAAGAACAGTTTTATGATTTATGGTTGATTCCCCCATTTTGAGTTTTATTTAATTTTTATTTGTTTTATTTTATTTTTTTTTTGTGTGTTTGTGACAAAGCAAAGCACATTTGGTTGAATTGAACTTCTTATTGAAAGTTCTTTCGCGGCAGTTGGTAGCGCCGAGTTGTTTATACACAATACACAGGCT
The DNA here is from genome assembly GCA_963969385.1 of Philonicus albiceps. Classification (NCBI taxonomy): domain Eukaryota; kingdom Metazoa; phylum Arthropoda; class Insecta; order Diptera; family Asilidae; genus Philonicus; species Philonicus albiceps. Next base: position 41,471,102 of record OZ017772.1, on the reverse strand, counting down.
GAACTAACAGATGTGTGCGGCGACGAAAAGCAATTGAAAGCAAAGTGCGAAAAAGTAAAAGGACTGATTTCTAGGACTCTGGTCAAGAAGGCTTCTGAGGTGGGTCGTTTTCATCGACTGGCTGTGAAGTAAAGCGATAAGATGGCGTGTGCAACTTTAAAACGTTCGTTAGACTGGGATGCGATTAATCAGCGTCCCACGAAACGTCGCAGGTGCAACCCGTTCGGTAGTTCGGGTGGTGGATCACCGTCAAACTCCGGGACACAGGCGGCGTCATCCGGATCAGGATTGACTAATCCACAGAGTCCTTGTGCCCGATTGACCGAGCCACAGCCCTCTCCTTTCGCAGAGGCCTCGTTGGCTAAGTTGTCTCCAGGTAAGCGAATTAATGAAAGGATGTTTCATCTTTTAACTTGGCTGTTTATTTAGAAAAAATGGCACAAAATATTCGAGATGAAATCAAAAGATTGCATAGACGTAAACAGCTGCCTTTTTCAGCTAGTGCAATTGAAAGAATGCAGGACTCGGAATCAAGCGGTTCGGAAATGGGACCAGAAAGTCCCCGCCGACCCGATAGCCCTCCGAGCATAGTAAGAAATCCGGAGAAGGCCCTATTTACTTTTAAGCAGGTAAGTTATTTTTTCTCTTTTACAAATAAAGGAAACGAGGGTTCACATAATAAAGACACAAATTATGAAAAATATTTATTATCTAGGCTTTAGTAGCCTCATGCAGTTTTTGTAGCAAAATATGTAGTCTATCAAATCCAATTGTATTATAACAATTAACAAATTAAATAAATAACAAAGAATAAAGCACAACTCGTATATTATTTAGAGAGTTGATGTTCATATTAATTAAGTCTGAGCATGAATTGAGCCATTCGGTTAAGTCCATATAAATATATAACAAAAACATCGTTAATTATTCTTATCGAGTTATCACCATAATAAACCGAAATAAAATCGTAATTAAAGGCCAATTCGCAAACGTTAGTCTGTTCAGTCTTCTATAGAGGCACTTTGAGTACTGTGGTTTATAAAAAATGTGGAAAACACAAAAAATGACGCGTAATGTATATTTGACTCGCTTGTTTCTTTTCTATGAAAAGTGAAATGAATGTATAATTTTGTAAGAATGTTTTGTCACGCTTAGGAATGAAGTTTTTAAGGTTGTTGCCTTTGACTTCCTCTGTTGCTACCTTTAACTATCGTTTGGATGGTAATATTGGCATGACTTTTTGAAATAAATATATTTAAACTACTTATTCACTTCATTTCTTTATAAGGAAAATTTTCTCAAAGAACATTTTGAATTCATCTCTGGAAAACAATGGGGACTAGTGTTTTTTTTTAATTTTTCCCTTTTCTTTTTACGAACAAAAATCGAAAAACCTTGGAAATTATAGAATCCCCAGATGTAGACGAAGAAAGGCAAGAAAGGAACTCTACTTCTCCCTCTTATAAACAAAAAGAGGGAGAAATAGAGTTCCTTTCTTGCATTTGCAGTGTTTGTATACGATGGTAAGGCTTCGGAGCTTTACATATTAAGAGGATATTTCAATCTAGATCATTGTTGGGATACCTGTACAATTCTTTTTAATCTAAAATTGTTAAGGTTTAATCTAAATTGTTTAAGTTTTTTTATTGAGATTTTCGGATATAATTTATACATATAAAAGAATATGTCCTAACTGATTCATCAACGCCGAGCCCAAATTTAAGTTCGTATGAGTATCCATCATTTTATAAAAAAAATACTTGGCCTTTTGGTTGAAAGTTAAAAATGACGTGTTTCAGCGTTTTTTTCGTCATTTCTAAGGTTCAACCCATGAAAATTGGACCCCTTAAGGTTTAATTTTCCTAAACCATACTTAACAACTTCACTGTCCCCATATAATGCTTTTCCAAAGGATCATAAAATACGCTCACACCTTTTTCTTAATTACATTGTTGACTATACCTCTCAGTTAAGAAATATCATAAGAAAAACTTTTCTGTTGCTTTTAATATTTTTTAATTTGTAACTCATATACATGCAACTCACGAACATGGCACAAAAATCTCTTTAGTCTAAGTTCTGCGAGTTCCTGCAATACATTGAGTTTAAAAAATACTACTAACATGAATTATATTGTATATTGTTAATTTGAACCAAGAGTCTAAATTCCAAATTACAAGTTTCTAACTTTAAAAATACCGCACTTCCATACAAACGTTCATCGATTAATTACCTTCCACCTACATATGTGCAAACGTTTGACAGTCAAACATAAATATAATTATTTTTGGGTATTTCAGGTGCAACTTATCTGTGAGCGCATGTTAAAAGAGCGTGAGGATGCTCTCAGGGAGCAATATGATGCAGTTCTTACAACAAAATTAGCAGAGCAGTATGATGCTTTTGTTAAATTTACATATGATCAGATTCAGAGACGCTATGAAGCCGCTCCTAGTTGTAAGTAGAATTTTTGTTAACATTAATCATAACCACTCAATATATAAAATGATATTTTCTTTGTAGACCTATCGTAATTACACCTCATTGACGTGCTGCATCTAGTCGTCGTTTCTTCGATTGCGGCAACGTCAACACTACAACATTAAGGAATGATAGCGTTAATTCCAATAACTATACACAAACAAAATGCTATTGAATTAATTTAGTTCATAAAAGAAGGTTAGCAGAAGGGAATATATATGATAAATGTAAGCTATAAGACAAGCATCTATTTCTCAATAATATGGATAAATTCTCAGATAATCGTTTTAGTTTGCATAATCTCTTTTGTTAAATTTACCCCTTTCTTTGTAATGCGAAACAATATTTTTATAAATACATACTGTAATTTACATGATGTGACATTTTTAAAGCCAACAAATAGAATTAAAAAATAAGCCAAAAACTGTTAGCAGTATACACACACACTTTAAAAAAAGGCAAATAATAACAGAAATAGTTGCGACGGTTATATTTATATACAAGTAATAAGTAATTGCAGTGACGCAATAAGCACTAAGGGATGCTTTCTTGAAACAGGAATGGCGTAATATAAATTTGATCGCTTACAATGTCTGGTTGTGGTTTTTGTTAGCAGTATAATTGAAAAACTTTTTGTTTCTTTAAAGTTTAGTTAGCTCTATATTACCCCAATCTTGTTTATTAGAAGCATAAATTCTTACGGCCCTATCGTGAAAGCCAATTTTATTCTCTTCGACTAACGAAACATTTCCAAAGCTAAGATACTAAAAAAATTTATGTAATTAATGTCTTCATTGGTCGAGTCGAGCGATCTTCACTTCCAGGGCCTTTAATTTTAGCTTTTCTATCTTTAATTTAGTTCCACTGTTATTGCAAATTATTGCTTCTATCTTCGTTGTATGTTAAACGTTACATATAAATATATTATTAACTACAAATGTAAATTTTCGCCTTAAGCGGATTCCTGAATAATTTTAACTGTATTTTTATATAAAAAAAAAAAACTTGTTTAATTATATTGGAGATCCCATTGCCCGGACCATTAAGCGCTTCGGAATCAAGGGCTAAATTAATTTGATCTCAGAATTATAAGATATATCCCATCTGCGAATATATAGGGCTTGCTTTAAGGAATATTTGTATTTAGTTAAAAAAGAAAAAAACCGATTTAGATTTTTAAATTCATTTTACCTTTAAGATGCCAGTTAATTTTAAATACAATACCTATTCCAGAGTGGGCTCAGAAAATTTGTAACGTCTTTAATTATTGCAATCATTTGCTCTTCTGCCCTGATTTAATTAATTTTCTTTAATCTATTTAGTTTAATGTTTAAAAAATGTGCATAAATCCAAGTCCGGTGGGACTCATTTAATTACTATATTAGTTGTGTTGCGTACACCGCTTAAAATCCGAGGTAAGATCAATCTTACACTATTGCGAGTGCCAATATAAATTGCATTCTTTTAACTTTAAAATGAAATAAGATTTTTCTATTCATTTCAATTTACATTTAATCACGCATTTTCAGTAATTTTTGAAGTTCATATATAGCAAATTCCATCGAAACGTGATTTATTGTAAAACTATGTATCCATTTCCTAAACATTTAATTGGCTGGAAAAAAACAACGGGCTAACATAGTAAAATTTATTATCAGCAATTCGGAAAAAACAATCCAACATCTTTCAAAGATCAAAGATAGTTTTTATCTAATACCGTTTCTTTTCGTTCTTGAAACCAAAAATGTCAGCTGACTGTCCTTCGCGAATTTCGATTTATTATTTTTAAATTTTAAATATACTTGAGATTCAATTGGCCCGATAGCTTCAATTCTCTATATATATTAAATGAAATGGTGCACTCCAAGAAAATCGTTTATTATTAATGCTTTACGATTTTTATTTTTCGTCATAGTTTGTGCCGAAACTTATCAAATTACGAACTCGAAATTAAATTAACTAATGTTTATAATAGTTGCTATTAACTAAGCAAATTTAAACCTATTTTATAAGACGATATGAAACGAAAATTAGGGGCGAAATAGTCATAAATATGCTGTCAACGAAGTGATTTTAAATATTTCAATAATTCACTTATTTGTTATTGTTTAGCATTGACAATTTCTTAACATATTTTACATAACTATTTTTGATTTTATTTTCAATCGTCGCAATACATCGTTATTTGTTCTTAAAATTAAATAATTCAAAGCTCAAGAATGTCAGTTTTGCGAAGCATGAGACCCCGCTGTGACGAATAAAAAAATTAATCATTTGTGAAGTTACTCTTTAATTACAAATTATTCATCTGTAGTAGTTTTAAACAATTTCATATAAAAAAATATATATGTATATATTATTTCTTTTTTTGAGTTTTAAATGTTCCAGTTTATCTTTTCGGTATCCATTAATGAAGTAAACAATTACTATTTAAGAGGATTTAGAATCTTAATCTAATGCGAACCAGTATCGTATTTCTGAACAACTTTAATTTATGTAAAATTATAAGAACTTTTATAGTCGATTTGCGATGATTGCAGAAATATGCGGATGCATGCGTTTAATATTATATGATACATATTGAAATATGTACCAATTCAGATGTAAACACAATGGAATATGCAGGCGTTAGATACGAAATGACGCCCAATAAAGTACCAAGTCAAATAAATATAGTAGGTACTACAAAAGAAGATAGGAGCAATAGTTATTGTTATGTTCGTGCAATGATATCAAAATGATGCACATTTTATGTAATTTCATGTAACGATATCAAACGTTTGACAATTGTTTTTCTGAGTTCTCTTTATATAATCGTAACCAGCATTTGTTACAAGTCTTCAGTAATAATTATAATGTAATTTTTTTCTTATTTACATTAGTTTTAATGCCACTTTTATAAGACTTAGACCTAGTTAATAAAAACAGCGTACTATAAGAAATTAAGAAATGATTGTTTTAAATTAGTAACTAACTGCTACGTTCGACAACTTGATTTCGTGAAACTTATTTTGAAAGATGAGATAAAGTAAAAAATTTAAAATCCATCGAAATCCAGTAAGTAATATAAACTTTATTCATCCATTAGAGATGAACGCTCAATGATCTCCTAAGTTATGCGTGTATCAAGTTGTACTTTTAGTAAATTGTTTTTTTTTTTCTTGAATTCTTGCGCATGCTATTGAAGGAAAGTAGGTAGATACCGTCTACACTAATTTTTGTAAACCCTTCAATCATGCCATGACATTCTTTTAAATAAGCTAAACAAATGCGGCTTACGAACATCTTTGAGCTTAGAGTTTTGTCCTTTGTTTTATCGTAAAATACAAGTTTTATTTTGTGAATGATTTCTTGTTAGTTTGTTCCTTAAGGATCTATTCTCGAACCGCTACTCTCTATTTATTAAAATTCTGATGTATACTGCGATATTCGTCAGCACTCTTGAAGACGAGCGACGTTAACTGCCAAATGTTGAAAAGTATTTCAAAATCTTATTTACGCTGAAAAAAAATTCTCTGTGCTATCTGATTACTGTCTCAATTGCGTGATTTCAGAAAAACAAGGATTCGTGTAAGATCTTTGATAATTGATTAAGTTTAACGGGTATATTGACTACATTTGCAAAAGATTTTACAAGTTGGCAGAATTTATTTTACGCACTTTTGCTAGTTGCCAGAATCTGTCCACATCTAGAGCCATATGCACCAAGTTTCATCTAAAATATTTTGCACTCATTGGCACTCATAAGTTTGAATGTACAAAAATGCAACCACCACCTTGATGAAATACAGAAATCCTGATTTCGTAGCGGCACAAAGTTTGATTGAACCTTAACTTTTGTGTTGCGACAATCCGTTTCCATGTTTCTATTTCAGTTTGGTTCTAGGAATGGAATGAATCCAGAAATTGTTTATTGTTTTGCCTTTTCCAAAAGAAATCTGTTGAACTCTTGCCAAAAAGTTAGCCGAATAGTTTTGGCTAAAATCACTTGAAAGTTCTTCTTTAACTTGTACATAAAAAAGTGGCAGCCGGAAAAAATATAATGCCGCTCTGACTGTAAATTGCAGCGCGAATTTCGCTGTTCCCCACGCCACAAAATCGCATTGCATGCATTATATCTCCAACTATCGAAGATTGCTCTATCGATAATATCGAAAGATAAATCTAGGTCGGTGGACCCTCTCCCCCTCTCCTGATAATAAAGCAAAATGTTGAGAACAAATTATATTGAATTTGGCAACTTTCGTTTCAAAATTTTTATATCAAATATCTTTATGTATTTTATTGTCATGAAATTTCTTTTAATTAGAAATCGAAAAATTGTTTCGCTTTTTTGTATCCATCCATAAGTAAAAATTTTCATTAAAATATTTTTAATTTGACAAAGTTGTGATCGCCATATTAGATCCGCCATCTTAACTTTACAATTTTTATTCTTAATTGGTGTCACTGAACTATCTGTTCACTAATGTTAATTTAACATGTTTAACTCTGTGCACTTTTGTCAACGTCTAGCGCAAACGATATAATAAGTTTTTATTTTTCTGGCGGTGCTTCTTTAATTCGCTGCTTGTTTATCATATGTGAACCACCGGTGGTTCACGCCACCAGACGGAGAAAACTAGTTGTGGGCCACCGGTGGTTCACGCCGCCTGTAAACCATCGGGTTGAACGTATTAAAACCTTTACTTTAAAAAAAAGCCAATTTGTGGCTCTATTGAATCCGCCATCTTTAATTTTGAATTCCTAATATAGTTAGACTCGACAGTAGTGACCTTTCATAGCAGTCCCTCGTAATGTACAATACATTTTTATACCTCAATTAAAAAAATAAAAATATGAAAGCAGGCGTAATTGAGCACATCTAAAACAACCAAAGAAACTTTCGATATGTAGCCTAAAATTTTTCTCAAAGTAAACTTTAAATGTAGTTGAAAACTACATCGATATTTGGTTACAGATCCCAAAGTTTATCACAATTGCACAAGGATCAGCTACACGTAGAAATCGTACTTTATAGAAATGGAGATACACAATAAATTTATATTTACTGAAATATAATATAAAAATATATATATATATGTATATAGAATATAGAAAATTAATTTTAGGCGGCAGATCAGTTAGCCAAAACACGTTAATCGGTATGGAAATTAACTAGAGCCTGTCGCGTCGCTAAAATATAAAATATCGAACAAATTCTAATTCGCAAACTATAAAAATCACATCCAAGCCTATACGTAAAAAATATACAAAAGCAAAATAAATAGAATAATAGAGGGGGAAGATGCCAACAAATGTATTTCCATAATTAATGGTGGAAAAACCAAAAATTTTCCTGCCTGTGCACAGAATCATCAGTGCAAGAATCCTTTTTCCAAAGCGCAAGAATTAAGTTAGTTCGAGCTCGATCTTGAGAACATCGAACCGCAGGTACGAAAAGTGCTACTGATGACTACCTGATGAGATAATTATCAGATGTCACGGGAGAATATGATCTCACTCATAAAATATATAAAATATAATTTACAGTGAGTCACAATTTTGATCATGCTTTTATATGGGATTAGAAAAGTGCTCAAAAAATCAAATATTTTCGTTTAAATGTAAACTTTTTTCATTTATTTTTATGTACATATACGAATACGAATTAAACGCGCAGTTCGAGGCATTATATATATGTAAATATGTTTTCTTGCAATCTAAATTTGAACCACTTCCTCTAAATTTGAACATTTTGCATGCTTGTTCTAATGATAATATACTAAAATGATAGAAATAACCTGATACTGCAGCCAGGATTGTCTCCTCAACGGTTAGTAACACAGGCACGAAACTTTGCATATACATACGTTTAATTTTGATAGCTAAACATGATCTTTACTATGAATTGATGCTGCAGCCAGGATTAGCTCCTCAATGGTTAATAGCATGGACATGAAACTTTGAAAACCCAAACACGACTTTCTACCGTATGTATTTCGGCGGAAATGGCGTCGACGACCTTTTAGTAGAAGGAAAACTCCAAAATCACATTTCTACCGTATGTAGTTCGATGAGATTGACGTCGACAGAATTGATCTACAACCTTTCTAGGAGAAGAAAAACTCCAAAATCACACTTGAATCACAGTATTCATTTGGTACTAGTAAGGTTCAACCCGAAATAAGTGGCCCATAGATTTAGCACCCAAGTCAAGGCCGAAGAGTAAGTGGCATCAGGGTCTAAAATGATGTGAACGTATCGCCTCGGAACCAGGGCGCACCCTGATATATATTAGCCTTTGCCATACACACCAAACCAACAAAAGGGTTGAATATGGCTCCTCTATAGAAGTGTCATCAGCAAAAGTATGATAAAATAGACACATACTATCTATAATCAGTATGTTCTTAGGTGATTTAAAAGCTTGTTGCGTAATTTCCCTTTATACCTCTTAAAATCAACCCCTAAACCTCGCGATAAGATTGGTTTTGTACAAGCGTCATTGAAGATATTTCGATTCCTTGGCCTTATATCTCTTGATGCAAACTATTAAGGGATGCGAAACGATAACCTTAAGGGCAATTCTTCGAACAGTTCGAGGTGTTGTTTTTCTTTGACCGCAACAATTTTAAAACTTATTGCTCGATTGTCCTTGACGTTTGTCCAACGATTTTGATATTCTCATTAGACTTTGATAAGATACTTTCGCCATTTCGCGAAAAAAAAGTGTTCCAGTCTTTAACAGGGCAATTATACCAATATTTCTTCATTATTAATGTACTTGCACCTTCTCATTTTGGGTTTTTCCAACAAATTTTACCAAAATTCGCAGCACTTTTTAAAGGTCTACTATTTTCAGCTATTCCACAATTATTTACTAATCCCACTCTTTCAAAATAGGTAAACAAAACATTATTTCAACTCACAGATAATGACTTCCTAAGCAAATCCCAAATAATGATGAAATTTAGGTTTTTTTTGTCGATTTATATAAGTAACACAAATCTCACTTAACACTCCCATAAAGAACGACAAGTCAAAAACCACCCCAAAAAAAGAATTATGAATTCAGATTATGTTAGCCCCTCCACTAAAAATAAGATAAAATATTTTTTTGGAAAAACCCGCATTTTCATTACACTACTGGTTAAAATTTCAGAAGAATGATAAAAATTGTGACTGGTTTTAATTCGATGAACAGATTCTGTAAGCACAAGAGTTTACGAAATTTGAAAGAGGTATTATACAATTCGTTAGTAAGTAAATGAGGAAGAAAAGGCCAGGGATCAGAAATTACATTGAAAATGATCCCAAATAACGTTTATGTCGTTAATCTAATGAACACAAAAGCTGTAATTTAAAATAAATGTAGCCATTTTTCAAAATCATCACTTTCGTAGTTATTCATTTTTATAATAAAGTTAATTTCAATTTTTTAATGGTATTTCATTTTTATCCGTCTCCGTCCGCATTTGGTAAACATTAATGTAGTTTACGTTTTGTCAAAGCTTAAAATGTGACCCACTTGAAATAAAAATGATCTAATCAAATCACAAACAGAAAGTAAAGAAATCCATACGTAACTAAAAACACCAGTTACAGTGACGATGACCATCATTGATTTTTTTCAGAAAGCTCTTGTGATAGCGACTTTTCAATAATTTCTTTGATCATTTCAGTTTTCTCTTGAGCCAATTTATATTTCAGGGTGTTGAAATTGTATTTTAAATTAAGCGCTCTTAAAAATCGCAATAGTGCCATCTAGATCTGAAAAAGAGGAGCCAAAGATGGCGCCCGCACAAGCGCAAGCCGTGAGCCGATTATTGAAGTTTCACGATAAAGTTTGCCCTACCAAGGAGTTAATTGTCGAGTGTACGGAGTAGGATATCTGCTTTAATTCAATTATTTAGCTTCTGCTGCAGTTGCCCTCAATTGTAACTTACAATCAAAAGTTCTGGACGCAATCGTGTCGTGTTACAGGTTTTGTTATTTGTTTAAACTTTTGAGGGAATCGTGAAAAATGGTGTTGAAGGTATACATCAGTGGTATGTCGGGCAATAAGGAGGTAAATATTTTATTTGGTCGACGTCTTCAATATTGTCTGGGCAAATGACTCACGGCTCCAAATGGGACGATTAGTAGAATGAGGGGATTTAGGCAAATTCGCGGATGACTCAAATGGAACTCGTCTCAATTTTGACATTTGTTTTCATGGTTTGCCGATTAATTAAAGAGCCATTTATGGAGAAAATTTATGTTGCTGAATTTTAAAGAGTTTTCATTAAGTGCACAAGAATTTTTCATTTCTGGGGCACTATTGGATTGCAACAGAGAATGATCCGCTCTCTAATCAGCCTATCGTAATAACAAAAGTGACCTTCAGTGAATGGGGTTGCTCTGAAAATGCTGACACTGGCACTCCTTGACTGCCCGTAAAAGAAAATTAATTTATTCACCTCAACACTCGGCACAAGTGGGAGCTAGTGCTGCTTCTAGATTCTAGTTGCGTGTTCTGAATCAACTGGAAAACTGCAAAAGAGCAATACGGCCTCTGGTTCCCTTAACGAATTGCAAGAGTTAAATTTACATCACTGCGTTCTTATAATAAAACGCGTTATAATCTTCTATTCAGCGCTCCAAAATGTATCGGAAAACCTTTTAGCATGGTAGCGTCCGGCGGTGCACATTCTAAAAAAAAACAAAATAATATTAATCTTATCACACCAAAAAGCTTTGTTTACCAGCAAATTTTAATGATTAATGTGATAGTAAGCAAATATTTTCCAGTCTGTCAGTCAGAAATTGTTTATTATATGAAAACCGGTAAAATTCGAGTAAAAGTTCCGCATCGAGAATTCTATAAATCCGATCTGACAATCGAAAGTCATAAGTATTTTGAAAAATAAAATTCACAAGTCACTACGCATTTAGATGCTGACTGAATATTTTTTGTTCACACTAATGGAGCCACAAACTCATTTCCGAAAAATCGTTTTGTGTTGTAATCCAAGCTCCCATAATAGTAAAAAAAAATAATAATTATAAAGGTAAAAATGTGAGAACCAACATATGGACGAGCAAGCAAATGAATATTTGTTAATTGCTGAATGAATCTTTGAAAGTTTAAAAAAAAATTAATGGATAAAAACACCTTATTTACACTCTCTATTGTAAAAAATATTATTATATATTATATATATTAGTTTTCTAAAAAATATGTGTTTTTTTTATTATGATAAGGATTTAATTTTTTATTAATAAATAATTTCTTGATGGTATTACATTATATTGCATAAGACCTGTTTGATTTTATAAATAAAGTTTGCGGTATCTTCTACTTACTTTTACTATCTATCTACCTTTACATTGTCAGACTTCATTTGATTGAACTTCCAGGTATGACATCAATGTTACTGTCAATCTCAAAACACTTGTTTTTTTATTTTATTTTTAGATAACGTTTTTTTTTTCTCTCTCTCTGCGTCAGATTCAGATTCCCTTTATTTCATCATAAAAAAGGCATATAGTTCTTTACATGTAGCACTAGTAAGAATAAATAACGATGAGCTATAATGTTTGGCTTAATACTCCTGAAAATCTGACATTTTCATACATACGAATCAAAAAAAATCAAATTTAATTGTTCTAAAATCAAGTTTGAGTTCGCCTTCAGGGATTGGAAAGCTTTCTACATTATCATACAGTCTTCTGCGTAAGTTTAAAGCTACCTTCGTTTTTTGTTGAATTTGGTTTTGCCCAGTATGGCATCTATTCCTATGCCTTGAATAATTTGGATTTGCTCTACGGAAATATTGTTGCACATTTTAATAGAATTCCGGTATAATGGGCAAAAGAGTGGATAATATCATTTTGTGACGAGTTTTGATTTTGTTTAAATACAGGCTAAAATTTATAAAATTCCTCTTGATAAGGTTGTGGCTTTCCACAAAGAATACATTAACCAACGGCGCAATGCTGATAAATTTTGTATCAGCAGAGCAGAGACCCAAATATCAGTAGATATCAAAAGAGCGGAACCGTTGAACAAAACTTGAGAGCGACCGCCGATCGTAGATGAGAAGGTTCTAATTAAAATAGTAAAGCAAAAACGATTGTTCCTTACAAGTAAAGAGATCAAAAGGTAATTTAATCTTGATGAAAGACATGTGTCTGCGGTGGATTTACGAAAATTTCTGTTTGCAGAAAATTTGAAAAATAAAAAAGCCTATAGTCCGAGGAATGCATAAAATCGCAGGGAATTTGTCAATCACATCGGTAATGGACAATAAATGATGCATAACTTAATCGAATGAAAGCGGAGTTTAACTCATATCAAATGGACGTATTAAATTGAACATATTCAACAGCAAAAAAAAGGTGGTTTTAAGCTTATGCACAAGACAGTAGATATTTACATTGAAAATAGCAAAGTAAATAACATTTTGTCAGATTACTTTTTTATTTAAAAAAAAAAGGTGCCAAGCAATTTATTTACAGTGAAAATGAACGCATTGAGTCTTTAAAAATCGGTCTGTTATTGCCCGACATTTATATGAAACTGAACATAATTGTAATATTGATATTTTAAAAGTGTTATATGTAGAAACAAAAGGGCGAAAACTTAACCTGCTGGAAAATTGCAGAATAAAACAAGTACACCTAGTATACCACTTTTGAATGATACCTGGGAAACTAATAAGACTCCGTTTTCCGCACTTATCTTAAAGTTGATGTGACCATAGTCTGTACACTCACAGTTTCATTAGTAGTAATGTTTACTATTGCGAATCTAGTCTCGATGTGTTCCTTCGAATAATTCATTTTAGTATTGTTCTGTACTCGCTCTCAGAATGACTTAGCGGTAATACGTATTAGTTTAGTAAAAATAAAAAGTTTTCTTTAAAAGAAATAGAATTAATAATATAACATAAAAAGACATTTATTTTAAAATTAATTTAAAATTATTCGATTCTTCAAATTATGAAGTTTATGAACACTATCGATGAGCCGTTGAATTCAAGAATCGCGCGAACTTAAACTTATTTTTAAGTTAAGGGGCTTGAGTATCAAAGAAACCCTTTTTAGGTGGAGCCTTTTAATGTCTCACTTCCTTTTGTATAAACTATTGTACCATAAACGCCAGAAGAGTATCACCAGAGATAGTGAAATAATCAAATATCCTTCTAATGTATGATTTAACATCAAATTCAAATTCAACATGGAATCTACATGCATAATATAACAGCTCGCCCTCGAAGATTTCCGAGAAGAAGCGAACGGTGCGGTATGTTTCAAATCGCTCTTTTTAAAAATAAAAAATTTTGATCACATCTAAATATAGACAAATATTAATCCTAGTGGCTGTACATCTTTTCTCCCATCCATCTTCTTATGTACGCTTGTGTCCGCAAGAATATAACGACTTTTTTCATCCTGTAGCCAAGAGTTTTCTTGCTTCCCTTTCTTTTGGAAACTCAGCAAACTTTATACTGAGTTAATGTTCCCGGGCTACGTAAGGCTATGGAACTTATCAAAGCTTATACATCGATACCACCGCCTTGAGCAGAGCGACTGTTAATTGATACTTATCGAGCTCACTTAAATTAACCAAAGGAGAGGAATAGCGACTGCGTCTAGAGGACGAGGAAACCACGGTCCATAACTTGTGTGACTGTCTGGCTCTAGCACGGCTGTCGCGACTGAAAATACGGCATATTATGTTTTAATATTTTTTATATTTATTATTTTGCTCTGCATTTCCATGGTTTAAGAAAAATTTGAATTTAACGTCTACAGAAAAAGTACTTACGCATAGACACTCGACGCGACGATATCAGAAAACTCAGCACAGCCGTGGTTCACAAAAATGTCAACGTTCTAAGTACCTATATATTATCGGCTTATAAGTTGTAAAAGATTTAGAAAATTGTTCAGTACACTACGTATTGCAGTACAATTCTTATTTATATCCGTTAGGATTATTGCCGAAGAGATTTTAATGTAAAGCCATGAAATTTTTAAAACTCTGTCCTCGGAACTGATCACTCGTTTCATTAACTTGTAAAGTGTTTTACTAGATGACAAAAAAAAAGCGGAATAAAATCTCAATATCCCACATCAGGCTTGACAAAACACACAATTGCACTAAGAGGTGAACGAGTATTAAGCAAATATGGAATATTTCAAATTAAAAAAGCTTATGACGCCGGTTACTCTCTACTAAATGATAGACCTAAACAGGTAGGCATAAGCAACAAAACCTATAAGAAATAAAAACCATCATAAAGCAATAACATTTGGTATTTTTTTAGGAAATATGTAATGTCATATAGGCCTGCTCACGGCTCCAAATGGGACGATTAGTAGAATGAGAGGATTTAGGCAAATTCGCGGATGACTCAAATGGAGCTCGTCTCAATTTTGACATTTGTTTTCATTGTTTGCCGATTAATTAAAGAGCCATTTATGGAGAAAATTTATGTTGCTGAATTTTAAAGAGTTTTCATTAAGTGCACAAGGATTTTTCATTTCTGGGGTACTATTGGAATGCAACAGAAAATGATCCGCTCTCTAATCAGCCTATCGTAATAACAAAAGTGACCTTCAGTGAATGAGGTTGCTCTGAAAATGCTGACAGTGGCACTCCTTGATTGCCCGTAAAAGAAAATGAATTTATTCACCTCACCACTGCACAAGTGGGAGCTAGTGCTGCTTCTAGATTCTAGTTGCGTGTTCTGAATCAACTGCAAAATAGCAATACGGCCTCTGGTTCCCTTATCGAATTGCAAGAGTTAAATTTACATCACTGCGTTCTCATAATAAAACGCGTTATAATCTTCTATTCAGCGCTCCAAAATGTATCGGAAAACCTTTTAGCATGATAGTGTCCGGCGGTGCAAATTCTTATTTTTTTTAGGACATATGTAATGTTATATAGGCCTGCTCAGCCCTGATTTAGAATATAAAATCTTATTCGTTTTTACTCTAATAACAGGTACACTGTGGTGGATTTTGTTACGGCCCCAAATATATAATTTTGCGAAAGACTCTTGTAATAAAAAGCATGTTTTGATATATAGATTCAGTAAAACTGACGGTAACCAATTTGACTTTTGAATGGTTTGTGTGTTAATGGCTGAAACTGAATACCACTAGGAAATGGAAAAAGCTAAATTTTAAGCAATAGGTTTATTTTAAATAAGCAGGTACGGTTCATTAATCTAAATTCAATACTCTCTTTATTAGAAGCTTTTCTTTAACATAAATTTTTATCTACTTGCTTGAAATCGTTCAAGTCAATTTTTTTTCCTGTTATCCGAAAAGGCTGAAATTTTGCGCACATTTAGAAGTTTCTCGACAATTCCATATAGAGTTTATCTAATATCTTTATAAATTCAATATGCCGATCGCTCCAAGATGGTGTATTACTTTTATTCACAACACCATCGATCTGGGTATCTAGTTTTTAATTGTTTAATACATTTTATATTTTAATTTTGTACGGAAATCCTTTTTAAATAAAATCTATTGCTAAAAGTTTTTTTTATATAATTTTTATGTTTTAGGTGAAAAAGCGTCAGCAGAGAGTTCTAATGATAATGGATAGCAAAAACATTAAATATGAGGTAGTTGATATCACAGAACCTGGAAAAGAAAACGAAAGAGAATTAATGCAAACAAAGTCAACTAGTAATGGAGCCACAGTCAGTGATCCGAGTCCCAGACATCCTTTGCCACCGCAAATATTCAACGACGAAGAATACTGCGGTGACTACGATGCGTTTGATTTAGCAAATGAAATAGATACTTTGGAACAGTTTCTCAAATTAGTTACAGCAGATACCACCAACGTCTCAACGGCCCAAATTGAATTGAAAAAGGAGAATGGGGAAAAGGAACAGCCGAAGGAAGGTACCGAGGAGAACAAAGAAAACGAAGAAGTCAAGGAGGTTTGAAATCGTTTACATTGAATGGTTTTCTTAATTCCTTCTAGCAATTAAGAGAATTTTGTTCTTTCGTTTCGGTGATGATTAACGTTGGTTAGAATAGTGCATGATTCATAGGAGCGACGCGCTTGTTTGTTACAAATTAATATATCCAGTACTTTATAAGATGCTATAGACTAGTTGCTTTGAACTCGGATCAAATACCTAACAGTTGACATAGTCATGAAGGAAGACCTTATAATATTTAACAAAAACGAAAATTATGAATTTATGAATAATAAATACTGCCGATCAGAATTGACATAATATTTTCTAATATGACACTAATAGCTATTGAAACTGTTTGGAAATAAAAAATGGTTGATTCATTAACGTCTAATTTATTTTTAAGATTTGATTATGTTCAGCATTCCATTCCAATGAGATTATGTTTGGATATATATATATGGTTTAGTATATATGATTGAATTTGAAAGACAATAATAAGACTATGCCCATGTTTGTTCAATTTTCACTTGCGTTCATTCATATTTTATTTTAACTAAGCTAATTTAATGAAGAACAACAAAGTAGTTATCACACATTTCCATTTTCAAGTATACAAATTGCACACCTATAATATATTCGAGTGGTATTGTAGAATTCTACACCATTATCAACGCCATTTGACTTCAATTCGTTAAATAAATTTTTTATCATTAACATGTTGAATTACTTGACGTACTTGACTCGTAATATGAACACTTGTGTTGCTTGCATACGCAGTGTTTTGGGCGGACGCCCTGATTCTCAGAATCAAGGTGAAAGTATTTCCAAATTGAGCTTCAATGCATTCTTGCATTGATCAATGAACTTTACCCTGATTTATTGGAAGATATTTTAAAGCATTTCTGGGAAACCTACTTTAAGGGTACTTTACTCTAATTTATTCTTATGGGTATATATCTCAATGTTGGATTTTTAGGCCGATATCTGGATATGCAACACCAGGATATTTGGCGCCTTCAACCTTCTCTACTGCTCCTAGTCAAAGTCGTTGCTTTTTCGAAAAATTCTGATATATGATCGTTTATCAAATTCAATTCTCCACAACACTGATGAAATTGTGCATATTTGATTTTAAAAATTCGTTTTAATACTTAGCCGACCGCGCGCGCTACAGCGAACTGTACTATTTCCACCGCGCTCAGACAAGTCAAACTATGCTGTCCACCGAGCATTTTTCACAACGCTGTATTTCTTTACCAATTATGTATTGTGCTTTATAGAAATAGTTCGTAAGTAATTGCGAACAACTTTAGATCAAGTAACTTTTAATAACAAAAAAATGGAGCGCGTCACTAAAGTCAAAGTGGGGAGATCAGTCGGCCTTGTTAAAATAACAATTTAAATAAAATTATATTACTTTTGCGTAAAATTATTAAAATAGTTAATTTTCAAAATTAAATATACTAAATATATATTAGGTGTTTTAATATTAAGTTTCAAATATTTTCAAAAGTGGAGTTAATCAATTTAGCCTGTGAACGGCTATGACTTAAAACTACTAATTATGTTCTTAATTTTTTAGCATAGAATTTTTATATATAGCTTTGGTCGCACAACACTGGCGTAGTATAGTTTGGAGATATTGCCTTCGAAAAAAAACACATACTGGCATAAAGCTTCGCAAAAATATCTTTACAATTTCAATTTAATAAGAACTCTTAAAGGAATATGTGATATTATTTAAAAAATGTTCTTTTAGAAATGAAACTTCGAGTGAACTCCGAAAATTAAGCCTTTTTTATGTGAATTATTTGTTTCGAAAATTTAAATGTGCATCTTTTATCTTAAAGGAAAAATAAAAAATTAACGTAAACAGAGAATATGAATATCACACAAAATTATTTATATAAAGGTGTTGCATGTTTTATGTCTCATATTATTAAATATACAAAAAAATAACCTTTAAAATTGTAATAGTAAAAATGCGCTTTATATTCGAAAAGCTTTATTGGCGGCGAACATTAAGCGACTACCGAAAAACTATATCCAAACATAAATTCATTAGCAAATAATTTCTCTTCTAGTCTAGAAAATTATCTTAAAATTTATTAATTTGACTTAAAATTAAACGAACATAAATATTTACAATTTATACATTTATATCGCTGATTTATACTATATTTGAATATATAAAATATATTTCTACAAAATTAAACAATTCGCCTTTCACTAATCCAAGTGTTTGCTTGCCCTCTTTTCACTTGCTGTATATCTTTGCATTTTTTCATTTCTTTTTACCTTTTAGAACCTGCACAATAAAATTAATCAATTTCTGGTTTTTCCCCATATCCCTTTGGTAATATGTTCCTACTAAATCTACACAAATAAAACAATTCACGCACGCACCAATGATGCACTATTAAAAATAAAACCTAAATGGAACATAGAACGGAGAGGTTAAGGAAAAAGACGATGAGAAAGAGAACGAGGAGAAAAACGAAAAAACAGAAAAAAGTGAAGATACCGCAGAAAAGGAAAAAGATGAGAGTGCGAAAACAGCAAATAGTGAAACCAAAAAAGATAAAGAAGACGGTGATGCTGTAAAGGAGAATAGCGAAGAAGAAACAAATGAATCAGGTAAAAAAAATGAGGAAATAAGTGAACAGAATGAAGAAAATCAAAGTAAAAATGAAAAAGACGAAGAAGAAATTAAAACTGAAAAGAAAGAAAAGGAAGAGTCCTCAGAAGAGGAAGAGGATGATGATGAAGTAGCCGGTGAAAAAGAACAGACAAAAGATAAAAAAATTGAAGATGAAAAGGAAAAAACTAAAGATGAGAAAAAAGAAGCCTCATCAGAGGAGGAAGAAGAAGAATCCAGTAATGAAGAAACTAAGGAAAGTGAAGCAAAAAAATCCGAGGAAGTTGACAAAAGTGACAAAGATGCCGGCAAACAACTCGAATTGACTGATAACATAGACACAGCACAGGAAAAGACTGAGGTTTGATTTAACAACACTAAGTTGCCAGTGCATGCGTTACTTGTGCGTTACAAGTTTCACATTGTTTGTTGTAGTTGCAGTAGCAATATTTTGAAAAAAAAGCATTTAACATTGTTTTTTATTATTTAGAAAGTAATCAGAATTCATGTGAAAATCGCTCTTAATATTGACCAGCGGTCACAAAGCGTTCTTGATAGTTGTATTAAAAATCGAAACGTTTGTAAGCATTGTTTACATTTATTTTATTTTATTATTTTTTTCTATAAGTTAAGCCCTGCTTGCCACCAAACACAAATATAACTGAAATATTTTTTTTAATATTTGATATTAATTTAATCAAATCAAAATGGAAAATTTGGCAAAAAAAATTGTTTTAAAAAACTAATTAAAATAAATACATATACTAATACATATACTAATGTCTGAATTGATTATAATAAGACTTACAAGTCTAAAGTGAAAGGTCCTTTGGGTCAATAGAAGTTAGAATTTGGTCAGCTCCATAAAATATTTACTCTGCAGAGTGTATATGGAATCAGTTTGACCCTAAAGTAGTTTTATACTTATTATTATAACTTTAGTTATAATTAAAACATTATTTAATAGGCGCTCCGCAATCTTTGGGGAAAATTGTGTTGATCTTTTAATTTCACATACTATTATTTCATATTTCTCTATTAGGTTTAAAATTAATATTTTTTTGCAAGTCCTTTATTACCATTAACACCTGCATAATGCTTTTCACTGAATTAAGACGAAACAAACGCCAGATTTATTGAACCGCTGCCAAAAATGCGTAATTATTTGCAGGGTTAAACTCGAGAATTCCCTTATTTACATCTGCCCTGTTTGGTGGCCGTCTCTTGACAAGGCTTATAACCGGACAGGCCTGGAGAGGGTGCAGAGGTTTGCGTCCTTACTTATTACAGGCGCCCTCAGATCCACCCCTACTAAGGCCTTAAACACTATCCTTAATTTTATTCCGCTGGACCTGTTTGGTAAGCAAACGGCAGCATCCTCGGCCATAAGGCTCAATGCGGTTCACTGCTGGTCACGTACGGATTATGGGCATTCTAGGATACTAGGGCCACGTACCACGGCGGTGGACTACATGGTTACCGAGCCATCATTCGGAATGAGAATTGCTGCCTCCTTCCCCTCTAGGCAAGAATGGACGGAGGGTCTATTTTTGCAGCCAGGGTCGATTCAGGTTTTCACTGACGGCTCTAGGAAGGATGGCAAAGTGGGTGGAGGTATTTACTCTGAACAATTGGGTATAGAAACCTCCTTTCGACTGCCAGACCATTGCAGCGTATTCCAAGCTGAGGTCATGGCCATATCACAAGCTATCGCGCAGCTGAGGGCCACAGCTAAGCCCCTGGCAAAATTATGTATATTTAGCGATAGTCAAGCTGCGATCAGATCGCTAGTAAGTGTTCACACGACATCCAAGGTCGTTGAGGACTGTCGCACGGAGCTCGTCCGCATGGCTGCTAGTACGGAGGTCAGTCTGGTCTGGGTGCCAGGCCACTCTGATATCCCGGGCAACACCAGGGCGGATGAGCTCGCGAGGCTTGGCGCAGGCTTGCCCGCTGAGGATATAACTCTTAAGCCGGGTGCTCCGCTTGCATCAAGCAAGCGGACCATACAAGAGTCCTTCTTGGAAATTGCAAATCGCAGGTGGAGGAAAGAGCCCACCTGTGTAACGACCAGATCTATCTGGCCCATCTACGACCGCAACAGGTCCAGAAACTTGGTCTCGCTCAAGAGAGCCGCAATCGGCAACGTAGTAGCGGTCATTACGGGCCACTGTCTCATCGGCAAACATGCCACTAGGATGGGGGTGACCACGCATGACTTCTGCAGGAGTTGCCTCAATGAGGAAGAGGAAGAGGACATCCTTCACTTCCTGTGTCAATGCCCAGCTCTAGCGGTGCGGAGGAATCGGAGCCTGGGCTCTACTTTCTTTAATGACCTGTCGGAGCTGAGGTCCACCAGGATCAGTAGCCTAGAACAGTTCATTAAAGAGTCTAAATGGTTCGAACGGTAGTAATTGGGACTTCGTCCCATGTGGTATCACAATGGGCCTACCTTGGCCTAAGTGTGCCTTCTTTTGTTGGCAGCCACTTGAACCTAGAACCTAGAACCTACATCTGCCCACAAATTTTCAGTGGGGTTGGAACACTCGATGACATTGACCTCGTTGACTCAAAGCCATTCTTTTGTTTTTTTTGCTAGTGCATTTCGAGGCATTGTTTTGCTGCAATACCCACATAAACAGCATTTCATCGACACATAAGTTAACATTGCTTCTTGAAACAACATATTGTAAATGGTTAAATGCCTTAATATGTAAAACATGTCAAACCCATTATGTGGGAGCAAAATTAATTGTGAATTGAACTCACCTTTGGGAGGTCTTCTTACATAACAACGAAATTTTTTGCCACCCCATATAAAACAATTTTGGACTCATCTGTCCCAAGAATGTTTCTCTACTTGTCTATGGGCCAATTTAAAGGGGTTTTAGTAAACTAGATCGCTTTGTACGAGTGTTTTCGAATCAAACGTTTAAATAATGAAGGTGCCCTTAATTTTCGGTTTTCCTTCAAATGCTATAGTATTTCGTATCACTTTATTTGAACATCAAATTGTTACTTAAAGCTCTTTTATATATATAGCTGTTTTTTCCTCAACTGTATATTAAGAATGGTATCTTTCGCACTTTCGAATTATTATATAACACTCGACTCGAAAAATAAAAACGTCTTTTGGAAATTATTCAAAATTTAACGAAAAAACATGCCAAATGTTTGCATACAATTTCACTTGCTTTTACAGAGCTTACGTTATTTACACAATATAAAAGCATAAACAACTCTTTGTTGAATTCTTTACATGGTTACATAATACAATGTAAAATTAGGAAACAAAAAATTAAATATTGTCTGAAAAACCGCGAAAAGTCAGAGAAATTTGATCTTGAGAAGAAGTACACGTGGTCTGTTCAAAAAGTATAGTATAGAATATTGAATTTGCGCGGGCTACGTATATTCGATTTTCGAAATGCGTTTGCGCACTTAATTTTGTTTTTCAGACAAAATTTGATACAGATTCTTTGATTTTTTGGGATAGGCAAAAATCGAAGACGAGCTAAAACTCGTCCAAGCAAAATATCTGCCAAAAATTAATTGAAAATTCAAAATAGCCGAGCTTGTCACCATAAGTGATGGACATGAGTATCAACATAACGGCACGAAAATCGAATATACGTAGCCCGCGGAAATTCAAATAAATATACTCGTTCTTTTTGCAAAGTTTCATTTTGGTTTTTCACTTTTTAGTCCTGCCTTGATTCTACCTATGTCGAATAATTTTTATATTGTGGTATGATCTAATTCCTTAAACAACAGAACATATTTCAGTCAGCTACCTAATTATGCGTTATCTTAATATTTCTTTAGTGTCATCTCTATGCTACGCTTTTTGACTTTTATTTTTAAGCATTTTAAATATGTTTTCTTTCAAAAGTCAACTGATTTAAGTTCGGAAAAAAAGAACAGAAACAAAACCTGAGGAAACATCATTGAAAGAAAGTGGACAAGACGAAAATAAAGCTAATTCGTCTGTTATAAAATCTATTATCGCTGATAAGGATGGCACTGAGGAGATGACAGAGGTTTTGACATTAAATATACATATATTATTATTATATTATATTATATTATATTGTATAATTTTTCTTTTACATTTGAATGACGGAACTTAGCAAAGGCTGAAAATTAATATATTGTTTATAAGCTGGCAAGTACACATGTAAATCAATAATAATTACTTAAGTATATTCAAATTAAATGAACCAGACAATTGAAGTTCGTGGTTCGGCAATTAACATGTACAAAATAATTCGAATTTCAGAACGAGGGATCTAGTTTTACAGAAAATTGTTTAACAGATCTTATGACAACTTTACAGCTGCAAGACTTCAAGAAATTATTTGAATGAAATGATCTTGATTAATTTTATAATTTTAAAACTCATTCAAATTTTTTTAAAATATTTCCGATACTTGTTTGATATAAACCCGTCTTTCTGTATTCAAAGTTTTCATGATCACATAGTAAACCTTTTCCTTAAAACAACGTGTGGGAAACGTGATCCCCTTTCTGTGCCTAAAATGAGAAGCTCATATCAGACACGTGATGTCTTGTTCTGGCCAAAAGTGAGAAGTTCGTATCAAACACATGATTGTTTCTACACGATAATGTTTATTGTTATGGTGTGTTACAGTTGGAATATAAAAATGTTGTGGTTTTATCAAACAGTAAATGTCCACTGGTTTGCACAATATTTGGCCTGTGGTGAAACTGCTTCTGGTCACGACGAATGAGAAAAGCTTTCATCGAAAGTGACCACTCACAATCGCCGCTCAATTCATAAGGCAAAGGGTTGATGATGCTTATTTAAAATCACAGTATTGCATGATTTTACGGTTGCTTCTGTTGTGCTTTTAATTGGTGTCTCACTTTTCCCAATAAAAAAATTAGAATAATTTTATATTATAAACTTAAATTTAACCGACCTTTTATGGTGTTTAAACTTAAAAAAAACACTAAAGACACATATTTGAGAGTTAGCGCTATATATTACATAGGTCTACCGGAAAGTTCTGTCCGTTTTCGAAGAGGAAGAAAATGATACAATTTTAAACATATTTAACTAGATTTATTGTACGATATAATTTCCATCATTCCTTATGACTTCTTCCCAGCAGGATGGCAATTTATAAAAACTATTTTTGAAGAAAATCTTTGGATGCGAAAAACTACAGCAGCACTACTGTAAACGTAAACGTTTTCTTCATTTTTTAATTTTTTTCTCATCAAATAATTTTGTAAAGAAAGTAGGTGAAAATCTGATGGTTAAGGTCTGGGGACTATAGTCGATGCGAAAGAATTTCCCATCCTAGCTCTGAGATTTTCTGACGAGTCGCCAAAGCAGCATGTGGTCTAGCATTATCGTGATGCAGTATGTTTTCCTTCCTATTGAATATTGTCAGCCTTTTGTCTTGGAGTACTTTGTTAACTCGTCCATTTGTTGACTGTATTTTTCTTGGGTTCCAAAAGCTCATAATGGATTGGACCTTGCATGTCCCACCATATACATGGTATACTCTTTTTAAGGCTCAAGCTCGGTGTGGAGGTGAAGAAGGTTTTCCGAGTTCACGCTGTTTTCCTTATGATGTTTTCTTATGTAATCCATTTTTCATCATTTAATCTATCATGGTCTTTAAAATATTGTCATCAACCACAAATGGCCGCCCAGAGCGTGTCTTATCACTAAGGTCGAAACCACCTACTTTAAATTTTTCGAACCATCTCCTACACGTTCTGCCCGAAACAGCATCTTCACCGAAAACTTTTAACAAATTTCGACACACTGACAATGACATGAGTTATCATTGTTGTAGTTAATTTAAAAGGCCACATAATAAATGCAATTATAAAGATATACAGCCACATATAACTCAAACGAACATATCCAAATATATTCAAACTTGAAACGAAATTATCGGACAGAACTTTCCGGCAGACCTAATACTATAAAACTGTACTTCAGTTTCAACCGACTGTTTCTGTTGTCTCTTTCTCTACAACATAAAATAACATTTTGCAGCATATGTAGAAGGCTACTGGTCAAAGAGCAGGCTAGATTTATACATATATTTTCCGACTTAAGGAAAAGTTGTTAGTTTAATAGTTTAACTGGTGCGTAATCGAAGATTTTTATTTACTTTTTTAACTTAGCAAAATTGCTGCATATGAAAGGATATATTTTGAGGACAAAATTCTCGTTAATTATTTGTAAAACAAACAGTTTAATAAAATATATGCTGTATTAAATTTCATTTAAAGTCGTCGAGTAGTTTTTGAAACATAATGATCACCGTGATCCGCTATCTGCGAATAGTAAAGGGTAAGATATTTCTTAAACTATTCATTGGATCAACGTGAAATTTTCACACAATATTTTTGAAATATTGTACTTTAAGAAAAAATAAAATAAAATAAAATTAAATTAAAAAACTAATTCGATTTTTGGAAAATTCGAATTATCCATATCCCCTTAAGTCTAGGTTTGCGTCGAATAGACCTAAGCTTAGTCCAGCTTAAGCCAGACTTAGTCTTACTTCAGCCAGGTTTAGGCCAGCTTTTGCTAGGCTTAGGTCAGGTTTTATAAAACTTACAACGATGTTGATCAAACTTTTTTATAAAAGTCTTTAGAAAATCAATATAAAGGGTCCATTTGTAAAGGAAATGATATACATGAGAGCATTATGTTTAATATAAACTAACATGAGAATATTATATTTAATTAAATCTAACCATATTTTATATGCCCTAATATTATATTTATTGAATATAAACAATATTGTTCTAATAAAGCAAAACAAAAATAGCAATATCAAAAGTAAAATAAAATACTATCCATGTTGACATTTTTACTTTTATTATTGAAATATATTGGAAAATTTTTTGAACGAATCCTAACTTTTTTAAAGAAAACTAAACGTCTACAACGTCTATGTATGCATTACTAGCACATACTCTGAATATCAGTTTAAAATCCTAACCTAAGCAAGCAAGCAAATGATTTTTATGATCTACAATTTTTGTTGGAAATAATTTTATTCAAACATTAATTAATTTTAATTTAAAATAAAGAATTGCATTTTGGAAATACAAAAACGGAAAGGCTAACCTTAACTAACTTCAACATAATTTGTTTTTAAATCATTAAACTTTCGCGTGTAGCATTCTCAACAGAAATTTTATTCCTTGTCGCTTTTGAATATCTTAGACTCGGCTATCTTATATGGCGATAGCGATAGCACTGACTTCAGCTTGAAAATTACAATGTTATTTAATATGTAGCGTAATTTGCGATAGGTCAATATTACTGTTTCCCTGCAGAGTTGACTTTGGGTTAAGTTAAAAACATCGACTTCAGTTTATGGGCCAGAACAAAAGGCCAAACGATATTAAATACAATGGAAGTATAAAATAACAAATTATTTAACTTTATAAATGATTCAATCCAAACTCAATGCTGTTCACGTAAACGCAATAAATGAACATTATGTAGGAAAACAATTTATAACTCGGTAGCGTTGCGTGGGCAGTAGTAAGTTTTGTAACGCTTAAAAATTTTGAAAAGTAATATTATTTAAGAATGCTTATTTCTCTTCAAATATGTCTCTATACTTTGCTACTAAGCGCCTCTGTATTACTATATACAACGATATTAAAATTACCAATTGTAATCGCCTTCGCTTATTTAAACAGATCGCTGATTTTTTAAATTGTACGCACACACCTTTATTGTTTTTTAAATAAAAGCCCTAAATTTAATTTCTGTTCTAACCATTTAGCTTAGATAACTTCTACACTATCATCTATGCAGTCTTCTTTCTCTTCAAACTATTGAGCGTTTACATGATTTCTAGTTTGTTATTCGCACGTTTTTGTAGCATTATGCTTATCTACTTATTTCATGTTTCCAATTTAGGATAAAGTAGAAGAGGGAAACACCAATGGCACCACAGCATCAAGGGAGCCATCAGTTGAGAAAACATCATCAGAAAAAGATGCATCCCAGAAGTTGATTGAGAATGAACAGCAGGCAGCAGAAGAGTAAATGTCCACATAGACCCCAAGCATATCAAATACATAATCCGAATTGAACAACCGATTTTAAATACGAGCAAACAAAAACCAACAGCTGCACTTTTTTAGCTTTCGCGCATTTTAAAAATGCTTGTCAGAAAGGATCGTTCTCTTTGATTGTACGTAGCAGGCACCTAAAGTGAATTTTATAAATCTAGACGAGTTGGAATTGTAATAATCAATTTAATTAAAATAGTAAGCAGTTAGTTAGAAAGTAAGCCAAATCGAATTTGAAAAGGATATGTCTCGTCCGGACTTATAACCGTTAAATGCTGCCAGATCCTAAAGTCGATCGAATAAATATAACTACGTAAATAGAATCAAAGAGCTATGAGGTAGGAACAAATTGTTAAAAGTTACCTCATAAGGATAATTGCCTTTAATGCCTTTAAATTAAAGTAAACATATGTTGTACAACACGCACATTAATTAAAATATTGTAAAGCGGAAAAAATTCTTGTTATTTAAATATTTCTAAAGTTTCAAGTAATTTTGGTTGTTACACATGTTAATTTGTAAATAAGAAAATATTTGTTTCGCTTACTTTTAAAATGAAGAACCCTTAAATTATTCCATTAAAAGCGAATATGTACGATCCAGTTTTTAAGAATAATAAAACATTTTTAATAACTGCCACTCTATAAATATGTTTAATAATATAATTTCTTTTCATACAGAGATCTTGGAGAAACGTTTATCAAGTACATGTATATTTTTCCAATGTTGTTTGTTTGTTTGGTTTATTTCAGATTTTCCTCTTTCCACTTCAGAATTTCAATTTGTTAATATTGAGAACCGAGTACAAGTAAACAATCCCGTAACACAACTGAAACGCTAAAATTATGACCCTTATTTAATTAATAATTAGAGTTCGAAAATTTTTTCAGTTAGTAGTACCAACTAATTTTAAGATTTATTTTACTAATAATTAAATATATTTGGTTTTAAGTATGTACACAAATGCCAATGCATCAAGATTATTTTAGAGGTTTTCTACTTATTCCACCCGTAACATTTTATTTTAGGTCTATGCGGTCCTGCTGCGATCGTGCTGCAGTGCTATGCGCTTCTATGCGTGCAGTCTTATTTTAAGTCTCTGCGATCGTGCTGCTATTCTACCTTCAATTTGGTATTGAAATTGGAATTTGGGTGTCTCTTACATTCTAAATATGAGATTTTCTGATTGCATTGATTATATCAAAAGAATAGCTAACGTCATTTAGCTTTATAAAGAGGTTGGCCAAGAAATTTCAGCACCCGTATGTAACTAGAACTCTATATTATACTTTTGTTCATTCTATTCTAACTCATTACATAAGGCTAACTTCAATATAGGTGTGATATTTCTAAAACTGCTTTTACTTTTGAATCTTTTCGGGGAAATACTGAGCAACACAGTGAGCGAAATTAACTTAAAGCCACCTAGTGTAAGTCCGGTTAGGCTATAAAGGAAATATTGGAAAACTTTTTCATATGTACATATAAAATTACTTACTCCACTTAACAAATCAACACATAGTTTTAATATCTTTTTTAATATGTATATAAATTATTCTTCTAATTATCTACTTTTTTAAAATTAAACAAAAAAATAAAGATAAAGCCGCGTGATAAAAATCAAACAATTCTTTCCATCAAATTTCCATTTTTTTTTAGTTTTAGTATTTTGTAGAACATCCTTGATTACGGATATCATGGAATATAGGATTACAAGCTTCAAGTGGAATTTCGGTTGCAACGGTTGCATAATGCTTGCCCTTGTCGTACACATTTCGAGCTAATATACCCCATACGTCCTCGACAGAATTCAAATCTGGACTACATGCAGGCCATGGTAGAACTTCTATATTTACAGCTTGTAAATATTGTTTTACAGCTTTAGCCGTATGAACAGCTGCATTATCATGCTGAAAACTAAAATTTGAACCCATAACTTCCTCAACATGTTCGTCAAAAACCATTTGGAGAAAATCTACGTAAATTTCCGCAATCATTTTAGGAGGAACCCACATCAAAGGAACTGTTCCGTTATATTCAAACGCTATCCAAACCATAACAGTCCCACCTCCAAAATTGTGGCTCGTTTTAACTTCCTTGGCATCCCGAATGCCATGTCAATAGTACTGGCAACCATCCGAGCCGTCCAAATTAAATTTCTTTTCATCGCTGAAAACAATTGTCTGCCACTTTTCAGACCAGGACATGCAGTTTTTCGCAAAACTCAGCCTGACCGCCTTATGCTCGGTGGTCAAGGTTGGTTTCTTTAGCCTTCTGGTGTATACTAATGTCGAGCTTGACTTTAGTATTTGCTGAACTCTTCGTGAATGGCATCCTCTGTATTTTTGAAATATGATAATGTTTTAATTTCATTTGCATAAATCCTTTATGTAGGGGTGAAATATCGTCAATAACCAAATAAAAAGATAAAGGCCCAAATGACTACCTTGAGGGACCCCCAAAGTAGCTAAAATTTCCTTAGAATTGGTTCTGCTCACAATAACTTGATAGGATCTATTAAGTAGATAGAAATGAAGCCAGTTCCGGAAAGAATATGGAGTTTAAGGGTTCTAATAGAATGCGAAAGCTTATCGATCGCTTTGCTAATATCTGTGTATAATAATACCAGTACAACCTTCCTCGAAACCTTCGATAACAAAGGTAATGTGCTCCAAAAGGTTTGTTGTCGTGGAGCGGTCTTGAAGGAACCCATGTTGGTTGAGAGGAATAAAGTGATTGCATACTTGAAATTTGTGATATATACCATATAATAATTAAAAATAATATGTAGTATGAATTGGTATAATCAACAATTTTTCCAAAATATTCGATATTATTCACTATTTAAGGATTTTTGGAGGAAGATCGATAACGGTGTTATCAATGCATTAAACAAAGTTTAAGAACAGGAGGACCACCGTTAAAACTCAGGAAGCTCATTGATGTGTTTGAGTATAACAATTTTATAAAACGTACTATAAATGAATAAGTTATGTTTTATTTAATTTTCAATGTTTGCGCTTTTATTTAATATTTTTTTCGATGTATGGTAAAAATTTTTTAATTTACATACATGGTTTTATTAGTGAGCTGTTGATTTAAAGTTTCATACCATGAGATAATGATAGGTGCTGGTATGGTTCAGATTCCTCTTTCTCGTCTCCCTTAAAGCATATGTGTTATTTTTATTCTATACTATTTTTTTGTACTATTACACTTGTCATCTTTCGTAGTTTTAGTACAATAATTAAATTTCCTTTTTAAGATTCGATATAAATTAGTGTCTCATCGAAAATTGTTCTTTTTATTGGCCGTTTTCACAAATATACCTGTAATGTTTTACATTCGTCGATACTTCGCTACAAAAGAATTATTATCACAGGAACCAGCAGCAATAAAACAAATAAAACCCTCCAGTTAAATGTTTGTAAACAATTCTTTGTTTAATTATCTTAAATTGACAAAAATACATGAATTCTAATATGTTTACATATAAAAAACAGTTTCATAGAAGACAATTATTTTTATTGTGTTTTCTTAATTATTTTTTTTTCAATAGTGACCTAAACAAAAAAAAATCGTATTTATATAAAAATGTAAATTTCTGAATATCCCTCCATTAATTTTACATATCATTTACGAGTATTTTGCTAAAGAAGCAGTACAGTAGAAAAACAAAATCATTCCAATTTAACTTCATATTACTCTATTGCTATCAGCAATATAACGAATTTTATTACAGAAATGGAGCCGCATTGTTATGTGTCTTGCAGCTATAAGCACTTATTTATCATAGGCCATGCAATTCACAAGATACACAACTGTTTGACTCGCAACCCACAAAATAGGCCCTGCATTACTTGTAATATGTAATTATGTATATATTAAATGCGAAAACGAAAGCTTTAATTTTCAGTCTGTTCTTTTAAATGTTATATATTTTGTTATTGCAGAGTCTTTCGGTTAAATTTAGTAGAATGGTTGTAGTAGAAAGCAGCGAGTACACCATCTGCATAAGAAAGTGTCTTTCAGTAAATAATTTAAACAAGTATTTAACGAATTTATATGCTACCAACGAAGTTTTAAATTATTATTTACAAATTATGACAATATATATAAATATATTCCTAATATGCTGCCATATAAAATAAACACATTCTTTAGATACAAGAAATATTCGAGATGTGTGACTTAAAAATATTTGGGATTGACTGGTTTTTTGCGTGACACCCCGAAAAATGCTGTAACTATAATAATTAAAACGCTACTAGCATTATCTGTTAAAAGAAATTGCCGATAGCGATTTTTCCAACATTCAATTTTATTTTACGCATTTTTAAGAATACGTCCACCAAAATTTATATTTAAATTTCTGCGGAAACCAACGCGATGATGTTTCTGGATAATAATGCAAAAACATAAAAAAATACCTGGAGCAGAAAGTTATTGTCTACTCTGTTTGGTAGAAAAATGTATTAAATATTTGATTAAAGTTATCTCTACATTCCTTATCACTTATTTTCGAAAAAGGATCGTCACAACGTGGTAGTGGTGGGGAAAATCTTGTACAATTTGTCCGATTAGGATGAAATTTTGTTCTTCCACAAAATTTTGTTCTTCATAAAATATATCATCATTTTGCACATGTCCGAAAGAATTTTATCATTTCAATTATTTCGATTTTTGTTCGGTACTTCTTTTAAATTCTTTCGACCGAATTTCAAAAACGTTCAATTGTAATGGGCATAATGTAGCGAAGGTAAAAATTAATTTTTACATATTTTAAAAATTGTTTCAAAAGCATCGTAGGACAATGCGAGTGGCAACCTTTAAACAAACATCAACACGTTCGCGGATAGTACACTTTCACGTCATATAGGTGCATTGTAAAAATAAATGCTGAATAGCATTCACGCGAACGTATTAAACGAAAATGCATAAGGCAGAATTCTCACAAGTTGTACATTACTATTTAAAACCTTGTAATAACAAATAATGAACAATTTTCATTTTATGTGTAGGGTTTATAATTCTGATGAAAATGTTGTACTAATTAAGTGTTTCGAATAGAACGCAATAAGATACAGAACTGTTAAGTTTCTTACACTGTTCAAATCTTTATATAAAAAGAGATTCTGTTAAAAACTATTATTTCTAAATAAAAGTTTATTATACGCCGTGGTAAACATATAGTAACAAGCTTTTTCCAATCAAAACTTAAAAAGAAGGAAAACATAAATCGAATATGAATTATGCTGGAACAAAAATTAAAACCACCTTTCGCAACGCAAAGTAACGCACACGTTCGAATACTCTACGGCACCTTTAAAAACGCACAGTGAAATAATATAAACAGCATGCATCCGTATATATGTTCTGAGTGTGCTACCTGCCTGTTCCCTTTCTCTGATTTCCCTATGCCTGAGCATTGCGCAGCACTAACACCATGCATACATAGGCACACAGCGCGGCAAAGACTTTACAGCGCTTTTAAAAATGCGTGGTAAAAACATTGTGCACATTATTCTCTACACTGTAAGTGGTGTAAATGAGAGTATTTGACTGCCAACCTTATCTCTTTCGTTCTGGTACATCTTCAAACGAATTATGCAACATTAAACTCAACCGGACAAACGAGCCTCAAATCACTTGCAAAGAATACGGCGGGAGAACATTTTGTTCCGAAGAACCTATTTTGGCATTGGTGACATTGTTCACTATCTCAACATTCTTAACTTCTCTATTAGATCAAAATTAGATTCTAATCAGAATATGAGAATCGCCATTTAAGCCAACCAAACTAATGATTGATAGAACCTAGACCTGTAAAATGCAAGTATCAAGTGATCTTGCATATTGTTAATATCAGTTTAAACATTTTAAGTACTGGTATAAGTATTGGGTATAAGTCCCAATAAAAATTTTAAGTTCAACTCAAGTATTTCAAATACACCAATAACTCCAGCGCAAGTACCTCAAGTTCAGCATAATTACCAGAGAAGTATTTAATGTAAGTTTCAGAGTAACTTTTGTGTTATTACATCAATAATTAACATCAAGCAAAATTTCGAATTTGTTCTTTAAATTTAAATAAAATATGCAACTGCCTTAGTGGATAAAATATCTTAAGTTGATTAGCAAATAAATTTGCGCAATTTTATGTATGTCCTTACATGAAAGCAATAAATTTCCCTTTTTTGTTTAAATTCCATTCTATTTTTTATTTTACTTATTTATTATTTAGTTTTTAGTAAAACATAGGTATTATACATGGCGCTAAATTTCTAACTGGCTTAAGAAATGTCCCCCAGGCAGTAGCATACATTTTATTCCAGATTCAGGTTTTTCGTTGAATTTTTATTCTTTGGTAATTACAGTGAACTTGAGGTACTTGAAGTACTTCAGCTAAACTTATAATGTTTTTATGAAACTTATAAGTACCAATACCAGTACTTAAAATTATTAAGTACAAGTAAAAGTACTTGAAGTATTTGAAATTTTCTAAGTCTAAGTACTTGAAGTAGTACATAAGTCGTATTATAATAAAAGACTTCACAGCTCTGATACAGACTTAGAAACGGCCCTGATTAATCAATTTGCTCTAATAATCGATTAATTTTATTCGGATTATTTTGAAAAATAAAGTATGCTTTTGATGAAGTTTAAATTGAAAGAAATTTTTTTCGATATTTTATTTGCGTTAAAATTAATAAAATTACATATTAATCGATTATTCAACATGGATCATAGTTTAACTTTTTAACGTTGCATAGTACATTGCTCCCTTATTTGTTTGCTGGTTTTTATCTGATATTTAATTGTGTGCCAACTTGTAGCTGAATTCTAACAAAATTTTATTACTGGAATTAAAGCAAAGAGTTCAACCTTAAAATGTCATGTTATTGAAATTAAGGCAATACTCATAATAAGGAGTTTTGCATCTACCTTCAATAGTCTGACGTTCGTAGATTCAAAGCTCTAACGATCATATATATTTTTATGCTATTGTTCTAATAGGTTAGCTACTATTCTATTAAAATGCGATTTGAAATTTGCTCCCACTTAGTGCTCGAAATCAATGTTTAAAAGGTGCTTAAAATCTCTTCTCAAACAAATGTTTACTTTTCTCATAATTCTCCCATTCTCTCAATGAACGTTCCATACTTGTTATAAAACCGGTGGGAAAAGTAATTAGTAGAATTTCTTTTGTTCATACAACAATTTTGTTTTAAATTAAAATATAAATTTATCATATTATAGAAATGATAACAAATCTACAACGAAATATCCTATTTACATTTATTTTTAAAAAAGAAATACAATAAAAATATGCTTTGAAATTCCCTAAATATAAAACCCAACACCGTTTTTTTGGCTTATGCAGACGTAGATCGCTATTTATAGTAAAACTTGAAGATCATCCACTAAAATCAACCGAAGCTCTTAGAAAAAAAAAGCATTATAGTTCGTACCCATTTAAACAAGAACTAACTATAGGAATGAAATGAATAGTATATAAATTAATTCAACTAATAACGTGGTAATTTAAATGTAAACAATTTCTAAATAAATAATTAAACTCATATCCCTGGACTGTATAGTTGTCCCGTCATGTCTACGTTACAAGTAAAAGAATTGCCTTTTAGACTTTTCCATGACCAGAAACCGCAGACTTCAATCGGTTCTCTCCTATTCTTCGTCATCAGATGAATCAGTCGTGTACTCACTTTCATGGCCCTGCTCATCATTGTGCTCTGATTCGGACTCACTAATATCCCACTGGGGGTGATCGGTTGTGATTGCAGGTGCTTTCTGTACATCCAGCTTAAGTTCCTGCTGCTGATCTAACCCGAGATAAGAGTCTGAAATATAAAAAAAAAACACATATGCGTATAAGTTAAGCGTACTCATTTTAAAAGGAAGTAAAATTCTTACCTGATCTTAAACAAACAGTGAAAGTATATACGCCAGGCCACCTCGGCGCTGTAAACTTCAACTGAATCTCTTCCTGATCAACAAGATTTGTTACATGATAAGGAGCTGTTAATAATGTTCTTGATTTCCTGTCACAAATATAAGTCCACCAATATTCTTGTTTATCTTCGGGGAAATACGGACAGTGAACACTGTGTGAAATTCTTGATTTACCCTCCAATTTTTCACGTTTATTTAATTTCTGCTGTAATTTCTCCCACTCGTCATCATCGTCATCCTCCACAGATGAATTTTTCTTATCATCTTCTTCGCTGGATCCCGATTCTTTCTCTTCATTATCGCTTTCTTCTGAATCCACATCTGATTCTGTAGCTTTTGACACTTCTTGTGTCTGCTCACCTTTTTTTGTATCATTTGCCACAATATTATTTGCTTTTGTGGAGTTTGCAGTTGTATGTGGTTTATGTTTGGCAGCGCCACTCTTAAATTTACCCTTTCCTTTGTGAGATTTCTTATTAGATTTTGTCCAAGCTGATTTCTTTGGTGCTGGAACTTGTTGTTCTTCTGGATTATCACCAACATTTTCAGTCTGATCATCTTCTTCCCTAATAAATATATTTTTAAAGAACACTTATTCGAATCATGTGAGAATTTATTACTTAATGCCTTGTTTCTCAGGCCTTTCCGTATCGCCAAATAGTTCTTTCATATTTTTCCTAACTAAAGTTACAGTCACTGTTACGATAGCTCCAGCCGTAACAACATTCGGATTCTCATCGTCAATAACTGAAAATATATTATATTCACGAACTATAGATAATAAAAGCAGCATTAAACTTTACCTTCACATCGGATAGAGAAGTCAATGAGGGGCATTTTCCCCAGGACTTTCATAACATTTTCATATTCAAATTCAGTTAAATTTTTTAGTAGTTGTCTGCTCTCTTCAGGCTTAAGTTGTGCAAATTGTTGAAGATTTTTAACATGCCTCTTTTTCATCATAAAATGTAAATGTTCTTCGGTAATATGGGGCAATTGTAAAAGTGGACTTTTAAACTCCCACAGACCCTGTATGATCATTGGAGAAAGTTTCATACAATTTTCTATTGTCTCAAGACTAGGCAGACGAGGTACTGTGGATTATAGAATAGTTAAATATAGTGTCCTATTATTTTCGTCTTAATATAACTTACTTCTTCTTGCATAGGCCAGCATAACCAGCTGATGAACGCAAGATACCATTTCTTGTATCAAATACGGACACTTTTTGACAATTAGCTGTCGGTCCTTATCTAGAGTTTCTGGATTAAGAGACATGCGACCAAGATGGGCATGTATAATTGCTCGAGCTTTTATTGAATACATTCGGCACAAAGGATGCTCCTTGCACTTCTCGTTAAGATTTGGAAGTTGCCGAATTAACTGTAATAAGGCGAGTATTAATTAGAATATGTGTAGCCATAAAATTTTAATGTAGCTTCAATACGCTAGATCGTTAACTGTTACTACTAGAATTATTCGATATTTGTCCAAAAATTTCTTTAATTAGGAATTATCACTTGGTTCTTTAATTTTTCGCAAGCTTGGTGAACAAGAAGCGAGTACAAATTTTGTATAACTATATATTAATTGTTGTTGGATTGCCTCAAGCCTGTTAGACCCCACTAGGATCATGGAAGGTTAATCAGTTTTCTTTAATTTCAATGATTTTTATTTCTACGATTGCCTAAATTAAACTAAAAATATTGATGGGGTTCATATGTACATGCTACATTAAAAATATTTTAAATAATAAAATAGCTTCCTATTACTTAAAGAATTGCTCACACCTTCTACTAGTATGGTAAAGGGTTTATATATTGTTTTTAAACAGATGCGTTATTGTTTCTATTGTTATTGAATTTTGTCGGAGAACATAATACTACAGGTATGTTGTTATTTTAATATCATTTTATTTGTACATTACAAATTCGTAAATGTTCCCTTATACAGATACTCACACCGACCGTTTGTCACTGTAGTTTTTCTCATAGTATTGTGATTAATAAATTACCTTAATAAAGGTAATTTTTCAAACTTCCTTAAGCCCTCTTCAGATTGATTTATAAATTTAAAAAATTAAACGACATTTTTTTGGCGCCAACGAGGTGGTTAAGATCATCAAACGTTTGATTGAATCGCGATGTCCCAAGCAACTTCCACAAACATGAAAATTAAATTGTGGTATTGACTCAGATCTGTGTTAGAATTAAAATATATTAAATTGAACCAATCATTTTGGAATTACACTTAATTTAACACAGTGAAATAAACCGATTCGTGATAGATTCTGTAAAATTAAGGTCTTGCATCATCACCTTGTGTCCTAGTCGAATATAGCGTAAAATAGGCAATATTATTGTTGTTATTTTAAAGACTTCTTTTAATTTATTCTAAAATGGCTATGATTCCAAAATGAAAACAAGTATATGAACATAGCCAGAACATAGCATAATACAACAACAAAATAAGTACCCCAAAAATTAGTGAGATTATTTGATAATTGAACTAATTTTTAAAATTTGTCTGTACTGGAACAAATTTTCAAGCACAATATTATTATTTGAGATTAAAACAAATTACATTTTATAAAACTACTTTCTGTTTTGCGAAATGATTTCTACATGAAA
This sequence comes from Philonicus albiceps, assembly GCA_963969385.1. Taxonomy (NCBI): domain Eukaryota; kingdom Metazoa; phylum Arthropoda; class Insecta; order Diptera; family Asilidae; genus Philonicus; species Philonicus albiceps. The sequence goes on along the minus strand of OZ017772.1, from coordinate 41,433,375 downwards.
GGATTTCTCCATTATAAAAATGTTGATTAAAAATTTAATTGAAAATATCACTTACTGCGGGTACTTCGTCATTATCGGATAATCTTTCCACCACTTGAGAATTATGTCTCTTATCAAATTCTAAGCTTGCAGCTAATATCATGATAACCCGCTTCAGAGCCATGTGAGGAGTCTTGTGGAAAAAGTAAAAGTACATCTGAGCCGTGTCTAAAAGGACTTTATCTCCGGAAAATCGAATAGAGCGATACCACCACGTTCCCACTGTGATTGGCAGTGCAACCATAAAAACAAGGGCATAAAGTCCTAAAACCCAAACAGAGTTTTCTTTTTCAACGATCCATGAAGGCAACGCGATTCCGAAAGACATGGCACCCGGTCCATCTGGATTTCCGTACTTTTCCCAGTTTTCTCGGGCTTCATCATCTGTTAAAGCCTGGTACGCCTTCGAGAGTTTCATGAAAGCCTTTTCATCTCCGGTTTCCTTGTCAGGATGCAGAATCACAGAGAGTTTTCTGTAAGCCTTTTTAATTTCGGCTTGTGATGAATCTGGAGGTATTCCGAGTATTTCGAAGGGGTCAAAGTTGGACATTTCATAATCAAATTGTGAGACTCTGTACGCTAGGTATAAAAGAAATACCCATCCTAAAATTATTGATAGCTTTACTAGAAACGTTTTCAATGTCTTGTAAGGCTCTGCTGCAGCGATTATGATTTTTTTCTTTATACAGTCCGCACATTGGCACTCTTCTTTCAGCTTCTTTGGATCTGAAAAGAGACTTTGTTAATGGAGCCACAATTGCAAGAGCAGTGAACCGATTCCATGGATTCACAAGCAAGCACCATGAAATGTGCTAAATATGTGAAGCAAAGCTATATTAAAAGTCACCACAAAACGAACAACGGAATCTATTAAAATTCACTGTGCTCTTTATAGGTATCACAGCATAAAATATCCAATTTTATAGGAGCTTGTAACCGCATAACCTACGAGACTTTACCTTCCTTCTTTTTCCTTGGCCAAGAGTAGATCGTTGTCGGTATTAAAACTAGCGCTAGAAACGAAAGTAGGAAATAGAAGAAAGTGCCGCCACTCTCGTCATATTGAAATTTCTGCCCGCCCATGGTTAATTCACTTTGGTATATCTAAAAAACTAACAAATTCGAACTGCAAAACTTCAATAGACCCCCACACTTCCACAACACATCATCATGAATGTCTCGCTCGAGTCGGCGAATATTTTGACACGTATGGGCTGCGGCGAATTCGCCCAAATTACGGAAATCACTGCCATCTACATTCAAGAATTCTTAAATTAAAATTTGACAGCGGAAGTTGACCATTTTTGTAATATTTAAAAATCTTATTTCTTATTCAATTTTGAAAGTTGTTATTGTACACAATAAAAAAAAATATATTTATAAGTATATGTACCTATTGATGTTTTATTGTTGATTAAGTAGTCAATTAAAAAAACAAATTTTTTCTAATCTTAGAAGGCCCCCGATCATCATTGTCTGAAAACATTTAAAAAAATATTTTAAAATGGGTGAAGAAGGAGGAGGAGGTTCATCAGGTTCATTTCTTAAAGATTTTATTGCCGGAGGTATATCTGCCGCGGTTGCTAAAACAGCTGCAGCTCCCATTGAAAGGGTGAAGTTGATTTTGCAAGTTCAACATGCCTCCAAGCAAATACCCGAAGACAAACGGTACAAAGGAATCATTGACGCGTTCGTCCGCCTTCCCAAGGAGCAGGGATTTATGTCACTGTGGAGAGGCAATTTGGCGAATGTGATCCGATATTTCCCCACGCAAGCACTTAATTTCGCTTTTAAGGACTACTACAAGACGTTCTTTCTGAAGGGCATAGACAAAAAGACACAGTTCTGGAGGTACTTTGCGGGAAATCTGGCCAGCGGCGGGTGTGCAGGTGCCACTTCGCTTTTATTTGTTTATCCACTTGATTACGCTCGGACGCGACTTGCCGTTGATATTGGCAAAACGGAAAACCGCATGTACAACGGGTTGGTGGATTGCCTCGTCAAAACATTTAAGAGTGATGGCCCCATAGGTCTCTACAGAGGCTTCAATGTCTCCGTTCAAGGGATTATCATCTACAGAGCCTGTTACTTCGGCTTTTTCGATACAGCCAAGAGCCTGCTTCCCGACCCAAAGAACACGCACATTCTCATATCATTTATGATCGCACAAGTAAGTCACACACTAGATCTAAACTCTAGGGGCCTTTATTTGAGAACCCGTTTTTTTTTTTTTTTTTGTAGAAAAACTTATAGTCAGAGTAGGGTTAATGTATTGGAAATTCGGTGCGCATTATCACTAAACGACTCAATGATAGTTGCAAAATGTCATTACCAAAAGTGGTTTAGTGATGTGTGATTTTGTTTAGCAAATCGAAATGAATTATCATGTAAATAATATTAACAGCTTTGGCTAAAGTTTGGAATAAATGAAAGTCACCGATTTCAATAAAATGTTATAAGAGCCTTCCGTTTGGTCTAAAAGTGAAGGATCTGAAAGAATTTTTTCATAGTCGGCTAAAGTTTCCGAAATTTCCATCGTAATTCTCTCTCGCCGCATAATTTCATCACAAATCGATGACTCCTTAACGCACGCTCTACTAAACACTTTTCACAACACAGTAACAATTTTGATCGCGGAAAAACCTGAAAGATAACAATTAAAGACAAAAATCCTCTTACCTACTGCCATCTAGCACGTTATTTTTAAAAAATTTAACAAATGCTCCGTGCTGATTAATTTTTTAAAGAAGGAATTGGCCGTGAAGAAAGTAGTGAAACATGCAGTGTAGTGGGTGGGAGTTAGGGCAATTCAGCAGTTTTTAATGAAATTATGCATGGAATTGATAAAAGAAATTTGCTATTGAATTGGCCACTTTAAATTTTCACATTTTACCAAAATTAAAAGTCGAATATTTTGGAAACCATAGCCGACCGCCAAGAAATTTTTACAGTCCTTCCGTTTAATACCTAACGGTTGAAATCGGTGACTCCCCTATTTCGAACTTGTTTCCCAACTTTCTCGGTATTTCTAATTTTTTTGGTAGATTTTATATGAAGTGTTTGCTATTGCAGGCTACCTAATGAAGCGATTTCGGAAAATGAATTATGCCAAAATTCATGTTAGAGGTAGACCTCAAAAGTATCTTCACTTCACAATATATTTTAATTCAGCGGGATGTAGGCCGTATATTCTTAATCGATTTTCAGCAAACTTGGCTAAAATATTCTATATGGCAAAATTTCGGCTAAATTCGCAGGGGCGAATCGGTCAAAAAGGGGAGTTACAGGACTATATCCCCTTATGACAAAATCAGTAAAATCCGATATTTCTCGTATTTCGCTATACACTGAATTTGACTTCTTGGTCGAGGGGGAAAAAATATGTTATTTTCAAACACAATAACCTTTGATTGCCGTTAAAAATAAAACACTACAGAATCTTGAAGAAATATATTATAATTTTCCTGAGTTAAAATTTAGGGCCCTATAATTGAAAACGTTCCAATTGAGCTTACAAAAGGCCCTTTAGGATAAAAATTCGTTAATAAAGTTCCTTAAATTCTCCAAAATTCACTTACCTTTGACTTTAATTCATTTTTTCACACATAACATCAAAATAATACGATTGGATTTTTGTAATCGAATTATTTTAGTACTTTGAACGCAAGAACTAATTGAAGTCAAAGGTTACTAAAATGAATTTATGAAAATTTTAGGAACTTTATTAAGGAATTTTTATCCAAAAAAGGCTTTTGTAAGTTCCTTTCGATTCGATTGGATCGTTTTCAATGATAGGGCCTTAACTAAGCGCCTAGAAAACCTAATCGAACTCACGAAAAGAAGAGCATTCTCCACTCTGTGGACTAATGTCCCTGTTATCAAATATCTTACAATGTTGATTGAATGAATGCAAAATTTATTCAAAATAGATAACGAAATATGGAAGTTATCACGCACACAAGAAAGTTCAGGTCCTTATTGCTTTAATCAATATTTGCATTTCCCAAATTGAATATAAGGTCATTCAATATACAATTAATCATTCAATTTTGTTTTTGTATAACTTTTTTACTAAATAAAAAAATATTTAGAGTGATGAAAATCTTTATCTTTGGACCTTTACAATTTTTTCTGTTAAGTGGAAAGTATGATATCCGTCAAGTGGCTACCGCCATTGTTGATACATATTTGTGCCCGTTTTATCGCATTTTCCATGACTTCCCGCAAGATTAACAATTAGTGGTAATGCATTTGATATCATATTAATATTAAATATTTAATGGTAATACTTTTATGCAGTCTCATATTTTCTTGAAAGAACTAAAAACTCAAATCAAATTCACAAGGAAGAAAATTTCTTTGACAATGCATCAATTTTCAAATATTTGAAGATTTAATGAATGTATACGAAAATTTTATCGAAATACAACAAATATAGGAGTTATTGTTACAGATTTTATTTTAATACTATAATACATATTTAGGAATCTAGTTACGATATAAAATTTACAATATTCTTTAAAACTAAATAAAATTTCCTATATTCTTCATAGATTGTCACAAATGTATCTGGCATAATATCCTATCCTTTTGATACTGTGCGACGAAGAATGATGATGCAGTCTGGTTTGGCACCCTCAGAAAGAATGTACAGGAACACCTTCGATTGTTGGGTCAAAATCACCCAGCAAGAAGGACCACTTGCTTTTTTTAAAGGCGCCTTCTCCAACGTTCTTCGAGGAATTGGAGCCGCACTGGTTTTAGTGTTTTATGATGAACTTAAGAATCTTCTACCAGACTTTTAAATGGATTTTCAACTTAAAAATATCCAAGAATTTGATATTTGTTGTGCCACTCAATACAAGTTTTTGTGCTATTCATGTTGTAAGAAAAAAATCGATTTATGTAATAAATTTGGGTTAAATGTATATAATTATTGTTGTAATTGCAGTCCAATTTACGTTAGATTTAGAGGTACAAATAAGTTTAGACTGTTTTTTTTTTTCGTAATTTTGAAGCTTTATTGAGAGAAATTGGTACAATGTATTTTATTCAACTTATTGTCCATCTACGATTTTTCCCAATCTTTGAGGCAGCATACCTATTCCGTTAAAAATGCCTCGTATTTTGAAGCGATCCAAGAATCAACACAATATTTGACTTCTTAGTAAGAAGTGCTGCTCGGCCAGGCCTTGAGTCATTGACCAGAACAAGTAGTAGTCGGAAAAAGTAATATCTGGTGAATAAGGCGGATGAGGTAGGACATCCCATTTAAGCGCCTCCAAAGTTTCCTTGCCGGCTGTTGCAACATGTGGTCGAGCCTTTGGAGTAGTTGCCCGCACGTGAAAAAGCCGCGTTCGACGTCTCTTATCTTAAGTTCATATAGAACCCAATTTCCTTGTTTTTACACCATACCCATGGCATTGTATGTATGGTTTGAAATGGCTTATTGTGTCACTCCTACGGTTTCAGCGAGCTTCTCTTGAGTTTGGCATGAATTTTGGTCCAATAACGTTTCCAACTCAGTGTGTACAAACATAGCGGGTCTCTCTTCGGGTTATTTGTCGCTGATGCCAAAATCGCCACTTTAAAACGCCGGAACCAGTACTCCAATATTTTATTGATGGATCTTGTTCCCCATATACTTCACACAGCAATCAATGTCCATTAGGTGCACTTTTCTTCAAATTAAAACATAAAAGCAGCGCTTGCAGCAAATTGTGTTTTGTTGGCACAAAGGTTGACATGATTAGAGCACAAAGAAAGTATTTTGTTTACCAATTATTATTGCCAATCAATAACCTACGCACCCCTCGGACTTATTTTCTTTCTGGAGTACCCATTCCAATTGTCAGTCCCCTTCATGACCTGGGCATCATTTACGATAGAGAACTCAATTTACGTTCCCATATTGATCATATTATCAGTAAAGCCAATTCAGCTCTAAGCTTCGTTGGTCTAACGAATTCTCTGGCCCCTATGTTACTAAATCTCTCTACTTATGCTTTGTCTGGCTCTTTCTGGAATATGCCTGTCAGGTTTGGTCCCCCTACCAACCTACACTCATTAAACGGATCGAATCTGTGCAACGCAGATTCTTCCGCTTCGCATTACGTGGACACCCATGGGTGGATGACCTTAATCTTCCTTCTTATGAGAATCGACTAAAATTGATCTGCAAACTTTAGCAACTCGCCGATATAATTTTTGTCCCTCAGTTTGTTAAAGATTCTATCGACTGCCTCGAAATCCTGCATAACTTTTCCCTCAACACGAACCCCCGCAATGTTAGATCTTTTCCACTCTTTCGCCTTAATCGTCACCGCACCAATTACGGATATTTCGAGCCCATCTCGAGAATGTTACGTAAAGTTAACAACTCCGTCCCCTTTGACTTTCATTTAGACTTGCCCTTTACCACCCTGACTCTCCTCTCCTTAACACTTTCCGCTCCTCTTGTATTCTTCCCTTCCTTGTTTTTGCTCATCTAGTCTTTGTATTTTATTTTTGCTTTAATGTTCTATTTGTTATTTTTTGAAGCTTGTATTAAGCGAAGCAAATAAATAAATAAACAACTTAACCCTTCATACCCCCTGATCTAGAAATAAGTAGGTTAATTTAATTTAGTTATTACCTTTTTTCTTTTATTTCTTTTTTGTAGCTTGTAATAAGCGAAATAAATAAATTAAATTAAATTAAAATTACACTTCAGCGGAAGGACACATACTGATTTTTAGAGGGAAATGATAACGCTTTAATATGAATATAGTTACAAGATGATCCGACGCGATTTAATGCTAGTTACGCCATCCTTTCTAAATCCTTCAAAACTTATTTATACCCCCAATATTTATGACACTCTCTTCGTGGAGTTTTTTAGTAAAATAAATAGCGAATTGTATGCCAAAATACAAATCATAACTTGGAAAGTTAGTTTTTTCGCCTTCACCGGATTTGTGCAATTCCTAAATCAATTAATTTACTGCACTGCAAACAATTGTTGATCATATCCCACTGATCTAACCAAAATACCAGCACAAAGCAATTTTGTTTACTTTTGACAAAAATAAAATAATTATAAATCGCCGAATTTATTGATTTTAAAGGCCTCTTTTCAATATGTCCGCTCTTTATATTAAAAGAGGAGGTTCTCATTGGATTTAAACTTTTATTAAGATCGGTGCTAATAATACCTCAACTAAATACCATTTAAATATGCAAGCACTAATTAAGCATTGTTCGTCGATCATAAATATTTCGTCTTTGCTCGCGCACTTGGCGCTTCCATTTATCCTGCTGGTGACCCACTCTATTCAAAACGTTCGCCCGGGAGTTGAGTTCCTGAGTTCCGGCCGTTTGCATTGGCGGACCGATTGATGTAGTATCGTCCTGCGGAAATTGGAACTGTTACTATAATTGTTAAACAAGCAAATAAAATATGAATGGTGGCAAAAAACAAAAAAAATTAATAAGTGCTATGAATCTGAGTCTTTATTATACTCAAGAAGACTATATTTAACGGTGGGGAAAGAAATATCTACATCTTCGTTCGTGTGTTCCTGGTAGTTTGCTTTCACTCTCTTGTTTAGTAGCGGATCAAGGCACATCAAAAAGAGCATATAAATCACGAGAATGGAGATAACCCAAATCACAATAATTACAACGACCTGTAATTAGTCCACTATTACTGTATATAGGTGTTTTAAATCATGTGATCTAACTTTAATTAGAGTCGTATTGCGGTTCTCATATTTACACTTGCAATTCGAGCAAATTTCAATCTCCTTTCCATTTTCGCCCACTCTCGGCAAGAGGGCTCCATCGCACACACTAAATTTTTCAAAATACCATTAATATAATGTCACGCAATTAGTAAATATTTAAGGAAGCAATATTTACCAATTCTGCGTCGAATTATCTGTGGTTTGTTGCTTTATGGATTCCTGAGTTTTGTTTTGAACCTCCCCCTGCAAGCATTTTACATCAGAGCCTATTTATTTATTTAAGTAGCTTTCTTACTTGCGCTGCATATATTAAATACAAGAAAATACATATCACAAACGTCGTCTTCATCGTTTCACTTTCTAACTTTGCAAATCAGCGAAGGATTGCAATTTTATGGGCATATAACATCGCAGAACTGTCACTTGTAATCTCAGCTGTCAAAATTACTTTCAGGGTTGATGCGTTCGGTAACACTATACAATTGACTGAGAAAAATTCAAATTCCTTCAAAATGTAATTATTTCATCACTATTCAATATCATAAACAAATAATTAAAAGTCTATTGGTACATATCAAAGTGAGATGTCTGTCATGTTCAGCATGGCTTTTTACTTAAGAAATTCGTTGAAATATAAATAAAACCGCATCCAGAGAACATAAAAACCAAACGATAAATGATAATGCTTCTTCTGTAATTTCATCTATACACTTAAATAACAAAATCATATCTTAGTACACTTTTGCCTGCCTCTTATTTTAAAACTGCATATAATTCTGTGGAGCGTTTTTAAATGCAGGGTTGGGCAAGAGATGACAACTAAAAACCGGGCTAATGACATTGAAACGACAGATACTATAAATTTACGTTTCCTTTCAATACTGTTGTCTATTTTTCTTTTGTCGTAATTTCAAATGGCTTCAAATAAAAATACAGTGGGTGAAACCAAAACAAACAGCTCTAATAGGACGGTGGCTTTAATAACTGGGATTACAGGGCAGGTAAGTATTGCTGGTTCCGAAGCCCTCAAATAAGCGGATAGCGATTTTAACAAAATCTAGATTTAACCATCGAATTTGGCTAAATATTTGTTTAGCTGTTGCTTGCTAACGTTGCTGATACTTGTTGCGAATTTTTGCTATTTACTGCTACAATTACTAGGAAAGAGATTTCTGTTTATTCGCTGGGGTTGAACACATAATCGAGAAGCACCAAATGCAGAATTAATAAAATCCAGAAAGGATCAGAATTTAGAAGCTATCGTTGATTAGAGCTAAAGCGAATGCCTTTCCATTATTAAATATAATTCCAAGGAAGTTCTGAAACTTGTACAGGTCCTGAACTAAAAGTATATGTGCTCAGAGAAAGACAAGCACATAACTTTGATATTACACGGTGCTAGCTGGTTTCTATAATTTTTATATACCTACTATTGAAATAAAATATTTGATATGCCAAAAATGTTTTAGTACCTCCGCATGAGATATTTGCTTTCATCAAAACATCCCTCCGTCTAATTTCTAAATTATGCAAGCAAATAATTTGAAAAAAAATCGAGAATCCAGCTTTTAATTAGTGTTTCCAATGGAAATTATAACGGACTTGCAGGCAAAGTATTTCAGATCTTTTTTTTAAATTGTGGAAATGCATTTAAAACTGAAGTTGAATGGTCAATTCGGATGGTTTTTCGTAGGAAACCATCCATGGAAATTCATTCTCATATGCTTACATGAGCATAGAAATCCTTCTTAGGAGTTGTATGTATATGGGGATATTTCTTTTAGAACTCCATTTGTAGAAAAACAAGTAACATACGATTTAATTTGAAGATTTGAAGATTTTCTCTTAAGCAACTTTTTATCAAGTGAAGTTTTTCTATTCTAGATTCATAGAATTGGTTGTATAATGATACATACGGAATCCTATATTAATTCTTAAGTATGTTTTTCCGAAACGAAAAACTAAATCTGAAAGGTTGCTATAATTAGATTCCTCAATGAGACGTTTCCGTCAAATTTTTCTGGAAATATTGCTTCATATTAAAAGTGCCTTACTTGAAGGATGGTGGTGAACAGTGCATTTTGCTTGATTGCAAATTGATCTCTCTTATTAATTGTATATGACGAAACTCAAAATGGAAATTAAGAACACTTAAATCTGCGATGCCTGAAATACAATTGTATCAGAAAAATGTGTCAATTTTATAGTACCTTCGTCTTGCTTTGATGCTCCTACTGCTACTGAGGGTATTTTTTTTAAATAATTTATTTAGCTTTGATTGTTTAACAAATATTTAGTAATTTCAAAATTTTACTTTAATATACTCCACTATTTTATTTTTTTTTTTGCAATTCTTTTTTCAAATTCTACAGGTAATTTATTAAATGCTTTTTAATTTTTATATCCAGGAATTCTGGGAAATTGAATTTTTAAAATTCGATAACATAAAATGTTTTATATTCCTGAGGGTATAGGGTTGACAATCACTTACATAATTAATATGTCTCTTTAAATACGTTGGCACAAATTTGTGCCTTTTCTGATTTGGTTATATATTTTTGTTGTCTGAATATTATATATATAAAAACTGATAAAAGTGACCATCTCACTTGATTACATGATTTCGTTCAAAAGGCTTGCTGCGGTGAGACAAGAATTAAAGAACTACGACACTTTCCCTGGTTTCGACCAGCCCATGCCTGATGTACTCAAAGCTAACGGCCTAATAAGCTACTAAGCCTTTGTTGGAAGGTAAATTAAACGACAACCCTATCTTCAAAAAAGTCGGTTGAGAAGTTGTTGGAATTGTATTATGTTACAAGAGTAGATTTATACCACTTTCTTAAATAACGATTTATGTCAGCGTCAGCTTTTTTTAAAAGAAAATATGTTATCAAAATTACCTAGGGATTTAAGTGCAACAGACATAAAGTCTATATCGATCTAGATAAGAAAAAATCAAGAGATCCGCGTGTGATGTCACTGTTTTTATGTATTCTAAGCTGATCTACTTCGCGGTTATTGAGCCTGGGTTGAGAATTATTGATCTTTTCTAGTCCACAAATTTTTGTAGATCGGATTAGATCACGAAATTTTACAAATTTTCAATGTGTTGCAGTTAACCGCTGATGTGGTTTTGAAACTTTTTTTTTTTTTTTAAAAATATAGTTTCAAAGTGGCAAAACAAATTTATCTTTTTCTTAGATAGAAAAACCATTACTTGCACCTATTTATTTATTATTATTATATTTATTCGAGTAGAATTTCCGTACTTTTGTTTTCACAATAATTAACTTTAAAATTTCAAGTTTGTTGATCGAGATAGAGCTAAACAAACAGACGTATAGATACAAAATTATTCTTCATATTTCACGTTTAGCTTAATAGAAAAGCAGCTTGTGGAATTTCAGTTAGAGCAATATAGCTAGAAATTTCAAAATGCATAGAATTAGCAATTCAGTGCAGCATGATCTTTTTGCAAAAAAAAATAATATCCAAAATGAGGATTTCCAGAATACTTGATTACCAGTTGTCCCTTTACAGAATGCCACCTCTGTTTCGGCTTACAATCAATGTAGAGTTTATTATACGTATTGTATACTTTTTTACAAAAAATCGCTCATATAAGTTTTCAGGCTTGTTATAAAAATAGATAAGTCGTATATGGTAGTTTGGACCATTACAAACAGCTTTTTAAAATTGAAAATAAACTAACTTTTAACTGATTTTCAATTTCATGTCGTTAACTAATCATTAAGATATTCAAACTTTTGCTCGTATCTCACATTTATTTTTATAAATTCCAGGATGGCTCATACTTGGCAGAATTCCTACTGCAAAAAGGTTATGAAGTGCACGGAATTATCCGACGTGCTAGTACATTCAATACATCGCGAATAGAACATCTTTACGCTGATCCGCAATCTCATCGGGAGGGAAAAATGAAATTACATTATGGAGACATGACGGATAGCAGTAGCCTTGTAAAAATAATCACTTTAGTTAAACCACGCGAAATTTACAATTTAGCTGCCCAAAGTCATGTTAAAGTGTCCTTCGATTTAAGCGAGTATACAGCTGAAGTGGATGCTGTTGGAACATTACGTCTATTAGATGCTATTCGAACTTCTGGCCTTGAGAAGGAAGTTCGATTTTATCAAGCCTCCACGTCAGAACTTTACGGAAAGGTTGTTGAAACACCACAGAATGAAATGACTCCATTCTATCCTAGATCGCCTTATGGTATAAAATGAATACTTCCATCTGATAGGTTATTAAATTAACACTTTCAGCATGTGCCAAAATGTATGGATACTGGATTGTGATCAATTACCGAGAAGCGTACAACATGTTTGCCTGCAATGGAATTCTATTCAATCACGAATCCCCACGACGAGGTGAAAACTTTGTCACTCGAAAAATTACTCGTTCAGTTGCTAAAATTTACTTAAATCAACTTGAATGCCTTGAGTTAGGAAATTTGGACTCAAAACGAGATTGGGGCCATGCTCGTGATTATGTTGAGGCAATGTGGATGATGCTGCAACAAGATACACCAAAAGATTATGTTATAGCAACTGGGGAGACGCACAGTGTACGAGAATTTGTTGAAGCTGCTTTCAAGTTTATTGGTCGAAACATTGAATGGCGTGGTAGTGGGATTGATGAAGTTGGTATAGAGATGGAAACAGGTATTGTTAGGGTAAAAGTGAATCCAAAGTATTTTCGACCAACGGAAGTTGACTTATTACAAGGTGATGCTAGCAAAGCTAAAAAAGAGCTATCTTGGGTACCTAAGGTTTCATTTCAAGAACTTGTAGAGGATATGATGAAATCAGATATAGAACTTATGAAAAAAAATCCGATTGCTTAGTCTTAGTTTTTACACTGTATTTAGAATGTGCTCGTCACAAGACTCTAATTATGTCGGAGAGGCCGATTCTGAATCTTTGTTCAATCGATTCAACAGTCAAAACACACTTTACGGGGCTAAAAAAATATTTCGTATTTTTCAAATCTATGGAACATTTTTTGATTCACTTGATGCTTTATTTCGCCCACTTAGTCTCCTGATACTACATATGTTCACTTTTAAAATTCCCTTTAATTGAAATCTCCAATGGTCGATATATCCTCAACAGCTTTATTTTTATTTCGAAAATATTAGTATTGTTTTTAAGAATTTAAAAAGTAATACTTTAATTTTCACGTATTATATTATGTAAGAAAAATGTTATTTACAGGACATATTCATTTTCGCACGAGCTGCAAAATAAAGAAGAATGTTAACTTTGTAAAAGTTATAGTAATTTGAAATAATTTTATAAAAAATGTTATTAAATAACAGACATGTCGACATATCGCTGTAATAGTTCAATACCGCTTATTGAAATTCAAACTGATTAGCAAGTGCTACACAGTACTGAACTACCACCAACAATATGTGTTTGAATGATTCATAAAATCGATTTGGTAAAATAACGAAGAGCTAAAGCGTTGACACTGTTGTTCCGCATAAAAACAAGAACATTTTCTACCTCAAATTGGAGAAAATTCACCGAAACCTACTAATTTCCATACAAAGTATACGGATCGCTAATGAGTGTGTCTTATAGTAGTTATTTTCAATTTATATGCAGATGCTTAAACTTTAAAAATTTTGTTTTCGATAAAAATAAAGTTTTGAGGATATAAATATATATATATATATATATATATATTTCCAAGGCAGAGACCGTATGGCCGGTTAACATATTCTCACATTTCAGAGTCAGCACCTAATTCTATAAATGCAGATAGTAATGGACTCTGAGGGCCTAGTCTTGAATCCTTTCGAATCAAATCGAAAAAAAATTGCAACAGCTCCTTTTGAATTGAAATTTCATATAAAAATCCAAAATTACTAACAAATTCATTTTGTTGCTTTTGATTTTAAGTAATTTTTATTGTTTTAAGTAGTTAAAATAATTCGATAGAAAAATCCAATCGGGTTATAGTATAGGGCTTCGAGTGGCAAAGCTGGCTGAGCTGTTTGGCTGTGATGTAAGTATGCCATGGTTGCGGGTTCCATTCTCATATGAAAACCCTGATTAAAAATTAAATAGTAAAAGTTGAAAATAACTGAAAAATAAAAAGAAAACCAAAAAAACTAATAAAGAATAATAACGCACAGTGACATGTCGGCTTAGTTCCCGAGTGCAAGAAAATAAGAAAGCTATTTGAGAATTAAATTCTAAAATGTTAAAAAAACGTGTTATTTCGACGTTTTGTGTATGCTTCTTTCGATTCGTTTTGAACGGATTCAAGTTCAAGTGTAAGTTCTTTCCAATTCGTTTTGTACGAATGCAACAGGTCCCAATAGCTTCATATAATTTATTTTCACTACTTTTCATAAGTAATGTGAAAATTGTTATAAGATTTAAGTAATATTCCACTGTCACACAGACTGGAGATATTTTTACATTTTGGATATTTTATAGGTATGAGTGAAAAGCACTTTTCTAAAACAAAATAAAGTAATAATCAAAAACCATTAATCGATGTGTGGTATCGCGCTACGTATAATTGTGCAGGATTGATTTTTAACAGCATTTACAAGAATTCTTAAGACTGCATACAGCAGACAAGCTTATAACTGAGTCTTAACTACCATAGTTACAACAAATTAATTTCAAATTAAAATTTTGGTTAAGGTAATTAGTAATTTAAAACAAATGCCTTCAACTATTGATGCGCTTCTTTCTATTAAACTTTTTTGTATTGTATTCTAATATACCTAATATTAATTTTTTGTTATATTACGAATTTAGCACAATAAGACTGTGGTTTTGTAAGTAATGTGTTGCGTAGTTTGTGTACATGTAGAAAATTTATTTAGCTTTTACGATTTTTAATTAAGTGATCTGAACTGATGATGATCTGCTTTAATATATATTTATTAATAGTAGTCAGCTTGCACAAATTTAAACATACCAGATACTGCTCTGTCGGGATAATGATTGAATTAGGAATAAGAACTATATGTTGTATAAATGTGTACATTCCATAATAAAAAAGAAAAAATTGCAATTGTCGAGTTTTTGCTATTATGAATGGCAGTAAGGAATTGATATACAAGGTGATTTATAGCGGACATGCCAAAATGAGTGGGATGAAAGAATGAAAGATATGACCTAGACATGGAAAATGTAATTTATGAACCACTCTGTAATTCCCAAACAGTTGAGATGCCGCCCACTGCCATACAATTTTTTGTTTTCCTAGGTCAGATCTTTTATGCCAATCATTTTGGTATGCCCACTAAAAAATACTCTATATATGATAATCACATTTTAAAAATTATATACGGTATAGGTATTACTAGTACTGAAAAATTTTAGTAGTTTTATATCTAGAATGCGAAATTCACTGGGTCCTATTCTTGAATCCGTTCGAAACGAATCAAAAAAAACTTGCAAAAGCCTCTGTTAAATTGAATTCCATAATAAAATCCTTAACTTTGTAATAAATTCATTTTAGTTACCTTTGATTCCAAGTCTTGGCGTGGCGCCAAGAGGCATCCTGAGTTAGAAAAATTCTAATCGAACGTTTCAATGCTTCGCGGCGCATCTAATGGTGCCATGAAGCTTGTCAGTATTTCTAATCAAACAGACCTTATTACAGTTAGTAAATATCCGCTAAAATCTCATTTCTTATGTCAAACCAATTCGTGCAATAAAAAATTGCAGCGATTCGGAAGGCGAATAGTTTTTAAGCATTATTTCCAATTGTAGTTTTTTATAATTTTAAAGGTTCGAATGCGAGAACATTAATTTTGCTCTAGACTGTACTAAAATATATACAGTACTGCACTAATAACAAACAGCTGATGATTGTTTGCACCAACTAGCAATAATCGCGTCAGTTGGTTAGGCTTGTTGGGTTAGTTTTGTTCATTTTTTGAGTAGTTTAAGCATAAATTTAATTTAACAGTAAACGTTATCTAAAAATTGCTACCGGATACTGCTTTTGCTAGAAATTAGTACTAAGCGGGATTCCCTAGAACAGATCGCATATCCCAGTGCCACCAGGTGCGATTTGTATTCGGGGAGCTCCGTGAAGTGATTATTTATGAGCAATGCTCAAGCCTGGCGCTGGCAAAGAAGTCGAGTAATCGGAACCAACAATATCCAGTTTAGCGTTCAACAGCACGCGGGCGAAGCTCCAAAACCAGATGAAGTGAGATAAAAAAAAAATGAGCTATGGAAATTTCCTTTGCGTTTCGGATGTATTCTGTTTGCATAAAGTGAGGGCAGGTGTACGCAGAATAAAGCCTGAGAATAGTTCAAAAGCCATTGTCTAGGCAAGTGAAGTTAAATTACAAATAGACCTAACCTAGGACTCACCTTCGTAGGTAGAGAACGCTTTGGAAGCCTTAGGATTTGGGCGCTCTGATGGTTCTAGTAATGCAACACAGCGAGTAATCGAACCAAAACAAACCAAACAGACCGGAATGGGGGAGAAAGCGAGCGGTGTTTTTTTTTGCGAGTGGAAGTCATATGATTTGTGATGATAAAAAGGCACGTGATATTTTTATATCTGTGTGTATGCGTCTGTGACGCTATAGGAGTATATAATTTCATCTCGGCGCGTAAGAACGATTGCAATCCAAGTTTGAATCTGGAGATCAGCGGACGGGAGCATCTAGTTTCGATTTAGATTTTGAGTGTTTTATATGGACCTGGGAATTTGCGTAATACGGCCCATTCAGCTCAATTCCTGGTAAGTACATTTGTTCTTGTTCTGGCAAATAGGCGGCATTCACTTAATATTTATACGGTCAATTTATTGATTGGTCCAGTGCTATAAAAAAAATCATATTAGATTATTTCTCAGCGCAGAGAGTAACGTACATCCGTTACAAATTGAATTATCATAATCTCGAATATGAAGCAGAAACAGAGATAACTCGTTCGATTAATTAAATTGTAACTCTGTGCTTAAATCTCAACCCATTGCTTATAAGTTTGGATTTGGTTAGTCACTGGTCACATATGGGGAATTGATTTGCTTGTCATGAGTGAAAATGAGGGTAATGCGCCACGTTGCGTAAATGAGAACGGTTGGGAAGATTAGTAAATGATTAATGAGATATGGGTGATCATATGAAATTGGGAAACTTGGTACCTCTCGTTTTAGTTAGTTAATATACGAAAACAATATGTGATTATGATTTTTATAAATTTGGAAAACTCTGGGAGTTTGCATAAGTGGAGTGACGCCTGCATGAAATAATGAAATATTATATGTAGTTCAATATAAATATACATCAAATGATGAAACCTGCACGTGTTTACTTGCTTATTTGTATAGAGTACACTTGAAATAAAGTAATATACTCAATTTAGTACGCATCAGGGGAGTAACCGCTATCATTGGAACATCATCGTTATTGAAAGTCAAATGGTTATCTGACCTTCAAAAATACGTTAAATTCAAGATGCTTTTCAACGGCCTACACACTCAACGGAGTCTCCCGCGTGGGATTTTTTATAATCTTTATTTCGCCAGGAAAGGTGACATGACATTACCATCAGGTTCCGGGTCTGATTCTGTGTTAGCGATTGACAGCAAGTGGTCACGGGTCAGTTGGTTAGAGCAGCAAGGCCCGATTTCGGAGATCACAAGTTCAATTGCTGTTCCTTTGTCAAAATCATTCCTTTTGCGAGTAATTCCCACAAATGGTGTCAAAAGTGAGGATAAGAAGATGCTGCAGCGATCGTAACTCGACAGTTGTGCTTTTGTTAAGTTGTTAAGCTGTGCTGTGCATTTAAGGACAAATGCAGTTTACGGATGGCTATGTGTGGGATCAGTCGTTCGTACAGCCCATCAGAACTAAAAAAAAATTGTTCGGAACACATACATTTAAACTACAAAGTAACTTTTAAACTTAATTTAAGGCATTTAAATCATGATTTAACCCTAAAGTCATTAAAGGAAACCGATAAAAAAGTGATCACGCACATATTATTAATCGATTCTGTGGCCAATGAAAATTCACATTGGGAATCTGTTTAAAATCAATATAAAACTGATTTTTGTTCATTTCGCGATTCACTAAGATTGTGGATACAAAAACCTTTCTTGTAAAACTATGCACTATGGGACTTCATAGCTCTGCTGGTAACGTGTGTAGACGCGATCCTCTGGGTCCTAAGGTTGTGAGTTTAGAGTTGTAGATTGATTCCAAGAATCACTTTTGAAACTAATTTTTCTTTGGCTGGTATCGCAACCAATTACAACTCTTAAAAAGTAGTAGCTCCATACAAAATCACTTTTCATCAGAAAGGAACTGATTATTTGTTATCCGGGAATGAGTTCCAAATCAGTATTAAACCGTATCTATCTGGGTAGTAATGAAAAGATCATCTGTAAGAGAAAGACCAAACTTTGAAAATAGACTAAATGAGGTTTGAAACACTTCAAAAGGGTGTGACTATTTATAATTGTAAAAATCTTTTGGAAGTGCTCAAATTTTGCGAAAACAAACTCAATTTTAATAATTAAGATTAAAACAAGAAGCGCACGATTTTTCTTACTTGGTAACTGCCTTCGAACTTCCGTATACCAAAAATATACTCGTTTTTCGTGACGTTTTTCCTTATCTTTTTTCGATCTTGGACCCGTTAGTCAATCAACCTAGCAGGTTTTAGTAAAGGTAGTTATAAAGGGCTCATGTGAAGACAAAAATTTGAAAATGAAAATTTAAACTACGTTTTCGCGCCTTTAAAAGTGTACAGTAAAAAAATATACACAGATCGCATCCGTATAAATGCTCTGTATGTGCTGCCTGTCCCATTCCCGATTCAGAATTTTCCTATGCCTGAGCCAAAGGTCACGAAATACTATAGAGAAAGCAGCAAAGAACTACTGCTTCCCATGCCTTATCGGAATTCCAATAAGAGCAAAAGAGACAAGAATAGCCAGCCAAATATTCTTATCTACGGCACTTACAATGTAGGCAATAAAAAGAAGCATTTTAAAAGGCGAGCCAAAGTCTCGGGCACGCTTTGTGCCTCTGCATGCATGGTGTTAGTGCCGTCCCCAGGTAATGTTCCAGCATAGGGAAATTTGAAATCAGAGAAGGGGAACAGACAGGTAGCACACTCAGAGCATATATACGGAAGCGGGCTGTTTATATTTTTTCACTGCATTTTTAAAGACGGGACAAAGTATTCGAACATGTGCGCTGCTCTGGGTAGTAAAACGTGGTTTTAATTTTCATTCCGCCTCCCCCTAAATTTTTGTCTTTCTCTCACTCGTGAGCTCTTTATTACTATCCACTTTTAGCAAAATTTGCAAGGCCGGTGGGCTAACAGAACTGCTTGAAGACATTTCTTTGGATAATACAAGGTCAATGCTTTACAAAAATGATGGAACACCAGAACATGCTCGTAATATTGTAAAGCTAAATTTAAATCAGCAATTTCCTGAGCGTTGATTGGACGAGGTGGACTGGTTCATTGGCCTGCTAAATCTCCAGATCTCACTCCATTGCACTTATGGGGAGCGATGAAGGACGAAGTTTACACCACAGAGGAATTAATTAGCAGAATTGGGACTGCAGCGACGAAAATACGGGAGAGGCTGGCTACAATATACCTTAAACAGAAGTTAGAAGGAAATTATTGACATGCATCGAAAGTGGCGGATGACATTTTGAGCAGTTTTTGTGAGATATTGGCATTAACTTAAATCGTTTTAAATTAAACAAAAAAACATTTTGGGGTTAATTTTAGTTAAATTTCTTTAAAATTAGACTTTTTAATTTTACAGAAAACATTTTCCACGAATAAATTTCCAAATGTTGTCTCTACTTGTTAAAAATAAAATTCAAAATATTAATTAATATTTTATTAAAATAATAAATAGGCGCATTAATTACATGAATTTCGGAGATGTGGAAATTTTGGAAAAATGAAATTTTTTTTTGCAATTTCCACATTGAGTGTACCTGCAGTGGCAGATAGTTGTTGACATTTTTGGAACGAACATTAGGATAGTAGATTTTTGCCGTGAGTTGGATGTCGCTGCGTTAAGTAGATCAAGAGATAAAAATAAAATAGTGATGTGCATATCATGGAAAATTGGGATTTACGAATCACCCTGTAAGTTAAGATGTCCCCTGACAGTGTTACACACTTCTTGAGTCTTGGTAAAAAGAGGAGATTTTTTCGGCTTTGGCACCACTGCACTTAATTAATTCTTTTCTGGCCAATCGGTCGCAAAAGGTTCAGGTTAATGATTTCGTTTTGTGCAGCTTGGGCTTGTTGTCAGGTGTTACGTAGGATTCAATAATAAGTCTTTTGTTATTCAGCCTGTTCGTCGATTCGACGATTTGTCAAAGATTCTTATTGATTGGTCAATTTGTAAGCGTCTAATGTGCAAATCTATCTCGGCTGCTGACCGGTGTTAATAGAGAATTATATCTGATTAATCAATTAGGACATTCATAGAATTTTCCACTGATTAATTAAGAACAATTTATCTCATCAAGTCCACGTTCTGGTGAAAACTAGGGACATTTTGGGTTTGCCCTATTTTACTTCCAGTGACCTAAATTAAACTAGCCTACCTTTTGTTTAAAATCGAAGAATTTGGGTATAATGTTGATTTCCAGCATAAGATATTGTGATCATATTAAAATTATATTGAACAGAATATAGGGAATTCTCTGAAGATTAGTTGTCTGCTAGCACTCTATCTTGTGACCTTCGAATTCGATTGATAAAGATGCTAGTGCTACCGGATAATCATGGCTTTCTAATTTACCTTCTCTTTGATCCCAGGTGTAAACATAAGCTCGAGGTTGCCTTAACTGGTTGTGTACGATTTTTCTTTCAATTGCGTAGATACGACCACATATCCTCATATCGGTTTAAAATACATAGTTGTTCGCTTGATATTATTTGCAGCGTCGCGTTTTGGTGTTCTTACTTAAAATAATTTATAGCATACGCGCTTATCTCAGTAAAGAAGTATTGATTCGTTAAGCAGTAGCAGATGATATATCTTGCAAAACGCTGTATTAAATGGTTCCAATCTTGCTCAAATCATTCGATTTTGAAACCCACTACCATTAACAATAGAGCGTCTTAGATTAAGAAACGGTTGCTTTATGAACACTTGATTTAACATTATCCTAAATCTTTGTTCATGCACTGGGTAATTCTAATTTTAGAATTTCTATTTTCTTTGATTTCCTTTTAGTTCTTTACTGTTTTTATCTAAACCACTTATCTTTATTTCTATGTTCTTTTAATGCTTTAAATTTGTTATAAATTGTTAACTACTAGTACTATTCAAAGGACTCCTGTCTTATTGTACTCGTTGAAATAAATCAGGAACCATTAAGAAAATTAAATATTTAGTCGAAATTGATTCGGAGGTTGTAATTGGACGCACAAAAACGATTCAATTAGACTTAAAATAATTGTTCTGTTGCGAGTCGCTCATGCCAGATAAAATTTTAGTTGAATTTATTAAACAGATACATATTTATTGTATTAACCTAAAGAGAAAATTTCAAAAATAAATTATTTAAAAAAAACCATTTTTAACTCATTTCAGATCACATGACTTTGGATATAAACAATTTTCGTCCATCCCGCACTGTTAGCTGCAAAAAGTTTGTTTATAGTAAGGAGAGGCCGACGATCGTAGTGTTGTGTGCTGTGTGTTGTAATTTATGACACAAATGATTCTAAACTTAAAAACGACTCTTGCACATCTGTGATGATCTCAAAAAGAAATTGCCTACTCCGACGTCTAAGCACATCTCATGCTACATTCAGTAAATGCTTTCATTTCGGACGGACGCGACGTTCAATTAAGTTTTGAAATAGCAAAGCAATTTACTCGGCTGTGTTATTTTTTTGTGTGTAAAGATAAATTTATAAGGTTTTAAATTTGTGTGTTTTTATAAATAAGTTTCATCAGAATGGTTTTACAAATTTATTTAAATTATTAGTGCAGCCAAGTTTAATTTCAAGTTGGAATGTATTTCTAGAATTCTGTAAATATCAATATGTGTATAGTGTGTGATATAAAATACCAGTGTAACCGTGACATGTAGATATGATTTGAGGAGGTAAATAGTAATTAAGAAATTGTATCCAAAAAATATTGTGACTGACATGGCCCTGCTCAATAAATTGTTTTTTTCGTCGTCGAATAAAAGAAAGGGCTCAACCCCACAGTCCCAAACGTATATAAGGTAAGAACAGATAATGTTTTAAAATATATGTACTGTTTAAAACATTACAGCATTTTTGATAAAATTCGAAACATAAAGAATATTCCGAGATCATTCTCAGCACTAATTTGCAGTCACAAGGTTTATACAAATCCCATGACGAATTAATGTGATTAATGAGTTTGTTTAAAACACACAGATCTGGGAAGTAAAATTCACATCTTATGTTTATTAGTATATCAAAGTCAAATTCGTTCGAACTTTCAGATTATATTATTTTTTACCCTCCTATAGAGAAAATTAAGATAATTAAATATTTTGGAGAATGGTCGATTTCGGCCCAATTCGTATATCGCCGTGTGTTATTTATTAAACGAAAGGTCTTGTTGAATACATCATTAATATATAAAATTAGGAAATCCTCAATATCGGATGCTAATTTATGGCGAATAATATTATTACCGTTAGGAATGAACGAAATAAAGTGCATTTACCATAAATGATGATAATTTGATGAAAGAATTGAACGAACTTATTGAACAAATCCAACTTCATCTGGATGTGATTGATTTGGACAACTCTTAGGTTTGCTTTGAGAAAAAAGTAGATCGATTTAATTTTTCTTAAATATTTGTTCACTTTAGTGTATTTTTGAGAAGAATGTAAATAAATTTTGCATTAAAAGTGAGTTCTAGTGTGTTCTATGATTTACTTTTGCGCCAGTATGTTGATTACCGAAGCATTTTGTTGCTCAAAGTTAATACTTTACAAGTATTTACTATTTTTATATATTTCGAAAAGCTTGAGCTAGATTTATTTTCCAGCCTTTTAGCACAGCAAAATGCTTTAGAAACCACAAATTATTATATTATATTATTACCATTACCATGGAAAAGCTGCGCAATTAATTCACCCATCCGTTTTTTGAGTGAGTACTTATAAAAAAACAATAAAATATTGTCCTTCAGAAGTTATGAAGAACAAAATATTATACTCAGCTTCATTATCTGTATGTATGTATATTTTGTGTTACTGCTTTAATTAAATCTGGCATAGTATTTGCTAATTATTAACAATTTTCCAGCTCTTTCAAGTACCAAATATTTTGTTTTTGAGATTACAATTCCTCCATATTTTCCTGATTGGTTGTTGGCATTTTTCCCTAAGGTAGAAAATATATTCACCTTCAGGAGATGCCAACGAAAGTTCTTCCCGAAGGATATTTTGGTACTTCGCAGCGTTGATAGTATCGTAACAAAATGAAGACGTCCAACGTATGAAGAAAAAGTTTTCATAATATAGTTGCGGCTAATTCATTAAGCTTTGCAATGAAGTAAAGAGCTCTCTGTGGTTGAATCGCGCACTATATAAGTTAGGGTTAATGAATAGAGAGCGAAATGAATGATGCCATATATTCCTAAGGTAAATTTTTGTCTGTTTCTATATTTACGTAGGCTTGAATGTTTCAAAAAGTCTTGAAATGTCAACGAATTGAAGTACAGAACCTAGTTTGTCTCTACTTCATTATACTGTACTTCATCATAAAGTTCTACTTAATAATAAAGTATAGTGTGTCATAAGTATAAGAAAGGTGTTCTTTTGCCTGAAGAAGTTTAATACGAATTTTATTGTAAATGATGAATTATTGGGTCCTAATCTTGAATACGTTCGGATCGATAGTTTACAAAAACTCCTTTTGAATTGAAATTTCATAATAAAATTCCTTAATTGTTAGCAAATGCATTTCAGTTACCTTTGATTGAAAAATTGAGCCGGATTATTTTGAAGTGTTTTACGGAATTTGCAATCAAATGTAACTAGAATGAATTTTTGAGAATTTTTATCCAAAAGTTCCTTTCCTAATAGTACGCTTAAAATAAATAATATTTATATAATAATATTTTGTTCTTCATTATCGCAGAAAATATTTTATTGTTTTTTTACAAGTATTACTCAAAAAGCGGGTATGCGAACTATTTTGCATATAGTACATATACAGGGTGGTATTTGCTTGAAGAAAGTTGAGAAATATTAAAAACTTATTTCTAAAGTGGTGAGTCTTCTACTCAAACTGTGAGAAATTTGACAAAAAAAAATTTCCACAAACCCAATTTGTGGATCAATTCGTGAAGCGAGCTCGTGAAACTGGAATGTTGGTGGATAAACCAACCCGTGTACGTACTCGTCCGGTGCGCTCAATCTAAAACATTGCTGCTGTTGCTCAAAGTGTGCGGGAGCAACCATCAACATCAACTCATTATGGGTCTCAACAATTGGACATTGCATGCAATTCTTTGATGCGAATTTTGCGTAAAGACCTTGCCATGAAGCCATATAAATTCAATTGGTACAGCAGCTAAAGCCGATTGACCATCCGAACCGTCTACGGTTCGCAAATTGAGCGGAAGATCGTTTGGCCGAAGATGGCGAATTTTACCGAAAAATCATCTTTTCGGACGAGGCTCATTTCCACCTCGGTGGTTATGTTAATAAACAAAGCTGTCGTATCTGGGGCAAAGAAAACCCGCACGTCATCGTGGAAAAGCCAATGCACCCACAATGAGTGACTGTTTGGTGCGAATTTTGGTCCGGCGGCATCATCGGCCCATTTTTCTTCGAAAACCGTAACGTAACTGTCAATAGCGAGCGCTACCACGTAATGTTAGCCAATTGGTTTTTCGGGAAAATTGAAGCCGAAGACTTGGACGATATTTGGTTTCAACAGGACGGCGCTACGTGCCATACAGCGAACGCCACAATCGATCTTTTGCGCCCTATCTTCGAAAATAGCATAATTAGAACAAATGTGGAGGAAGCTGCGATTTGACGCCGTTGGACTATTATCTTTGGGGAGCGGTGAAAGGTAAATGTTACGCCAACAAACCAGAAACAATTCAAGACCTTAAGTACGAGATTCAAGCTACTATTGTTGACATAAGGCCCGAAACAATCGAAAATGTACTCAAAAATTGGATGAACCGAATGGGCTACTGCCAAGTCAATCGTGGTGGTCATTTGACCAAAATTGTTTTTCATAAATAAATGACATAAAACAACCTTTCAAATAAATGTTTAACCATTGAAAAATATTGAATCCTTTTTTTTTATAACAAAAAGAAATTCCAATTTTTAAATGGGCCACCCTGTATTATTAATTTGGATTTAGCAACGTCTCTTGATCAGATTATTTTAATTTTTCATTCATTTGCTTGTAAAAAATAATGATATTTTTCAAATTGGTCATCTGAATTGTAGGATCAGTAGACTCAAACTATGGCATGTTTGAGGTAAACTAAATTCTTTGTGAAAAATACTGGAAGGAAATTTCTCAATTAAAATAACATTAGGAACATAAATTTGTTGGTAGAACTGATATCTTATATTACCGTAATGTTTAGTATGTATTTTATAATTATTTATGGTATATGAAGTTTGCTTCACATAATAATTTTGTCTTTTCGACTTATATAGATGATGTTCTGCCTAAGGTCTGAAGAGGGGGTTTGCTAATCAAATTTACATGGTCTCGTGAATCCTGATTAACATTTGTTCGGAGGCGAGTCTAACATCGATCCTTTCCTCCTCAAAGCGCAATTAAATTAATGCCTAAGGAAACCATTTATAAGTTTTGAGTCCTCTATCCTTTCTAAGGATACCTCTTAAGATCCAATCCGTTAACAAACAGGCGAGAAATGCCGCGATAAATGTCTACAATGACAAAAATTTTACCTTTAACCCTTCCTCCTATCAATTCGGTTAGGGAATTTAGAAGTTATGACGATACAAATCCAAAAAAAAACAATTACAGGCTTATTATTAGAATATATAAAATATTCTTATAGAATTGGAGTTGGAGAGTTGGAATTGTATTAGTCAAATTGGATTCTAAACTGAAGGTTTATCAGTTTTGTACATAATACAATCTTTTTGCTAATAATTCATAAAACCAATTTTAAAAATAAATTCAACCCATATGCGGTATCTAAATGATATGGACTTAAATACGATCCGTAGACATGCTTTTTTTTTATCAAATCGCGTAGTAATGTATTTCCTATAAAAAATCCAGTTTTTAGAAAAGAACTTTCTGAATCTTTTGCAGTCGTTTTTTTTTTTTAGAAGTCCAAAATTATTTCTTGTATCAAATCAGAGCTAAAAATAGATATATTTTATAAGCTTGCAAATTGTCACCGCTATCCGGCGCGTGTTTATGTTTTCAAATTGACGAATGAATGCGAGAAAGGTCGATATCTATGATTTAACTAAGTGTGAATGAGCATTTGCGTATCGTTCATTATTGAGAGGATTTCGAGTTAATGCAATGTATGTTTTCCTGCAAAACTTGTTCATAAAATAGGTTTTACTTAGAGGTAAGGTAGATGTTAATGACATCATTTGAAACGTTACCAAAATTTCTAAAGTAGTGCAGACCCTTGTGCATTAAGAAATCTGCCAGAGCTTTAAATAGAAATTTAAAGATCGAATTGCAAAGATCGCACGTGTGGTATCTTGAAGGTTTTTTTTTTTCAAAACACAAATTCAATTCGCTGCACATATAATGTATATCCAATTTTATGAAAATTATATCCACTTTGGAATGAAGGCGTTTATAAATTGGCAGACTTTCAAGATTATTGGTGAGTGCGACTTCTGCATATTCATGCTGTTAACAGTTGCCGCTGCCGGTAAATTTGATCATAGCGGACAAAATGTCGATGCTTTGATTTTTATAAACAGCAGTGAGGTTGTGGCCAGATAAAAATAACAGCAAACACGTGAGTGTTACTCAAACCGAAATTTGTCACTGAAAACGAATTTTGTTAGTCGCGAAACGTGTGTAAAGTCCCATGACGGAAAATCTCATTCAATAAAACTTTGTTTATTTTAAAGTATTTATTGAGGAGAACGACGACAGTGGCGATTATATAATGAAATAGTAAAATTTATAGCTATTGGACTTAAATACAGAATCACTTCGGCAACTTATTATTTGTTTTTAAACATTTTAAATATGTAGAAAATTAAAATTTGCAGTCAAATAACGTATGACAACTGAAATTCAATTGAAAATTCCTTCAATAGCTATTGAATTTTACTCGGTATCTTCATTATAAATTAAATAATTAGGTTTCGTTTCAAAGACACTGAAATGAATTTCATTTAATAACTGCGTGAGATAATGAAATAGATGAAAAGTGATATGGAATGATATTTATTTTATATCTATTGTTACTTTTGAATGAATAGAGAATGATATATTTCTTATTTTCATTACAGGAATAGACCCAAGTTTCCTATTTTTGTGATAATTTGTTTTAACTATAATAGCTAGTGAATATAAACCTAACTAAACAACTTTTGAATGACATAGATAGATTATTTGTTTCGAGAAAAATGTGTTTAAAGTTTAAGAAATAAACTCATATCTACTCGTCGAATACTCTTCCACTGGTTGTATTATAGTTATATCAAATAACCTACTTTACTCTACAATATGCTTGGATAGTTATACACTACCGCTCAAAAGAATTTGCCCACTCCATATTTTACAGATTTAGCTAAGGAATAATGGAAAAACTGTGGTACAAGCATTATAATTGTAATTAACATTTTATTTCAAATAATTATTACAAGTAGTAGGATCCTTTAAGGATTCCATCAATTTTTACGAGGTATCCGGTCGTTCCTCCTCCCAAACCATCACAGAGCCTCCGCCGTGCTTAATTGTAGGCACAACACATTGATTTTACCGAGGAACAAACACTCTTCGTTTTGTACCACCCGAGTAAAAATTGTGCATTGAATTTCCTATACACTGAATAACAACTAAATCGACACTTCAAGTTAAACTAAAATAACACCAAAGTAAGCCCTTTTGGCGAACAAAATAGTTAATCCACTTCTTTACAACAACTAATAGAGCACCAGCTTCAACACCGAATCACCACCAAATGACTACTATCGTCAAAAAATTCCATACCAAATGAGCACCAACATAGCACCGTTTACTACACTAAAACACCACCATTTGACAACTAGACGTATGTTAATTCGTGCAGATATAAATTTATAAGTAAGGCTGGTGCTGAATAAGGCATTCTATATGCAATCATGTTCTGGTGGTGTTTTGGGGCTTCCATCGACTATTAGAGTTTTCAATTGATATCTGTCCCTTATTTGGTGGTATATCAGTGCTCCTAATTTTCCAAAAGAAAATCGAGTCTATTTGGGTTGTATATTGGTGGTAATTAAACGTTTGGTGGTCTTTCGGTGCTCTTTTTGTACTGACGATTTTTACTCGGGCAAACACTTCAAATTTTGATTCGTCACTCCACAAAACGTTTTCCCATTGCTCGTTTCTTCAATTTTTATGTTCTTGAGCCCATTTTAATCTTTTCACCTTATTTTGGTAACGAAGAAGTGGTTTCTTTACTGCTACGCCGCCAAAGAGTCCTGCTTCTTTAAGTCGCCTTTTAACGGCAGAGGTACTCACGTGAATTTCCCTTGATTCATTCACCTGAGCTGTGATTTCTGGAACAGTAAGCCGTCTATTGTGTCGACTTGTCAATGCAATAAAATTATCTTCACCAACAGTAGTCTTCCGTGAACGTCCTGAGCGTTTTTTTGTTGGCAAAAGTTTGGGTTAATGAATATTTTTTCACATTATAATCCACTGTCCTTCAGGATAGTTTCAACTGGGTACCTATTTCCCGGTTACTTTTTAATTTATGAAGACTAATGATCAAAGCACGTATTTCGATAGTTAATTCTTTAGTTTTAGCCATCGTTTGATTTTAAACTATGTACTAATATTGAAGAATTGCTTGGTGCCAGTTGTGTTACTGATTTAAACCGTCCTAAATATCTTGGTGCACTTGAATGAATTTGTTAATTATTTACTCCCTAGAAGTGTCGTGTGTTGCTTTTTCAGAATATATAAAAAATTTATCGTTGTGGCCAAATCTGATGGAACAGAATGGTCTCAATGTACACGACTTAGATTTTGCTAAATGGACGAAATGTAAATAGCATGATATTATACAGGAACAAAATATAAAAATGTTGGTTTATTATCTTAAATAAAGTATTACTAGAATACTGTATTGTGATAACAACAAATAAGCTAGGTAGTTTTTTTATTTGAAAGAAAAGTAAAAATAGTCGAAATTTTGTATATCATAAAGTACATCCGCTTGTCAACCATATGGGGGATTCAAGTAGTTAAAATTTACAAATTTATCATCGCTTAAAGTAATCTTGCTATCGATAACAATCAGTGATAAATGTTGGAGTCGGTAGTATTCTTATGCAGGTAATTATTTTGTTAAACGACCTTTTAGCTTCTGTAGTAACAAATAATAACAATGCAGTAGACATGAATTTCCGTACATAAAAGCAAATGTTCTATGACAAATATAACTAATTTTGTTGAAATTTCTCAGTGTATGATTCTAACATAGGATGCGTCACTTTTATTTTGCTACTATACTATAAGTTAGATTAGGTTGAAGTGGGTGCTTAGAGAGGCACATTTCTGATCTATTGTGTTACCACCCATACGTGAGAGTCGAACTTATAGCCCCTATGATGGTAGTCCAACGCAATAACAACTGAGCTACCAGAGGCTGCTTACTATATATATATAGTAAGTAGTAAGTTATATATATAATTAATTAATTAATTAAGCGTCTTAAATAAGAAATTTTCGATATGGTCTAAAACTTTTCTCGGAAAAAATCTATAAATGTAGCTGAAAATCGAATCGAAATCTTATGGGTCCCGAAAATTCTCGCAATTACTCACAGAAATCATCTTTTATTTATATAGATTTATCGTGTTTTACAAGTATATTCATATTTAGGTAGATTTATTGGGAAAGTGATCTCTTTAAGTTTTTAAATTGCTTTTTATTTATTTTTTTTTTAATTTTGTTCGTTTGCATTTCATTTCA
This sequence comes from Philonicus albiceps, assembly GCA_963969385.1. Lineage (NCBI taxonomy): Eukaryota > Metazoa > Arthropoda > Insecta > Diptera > Asilidae > Philonicus > Philonicus albiceps. The sequence goes on along the minus strand of OZ017772.1, from coordinate 41,403,428 downwards.
CCATTTGTAGATCTATAAGTAAAATTTAAAAAGTAACTTAAAATATAAAACATAAAATACATAGTAATACAAGAATATAATTAAATTTTCCCCATAATATAAGGTCAAATAAATCAAAACCCGTGACGTTTTATATAATATACATTTGCTTAAGTAGCACACGATAACTTTCTCTAACACTTGTTTTTTTTTATTGACGTAATTCATAGAAATATAAACTAAACTTAAATATTTTTCTTTCTAATATAAATTATGAAATTGTTTATTTTTTTAGTGCATTCTTGTGTTTAATTTTAAAAATTTAATAACAACAATTTAATAGTTATTTGTTCTCATATAAAAGTTCATCAACCTATCACAAATGTATAACTACAATTCAGTAATAAAATAATAAAACAAGTGTTTGCTTTCACAGTTTTCTGATAATTTTCCACGATATCAACTGTTATGAAATACGCTAACACGATAAGAGACAATTGTATAAAAAAAAGCTTTACATAATTGTCGAGAGGTATAACAATTCGTAATGATTGAAGTAACTTTCAGTTTTCATTTATTTTGATTTTTTAGCATCGGAAATCATCTATTATTTATTACCGTAACGAATACTATCACTTTCAGAATTTTGTAACCATTTGAAACTAGGGGCTTTTAACTTTTAATATTCAATGACATCATTCGAATTATAAAATTAAAATTGCAAATACGAGTTGATTCTGTAAAGCAGTTAAAAAAGAAAAAAAAACTATAAGAATACTCAGGTGCCATGATTTTGTGCTTTAAAAAAATTTCAGCCCAATATTTTTATTTTTGAGGTAGTTTCACATGACTGTGTCATAACGAAAACGCTGTTATAAATCTGGAAAGATGCCAGGTTCAAAGTCTGAGCAAATTATGTGCTTGACAGACAAAAATGACTTTTATTTTATATTTAGTTGAAAATTAAATAGACATCTATTATGAATTCAAGCATTATCATACATATGTATGTATCAAAGCAGTGTCGTACATAATGAATTAGAAGCAGTCAATGATTTTATTTTTGATTAATTTGATTAATTTTTCTTATTTTTGTAACTTTAGATTGTTGAAAATGATTTGAGTTAAGCGATAGGAAATTCAAATAAAAAAACCATCCAGTGAAATTTCGTTGAAATTAAAAAAAAATTAAAAAATTAAAGGCCTCCAGAAGCTTTCAAAATGTAGCCTAAATTTTATGTCGGGGAAAAAATGTTTCACCTTTAGACCAAACCTGTTGTGCACTTTGTGTTTCACTAGTACCACAAAAGAAAAAAGATTTCAATTGCTTTAGGACGAAACAATTTTAGATTTGCAGCCGTACATTTTCCTTTTGCACGCGTATGTAAGAAAGCCTAGCGGAAAAAGTCTGTCTGGTGTGCTTTATGGTGGGGTTATTGGTCCGCACTTTTTTTTTTTTAAATGATAAGTGTTATTCGTGAAATGGAACTGTAATTGTATCAAAACGTTATCGTGAATTTTAACAAAATAATCGTCTGCTGCCAGGACTCACATGGTGGTCAAATGCAGGAAATTATTTTCAAAGAATATATTTGCCACACTTTCACAATCAATAAAAATTTCTTTGACTACAATGCAAATTTTATAATTTTTATTTAACTACTTTTGAAAACAAAATTTAAAAGACCCTGAGCAAGGCAACATAATTCTTTTATTATCATACTTCAATATATTTTAAATTATTAATAGTGGAGTCGTTAGCTTTATACCCTGAACGAATTCGCCTGTGATCAAATTGTTATTATAACTTTTGAGATGGGGCGAATTAATAAGCAAATCTATTTTTACCATTTACTAAATAAAAGTAACATAATTTCCTAGCATCTCTTAACTCTTCAATTATATTTTTTTCATATTTCTTTTTTGCAACAATCACTTTAATACGTTAAGCGTTACATGCCCATTGTGGTCATTTGTGTCTTTATCTTGTGGACCGAATGCTCACTGGTAGTTATTATATTTTTTCCATGGACATACTGTTCTTTATATTATAAGACTGTGGAAACGTTTGATGGATTTTGCATGGACAAAAAAAATTTTTGGTCTTGGGATGATCATTAGAAAAACCCAAATATTTAAAAGAGTAGATCACCGATTTAGCAAATCAGCAATCCATACTCAGGAAAAGAAAACGAATAACAACTTATTGTCCCAAGATATATCACAGTAATGGTCAACTCACGTGCAACAACAAAAATGACCACCGATGACATATAAAGCCCAACATGTTAAAAAAAACTCATATCACCCAGAGAAGTGAAAATGATAGGACTAATCGGTCTGCGGTAACGATCATAAAGACTAAATGTTCTGAAAATCTCTCTTTATTTTTTTCTCGACATGGCTTTCAGGGGTCAGTGTTGTTAATTTTTTAAGTGGGACAGGATTTGCATAAAATTCAACTGAAAATCGGGAAAAAATTTTAAATAGTTAGGTTTTGAAATGTTTAATTTAAATTTTTAGCCGTAGATACAAGGTGGAGCAAAAGTCATCACCTTATCAGAATATGCTATAATTTTTGAATACGGCGGCAAATGTCAGTTCTGCTTTGATATTTGAAGTAAAAAGATACAAAATATGTACACGTCAACAAGACATGAATCGCTATATTCCTCAAGAACGCGGAATATTTGTTTCGAAATTCTGAGGGATGGATTTTTTCTCGTTTTGATGATTTGCACTGGTCTTGCCGATTTAACCATTCCAGACTTCATTTTGTGGGGTTTCTTGAAGTCAGTCTTGAAGTTTATGTCAACAAGCCTTACGTCTTGACGTCCTCCAATGGAATATCCGTCAAGAATGCGGGAACCTATCGGCGGAAGTTCTGGTAAGTCGATGGAAAATGTCATAAACCGGGCCCGTATGATCTTTAATTCTGGCGGCGACCACTTGGCCGATATCATTTTCTCGACTTAATAGAAAAAAAATTAAAACATTAAATAAACACAATCCAAAAGCAGAACCAAAGTGTTTCATTCATAAAAAAATTTACAGTCGACAACAGGGTGACAACTTTTGCGCCCTCCTTCTATATGATCTTACCAGAATAAGTTTGGGTCATAAAGTAGAACCTTGTGACATGCACATTCTATTGAATAAAACAGAGTTTACTGAGATTATGTAGTTATGGTATAGTTACATTTTTTCTTTTAATCGCGAGCAACGCAAAACTATTGCTATTTTCTTTTTCTTTACAGCCAATTCCCATTTGAAAAAAGCCAGATAAGAATAATTGTATACAGAGAATGTGATAATCGAGGACGTCGCCTTTTGTTTGATTCAACTGCATTAAAAAGGGTTAATTTAAAAGAATCCTGTGAAATCAATAGAACGGGACGTGCAGATGTACAACAGGGGCGTACCCAATTCACGAAAAGCGGACGAACTTTTGTTCAAATATCTAATGAGTACTCATATGAGGTAAGAAAAATGCATTCACAAAGAAATTGTTAAATATATTCATTTCTATAGCATTGCCATCCAACTGCAGACATCACAGAAATTGGGGAAATGATATTTGGAGCTCTAGCGATGTCGTTTCGTGGTACAGCCCTTAAAGTGCATTGGCTTCAGCCTCCTCCTCGAATTTTGTGTTCCCAAGTATTTCTTTCTCCGATGAACACAAGCAGCCTCGCAAAAGGAAAACAATCTAAAGATAATTCGGGTCCATGTAACACCAATAGCCAGTTTTCGGCAGATAACAACTCCATAACTTCGCTCTCAATGCCTTATTCTGTTTGCATCAACCGAAGCCTAAATCGGACCAGTGATAAATCGCTGACAAGCCCCTTGGATGTTCCAGTGTTCGAAGTATGTGCAGATAATGCGCAAAGACAGCCGGCATTCAGCACGAATGACTCGGGATATGAGGGCACAGAAAATTGCACTGCATCGGTGTCATCATGCTGTCAGTATTCAACTACAAGTAGCTTTGGCTCTGTTTTTGATGATCACGATAGTTCGAGAAAACTGAGCTTAGATTCCTCGACTGGAGAGTATTCATTCTCAAAAACTAGCAAATGGAGCGATAGTAATATTCAAAGGAGAATTTCTCGAAATATGTACACCTCTTTTGAAAATAAGACGTCCACCAGCGATTTTATAGGATACCTTGACGACAATTACGAAGTATTGACGAATGGAGGAAGCGACGGCTGCGTAACGAGATTCCAGAAAGTTAACAAATACACTGAAAATCGGAGCAATCCAGAAATAAGACAAAGACGTTGCAGTGGCGAAACGGTTCTTAATATAAGTTCTCATGGTCGTCATTTATTAAAAAGAGCAAAGATTGGTCTAGCTGTGTGCATTACAATATCTGAGCAATATGAAAAAGAAATGGAACAATTTATTTGCGAGCACATTGGCCTTTTGGAGTCGATGCTTTGTCGTTTGAGGGCCTCCGTCGAGAATGCTTATATTAATCATAAAAACTTTTTGCAAGTAATATTCATATTGTGCATAAAAATAAAATTAACTAATTGTCGCAGTTTAGATAATGGTCCAAGCGTGGCAGAATGCAGTCACTTGGATTACAGATTTGTTCACTTCGCCACGGCTACCTCTTCCAATTTGGATAGACATTGGGAGCAGCGATAAAAATATGTCTAAAACATTGGCAGATTATTTTATTAAGGAGCTCTGCTGGCTGCTCTCTTATGCTGATACAAAGGATACAAATTTGTAAGTACAACAGATTATTTAACTTTACATATGTTTCCTGTTAAAAAAAATTTTTCGTAATATATACAATAGATGGTTTTTGAGTATTTGAAATTCGCAATTGAAATACCGTTATACGTATAATTTAATGTAGAACAATTGCTTGAGTGCTGCCATCTTAGGATTTAACTAGAAATTGAAAATATTCGAATTTAAATAAAATATTGAAAACTTACTTTTACATGATCTGCGATTGAGTGACAACATTGATGTACTTTTACGTAACCGGTGCAAAATATGTTAATTTAAGAGGGCATAACCAATTTTTATAGCCAAAATTTGCCTGCAGTTTGTAGAGGTGCAAATAAAACCAGTTAATGAATATATTTTCTAGGTAAAAAAGGGACAAAAATAGAATAAATTGCTTGTATCATGTCTTTAATAAGAAATATGCGAAATGAAAAATTACAATGATATTTTTCTTGAAATTTCTGAGGTTGAATGCTGGCTGAGCAAACAACTGAACAAAATCATATTTTGGCGATTTTCGAAAGATTTAATAAATAATAAATAACGAGTCTTCGAACGAATTAGAAACATAAAATAGATCCTTAACTAAAGCGCTCAAAACATTAACAACGAGAACTGAGTGTTTACAAATAGCTGAACTAACAAACAGAATTGATAAACAATAGTGTACCATTTTATTACTAAAATTGTAACAAAACAAAAACTTAAAAGCTCCGTTAAATTTTTATTACCTTGTAACCAATAACGCAGAAATATTTCCAGTGTGAATTATTTTGCAAGCTCAAAGCATTTGCAACTGAGAATAAACCACTGTGTTATCAGGTCAGTTATCGTCATTAGAAGAAACATTTTCATACGAATTAGCAACGTTGTTTGTAAAGATGGAATAACAGAGTTGTTCAATATAAAACTGAATTCAATTAGGACCGCAAGGACAACGTTATAATCCAAAATACACCGTAAAAACTGTGAAATTTGACGGAGGTAGTACAATGGTGTGGGGTTGTTTCTCCGCTTTCTGCTGTAGGTCCCATAAAAGGCATAAAAGGTATAATGACTGGAATAGGTTACAAGGACATCCTTCAAAATACTATGTTGCCTTATGCTAAAGAAAAAATGCCGATTTCGTAGATTTTCCAGCATGATAAAGCACACTTCAGGCGTAGTGAAGGATTGACTGAAGAATAAGGTGCAAGTGTTAAATTGGCCGGCCCAATCTTCAGATATCAATCCGATTGAGAATCTATGACAGATTGTGAAACAAAAAATTGGAAAATAAGTCTTTAAAAAGGAAGAAAATTTATTTAAATGCATCAAAAAGGAGTGGAGGAATATTTCGCAGCCTACCTATTGTAAAACTAATTGAATCAATGTCGAAAAGGTGTGCCGAAGTTTTAAAAAACAAGATGAAATACCCCTAATACTAAAACTGGAAAAATGTACTATTTTTTATTTTATTCTTGATATGAGTTTATGCAGTTGCAAATGATTTGAGCTACCAACATTATATCTTTTATACATTAAGATTAAAATTGTTAAATATCAAATCAGAGTGAATTAACTTATAAAAGCATTCTTTTCAGTTTTGTCAGCAAATTGCTTTCCGCTGTATTAGCAAATCACCTTGGTTGGGTGACTATGATTTTAGCAACAAAGTATAAGCCAAAGTTGTGTGTTAGCCAGAAAAGTCAATTAGATGAAATTTCATACAAACATCCATATAATGCCTTATGGGCACAAATTGGTGATTTATATGGAGCAATTGGGAACCCTACTCGAATTTCAAGAACAATTGTATATGGAAAGGAAAAAATTTGCCTTGAACGGCTATTGAAGATTTTAACGTATTTCATAAGAAGCGGAGAAATAAGACGGGCAAGTAAGAGCGAGATATTTAATAAGGAAGCGATCGATGCGCTTTTCTTAAGGAAAAAAAACGAACAATCCACGCCTTTGGTGGCAGAAAACAAAAAAGTAAAGCCAGTTTTAACCAGGAGTAAAACGTGCTTGAAGAGTTTGGGAGAAATTAATTACGAGGACAGCAATGGAAATGACGTGGCTACGCAAAGTCCCGACATAAAAAAGAGTGTTATGAACGATATTCCGAATGTATTGGCTTTTAGAGATTCGCACTTCGTTCAACAAGAATTAAGAATTGGCAATCATTTGATGGACACGGGAATTGAAAGCAATGAATGCCGAAGAAGTTGTAGTACTCAACAGGAAAGCAAAATACATGTAACCCTGACTAATCCTGATAATATTGAGATCGCTGTTGATTGTATTGAAGCAAAAATAGTTAATAATAGAGAGGAAAGTTTTAAATCTGTTGACAATGGAAATTGCTACCCAGCTAAGATGTCCGCTGATCAAAAATGTTTTTCTCTCAAGGATTTCTCTTGGAATAATGATGCCGTGAAAAATGGTTTTACTTGTAAAGACGTACAAAAGCCAACAGAACTGGAAAATCCGAAAGATGTTTATTATTTTGAAAATGCATCTGTAAATAACAAGGAAAAGATTGAAACACAAAATACTGGTTGTAAATTAAAAAAGCACGCTAGTTTATCCGATTTAATTACTGCGAATAGTGTTGGACAAAGTGAGCGATTTACGTGGGGAATTGAGCCTATGAAAGAAAAGATTTGTTTGGAAGAAGAAAAACATTTTGAACTAGGTAAAAAAATAATTGAAGAAAAGAAAAGTTTAAATGAAGGAAACAACTCTGTTGTATTTGTTCTGGGCGATAATGAAGCCTTAGTGAACATTAAGAAGAGTAGCGAAAATCTACCAGAGACAACTAAGCAATCATCTCCTCAATCACAGGCACATGCTTGCAATCACCACAAGAAACATTCCGGCGTTAAATTTAATTTTCAACAGTATCCTCAAATAGCCACTAATTACATGAAAAGTAAAAATCTCGACATTACAGATTATAAATTTTTTGAAAAATCTTCCAAATTGGAAAATTTCTTTCAATACGAACCAAGCACGAGCTCATTCGCCGTTGAACTCCCAAAAGGTTATGATAACTCATTTGAGAAATGTGAATACTGTGCAGGTATTAAAACCCTTCAAACTCCATCAAATGCAACGGAGCTCGAGTTTGAAACAAATGACAATTACATAGTGCTTTCGCCTAAGCAAAGCGACCCTCCCAGCAATATAAATAATTTACCAGCATCACAAAGTGAAATCTCCTCGATGCGCGGTCAGATTGTCGAAATTGAAAATCTCGCTAGTCCATCAGAAGAAAAGAAAAGCATGAGTTTAATGGAAATGCCGACCCCAAGCTTTCAAAATGATGAGTTACATAGTCGAAGTGAAATTACCCGAAGGTCTGGATTTGTGCCCTCATTATTTATTGGCATTACAGATCACTATATCTCAGACATGGTTCTACAGGTAAGACAACATGTGTTTTAGGACAAAATAAAGAAATGGCATATGTTTTTATATCCCCAGGGGACATCTTCCACACCTCAGACGTGGGAAATTAAATTGAAGCAAGACTTATCACTTGCGTCTCATTGTGCTTCATTTACTTCATCACCTACAGAAAATGTTGCAATAATTGCAGATATGGAGAAATGGTAAGAATACCCATTTGTACATGTTTTTATTATTTATATTGTATTACAGCTCATTTAGTAATAATAAAAATAATTCATTGACTATTGCTAAACCCAGAGTTATAAGGCAATCATTCCCTTCGGAATTAATTTCTGAGTAATTCCATTCCTTTAATGATTATTACATGTAATTGTAATTCTATGTCATTAATTGAAAAACATTTAAGTTGCGAATCGGAATATGTACTTTTTAAATTCTTTTATTTTTTGAAGAGCTTGGAACATTGTTACACTAAAAGACTTATAATTGCAATATTTAAATGTTCCAATGAAAATATCCGCTTAAAAACATTAGCATGGAAATCCAATAACAAAGTGTCTTCCAGTTCTTTGGAAAGATTATCTTTTAGTGAACTAGTAAACAGTCCCAGAAGACAACTTCTTGCAGACAATTTATACGAACAGCTAGTTACAATGAAGGCCTTTTCAATTCTACTGCTTCATTCCAATGGAAGACATGAGTAATTATATTTCAATAGATTAAATTGAAAATTTAAACTGATATCAAAACATTTAAATTAAAATGCTCTACCCATTAGAAGTAGAAGGATAATTGTTGAGTTTCATGTTAGAATGTTTTATAAAAATTTTGTTGTTATCCGGTGATACCCAAGATGTCTGATATTTGACAAAATATGATAGTTTAGAAAAAGCCTATTTAAGTTGAATGTTTAAATGAGTCAACTAAGTGATCATAAAATTCAGGATAGTTTTTGTGCAACTGGGAATTTCGTGTTAATTTGAATTATTCCCAGAAAGATCGCTTCACATTGGAATGCACATTTAAAATATGAATCAGAGCTTAAAGTAAATAATAAGTTCAAAAGAGGTTAAAGTGCAAATTTCTTGTTAGTTTTAAAAAATTGGAGTATTTTTGTGCATTTTTGTAGTCTATAATTGATTTTGCATTCAACAGATGAAGGAAATACCCAAATATAAAGTTGATGAGGCGGTTAATTTTATTAAAAGTGAAGTTTAGAATGGGCTTTCTCCTGACTTTTATTCCATTGAGCATCTTTGGGCTGATTGTGCGATATTAGAAGAGCTATTGTGGAAGCGTGGAGATCAATTGCATCCGAAAAATGTGTCAATCTTATGGACTCAATGCCGGACAGGATAATAGCAGTAATTCGAGTTATGTTCTCGTTTTTACATTGAAGAAACTCAACTCACTTATCAAATGCCATTTTTTCAGATTATCTTTTGTAATAGGAGTTATTTATTGAATAAATTTGATTAAATTCGATAAAATTGAATTTAATTTTAAAATACCAATATTTATAATATGACATAAGTTGAGTGATTAGAAAGCGAAGAGTATTTACGAAAAATAACATTTACTTGATCAATTAGTTGAGTTATTGCAAATAATAAGTATTTCGAGCAACATAGACTGTGGGTAAGCCTCACCAAAGCAGCGGTGTTTCAATTTATTGAAAATGGAATTTTATAACAACCTGAAGCATAGTTGTAAAAAGTATAATAAATATGTTCTTCTCCATTGCATATATTTACTCGCAAAGACTAAGTCGTAAATAAAAATTTTTCGAAATTATTAAACTATATTCTTCTAATAGAAAAATTTACTACAAATGTCATTTAGAGGAAAAGCATATAAATTAGCTTTTTAACGGAAAAAAATTCCAAAAATTCGATTATACGTAAAAAGATTTGTGCTTAAACTCTCGAAGGTTAGACAAGACATTCAAATTTTAAATAGTTAATCAATTTAACAATTTAAATATTATAAGCAATTTTACTTTAAAAAAAAATTATAAATATTTTTAAATTATTCCATAGGGACGTGAGAATTATTTCTTCGCAAGCGCATTCACTGATGAATGCTGGCACTATCTGCGGGCCTGTGGATATGTCTCAGTTAGTGGCTACGATGCTTGAAACAGTGCTCGCCATGAGCAGCTCCGGAATATCGTCGTACGAGGTAAGCCTATTTTAATTAAATTAAAGCAGTTTCAAAAATTTGGGCACATTAGTGTTTGTCATACATTGAATCAAAGCTACAAGAGATGTATCTGCAATCGGAGGTACTGGCGGCTTTCTTACTAGCGACTGAGTTTTGCTCTTTAAATACACTGACTGCAGCTCTAAATCTATCCGCCAACGATGTGCCTTTGCTGCTCTCCATCGCATCAATTCATTCACCACAAGTAACTAAAAAATATGGCATCAGTTTTCGGTGACGATCTAGCCGGACAATCTCCTCCCTGTGTGCTTTTAACCAGCAATTTTTCTAAAATTAGCGTACATATCTCTGAATATTTATTTATAAATTCTCAATGTGATATCTTCATTAGCATAGAATTAAGCATATTACAATAGCTTATACTCATATTTAACTGAATATTTATTAAACTCATCATGATATTGGGCTACTTGTTTTGAAGTAGCTCTTAATATGTACATAGAAACTCTCCTCACAAATGTTTGGAGACACCCAATTTTATACAAAGCCAAAATTTTCTAAAGTTGAATGTAATAATGAAAGTAATGAAACGTTCCTTAGAAATTAAGTTATTTGATGAAATTGTAAAATAAGAAAACGAACATAATAACATGTTTCTTACAATAAATCTTATGTCTTTTATTGCTTAATTTTGTAAGATGATTACGATATTTTGAGCGATACGCAGTGGTGTACAAAACATTTGCAACTAAAACCGTAAGGTATTACTACTTTGGTTCCAAATGTTTTGCGAACTACTGTAGTATTTCTCAGAAAAATATCTACAATATGGGAAACAAAATGAATGGATTTAAAAAACAAAAAAATAACTAAAAATTAAAAACAAAATTGAGACTAAATTTCATTTCAATTTCTTAAAATTTGGAATATGGGAGCTTTTTAATTCGCTGAATTCAAATTTAGGGCCCAATTTTTAAAATTCAAAGTCTAATAATATAAATAAACGCGTTTTAATACTGAATTTTACTAAAATCGCACAAATCGATACGAATGGAATTTAGGTTTGAATTCCACTCAGTTCGATTTTGGGATTTACTTCGAATATTTAGGATATATTTAATTAGAATAATGTGAATGGCATCGAAGGATCATAAAGTTAAAATTTTCTTTTAAAGCAGTTTCTTGTATTTTAAATTTTATTTAATATTTTTTTTAGATAACACTGGGCAACAATTTTGTAATTTTAAATTTTATTTATTTTTATTTTTATCTTAAATTTTGGTTTTTCTGCTTGGAATCTAGCGAGTCAATTTTCAGTTCATGTTATCCAATATGATGGATTACCTTTTTCTTCATAATCCCTTGATAGAAAAGTTATTCTAAACCCAAAATGTTCTTTCACAACCCCATTGGTCCTGGGTGTCAAATGAAATCGTTTGACGAGGGAATACGAACATTTTTTTTCTGTATATAAACACTAAATGGATAATATTTAGATTTCGTGAGGTTATGTTGTCTGTTGAACAGTTTTTGACAAAAAATAAAAATATTTTACAACATCGCCAGCCTCCGTGCAGTCCTGACATAGCTCCTTGCGACTTTTAACTATTCCCAAGATTGAAAATTCCGCTCAAAGGGCACCGGTTCGACGACACAGAGACAATTCAAAAGCGACGAGTGGACTGAAGGCCATTCCGAAAACGCTTTTGCAGAATTGCTTCAAGACGTGGAAACATCAATGCGAGCGCGTTTTTCAGTCGAATGAGGATTACCTTGAAGGATGCCTTGAACTGAATGAAGAAGAATAATACCAGCGCGGAGTTATGAACGCTGAACGGATACTTTTGATACACCTCGTATGTCGTCACGGGGAGATGGACAGTGAACTGTGAAGTTGCAAAATATCCTGCGGGAACAACTTTTACTTGCTATTCCTTTGCTGGAATCTTCTAAAGGTCAATATATTTGCCAGCAAGACGGCGTACCCTGCCACACAGCTAACACAAAAAAGACGTGGTTAGCTCCAAATAACATTCATCGTATGGAATGATTTTTAACTAGCCGCGATTTACTAATCCTATTGAGAAAATGAAAAAACAAAAATTCATCAACAACATCAGGAAGATGGAGGAATTGTGCCCCCAAATACAAAATATTTAGGATTCCACAGACCTCGAAATTTTTCAACAGTTAGTACCAGATCGAATTGAAGCGGTAATACAAAATAAGGGGCCGCTTCGAAGTGGTGACTCAATTTTTAATATGGGGGAACTATTTTGCTTCCTTTGTGTTTTTAGTTTTTAACGAATTTTGTTGTAAAATATGAATTATTCGATATTTTATTGTTTTTTTTTACAAATGTTCATTAAAAAGCGAATAGATGAACTGTTTTGGGTTGGAGTAGTACAAGGAGAAGGAAAAATTTGCAATCGGTCTTGATTTCGCTAACCTTTGGATTACATAAGCTTTTTCATTTCGCAGGCTGTTTAATCATGAGTTTCTGCTTTACGAAATACAGTTTGTTTGGTAAGAGCGTATCGCTCAGAATTCAATAATGCGATAAAAATTAACAAAATATTATTTTTTCCTTATTATTTACTTTATTTTGTTTACACAATACATTTGATGTTTGGTGCATATTTTAGTGCTAGATCCTTCCAGGCTTTCTTTGGTTTGGTTCCATAGGTTATATGATTTAAGTTCTTGCAAAGTGAAAGCATTTTTGCCTTCATAAGGGCCCATACATTTTCAATTCGATTAGCATCAAGACTTTGTGAGGGCCACTCCAGGACACTGATATCCTCTTGATCTTTCCATTCGGTACAAAGACGACTTCTGTGTTTTGGATCGTTGTCTTCTTGCAAGACCCACGATCAGTTTCCTGTTCGAAATCAAGAGTCTGTAGAGTTTAATAACCCGTTTTTGTAAATTTGAAGTATCCTTTCTGCATTCAAATTTCCAGTAAAAGCAATCAATTTTCCAAATCCTTGCGTACAGAAACTTCCCCACAGTACGTATGATGTAATGCCTTCCTTTTTTTTAACCATACTCGTTTAGGTCCTTGATATACCCAAAATGATTTGGCTTGATTGTAGTATTGCGGTATTTGATGAAATTTTCCCTTATTCTTGGCGTATGGTATAAAGAGACACATTGATTCCTTTTTCCGTTAATTTGCTCGCCTGAGCGTAATTTGTGGATTCTTTTCAAAAATATTCAAAATAGTGATGTGTTCTTTTTTTGATGTTTTTCTTGTTTTACCCCTTCCTGGCAGGCCGTCGACGTTTTTTTCCTCAGAAAATCTCTTGGACCACCTCTTTACAAAAGACGTATCTTTTTTAATATATCTCGCTGCCTGGGCATTTAGTCCGCTTAGGTCCTTTCGGATGAAGGCAGAGAAACACAGCTTCAAAACGTCTATAAAATAAAGCACATCATCGTTAAAAATCGATCTTAACAGTAGAAAGTTCAACGCAAAATGAGACTTTAAACATGACGCGCACACTCTTTCGTTCTGAGAAATCGTCGATGTGCTCTTACCAGACACACAATACTGTGCTTTTCAAAAAGTGCTTTAACCCCCCATATTTTGATAATTAATAGTTTAAAGTTTACTTGCTTACTACTGTGACGTCAACAAATTGTTAATTTTTGAGAATTTTTTTCACAGGCACAATTAATTGTTAAAGGTTGTTTTATTAAGTGTATATTCAACTTGTTTATTGCCAATTTTTATTAAAAAAAATTTCAAAATTACCAAAGATGTGTCCTGATCACAATAAAAAAAAATGCTTTCCATTGGCGCATCGAAATCTTGTAGGCCTGCTTAAAATGGAAAAATAAAAATTTATCAATATCTATACGAATGTAGCTATCGTTGTACGTAGCCTTGTTTGAAAATTCGTTTTACTTTTTTTTATTATTCAAGTAGTTTTTAAAAATAGCAACTATCAAAAGTTTTAAAATCGACAGAACACGGATTTAGTTACTGGGCTTACAAAAATTATAAAAAAAAAATAAAATAGTAAATAATTAATTTCGGCTTATAAGTCTGAGTATTTACAATCGTTTATAGTAAAATCCGTTTAAAGTTTTAAAGTTGCGGTTTTCTTGATATAAAGTTGCTTTTCCTAGAATACTAAATACTTACATCAAACTACAGTGTCGGTTAAAACAAAGGGAACTGAGTGCAATATAATCAATTTCTTTTGATATATCTTTATTGTAAATGGTTATTATTAATCACTTCACAGTTCTTTATTATTCTGAATACAAAATTTCATAAAATAACCAATACATAATAAATTAAAAATAAAATAAGGTAACATTGCCATTTTTCACAAGTTTAAAACAAAGGGAACTTATAAGAGAACTTCATTTTACTACAAAAAACTTAATACTTAGTTGAGTATTCATTATTTTTAATCACTTCATTACAGCGCTTTGGCATAGAACTAATAATTTTATCAATTATTATAATGTGGAGAAACCATATCCCATTCTGTTTTAACAGTTTCGAATAGTTCATCAATAGTTTTATATTGTCCACATTTTCTTACCTTTTGTTTTACAATAGCCCAGAGGTTCTCTACTGGATTTAAATCCGGAGATTGCGCTGGCCATTTTATTACTTTAATCTCCTTTGCATTTAGCCATGTTTTTACAAGTTTGGAAGTGTGTTTGGGGTCACTGTCTTGTTGGCACCTCGATCTTAATGGCATATTATCCTCGGCGTATGGAAGAATTACACTTTCTAGTATATTTTTATACTGGAACCTACCCATGATGTCATTAATTCTATAAAGATGTCCAACTCCTTAACCGAAAACACCTCGTGGAAAATGGTAATGTTACCTTAACTTATTTTATTTTTAATTTATTATGTATTGGTTGTTTTATGAAATCTTGTATTAAGAATAATAAAGAGCTCTGAAGTAATTAATAATAATATTTTGTTCTTATAAAAACCATTTGCAATAAAGATATATCAAAAGAAATTGCTTATATTGCACTCAGTTCCCTTTGTTATGACCGACACTATATCTAGTTCCGGGTCACATGACGGTTCTTTATCCACATGTTCAGAGTTGTTCTCGTATTTTTTTGTTATTTGTTGACCATATTCATGTGGTGGTCCAATTATGAAAGATGCGACATCTGTATAAGGGTCCTAACCGGTCGCGATATTTGGTCTCACTAATGTCACTGTAACTAAGTTTTCGAAAATTTCAGTTAACATTTTACAAACATAGTTTTGAATATGCATATTTTAAATAAATACAAAATTTTTCAAATTATCACAGTGGTGTTATCAATTATTTTCTATTGTTTTTTCAAAAGCCATTCATTTGTGTTTTTCACTTTATTTTTCTCAAAAGCAAGATTTTCGTCTCAAATTCAAGACTATGAATTTTTAATCTACGCGAAAATTCTATGTATATTGATGCTCCTCGATGCAATCTGCTTCTGGTGCAAAGAAATCACAAAACTCTTCTGTTAATGGAATTACTTAAAATTTGGCTAGTTGAATGCATAGAATCCTGCTTCTTTAGATATAAAAAGTTCCTCTGTTCTTTGGCAAGATTCGGATTATTTTTCATGGTGAATTGAGTCAAATATTGTCGAGAAAAAATCAAATTCAATCCAATCCCTGTAACTCGATGGGATTGAAAACGTTTTGGGTTATTTTGCAAACACTTAATTTATATTCTGGGCGAGTTTATTTTAAAATATTTAAAGCACAGTAGGACAGTAGGTAGACAATAAAATTCGAATTTACTGAAAATGGTATTTAATGTATATTTCTTGTGCGAATAAAATTTAAAATGTTTTAAATACATAATATATCCAAATCTTCAATACAGGGTAACAAATATTTTTAATAAATATCCATAGGAGTTCAAACAAAACAGCAAGAGAATTCCAACAAGTCAAAAACAAATAAAAAGATTGGGAAATTCTTTGAATCTTGCAAAAAGCGATGCAAGTTCTTCGTTATTGCTTTATTGAAGCTAAACTCGCTTACAACGATTGCGGTGAGATATCTTCACAACAAGAAATTGCATATCGAAGGCAACAGAAAATTGAAGTACATATTAAACAATAGGCAATATCTTACTACGCATGTAAGTGCCTTTTTAATAATTGAGTTCAAGTCTTAAATATTCCTAAACGTTCAAAAATTACAAAATTTTCATACATTTTTACCTCTTAATCTTAATATATAATCTCAAAATGAATTCTTGTTTTGTTCAGATTTGTTGTTAAGTAACTAAAACTAAAGAAAGTTGTGTCTTGCGCAAAAACTATTCGGTATCAGCTGAAATTTACAAGTATGCAAAATAGAAGTTTGCAAATTTATAAAATATAAATTGAATTCGTTATCAATTGTACTATCAGAAAATATTATTTATTTTTTAAGACTGATAGAATATTAATTAAATAACGGTTTATAAAACGTAAGCAGAATTAAAGTCGTTATTCATAAAATCCCATCGCCGATTTGTTCTTCTATAGGCCATTCGGTCATCAAATTTATTACAGGAAAATAGTTTGCAATTTCTTAACAATTGATATAAAAACAATATTTAAGCCAGCCGGACAAAAATTGTTTAAATTTACTGGGCAATGTTCATCTTTTCATTTTTAATAATGGAAAATATAATTCCTCATCTATTTACTTAATGTTGCTAATTTTAAATATGCCGAAAATACTTTTTTGATGGGTTTGCATAAAAATGTATATATGTAAATATATCATAGAGATTTTTATGTTTGCATCAAATTGGGGGGTATTCCCATAAATAAGGCGTTTTTTTTCAATTACATTAATTGAAAGTCGGAGGAGGGGTGGGGATAAACTGCCTGTATCAATTTGCCGAAAAACCAGGTATGAAGTTCACATTTTCTTTATTCCTAGTGCAAACTTAGAAGATTCTGATTCGATTTTTGCAGTCATATTTTAAAACTTGTAATAGAAGTGGCAAAGGAACATAAGCGGCATATTTCTTTATCGGAGTTTAAACAAACAACCAGTAACAGAACGGAAAGTACGAGAAATTAATAGGGATCCGAAAAAAGCATAAGCCAATATCAGTGGTGGTTCTAGAAATTCCCCGTAGGAAACGACAGCTTAGAAAATTAGCCTCGTCCAAGAAGATCTGTCCAGATCGACGAAGGTGTTCTGCAAAACTGGTAGAACAAAATTCCATCATTACTGTTGAGAAACTGGCCGAAAAGCTTAGATGCGGTCATTTAACCATTCATCAACCCCCAGTGTAACATCGAAAAAATTGAGTCAATTGATTCCTCACAAATTTTCCAAGTATAATCGCGTGTAGCGAATGAATTGTGTACTCTTCTTTGCTGTTACCCTTCTGGAATAAAACTTTTCTTGGACCGAATAGTGACTGAGGACGAGAAATAAGATCTCTACCAAAACGCCGAAGACAGTGGGTAAAAGAAAAGCATCAACACAGTTAAAGAAGGTCTTCATCTCCGTAAGGTGTTTTTATCTGTTTAGATTTAGTTCACTTTAAAGTTTTAAACCCTTAACCAAACTGACTTCTTAGCTGAATGCCTTGATTGAAATTGCAGAAAGAGATATAGGAAAAAATTTGTTCAATAATAGCGAAATAGGGTAAGCTGGTTTTATATGAAGTAGACAATTAATAAATTCCATAATTTCGTAGAAGTCTTTAAGGTTCTTCAATTTGTTATTTCATAATTTTATGTTCAAACCTTCATTTAAACCAAGTATTGAGCTCAGTACAAAATAAATTAAAGGCTAAAATTTTGATTATTTAATATTTTAATACCTTTTTCCTCAAAAACCCTACGCAATAAAAAATTTTCGTTTTCGCTCTAAATAACTTCAAATCCTGCAGATAATTGAATAAATAAAGGTATGCAACATGACGCAATTTTTAAATGGATCCATATTTTATACTGGAAGTGTGATATTTCAATTCAGCTGCTTGTGACTGATTTCTAAGCTAAATTTATATCACAATAACAATAATAAACTAATTTTTTTTACAATGGTAAAAATCTATTTATAATGTTAAATTAATTAAGCTGAATTTCTGTAAACCTTATAGCGAAAGGAAGACAACAATAACTAATTTTTAATTCGACGTTCAGGATTTTCTTCTAAATATAGCTTCAACATTTTGACTGAATAAACCTTTGAATATTTATACCCTGATTTTTCCTTAATATACTTATGAAATTTAATGAAGCTAATTCACCTCAATAAACAACACTTTTACGTGCGTCCTAACAAAAACACACAGAGAATGGGAAAAACTTAAATAAACATCGAAACAACCATCCTCCTTTAATTTTATGCCAGGAAGCTGACGAATAGGTACGTATAGCATGATATCATTCATTTGCTAATTTCTTGCCATGTTATATCGAAAGAGTCACGCACAAGAGAACAAATATATCGAATAAATTAAAACAGATAGCGAGCTTTGAACAGACACTTATTGTTGCCAGAAAAGCCGATAATTTCATCCTATGCTTTGCCGTCGATTATCGTTCATTGAATTAAAGTCACGAAAATGTTTGCACACCACATTTAACATTCGATTAAGCATTGTTAAACAGACTAGAAACATTGCATCAATCCTTCGTATACTCTTTAAACTTTAAGTGAAATATTTTTGTTCCATACATTATATATCTATAGGGTATCCCAACAAGACCTTACAATTTAATTATTAAATAAAACTTTGACTTTTGTGAGTTAGCGATGATAGTTTTTATTTTATTGCTGCGATTTACTTTTATTAAAGGGTTGCATACCTCCAAAGGGCTTGTTTTTAGAAAGTTGTTTTTTTTGATTCAAGATGTATTCTTTCTTTAAAATTAGTAATTTTTGCCTTTCGAGCAATTGTTGTTATGACGACAAGTGCGATCAAGGTGTCCCGCATTAAATTAGGAGAAAAACTTTCCAAAAACAAGCTCTCTGGAGGTATGTCACCCTTTAATAAAAGTGAATCGCATATGTCCCTTTGTCACAGTCATTGCTTTTTCGAGTAATTCCCACATAAATATATGTAATATTGAAAACTTTTACACATTTAAAATTTTGATATTTTATTTAACTAAGTGTGCGGATATATTACTAAAAGTTCACCATATTTTACTAATTTCTAAAAATTTCTTTATGAATTTATTTTTTTAATATTTTGCATAATATAAAAAGTAATAATAAAAATCGATTTTTTTAAATGGTGGAGGCTTGGTACGCCTTAAGAAAACTGGTCGGTAATGAGGATTTCGAAGATGTTTAACTCAATCTCATCAACCTTTGTCTTGGCGACAAAACAAGTTGAATTCTGCTCACTTGTTGAGAAACCCTTTACATATATAAACATTAAAACATCGTCTCATAAATATATGCTATATCGAAATGTCTGTTTTCATTTTGATAGGATTGAAATTTGATGCATTAAATTTCCCTAATTAGGGGTGTGTCATGGGAAAATCATTCTTTCTGGAATATACTGAATGTTTTCCTAAAAAGGTAGGCGTAGAATTTGAAAAACTTTGACAATGAATCGGATCCACTCTCCTTTTTTTTCTTAATTCTCCTTTAACTAAATCAGTCGTCATTAAAAATTAACCGAAAAATGGCTTAAAACTAAATTTGGTAAACTTCTCTGTACACATACAAAATTGTGAGCTATGGAAAATGAACACAATTTTAAAAAAGAGTGATAGCACTTGTCACCAATATTCACACTCAATTTCTTTTATGGATGGTTCAAGCATTAGTCCAGCATTTGGCCAGGAAAAAATTATACTAAACGAATTTTAATGAAACTACCGATGGAAGTGAATTATAAAATCTCGCTTAGACGCAAGAACAGTCTATATGAAGTCAAAAAAAGTTTATAATCCTATAGAAGATGTAAATAGAATCAATTCCTACTAATATTCTACGAAACAGTTCTATATGGTCAAATTTACTGGAATACACTTGATGACTCGATTCATAGACGAACCAAGTTAAAATTGGAATGTGTTTACAAGACAAAGCCGAATATAAGTCAAAATTTTAATTTAGTCATAGCCATCGCTTATAGCGACTGGGATTTAGAAAATAAATATTCATTATTCTACAGTAGAAAAAGAAGTTTGTATAAACTAGAATTTAACTTGGCCTCCTGGATTATCTCCTAGTTCTCTTTCTTGGCATTGTTTGTATTATTTGTAGTCGCATTCGTCTCTGAGCATGCGTTTTTCAGGTTCTCATCACGAATGTCATTATTCAAGATAACAAAACTCGTCTTTGATGTTGAATTATTTTGAATTGAGTTAAGAGGTTTGCTTAATTGAGCATTGTTCAGATTTGATACAAACTGGACACTCTCTGTTGCCTGCTGATTACTATTGCTGGTATTAATCGTGGAGGACGAATTTTTTGGCGTAGATGGCTTCAGAAATGTTTTCGAAAGCGGTGGAAGATGTGGATTGTTTATCCAGAAACGTCTCGCAGTTAACATGAACGAGTCCTTAACACAAATCACACATGAGAACACATTGGAGAGCAGAGTCGATATGTTGTCGTACTCATTTGGTATGATTCCATCAACGGATGCCTCAAAGTAGCTGAACATTGGGAACCAAATTCTCGTCCGATTTGAATCGTGTGACATCAATGCCTAAAAACATTCATTTGTATTATGATTTACTTAAACTGCTAGTTTACCTGATTATTTGCGAGGGTGTGGTAATATAAAAACAACCTAGATGTTATATAGAAGGCAACGAAGACATCAATCGAATAATGCTCATGGGCAGCCAGGATGAAAAATATTCCGAACATGTTTAACAGCCATGTCAGCGTGTGCAAGAAATATAAATTTCTTGGTGTATCTAGAAACATAGAACATATAGTAAAAGGCAAAATGTTTACTCTTATGCAATTACATTCGGTAATGAAAAAATTAAGCAGAGTCAGGGCAACTGTATGTCCACTAAACATGTAATCGCCACACGTTCGAACACCTTGGATTGACATCCCCAGTCCACTCCATATAGTGTAAGCTCTAGAAATTCGAAGTTCTAACGCTTCACTAATTGTTAAACTGCAATATAAAGAACAACATAATTATAGTAAAATCTTTTTTAAATAATTGTTGTCGCAATGGTATTTCTTGTCTAAATTAAATTTTACCTACATTCGTCATTTTACATGACGACATTCATAGGGTAACTTTGCACCCAAAAAATTTTTTAAAAATATTTCAAAAAGAAACCTAAAATAGGTAAGCGCAAGTACAAGTAGACATGTATTTTTTACTAGAAAAAAAATTTAACTTCCTCGTAATTAAGTCGATCTTGCATTTTTTTATAATTAAAGGAGCCCATCATGGCATAATATTAGATAGTCATACTATACGTCGCTATATAACGAATTTTCTTAATGTTAATAACAGATTTGAATTCAGCGATACGAGAAATTCAAGATACAGTAGTTACTCGCTAATTCACCTTCAACCTTCACTTATCCGAATTTCCAGTAAACCGAATACAATTGTCTAGAACATTAGGCTCTCGAAAATCCGAATTGTTTGCGCCCTTTAATCCGAATTGTAAAAATTTTCTTCCATGCCACATGAAATGAATGTCGTAGATATACAAAAAGTAGTAATTTTAAGGGAATTAAGAGATATTGCATTCCATGCAAAGGAATCATCTGCAATTAATTGCAATTTTTCGTTAAGCAGTTCTTTTTTATTTTTCATAAAAATAAAAGCGGTTTGTGTAAAATAAGCCGTGCCTTCTCATTTTACATAAACTGCGGAATTTTTCAATTCAAGGTCGATTTTCCGAATCAAGGTCAGCAATTAATTATTCGGACTAGCGAATAACTACTAAAATAATATGGAATGTACTCCAATTGTGAACGGTAATCTTCTAGCTAACCCTTTTATAAAAGTGTAAAACACGTTAGAAATTTCACTTTTAAATATTGTGAAGTCACTAAGATATTCGGACTAGCTCCACTGCTTCAGATACAATGTGGGGTTAAAAATAAATCCAAGGTCATTTTAAAATTCCTCTTTCAAAGCTAAACAGAAAATCAAAAAATTTTAACTAAAAAGTTCTGTTAGTAATCAAATCGCGTAAAAAGTGTGGCTCTTAGACGAAAAATTTTCTTCCGTCATTTCGAATTTCAAAAATCGAATAAGACGATCTCAAAAACCATCCACTAGAAAATTAATTTGTTTGAAAAATAATATTAATTTCTTCTGTTTTGGTTATTTATAAAATCTTGCAATACATTAAGTAGGTATTTTAAGTGTTTTTCATATTTTCTTGGTAATAATTATTTTTTTCTATTTTCTGAAAAATTCACTTTTAACCTTCTCTAAAGTAAGATGACGACTAGTTTCAGCCCGCTTTTAAAAGAACTCTTTGGATTCTTGATGAGGAGTATGAATACATATAAAAAATTCTCCAATAACATTTATATCAGGCAAAAATATTTTTAAGTCATTCATGATTTATCCACGGGAACCAATAATTTCATTTGAAATTTTCGAAAAATCAGTCTTCTTTTCTATTTTTCTATGATTTTTTCTGAATAGTTATCCGTAAGATGTTTGCAAACGAAAAATTAGAAAATTAAAAAAGCGCGCCGGCCAATGACCGTGGACTTCGACTTAAAACTTTAAACGCGATTCGTAAAATTACTTTTTGCAAGCTCTCTGCTATGATAACTAAAACTAATTAACCATTTTTAATGAATAAGATCTTATTCTATTTGCTTCACTTCCCTCTCCGATCTGAACTACGATTTATAAACTAAAGATTTATTTTGATTATTTCATCCATATGAATAAAACAAACTTTAAAAAAAAAAACGACTTTTTTTGTTCAACAAATCGCCATTTTTTCCAATTAATTTTTTTAATTATTCTAGTTCAGGCCATAACCACATCCTTCTTGAATAAAAACAATTGTATAAGTATTCTTTTAAAAAGTTTAAAGTTGAAGAAATATATGTAGCTAAAACCCAAACTTCAAAAACCGACTTTTTCACAGAAAAACAAATAATGATAATACCCCTGAACTGAACCCCTAACTGAAGATTAATTTTCAATAAATGAATACTAAAGATCCAGAAAAGATTTATGGTTTAAGATATTATTAATTCAAAATAGTCACTAAAATATAGCAAAGTGTTAAACTTCATAGGATTTTAAAAATAATAGACCCAAAGGAATTTATAAAGTTTTTGTTTCAAAGGCAGGAGAACATTTTTTGAAAATATATATTATGGTTGGTGCAAAGTGGTGGATTGCCAGAGATTTAGTGTTGCGAAACCTGACAGAACCCAAAAACATCTAGTTCGAATTTTAGAATACAAAATTGTTAAAATACATTGAGCAATTTTATGGTAAACTTATTTCATTCGTGTTTGCGGTTTTTGTTTCAAAATTCATCATTGGATGGACTAACTATAAGTCAAAAACTTGTTCTATATCGCAAAGCTTTCAAAGTGTGATCTAATTCAATAATAATTTATTCATAATGAAAATGTGTTTTATGAGTATATCCTTTTTTTTAAATTTTTGTTTTATTCTGTGAGATAGTTAAATGTTCTATTAACAAATAAGCATCATACTTACTTGGTATCATCAACCTTGTAATCATTTGGGTTACACTGAAGATGCGTTCCAGGTACGCTAAGCGAGGTAATTAACATTGTAACACAGCGAAGAAGAAATACTGTTCCAGCAAGGGCGAAAAAGCGACGCAATAGCACCAATCTATACCTATGAAATATGCAGACGCATAGCCAAATTGTAAAAAGCAACGTTCCCGTTATTTCGCACATATGAAAGGCCCATGGTATGTGCGGAACATTGTCTAGAAATATATCTGGAAGAGGTGGGTAACGTTTCATATCCGGTACACGTTCGTGTACCACCACCATTACGAAGGCTGTTATCCATGTTACCAAGAAGGAATATACTGAAAGGAGGACAATATAAAGATTAATAAATTATTTACTACAAGACTATACTAAGCCTACAGAATGCTAACCAATTTGTTCTAATATAAAACCTGTTTGAATTTCCATAATCCCATTATATCTAATGTTTGCCAACAATGTCTTACATGCTTACTATAATAATTAAGCACCGCATGCAAAGGGTTTACTATCACAGCTTATAATTTTTTCTCGATAAGCAGCAGATTAATCACAGCTTCCTCAAGTTATAATTCGTAACGTGCTTTTTAGGTCACTTCATGCTACAATTCGATTACTAGTCTGCTGGAAAGCGTAACCTTCACCTCTCTCTAGACTACATTGAAAAAACTTGTATCGTATCACAACAAAATCACGCGAATCAACGAGGCATGTTTATTCTCTGGGTCAAGATTAGAAGGCAACGACCACCGCAGAAGGTTCCACATTTCTATCCGGAAATATTCCAAAAAGCTCTTTTTTTCTTTTTTATCCATCTAATCCAGCCTTGCTTCATCAAAAAACATATTTAATCCGAAATCACTAAGGGCACTGGTATCACATTTTATTTTGCAAACATCGCAGCATTCTGGCAAGATGAGGAAATAAATTTTAATTTCCATAAAGCGTTTGTTATTATATCAATGGCGTAATGGAATCATTCTTAGGAATCATTTATAGTCCAATTTAACGTAATTGAAGTTAAACGGGACGGAGTTGAACACTGATTACAAGATTTATACTTTTGTATATTACTCGGAAGAAAGTTCATTGACCTTCGAATAATATTGGCAATTTTGGAAAAACTAATCTTTAAGATCTGGGCAATCAATCCTAACTAGCTTCTACTGTGAAAGGTTAGTGCGCTTTGATGGGTCAATGCAATTTGTCGTAGCCAATATATATATAATATAATATAATTTTTATAACGAAAAACCTGGTCACTGCTTAAAGTACTTTATTAATTATTTTTTATATAGCATTTTCTTTTTGAGATATTTTTTATTTTTTTCAAGAATAACGACGATTTTTACCTTTTCCTTGCAACTAGTTGTAAGATTTTACTTCTGCTATTCAAATCATATTTTTTCGCTTTTCAAAATGAGATTTAGTTTGTTCTTAGAAACTACATATTTTACGAATTTCCTTACTCCCTTTTTGTTTAATGACCCTTTTGGTGGCAATAAGCTTTCAGTTTTTCCTGCAAGCGAAAAAAAAAGTACTTTAAAGTGGCATATTTCAGCGTTTAGACGTATTTTAGTTTTCCGAAACAATTCACCAAACTAGTTTTTAATGAAAGTACGATAACATAAATGTTAGGTTAGCGATATACAAAACTCAAAAAAAAATTAGAGTTAGATTCCAATA
The DNA here is from genome assembly GCA_963969385.1 of Philonicus albiceps. NCBI lineage: Eukaryota > Metazoa > Arthropoda > Insecta > Diptera > Asilidae > Philonicus > Philonicus albiceps. The sequence goes on along the minus strand of OZ017772.1, from coordinate 41,377,774 downwards.
TTTTTTTTGTATTATTATATTATATTCTAGCTGAAATGGACCATAACAATGATCCTAAGGATATTTACCGTCTAGTGAAACGTTTGCCAGCGGATCAAAAATTAAGTGTTTTAGATTGGCCTGTCCAAAATCCTAATCTGAATCCAATTTGAGCACTTGTGGAACGACGTGAAAATCAAAATAAAAAATAACAAATAATAAATTATTACAAAATTGTGAAATGTAATTCTAGAGGCATTGAACTCCATAGTTATCGAGATCTTGTTGACAGTATACCTCGAAGATGTAGTACTGTTGAGCAAAATAACGGTTTCCGGAAGAAGTATTATATTATACACTATTAGCAGCGTTCTTTTCATCAGCACTCTAAATGGAAATACACCTACACTCCTAATCCAAATATTTATTCGGTTCTTATTCAAAGAACTTGATAAATAATTCGAAAATGTCCTGGAAGTGGCAGAGGTATAAAATTTTGCTTTGCAAATGTAGGGCGACAACATGGGCAGTTTTGGAAAAATTTGGTAGAGTGAAATTAAGAATTATTATTATTGTACTATTTTTTAAATTCACAAAATTAGTGAATTATTAAACTTTGTGTCACGCACCGTTCTTGCTATGGAAAACGGTGCAGAGGTTAACGTTATTAAAAAACGCTGTACTAAATGTATAGAGCTAAAAGGAGACTATGTTGAGAAATAAAACGTTTATTTACCAAAAAAAATATCTTTTATTCAAAAAGTCACTGACTTATCAAACTACCCTTGTAATTTGTTTAAATTAAATTACTGCGGTTAACAAAAAGAACGTAGACGCTTTTTTTATTTATCTTTATACTATTACCTTGTAAATATTCATCTCACGTAATATAACGATAAATGTACATTCATATTCGCATAAGCATTATAAATTAGCTAAGATAGATGTGTAATTTGCATTTAAGTACACAATTCGGTGATAGTAAATTAATGCGTCCCCGACATCAATCACCTTTTTAATGCCAATATAAATATTTTTTTGAACCCATTGGCTACCGAGATAATATTCAGCCACATATTCAGCTATTGGCAACCACAAGATATTTCGTAGTTGGCAATGAATGGGTTAAAAAAACTAAACGAAATATGTTATATTATTCACTATGGATAAATGTAGACCCATATAGGAAGGGAATTTGCGTCTTCTTAAATAAATGTAGAGCGACATTCATGTTTTCTTCTTTATGTGCTATTTTATTATTGCATATCTGTCGTTTTAAATTTCAAAATGTTGATAGTATCTAAATATGTGAATAGTTCCTACAAAATACCCTCAATAATAACTGTCATTGGAATCATTTCCGGCATTTTTAATTTCTAGAGTTACGAAACGGATTCACAATTCTTATGACATCTCTAAGAACCCTCAAATACCAATTTTCATGGCAATTCATTGAAATTTACAATTACTACGCTCAGGCGTGATTTTATATGTGATATATTTTATGTATTGTATGCCAAAATAAGTAAGATGAAAGATCGTACCTAAACAAGCTAAAAATTTAATGGGAGGGGAGAAAGGACAGCTGAACCGATTTGGGAATTACATTACAGTGATTCATTGATTCGAAGTTTTGATGGCATGCACATCATTATTTTATTGTGATCTTTTGTCACGCCAAAAATCTATTACCCTAATGCCCTTTCAAAAAACATTAGTTTACCTACCACCTACCATTGCTGGTATACTCACTTTCGAAACTGGAATAATTGTCAAATTCATTTTCCTAATATTCCGCTTTTTCTAATTTTCCCCAAAATGCATGTAATTAATACACATATTTTTTTGAAATTACCCATCTTATTCCCCTTCCAAAAAGTTTCAGATTGAATATTTTTTAAATTAGAACTTATCTTCAACAGATTTTCTAATCAAAACTAATTAAACTTTAAATGTTTACATAGCTTGAAACATATTTTAAATAATGCATTTTATAATTAAGAAACTTGTAAGCTATATGAAAATATGAACATTCTTAAATAAAAAATAAAAAAACATAATTTCATACTGTACTTAGAACCCCACACTGCAACTATGCTTACATATTTTAAATTTGTTTTGTCACTCATCTGGTTTAGGCAAGAAAATTTAAATGGAACTCGAATTCATCAGCCAATATTTTGATGATGTTGGATTGCATTTTTTAAGTAGCCCCAATTCAGTTCAAGTGTATGAATTGGAGAAAGGAAAAATCCCTAACCTGCGTCATAATTTTCTTTGAAGATTAGGTCGCATTGATATTTATGTCCAGGAACACATTACGTAATTCAAATAGGAATTACTTTGTTATATAAAATGAATTTAAAATTTAAGAATGAATATCAATAAAAGATACCTACATATATGTTAATCCATTAATCCTAAACTAGTTGAAATACAACATAAATCTGATTTTATGAACGAACAATTGTTGATATTTCGTTGTACTCAAAAAACAAGCCAAAGTTTAACTAATGGATTAAGTAATCTGCATCTTCTTATAATTAATCCCCAATTTTGAAACGTGAAATCTTCTTGAAAGAATATATAAATAAATATTTATTGAAATGTCTTAGTAACAAAGGAATAGTCTGGAACAATGTAATTTTGCGTTTCCTAGTGGTGGCACGGTTAGGTGAAATGATTCACATCTTGCGATAAGCTTGAGTACTTCACACTTGAAAAGAACGAAGTCGGATTAAAGTCCAAGTGCCGAACGCGTCATGTGCAACAACAGATAGTGAGTTGAACAAAACATTACTTTTGAGAGGCAAATGATATCTCCTCGCGTTTTTTACTATCGCAACTGGTGTACTGATAGAAATAGAATAGCGTCAAATTTTAAGGCCAAGAGGCAAGTTCGTGTGAAAATAGCGCAATAAAATAAGACATCGTTAAATAATTTCTGAGTGAATTTTGGTATTTCGATCTTCAAAAAATTAAAAATTTAAAAATACATATTATTCACAATTTTTTCTTAAAGATATAGTCATATAATATATGCAATATTCCTGTTGATATAACAAAGTATTTGTTAAGCGTAAAATGCATTGATATGTTTTTTTTCTTTTTACTATTGTACTTTTATATTTTGATCTATTCAATACAGTGACATCTAACTCACGTCAAAAATCTACTACAACAATATCCTTTCAAAAATGTTAACAATGTTGACCAACCACCAGCCACTGCAGGTACACTCACTTCCGAAAGTGGGAAATATGTTTCTCATTTTCCTAAAATTCAACTTTTCTTCACATTTTCTCCGAAAAACATGTAATTAATATACCCATTTATTATTTTTTATCGAATTGCCCATCTTACTCCCTTTCCAACACGGTACAACATGTCCAAGTAGAGAAAGGTAAATATAACAAATCGAATTTTAAAGAAATTAAACTAAAAGTAATCCCAAAATGTTTTTTGTTTAATTAAAAACCACCACTTGCGATGCATGACAATAACCTCCTTCTAATTCTCTGTCACTGCAGTTCCAATTCTGCTAATTAATTCCTCTCTGATGTCAATAGGACTTGAGTAAACTTCATCTTTCACTGATCCCCATAAGAAAAAGTCCAATGGAGTTAGGTCTTGAGATCTAGGAGGCCAAGGAATCGGTCCACCAATCCAGCATTCAGGAAATTGTTCATTTAATTTTACCTTCACAATGTTAGCAGTATGCGTTGTCGTGTGTTCGTGTATTATTCAGAGATATGTCTTCGAGTAATTGTGACAGTTTATTCTCCAAAAAGTCCGCATAAATTTGGTACTTGCTGCAAAATAATGTTCGAATGTATGTAGCCCGCAGAAATTCAAAATTCTTTTCAAGATACTTTTTGAACAGACCTCGTATATTTGATTTTCGATTTTTTGGTGACGTTATGTTAGTACTTATGTCCCTCGCTTATGCTGTTAAGCTCGGCTATTTTGAATGTTCAGTTAAAATTTGATAGCTATTTTGCTTGGATGTGTATTGCTTCGTCTTCGATTTTTGCTTATTCCAAAAAATGGATCCAAGAATCTGTATCAAATTTTGTCTGAAAAACAAAATGAAGTACACGGACGCATTTCCTGTAGAGGGTAGTGGGTCAGCATTGTTGTCATTTTTGGAAAGGACATTAGGATAGTAGATTTTTAGCGTAATTTGGATGTAGTTTTGTTGAATAGATTAAAAGATAAAAATAAAAGAACGGTTTGCATACCATGGAAAATTGGAACTTACGAATCACCCTATAACTCCCTTTTCTTGTATCCACTTTCACAACTTTGGTTTATAAAATTTTTTCTAAACTCGATTGGATAAATCGCTATTTTTAAAAATGGTAAAATTCATCTTTTGAAATATTCTTTTAATGGAGTACGGACTTATGCCACTTTCAAAAAGAAATGCTCTTATAAGAGGTTAAGTTAAGCCTCATAAATAAAGATAATAATAAGATTTTAGTCAACAAATAAAAACTAAACAAAAATGAGAAAGCCAAAAAATGTATCTGTGAGAATTCAAACGGAACAGGGCAAAAATAAAAAATATCAGTAGTCAAATAGGTTTTTACAATAATATTAACCCTCTTGATTTCTATTTCCATTGAAAAAATGTCACCGGCCGCTACTTAGAAATAGAATTCAGTCAAACTGTATCTTTCACTTGATATGCAAATGATTTTGTTAATATTCTAAAACCTAGAATTTTTTAGAGCTTACATTTACCTCAAAACAAATTTTACTTTCATAAGTGCATTTGCTCTCAATCTCTCCACCTGCTATGAATCCCTCCATTCAAATTAAAAATGAACTTGTTCGCTTTTCTTTAGCTCAATGAATTTTTAAAATGCATTACAATGCGTTCCCACACCACATTGATGATATTTTATATTATTGATTTATTCTATTCTATTTCAAGATAATTGTGATCTTATGTGAACGATACATTTGGAATCAATCTAATTCTAATGTTTTTTTGCGCACGAAACAACTGGTACCGGTTTGTTTTTAAATAAATTACAAGGAAAATTATTATTTATTATCTGCGATACAAATATTTAGTTTGCTGGTTCCTCTTTCTTATCTACAAATTAAGACGTACGAACTTAATATGATGTTTACTGTTTTGCGAAATTAATCAGAATTCCGCGCCATATGAGCATTATAAGCATATATTAGGTAAACAAATAAATTCTGTGCTTTTCAATTTAGTCGGATTTGGTGTGGGCTTTATTTCAACGGAAGGAAATCAATCGGTACTAATTACTTTGATTGAAATTTTAAGTAGGATCAATATCAAATGGTTATACAAATTGCATATTATATAGATTTTGTTAACTAAAACTTTTATATATTTTCAAAATAAGAATGAAGTTTAGGTCCAATAATTCAAGTACGACTGCGTCGGCAGCAGTTTAAATATTTTGAAGTGCAACCTATTGAAAGTTATATAAACTACTTTATGAAATCAATATTTGTGTTTCTAAAAGTCCACTTAAAGATAGATTATTTGCTTTTCACAAGTACTTTACATATTACGCAGAAGTTTTTTAATTTAATTAAAACGTAATATTATTATTGAAGTAAAGCATTTATGATTTTGTGGTATAAGGGTCGTTCAATAAGTCCTTAGAAAAAGATAGAAATACAAATTATTTTAGGCAGTGTTTTATTTTTGAACCTAATCGTCCTTTAGGTCGACACACTTTCCTCAACGGTTCTCCAACTTTGTTAAGCCACCCAAAAAGTAGAATTTCGGAAGGTCCTCAAAATAGGCATCTATTTGGACGACGACTGCCTTTTTCGACTTGAATCATTTTCCGCCAAGCCATTTTTTTCAGTGAGTGCAAAATTTATCAATCAAATCAATTTCGAAACGCACATCGTAGTTCTCACTGATTGAGATGGCAAGAGAGGGAAGGAGAGGGAACGAAAATCGCATTGTCTGCTTCTATAGGAAATCATGCACGTGAGCGGTCCATTATATTATACGTCATTGAAGCAAACCTTTTTCGGATCGTCGAGCGCCATATCTTAGATTTTTTAAAGAGTGTTCTTTCCTTTGCGAACACACATTTCGAGATTTCTAATTTTTAGTATAAAAATTATGACAGGAGGGAATAATCTCAACCAGTTAGGAGTTACATAAATTCGACTTCTTCATTGCATGCACATCATTACTTTCTTTTTCAATCTACTCAGCGTAGCGAAATCGAATTCACGGCAAAAATCTGCTATCCCGATAATTTTCCCAAAAACGTTGACCTACCGTCTACCACTGCAAGTACACCCACTTCCGGAACTGGGAAAAATGTTTTTTATTTTCCTAAAATTCAACTTTCCCTCACATTTTCTCCGAAAATCATGTTAAGTAATAATCTTATTTTTTAATTTTATCAAATTCCCATGTTAAATTATCCTGCAAACGGTTGAGGTGCCCCCCTGCCATTTAATTTTTGTTTCTCTAGGTCAGATCGTCCCTTCCACTTATTTTGACATTAATTTTTTCTAAAAGAACTGATTTTCAACTGCATGTAACTTTAGTACAAATGGTCTATTTTCTAAGCGAAATTGAAGTCTGAACTTTAAAATGTGATGCTGATTTTACCGAAAGTGCTCTCGCTATAATCAGAAGTGCGGAAATCTAGCACGGCAGGAATAGACATCCACCCCGCTTTGGCATTGCAAAGTTTAACTCTGTGGGATCAAATTTTCCTCCGGGTAGGCCTCGATTCAATGCGGAGTAACGACCGTTTGAAGAAAGAGTTAATTTTTCAACATGAAAATCAATCCGGCAAAGGCTATCCGTGAATTCTTGGCTCGTTTTTGGAGTAGAATGAAATCTTTGGTTGTTCGATATGAATTAGAAAAAACGAAAGTTTCGATTATTTAAAACTATTACTTTGAAAAATAAAAATTGTGATTATTTTCATTCCGTTTAATTAATATTAATTGCTAATTTGTGAAATGAAGTGCTCTGCGATGGTTTGCCTGAACAATACGAAACTTCCGCGTGGGAAATTATGTTTTAGGCAAGTGAAGTGATTTAAATGCAACATAGTAGTTATATTTTATCAGCTCTACTTAAAAAGAGTTAAGTATATTCAGGAAATTGAGAAAAACGTCATATTTTTCACTCAGCCGGTTTGTTTACTTTCCGCAGCAGCAGGGTTGTTTGTTGGTAGCGTGCTGGCGTACAAAGTCAATATCCGGAGGGGCATAGATCATACGCCTGCACTACTTACAGTTATTAGCGTTTTGAACTTTCGATTGAATTCAAAGTGAGTGCTTGTATTTCTAATTTAGTCAATAGTAATAATATTATAATTATAATATAATAATAATATAATAATTTTATTTTATTTTTTTTCAGGAACAGGACGTTATTTGGGATCTAACTTCGACCACTGGGCGAACAGTAGTATTTTTAAATGCATATAGGTATAATCACTTCGTTAAATTCGAGCAGCTTTTCCTCGTAATCAGTTCTTCTTTTTCTGTTGCTGACAATAGACCAAAACAATACGCTTGTAGTGGCCGTAGTGATGCAAACATAGCCGCTGTACAGCAAAGTGTTGAGAATGAGCTTGAAACATCAACTCGTCGACGTTCGCAACAATTGGGCATCACCAGAGGCACTTTACGCAACATATACAAACAAAATTGTCGCATATGGGGCTTACAAAATCCACAAACAGTCCTCAAAAAACCATTACATCCAAAGAAAGTGACTGTATGGTGCGGTTTGTGGTCAGGCGGCATCATCCGCCCGTATTTTTTGAAAATGAGCAAGGAAACGCCGTTATCGTGAATTGTCTGCACTACCAAACCATAATAATTGATTTTTTGTAGCCGCAATTGGCATTAGTGATATTAGTGACCTTTAGTTTCATCCAGACGGGGGCACGAGCCACACAGCCAGCCAAACAATTCAGTTTTTGCATGAGAAATTTGCCGGTCGCGTAATTTCTCGATTTGGCGATGTCAATTCGCCGCCTCGTTCTTGGGATTTGACGCCGCTAGACTATTTTCTTTGGGGCCATTTGATAGACCGAGTTTACGTGAATAAACCACAAACAACTTACGCTCTGAACGATGAAATTCGGCGCTGCATTGACGTGATAAGCGAAGCTGTTGTTGTTGTCGTGGTTCAAAATTTTTCGAAAAGAGCGGACGTCTGCCCATGTGCTAGAGGTGGACATTTTCCCGACACCATATTCCATTATTAATTCCAATATTTCTACTTTACATTGGTATCAATAAAACTGAATGTATCAAAACAAAAATGTGTTTTTAAGCCAATTTACTTCCTAACCTCCAATTTGCCCACCCTGTATTTTAATAAAAAATTTGTGCTCATATTGTCGAATAAATACTATATATATAAAATAAATATTCCTTTATCCGATCCTTAAAGGGCTGGACGCCTCTTACATTACTTACCTAAGATATTCGGGAAAAATGTTGTACTCAAAATACGGTTGCGTAATGGTATTATAAGAACAAATCGCAGTCGATGTTTTCACTTTACTTGTCGATAAAAAACAAATTAACATAAAAGTTCTAACAACAATTGAATCGATCATTTCTAAAACCGTATATAGTAAGTCATACAAATCACTAAAAACTGTGTTATTTACAAGTAAACGAATTTCGAAAGACTTTTTTGGATTGAATAAAGTGTTTTGACTTAAATGTTTTTAAATATCGAATAATTTTTATAATAATAATAATTTAAAAAGGAACAGAAAAACTATTCTTGACATGTTGTTTTAAGTGGTATTTATTTTGAAAAAAACAGTCATATTAATAATATTTTTAATCAAAATTAATGAAGATAACACTTAAGCGTTAACATTTATGTATTTTTGTATCATTATGATACGTTTTCATATTCTCCATCGTTCTTATCAGGATTATTTTCAATATTTGCTTGGCCAACTACAAATTGAATTTTTAACAAATCCATCAATAAATTCACGAACGATTACTACGCAGTTTTATTTGAAGAGGAAAGAATGTACTGACTTTCTTAGGTTCAAATTATGGGTATATTTTTTAAGAAACTTTCGCGATAAAAAAAGTATCTTTAGAAAAAGCTTGCCTTATGTAGTTTTTTAAATGACCGATTTAATTGAATAGAATACTATAATACTTCCAACAGGTGCACTTCATAATAACCATCAACCTACGACTACCTACCTTGATACTAAACGAGTACGTCTAAGTTAGAATTACATAATTTTTTTTAATAAGTTAAGTTTTAATTTAGTTCACATTTTTTTAATTAATTTGTATCAGTCAGCTTATGTTTGTTATGTTTAATTGTTTATAATATAAAAAAAATCCATACTTGTACAATTAGTATCCCATGCCATCAACCCACAAGTAAATTACTAAAAATAATGCATTCGGGATAACTTTTCCTTCAATTTGTACCTTATAGTCAATAATTCTGTCTTCTTCAAATTGTAATATGTATTTTTGGAGTTACGGTGGAAAAATATTTCAATTCTGACAATTTTGGATCAATTTACACATAAATCTCAATGTTCATGATTTTTTCCGATTTTTGTGACTGAAAAAAATACAATATATATTGTTAAATTCGTCCTTCAATAAGCTTCATTTGATACCCTACATATGTCCTAGAATAAATAATTGTTTTTTCATTTGATAATTTGCCCCTGAAATTAACTTCCAGAAATAAAACTCAACTTTTTATACTTCATGTTTACAATTGAGCCACCAAACTATTTTCAGAGAAAGTCGCGTGTCACGGACGGACGCACTCTGAAGTGATTCTATAAGTGTTCTTTCTGTATTGCTAATTTTTGCATAGAACATTAAAAATTAAAATTGCAACAAATAAAAAATATAGCTATGCTTTCCTTAGCAAGATCTCATTCAAAGCAGACTCGTTACCTGCGTAAAGAATGACAATCCTTTATACTTTAAAAATTGAATATTTGTCGGTTATTTTCCTCAAAATAACCATCTTTTTCGAAAGAAACCACAATTTATGGTGCCATTATTATTATTATTTTAAAATTCGTAAAGGATTACCTTTCATATTAGACCAATCGTACCATTTTCAAGATAATGTATTTTACAAAAATTACTGTTTAACGGTTTTCATTCATTATTGATAAATAAATATCTTTGTTTTCTATCTGCAAAACGACGTAATTTTTTCGAAATTATTTGTTTAAACCATTGCCATCTGCATATATCTTTAAAATATCTTTGAATTTTGTTTTCTGATAAACACAAGGTCTGAAAAATGGGTACGGTAGAGCAGTTCACATTTAACATGCCCTTGTAATAATTATTGTTGTACAAAACTGTTTTTTTGAGACAATTCTTAAAGACACTCACGACATCTATTAAACATGTTCCCCGGGGTGTCATATTAAATAAGCAAATTTACATTAAAAAATAGTAAATATACCTCAAAAATCGGCATCCTAGAAAGATAATCTAAGTCCGCGTGAAAAATAAATAAAACTATTTATAAAATAAGTAATTTATTTATTTTAATAATATTTAAACTAATCTGAAAGATCTTAAAAGGTAGTAAAGTACAAAGATATTATAATATACACTAATATTGTGGCATACGCACCTGGGACGCATCTTCCTAGGGTTTTTAATACGATTAAGCATAGTAGAGCAGTGTTTAGTAATAGACATACGCATTAAGATGTGCATTCTATTTAAAACTATTAGACTTCATGAGTCAGTGTAAATTTTCATTTGATTATTTCGTTTGCCATAAATTATTTTATCTCTATGAAATTATAAAAAAAAACTAAGTTATGATCAGAAGAATTAAATTCAATTACCTTTAGAATCGCTTTTGCATTGGAGTTACATTAAAATGTTTATCTATCACAGAGCAGTTATTACAATTTTAAGTATTCAAATTGAAATCTGTAGAATTACTGGGAAAATTGTTTTCAACAAGATCCACATATTCAGCAGTTGTGTTGTTTAAAACCTCTTACCATACTATGTTATATTTCGGATGTGACGTCACTGTAATTGTTTATTAACACTTAAACGCACAAATTACGAACAAAAAGAGTGATTTTTGTTATCTATCGCCTATGCTGCATTCCGAATGAAATAAAATCAAAAATAACTTACAAAGCTCCTTTTGAAATGAAATTCCTTAATAAAACTGCAAAAGCTGTAACAATTCATTTAATTTAACTTTTGATTTATTTAATTAATTTTTTTCACAAAAAGTTTCAAAATAATTCGATTGGATTTTTCTATAGAATTATTTTAACTAATTTGAACGAAAAAATTAATATAAGTTCAAGGTAACTGATATGAATTTGCTAAAATTTTCACCAGTCATATTACGCGGGCAAGTCAAGTGTGTTGCTTTGTGAGTAAAAACGAAAAACGAAATTTTCCAGAAATGAGACCTATGTAACTAGATCGATTTTTCGCCCCTATAAATCGCTATATTGTAAACTTCATCGAAATCGTTAGAACCGTTTTCAAGAACACGATTATAAACAAATACACAAATATTGCTCGTATAAGACGTAAGACTAAAATATTTACATGTTTTTCTCACTTTGTTGTTTCTTATTAGATACATAAATTTTAACTATTTTTCTCAATATTTCAAAAATAAACGACCCTGCAACCTTACCGATATAGGATTGATTGATAACAATTTAAGTAAAGATGTAGAGTTGAAACAAAGCGTTTGATTCTTCAAAATTCCTTAACAATAATTAATCACTAGAAGAGAAATCGCAATGTGAAACCCTACAGGGTAGACTGATTAAATGTGGTTCCCTTCGAAAGTTACGTCTGGCAAACTAAGGTGCATACCTTATTTCGAACCCAGAGTGAGCCAGGCTTGCGTAACGCGCGATTATTTCGAACTTTTTATATCTAACAAAAGTCGTGTTTAAGTAATTGCACGTGCAACCGAGCTACCCGCTTTCATCCTTAATTTAATTTATAAAAGAGGGGCATCCACATCGTATTTAATTGAACATTTTCGCTTCGATTATATTGTTCGTTGTAACGAAGCACGTTTTCAGCCGGTTTCGGTTCGTTTCAGTATTTTTCTGGCGACCCCCCAAAAACCCACCTTGCATGCGGCGCTAGAAATGTCACTATCAGCTGATTATGTTTACCAATGTCCGCTGAGGAATTTGGTCAAAAGGTGAGAAACTTACCTAAACTAATAACTGTCTTAAATACTTCTGGAGGCACATTTGTCGCTCTGCCGTCGACAGACAGAGGCGGCGTCACGCGATCTATGTCGTGGAAATGCATCAACTCGGATGCCCCCGTGTGGTACGATCCCAGTTGGCCAACTAGGGGGAAAGTGCTGCTAGTGCCATGGGAAAGCGTCTCGTTAAGCCCTAGGCAAGCCATAGACGGTGCATTTTCCTTCTGCAATGTCCTTACGGCTATCCAAAATCTCTTTATATCACCTATAGTTATACAAATGTGGCATTTGTCCCGAAAATCACGGATATCATTTTCACTGAGCGCGAGCAGAGACTTTCCGTCTATATCCTGATTGCGAATGCACAAAACCGATTGTTGGCCCAGTTTTTCCCGATGGGCCCATTCGACAACTCTTTCCATCGACCAGTCCATCACACTCGCGGCCGTGTCGCTCATTATGCCCTGATTCATTTTAATGCCTAGAGCCAGCAAAACCTCCTCGGATCTTTCCACATTTCTCGAAAACTGTGCAACAACCCGCCTAGCTTTACGATCCCGCTTTCACTATTTGACGTTTCCTAGCCCACTGACGCTTTTGCGTTCACATCAAAAACTGCAAGCAGAAGGGGCTGCCATCTCTCCACGATAACGGTATGTGAGCTTTTAGCCATTATTTTAACTTGCAAGCTGCGTCATTTGTAGCTAAAGGCTCAAAACTGCAACGATTTGTTTTTTAACGTAAATTTTAAAAAACCGCACTTGGAAGTCGCCTCCTATCTAAAACTTGTTACAAATAAGAGTAACGTTCGATAGTGTCCATTGTTCACGCGAGAAAGGATGGCACATTAAAAACAACAATTAAACACAGAACCATTTCCGGAGAAACACCAACTTCAGTCGTATACTCCAAAAGTTTCTCTTGTACGTTTGCCATAAAAATAAAGTCAAAAATTCTGAAATTTAATAAAAACAAACTATTCAAAATCACGCAAATAGAAAATTTGGTCGCATTTGAGTTCTATATTTCGAAATATTCTACCGGCAGGTTAGAAATGAGCGAATTAGCAAAGCATATAACCCAATTGCCGAACGTTTTTGGATGATTAACATAAAATTCAAAATGATTATTGTATATTGAATTGTTTAAGATTTCCGTTCATATTTAAAGTGAAGTATTGAAAATAAACAAATAATTAGACAACTATGAATATCTTTTCCAGAAAAAATAACATTTGTATTATACAAATATTGCTTGCATTTTGGACAAAGTTAACTATACTCAAAAGCATTTTTTAGTAGATCGTTATTAGGTCGCTTGGTTCGTCTAACAAAAATCATCAAGTTTGGGTAGCGTAAGTTTGTGTAGCTCGGTGATGTCCACTATATGTGCTCCTATTATATTAGTTCTTACGTTGAGGTGGAGGCGACGATACGCATCAAATAAAGGTGCTTATTCAGCCAGTCCAGTGATGACACTAATAGCCAAGCTGATACGTCTTCTAGTACAGCTTACCAATCAAAAGTTTCCACTATCTGCAGTTTTGCATGCCTTTTATCTAGCTCGTGTGAAGTCCACTCCTCGAAGCTTCTAGTTATAAAAGAGAATGCTAAACGTAATGCTCGCGTAAGAATTTAACATAACTATCACCTTTGGCACTACTCTAAATTTAAGGATTTCTATTCAAAATTTGCACATACTCACCTAATTGATAATTCTCAGCTACAATTTTTGTATTACTTTATTCATAGGCCACAAATTTTGATATATCCATTTGCGGTTACATATACAGTGTCGCGCAAAACTAAAGCAACCACTTCAATAAAAACATAAATCTATAATTTCCTCTCTATTTCCAACAGAAGTAACTCCCAGAAATAATATATAATAAACAGCTACAAAAAACTTTAAAAAAATGTGTTTTCGATTTTCAATAGTTGCATATCTGTGCAAGATCGTTGTCAGAGACTGATATTAGTATATTTCGTACAACACACGAATTATTTAATTATGACACGTAATAAATATCCAAAAAGTTTTAAATCATAAATTAAAACATTTACTAAAAAGAACACGTTTATAAACACAAATGAAATCGTTAAATCTGGATTCTAGTACAGCCCGGAGGCGCGCTACAAAAACAAAATTTAAAAAATTATAGGCCGGCAAGAAAATATCGAAGCTGGTTAAGGATTGGATTAATGAGAATGGAATTCAAGTACTTGATTGGCCAGCCCAATATCCGGATTTGTATCTTTTGAACCTTTTCGGTATTTTGTTATAAATTTTATAAAAATGCCTAGAAAAATCGAAATGGTTGCTTTTGTTTTGCACAACACTGTATATGTTATGTTTCGATGTAAATATGTATCGCACGTCCCCTAGCACATGTTGCATTAACACTAGAACTACCAATTTGACTGGTACTCAATTTCTTCCTTCATTTAATTGTATATTTTTGTAATTCTCTTCGGATTTATGCCAAAGTTTAATAGAATTAAGAACTACGATATATTCGAGAACATTTTTCCATTAATTAATAATTATTTATTCAAATTTGAAAGAGTATTAAATTAAACGTGCAGAAAGTTGTTAAAATTACAGACTTGCGCACCGGTAGTTCTAGATTTAAATGATAAGGCACAAAACGAAACAGACATAATATCATTGTTGCAACATACATATAGGAAACAAATATTAATGCCGGTCTGTCGTCAAAACTCTTCTAATAACGCGCATAGACAAACAACTCGGATAACAAAACACAGTTTTGATGAGAATTTTAAATGCTTTTCTACACATATAATTTTGGTGGAATACTTGTTCCTACGTGTCCTTCCACAGAAACTAGAACTTGTAAAAAATCTTCATTTATTTGTTGTACGAGCCATCAAAGTAATTTTTGTCAAAATATTGTAATTACACATTATTTAATTTTATGCCCGCTTATATTTGGAAGACCAAATCCTAGGATATATTAGAAGAATAAAACGTGTCTATGTTTTTAACAATTTATGTAATGCTCAAATGTTCATTTATATGTAAATATGAAAAAAATATTAATTATTATTTTTCTACAGACGTTGAATTTTAATTTATTGACTTTGAACTGAATATCTTTAAAATATAAGCTTAATGAATGCCTAACTGCATATCTTTTCTCCCAAATCGTAAGTAAATTAGAATAATAAAAAAAACAAAAAAAAATATTGAGAAACAGTGGTGTCCCTGCCATGTGCCTTGTGGAGGTTTTCAAAGAAAAATGCAAACGTAATTTAATTTGTTAATAATTTTTTATAATAATACGTTTGGATTCCAATGTTTTTTCATTTATTTTATGCATAAGAGCTTAGTGGTATTTACTGCCTTTACTCATATATCGCTCACCAATAACGAGCTACTGTGAAACATTAATTAGTTCCTTAATAATAAATGTTTCAAATATGTTCTTACCGTCGTAAAAAATATAATATTATGAAACAAAAATACACTCTGCGTAAAAAACCGAAAATTTTCACTTTTCACGATATGCTTTAAAAACGTTACCTGAAATCTTTAGAACTTCGCAGTTAAATCGCGTGTTGTTAGTTACATATATCACAAAGTGCTCGTTATTGGGTACTTTACTCTATCCAACTGCGTATATTTGAATAATGTTTAACACGATCAACCCGTCGCACTTTTTCGAAGTCTCTATGATCGGCGCGCACAAGATGATAAGTTTTTTATTCTTCTGGCTTGTTTACATTATCATATATATGTAGTGCCAGTAATCCACGCCGCCAGATGGAGCAAACTAGATGTGAACCACCGGTGGTTCACGTCGCCAGATGAAAGCAATGCCTGTAAAGCACCGGTGGTCCACGCCGGGTTGAATGGTTTAAAATAATTCATATTTATTTATAAATTTGTAACCGAGTCTACTACGCCCGATCAGATTCATCGAGCAGTTTTTTCCACCTTATTGAAGGTTAAATGATAAATTAAGATGCTCCTAGTAGGATGATTCCTTGTCCATTAAAGGCAGATAGAAAACTTCTTTGGTGATACTACTTCATATGCGTTCGGAATATTAAATTAACTTATTGCTCTTATTTCCTAAAGCCTAAATTACACATGTTCAACAAATGCAAATTGTTGCTCTATCGCTTCAAGTAAACAGATCTCATTTGTAAAAATAAAATAACATCGTTTCCAAGTAAGATATCAATTATAAATTTAACCTTTAACTCATTTAATACGGCAGTAGGGCCGATTAGTTACTCACCGGGTCTATAAAAAAGATAAGGATATTAATGATAAAAAGACAAGATAAAGTGAATAAAGGAATCTTTATTTTGTTCCCTTTGGGATGCCAACATGTTCCATATATTTATATTCTTAATTTGATTTTGAATCATGCAAACGATGTTAAGCTATCGAAGTTTAAAATAAATACAAAAAATTAACGTTAAACGCCGTAAACAAAAGACTTGTGTATGCATGCAGTAAGAATTCAAAGAGAAAAAAATTTTATCTTCACGAAATCTTTTACAACTTACAAATATTTTACGACAAAAGGATTTCATTACAGGCTGCGGATAGAACATGAATATATTATATATAAAAGGCTCCTTTAACAAGCAAAGCAGATGCGACCGTGGAAGCACCTCGCTCAATACGTAAACCAGTCAGGGTGGCTGACAGCTATAATATGTAATCGATTAACCCTATTCGTAAATGCGCCTTTATTGCATATTTAAAGAAACTTGATTACGTCTCGTCTCAAAATAGTAAACCACGATATTCTTATGGATTATTCTCGTGCATCACCTAATTGCTTAATATTTTATTGTTATATATATATAATATAATAATTCTGCAGTTTAGTGTGTATGAATGCTGAATAATGGTAGGGAGTTTTGCGAAAATCCCAATTTAACGCAGTCTGACCAGTCAAGGACGAACTCTACTCGGCCTCCTCGAAACTCGTTCATAGACTACACTAAATAAAGATTTAAAGAAAAGCAAACAAAACAACGGGCGAATGGATTATGCAAAAGAGAAGGCAAACACTTATTCCTTGTACACAGAGGTGTCCATGGGGCTAGCTGGTTGTGTGAACGTGCTGCTTGGAGCGTTAGTTGGAGTGAAAACCAAAGACGAGTTGCTTGCATTCATCGGGTTACTGGAACTACTGGACGAATTATTTAAGCCAATATTCATTGGATTCGATAAAGCGATATTGGAGTTTCCGGACCCTCCTGGTGGAAGTCGGTCGTTAGCACCTCCACCGCCGCTTCCTCCGGCAGCGCTTGAAATTACTGTACTGGATAGAATCCCAGAACCGATTTGCTGAACTGAGGAGAGCACATTCGGAGCTGACGTGTTGAGGCCCAGTGATGGAGTGGGTATAGCTGGTTTAATAAACCGCTCACTCGTTCGGCGTCCCTTTAATAACGTAAATAGCAATATTAACCAAAGTATAACAACTATTGTATAACAAATAAAAACCTTACCAGGAACTGACCACATGCATAACACCTATTTGGCTGCGCACCGGCTGTAGTCCCAGGACTTAGTGGACGGCTACTAGATGGACTATGAGGTACAGGACTACTAATTGTGCGTTGGCGATGGCCGATTCCAAGCAAATTCTCATTGTAGAACCTTTCCTCTTCCATCTCAAGTGATGATTCCGATTCGGATAAGTGGCGGCACAACGCTTCCCGTCGCTCAACTTCCATTTGGAGTTTTCGCTGAAGGCGTAAATTCTCCTCACGAATGCATTTCTCCTCCTGTGCGAACTGTTGCATTTTCTCATTAGTTTCTTTTTGAGCTGCGGCTAAATTAGCTCTAAGGCGGATTACTTCGGAACGTAATGTCTGAATATGAGCACTAAGATTTGTGGCAGTGTCACCGTTAGCGTTATTAATGTCTTTGGGAGTAGTCGGGTCAGACACTGGCTGGTCTAACTTAATTTGCAATGAACGCTTTTCGGCTTCTAATTTATCCATTCGTTTCCATAGCTTATTAACTAGCGCTTCTTGCTCCTGCTCGAGAGTATTTTCTAATTCGACCATTTCACGGCGGAGTTGCTCAAGATTCGTTTGCTTCGCCAAAGTCTCTGCCTCGAGCTTTTCAATTTTACGCATTAATTTGTTAACTAAACACTCCTGTTCCTGTTCCAGTGTCTGCTCCAGCTTACATTTTTCTTGTCTTAACTGTAAATAATTTCGCGCAATTTTATTTTAAGTCAAACTCGGCTTTTGTATTATAAAATTTACTTGATCCAATTTTCGAGATAAATCATTAGTAAGGCATTCTTCCTCCCTCTCATAGTGATGTGCTAAAGTCTCTTTCTCCTTCTTGAGTGCCTGAATTTTCTTCAGTAGTGTGTTTGAAATGTATTCTTCCTCCTGCTCTGCTTTTGCTTGCTATTGGTGTGAAGAAAATATCTTTTATGTCTCATCAACGTAAAATTTAGGATACACGAAGCATTTTTTGAATTTGACCTGCACCGTAAAGGTGTAATATTACCTTATAAAAAATAATACAGATTTCTTTACCCGGATTTGTTTAAGGTTTAATAAATTTTCTGAATTAAGAGTTTACATCTATTTCTTTCTTTCAAAAATTATAAACATACTATTTTAGGGGTATCTCCTCATACATGTGAAGGGGTGATACAATTTTTTAGTGCACCCCATCCCATAGGATATCGTTGAAGAGGTATTTTCAATGAGACAGTGTTTTAATATCACACATTTTTATCAGCCCTAGAGATATATCCCACCGAAGTCGTTAACAAAGTACTTTCAATAAAGATCATACCTCGGCGCACCTGGAACAAAAACTTTAAGAACTAAAATTTTAAGCAAATCATTCTCTATATTTGGCATAAGTTTGTTTCAAGCGAGCCTAGCCTCAAAAATACTTATGATATTATACATATTGTTAGTGCTGCAGTGAAAATAGAATAGTGTGTTTGGTAAAGTCTGCCAAAATGTAAATTTGACCAGGATTTCCCATCAATTTATGCAACATCAAAAAAGCCAAATTTGCGGTAAATTGACTTTAAAGTTCTTAAAATATATAATTACTTGCACTTTATACGCTACCATATGATAATTTTCAGAAGCCAATAATACAATAGCCGCAATAATACGTTTTAGTTCTGTTGGCCTAATTACTTCTTCACTGCTATTAGAATTGCAACGCGAGACGTGTCAAAATATGGCTTCAACGACAATCAATTATAGTTATTGACTGGCCTTTCCATAGTCCGGACCTCAACCCTATCGAGAACCTTTGGCATCAGGTGAAATCAAAAGTAGAACAGGAAAATTACGAAAATCTTGATGATCTGTTCGAAGCAGTAAAGCAAGCGTGGGAAGCAATACCTTTGCCTTAAAACAACGTCTGGGAGACGTGATCCCCTTTCTGTGCCTAAAATGGGAAGCTCGTATCAAATACGTGATGTTTTGTTCTAGCTAAAAGTGAAGTGAATCATATCAAATAATGCTGTTTTTGCACGATAATGTTTATTATTATTGTTTGTTATAATTGCAATATAAAAATGGTTTTCGTAAATAGTAAATGGCAAACCAGTGGATTGCGCAAAATTTGGCCTGTGATGAAACTGCTTGTAGTCACGGCGAATGACAGAAACTCTCATCGAAAGTGGCACTAATAATCGTCGCTCAATTCATAAGGCAAAGGGTTAATAAAAGTCACATTACCTAATAATTTTAGTACTGTTTTTGCTACCCTTACTCATTGTCCCTAATTATATGGTCATTCAAATTTTTCTAATATGAGTTTTTTCAAAATTGTTCATTTAAGGGTTAAAGGATCTTTATTAACATTCACAAGGAAAACAAGAGCATCTTCAGCATTGATGCCAGGGGAGAAAAACTTTTAAAAATTTATCAATAATAAAGAATTTATTAAAATTTCAAAATCCCTGTATGTGTCCATAATTAGTTGCTCGCAAATGTATATGGGAAAGAAATTAATTTTAGTTTTATTAAAAATATAAATTATTTATTTCAAAGCTAACCAGTAAAATCATAGCAACTAAAGTTAAAGAAAAAGCCTTTATTTTTAATGAGAGCTGCACAGAAAATATTTTGCGTAAATATCTTATTTTCGTATTAATGATTTCCTACATATTCTCAATAGGATTAAGGTCTTGCGAGTATGCAAATCATAAAACAACATTATTACCGTTCAATTTGGTTTCTAAAAATTCAAAATTTGAATTTTGTTGACGGTATATTATAACTATTCATAATGCCTAATACGTGGTAAAGAATTTCAATGCTATTGCCTGATAAAAACTCCCAAATCATTACGTGTCCATCATCATGTAATAACGATGTGCAAATTTCACATATCAATTCCATCAGAATTGTACAAATCACATTTACATTTATCATTCCATGGCAAGGTTTTCCGCCGGCTAGAAATTCAATCTTTGAGATCTTTACAAAATTGAATCAAAACAATAAGAATAGTTTATCGTTCCCAATATAGAAATATATTACAGACAATTCTGTTGCCCTATGCAGAGGATGTCATGCCACTTCTTTGTGTGCTTTAACTAGATAACGATCCGAAAATCATTTCAAGGTTGGGTTCAAGAAAAAGGACTTCATGTTATAAATTGGCTCGCACAAAACTGAGTGGAAGAAAGTACTAATGTTATTTAATTTAAATATATACCGCATAAATGCGCTGAAGTGATAAAAAACAAGTAAGAACAGAGTAAGATCACGTTAGTTTATAGGTAACATACAAAATATTCATTTGATTATTCTAAAAATAATCGATTAATCGCCGGTTGTTCGTTTAATCAAACCAAATTAATCGATTATGTTGTAGCCATTAGATTGATTAATCGTTGCAAACTTTAGCCGGTGTAGTTGCTTCAAAACACCAATTTGAGTGAATGTTCTCACGATCTAAAAACGAGGTATTAAAATGGTACATAGAATTATTTTCAAAACTTATATTTTTTAAAAATCTAAAGTGGTCTTTGGACATTTCTTGAAAATTTCTTTAATAGTAAGATATTCGTTTATCTCACTTTTTGATAATATTGTGGATTACTGGCAACATTACCAATCTTCTCTTAACATTGATAAAACGCAGTTCATAATTAAATGGGCAATTGTGAAAATCCGTTTTTGCCCCATAATTTGATTTGGCAGTTCTTCTTCACGAGTGTCAAAACGGAATATAGGTTTGCGGCAAAGATGCGCAATTACCCGAAATATGTTTGAGCTATTCGACATGAATCATCGCAACTTACAAATCTCCCAGAGTAAATAAGAAAGGCACCTTCTTCAGATGCAATGAGTGACCGTCGACAATTTCTCCCGCTGATTAGAAAGCGAACATGAATAGCATTTTTCCAACGTCGCAAAAGCATTAAATATAAGTAAAAGGCAAATGTACTTACAATAATCACAGAAGCCTGTCTCAGCGATCGGTTATCCTCCTGCAAGGCCTTGACGCGAATCTTGTAAGTCTCGAGCTCTACCTTGAGGACCCTATTTCTCAGGAGAGTTAAAATTTGCTATCTTCCAAGGCCATAAAGGGGCATTTACCTGTTCTGCTGCGTCAGGCTTTCAATCCTCTTCTGCAGCTGCTCTCTGGACACAGGACTCGGCGGCAGCATACTTCCTCCGTCTAAGGAACTTTCTGATTCGCAGGGGCTCTCCATAATTTCACTTGCAAATATTAAAAGGAAAGTGAAAATTAGGACCGCACCGATCGGATTTTCCGGATGGACTTTCAAGAAATTTTGTGAGCTCGCCGAATATTTCGCAATTTTTTTTTTTATTCTTTCGATGCCGGATCCAAAAGAAGCTTTTAATGAAAAACGCTCTGTATACTTCGTTGTAATTTCCCGAAAATTCTTAAACGATATTTTCAAAGTTCTTTACACTCGAAAAAGTTGCGGATGTGGTAGTACAAGACGGGAATGCACTTTTATTTTTTTTATTAAAAAATTACTGCAGCAACAGTCTCGTCTCTTGGAGCAGGAAGGGTATCTTTTGCAGCAAAATTCACATTTATTATCGGCCTTACCTCGAATTTAAAAATGCCCAATATGTTTACTGCGAATATAGTGCGTACAGCAAAATGCAGTGCTATTGGAAAGCGAAGAAAAAAACACTTTTATTTCGTAAGAACGTCGCCATATGCAGTTTTTCGCGTTTTTTTCTTACAAGTCCAGATCTAGCTGCCCGTCGCTGTCTTCCCGTTCGACATCAAACAACGTAAAACACGAGCAATGCAGCCAACATTTAAAATCGAATGAAAGTTTTTTGTCTGTCAAAATTAGGGTGGAGAAAGTTAACTTTAGCAATTGATAACTGCTTTTAGAGCTTTCTCGTTTTTTTCCCATAAATTACAATTAACTTATAATAATTAACGCTATTTTATAACGCTGCAAGTAATATAATCAGCGTAAAACAAGTATTTAATCAAATTTGCAGTAATTTAATCTACTTTAATTGAATCAGTTATTGAACACACCCTTAACAGGTGGTTGGCCAAGTTATCGTAAAATTTACGATATTTCATTGAACTCACCTTCCCATGTACGATGCTTACGATAAAACCAGTAGGCCTGCTGGATTTGTAATTACGACTAATGAGCAATGAAAATTAATACTCACACACTCAACAGAGTTTCATTTTGGGGAAACACAAGTAAAAGCTGCCATGTAGGCGATTTCTTGAGAATAACAGCGATTTAAAGGGGTTTTCTGAAAAATAAAAACGAAAAGACATACATTTTGTTTGAATTTATTTATTCCATTCAGAAGTGCGTACATGAAAACTAAAATAACAAAATGCGAGTAACATAACCTTAAAAATTACCATGTATGATTTAAGAACTGTCAACCGGGTCTCCTGCAGTAGTTGTTCACTTATAAGTGTTTTTACTGTTTTTGCCGATTAGTTTTAATACAAAATAACAATTAGTTACTTATTACAGAAATTGAAAAAGGTGATGTATACAAATGTAAGCGGATGTCTCAATTGACATTTTCTCGTGACAGGGCTCGCTTATCTACTCCTACATGATACAATCAGCTGACAAGGTAAACAATAACAAACATCAATCCCTAACTGCGAGCATTTCCATCTAGCGGCAAACATTTAGTTCACTGGTAAACAAGCACTTAATCAGCGCAACCCTATACCGATTTAATTCGTTCAACGCAAATACGGACCCTGCTTATTTCAAAAAGTCGTTCCTTTAAAATTATTTTAATTCATTTTTAAGATTTAATTGTTCATATCTAACCCTAAAACGGTATTATGACAAAGATCTTAACATCTATAGCTCTCCACTTTTGCATTTCCGTTTTCCTAAAATGTATCATTTACAACTTCCTACGTCGAGTGGTCTAATCGTGCTGATTTCCGCACTGACGAATCTTGTGTCTTGGCAAGCTCGTCAAGACTTCGCTTCCTAACGTCTCTTTTATCGCTGTTCCCATTTTGAATCTTTTCAGGTGATCCCTCACCCTCTGTTTCTACTCCGCAGTCTTCCTCCTCCTGCAAAAGAATAGACGAAATGAGATTTTAGAATATGCTCAATTAAAAAGCAAATTCTTAATAGCTGAATGTCTAAGATGAAATTCCTATAAGAATTTAATATGCAATTCAGCTATGTACATTAAAACCTAAATGGAAACTATTATATTAACTCTGCCGACAGCAGCCCAAGCATTTTAATCATTCAGAAATAAAATCTACGATCTAGGGCGTGG
This sequence comes from Philonicus albiceps, assembly GCA_963969385.1. Lineage (NCBI taxonomy): Eukaryota > Metazoa > Arthropoda > Insecta > Diptera > Asilidae > Philonicus > Philonicus albiceps. The sequence continues at coordinate 41,353,798 of OZ017772.1, read as the reverse complement.
ACGTCTAGCTTTAGTTCACTAGAGAATTTGTCTTAAGAGTCCCCGTCCAGGCGGACACTCGCGCCTCAGTATCTCGTTCGCAATTTGAGTACATAATAGGTGTGCAAATATAAACTGCTTTTTTTGGTCAAATTCAATGACGTACAAGATATTTCGAATCTAATATCAGAAGTTGAGAATTCAATATGCCGGATCCAATAGAGCAACTAATTTTTTGGAAACTGAAGAGATTTTAATGTAAATTAGCATAAAGGTAAATCTTTGATGCTATTTTCGAATCTGCAATATGGCGACCAAAAATTTTCGAATTTAACACTAGATTTACGAAACCCGTCAAATTAAAGGGTATCATATTTCTTTCTGAAATTCATATAAGCCATACATATTAATTTTGAATGTTATTTTTAATTGATACAATTCATATAAGAATAAGTATTTTGTGCATTTTTTACGTTTCGAGCTTCGAATTTCGAATAGAAATATGTTATAAACATGATTTCTAAAATCTCCAAGGGAAATTCCCATAATTCTAGTGTTAAGTGAAAACTGCTAAGGGTATGTTGAAGCAACTAATTTCGAATCGACTATCAAAAGTCAGAATTTCACAATGGCGGACCCAATATTGATGTAAATAATAGTAAAGGTAAATAGGTGGCATTAATTGCGAATCTATTAAAATTTGGAAATATGAGATGGTAGATCCAATATAGCGACCACAATTTTTCTAATTCAAAGAATTTAGATAAAATTAAGTACCAAACGGTCAAACATAAGCATTTCAGAAGTTTTTAACTAAAACTATTTACGATAGACCGGGTTACTCAATATCAATTATTAAAAAAAACTCTAATGAGCGCTGTTGTCAAGTTTAGTACTTAAATAAAAATATTTATAATATGAAATAGTTGTATTTATTGTTGACATATTTTGCAGAACAATGTCTAACGAGCCAGCTAATCTCTTATAAAATTAATGCACACGGAATAACAGCTTGCAAATGACTAAAACTCATATCATAAAAACAGCAATGACTAAGCTACGTCTATCCAAAATGGGATGGGATGCAATTTGACCAATCCAATAATTTGACATTCTGGGCAAATTAAATTATTACTGAAAATAATATAAATAATAATAAATAAATAATTTTCTTTTCGACTAAACGTCCTATAGTAATTTATCTTACTGATTTGGATGACATATTATAGGAAAACCCTAAATAAAACACAAGAAAATAATTAATTTTGGAAAATTATTTGTAGATGCATATTTACTAAAGCAATCTTGTTTATTTTTTATTTTAATTTTTTTATTATTCATTGAGCTTACGTAACATTGTTATGATATAATTTTAATTGAACACTTGTAGAGCTGTAGTTGCCATTCGGTTTTTCACAATCTTTCTTTTTTTTAAAACAATGGAAAAATTACGGTTGTAAAGTATATGTTACGTAAGACTTTTTCATCGAATGCCAAAAAATAATGTTTTTTTTAGATTAAATTAAAAAAAGCAAATGAGTACTTAACGACTTTTTAAATTTAATATAACTTTGGAGATTTCTTTTAATTAAACGTGTTACACATGGAACAAACTGTAACCAAATTAATCTTATTTGAATACATCTTCACATAGAATATCCGTTTTAAAAAGGATTGCAATCACACTGAATATAGGGCTCATGATCAAGAAAATATGACGAAACTACCACTTGATACAGTTCATTTTTATGAATTAAACTTGCGAAAAGTTTAGTTTTCGACGTGAAAATTATCGAATACAAGGAAAATAACTAACCATTCTGTTTGAATTTGTAGAGGACTTGATATCAAAATGTTAAATATATTCTTTAAAAACACATTAAGAAACCTTACCTCCTCTTCCAGTTCTTCTTCCATTTCCTCCTCCTCGAACTCGGCTTGTTCGTCATTATAACTGTCGTCAGGCTCAACGAGTTTTCCGTTTATAGTGGGAAATGATATTTCTGGAAGCGGCAGCCTATCAGGATTAAACTGTTCCACTAAATCCCGCAGCAAATTAGAGATCTCTTCTCTTTTTCTCGTGACTACAATTGTTTCGAACCAATTAACGAGTTGTTTTATGGGCAAGTGATAATCTCGGATCGGATCCTTGAAGAATTGTTCAACATACTGAAGCAGATAAAGACCACAATCAGTGAAGTTATTTTGTTGCGGAACTTTAACACAGTGTCCTGGCATTGTAAGTTTAGTGAAGGCTGTCGAATCATCCCGCACCTTAAGTTTATATTCACACGTTAAATAATCTCTTAGAGTGGCCACCACGCGACTGCGGGATGCTCCAGGTAATGAATCAAAGATAAGAATGCACGGTTGCTTGATTCGACGATATTCCTCACAATTGTTAGGTGGAGTCCCACCTTCTGAGTCGCTATCTTCACTCATTAGATCGCTTTCGTCACCTTCAGCCTCATCTCTCTCACTTTCTCCATCATCACCAACACAAACAGACTCTAGATCTCTTTTGGACAGGGGCGTAATTGTCGTATTGCCGATTTGCAAAGAGATCTTTCGCTCCGCAGGCGTTTCTGTAAAAATAATTTAAGAATTTAAATGAGAATTCCAAAACCTCAATGACCTACTTTTCTTTTTAGTGATAGTCTGTGGTAAAACTGGTTCTAAGGTCTCGTAATCAACAGGCCCACGAAGTTTAGGGAAGCAGATAATCGCTAAGAACCAATGAGACTGCTCGTTGATCGGAATCACAATAAACTCTTTTTCAAAAATGTTTACATTTTTAGTCCAGTTTTTCACGCGCGCATGTCTTTTTTGTGAAGCAGTCATTTTTGCATCCTTCTCATTTTGACGCTGACGCGTTGTCATTGTAGTTAAGCGCTTGTAGAAAAACGAACTGAACATGTGCGTATTCTGCCTTTGCTCATCGCTTAGATCATGCAAATGTAAATACTTTAAGTAGAAATCAATTATAACATCATTCAAATATTGGTCGATGGCCAAACACATATAGTCTTCTGTGTTGATTGATATTCCGCCTTTCCCTTGAGGGTATATCAATATCTGTCGAATGTTTTCTGCTTCTAGTTTTATATTGCTCCCCCCACTGTAACAAGTGTTGTAAAATAGATGTAGGATAGTAAATAAATAAATAAAAATTAAATATACCTGACGTCAGCCTTAATAAGCTTATCTTTAGAACATGATCGCAACAATAGCTCGTTGGCGTCGGTCAAGGATATTTCCTCTAAGACTTGAGATGCGAAAATTGATTTTATCACAGATTTAAAATGATTCCGAAAACTGTCCGTCATATTATCCAGGAGCAGAACAATTCTTTTATATGGTTCCGACCGGTCGGTGGGGTTGTAGTACGGCGCTGAAAAAGGAAAAACTGGTTAGCGCACATCCAGTCAACAGAGACAAGAAATCCTACTTTCTCCATTTATAGTCTTCGGCTTCATTTCCAGGCTTTCTCTCACGTAAGCACCGCAGCGTGGTAAGGTGTAAATAAATAGAACTGTTAAGGTTTTCGGGAAATGAGCTATAACCTTGACGATCTCGTTTGCCTGGATGTTAAGAACTACGTGTTCATTAGAATTACTGCAGTTTGGCGCCACTATTCGCAGGCCCTTTTGTGTGAATAAAACCTGCAGAACGAAAAATAATCAATTCGAGAAATTCCCTCATTTACACAATTTCTCTCACCTCTTCTTTGGGCTCATAACGAAGTGTACCAATTCTAATTATTTTGCAGATTATTGAAATTAATAATTTGTCTGTGTTGTTGCCAATATCACCAATGTTTTCCCGAATTGTATCTGCAAAGAATCGAACATAAAGTGACTGCTCCTTACTGCAAACTAATTTAACATGCATGTCACTGAACCCACACTCCCTTCTTTACAATAACTTAGTTCAATTTTAAATGGAATTAGAAGTTTAAATAGTGAAATCACAAAATTATATACAAATTTTTATATAGCAGCACAAGCGTGTTTTGACACCTTTGACATTACGAGATTTCGGTGCTATAAATGAACATTTCACGAAAAGTACAGGCAACTCAACCAGAATACTGACCGTATTCCATGTTGCAAATGCACGACGTTCAAAAATAAAACTTGCTCCCCTTTTAGGGTGAACTACTACCCTAAAACGAGATTTTTAACAACTTAAAAGGTTATGTGCTCGGTAGGTTTACTGAAAGAAAACTACACATATAAATATGGCGGATGATGGCGAAGCGGCACGAAGCTTGATCTGATCCAGGGAAACAAATTATCAGTGTTGCCATGTGTGAAATTTCTATGCATGACAAGGGATTTTTCATTTTCTTAAAGCACAATACTTCAAAATGTTATGTGAAAATTTCAAATTGATCCAATGAATAGTTTTACGGATATTCTACAATAATCGTACGACCATTTCTGTTCAAATTTATTTATTTATTACCCATAGAGGATAAATTAATTCATACGTTACCGTAGGTGCGCGCTTAGGTTCGATTTAAATTTTTATTTTTGAAATAATTGCAGTAATTCATCAAAATATAGAGAAGACTTTAGTTCTGTGATGTTGTGAAACTGCTGCTAAAAAATCAAATAATTGCTCGACTTAACACTCCGTAATCCTAGTTATATTGACGCATTTACAAAGAAAATAACGATTTATTTTCAAGTGGCGAAATAAGGTAAACTAATTTCTCCCAAGATAAATTTTTGCTAACTTTTCTTGGTTTTTCAGGTAATATTAATTATGTCCTTAAGTTCTTTCCCTAATTTTCCCCTTTATTATTAATATAAAATGGAGATAATAATAAGTAACAGTAAAACGAATATCAAGCAATATTACGGTTTTCGCAACGAGGAAGCTTTTGATATAGAATTGATGAATATTTTGTGTAAATTAACTGACCTAAAACAATAGAAAACATTTAGCCTTCAAGCATACGTAATATTTCGCATAAACTTATATACAGACCACTCTAAACAAGTGTTAATACGTTGAAAAATAAAACTTTCTATATATTTATTAACCCTTTGCACTCGAGGGTTCCGGAGCGGAGCCATTTAAAATTTGTCTTCAAACTCGAGGGCACCGTAATAGAGACAATGCAAATAATTCTCAGTTCATAACATAAATGCAAAAAAAGAAAACATAATAACATCGTCTTTCTTTTTATCCGCCTATCACAGTTACTTTAATATATGAAATTATGTTCCATGAAATTGCTTCGAGTTGTTGGTAATATGACTGAAAAAAGCTTCGAATGCAAAGGGTTAAACTGCTTAATAAAACGCTGAAAAGAAGAGCGATATTCTAGTCTTATAAGTTAATAAAAAAAATTTAAAACTCCAAAGAATATATAAAAACAATATATTATTTTATTATTCTTGATTCTGATGGAATTTAAAATCTTTCGAAAAGTATATTTTTGACTAGGACGATAAAAGAATTCTGTAAATGTTAAAATTCCAGTGTACTTTAAAAGTCGCGTAATAAAATCGGATTGAGGATCAAAAGGAAACTGATTGTTTGTGTAATTTCAATGGTGTATATAGAGAATTTGTATAATAAAAATGTACTCACTTTGAATATTTTGATCATCATCGTCTTCCTGAATCAATGGCTCAAATGGAAATGGAGGTTTTTGGACAGCAACATTAGTTTCAGGTATCACCTAGATTTAAATACAAAAAGTCATTTTTAGCATTTCAAGGTGGATTACTTCCAGCTGTAATAGTATACCTTGCTAGAATGATTAGATTTCTCATCGTCACCTTCATCATCACTGCTAAGGGTAAGAATAACTGGCTCAACTTCAGCCGGCTTAACTCTGGGTAGAGCTTTACCTCTTCCCCGAACCGCAGTAATAGCACCTCTTCCCCTATGCGCTGCAATTGTTGCAAACGCCTTTGAGGCTGCCTTATTGAGAATTTCGGATTGGATATTTTGTCGCTTAATTTCCTCTTCTTTTGCTTTAGGAACGATAGTATTCTTCGGATAAGGCATGCGCTTCGGTTCTTCATGGAATACTCGTCGGCATCTACAGAAAATAATTTATTTATTTAATTATTACGAAATAAATAAATTTCACGTGATGTTTCTTTACCTGTCGCACTTGGCATGATCATATCCACAGTAGCCGCAAAACTGGCAAACTGCGTAAAATCCTTGAATATATTTTGGAGCAACTTCTTTAACATCAGCACCAGTCGGAGATTTTTCCGCCAGTCCCATAGTTTGTTGCTGAGAGGTCTGAGAAGATTCTGATTTTTCTAGTGCTTGAGATTGCTGAGCTTCTCCTTTTTGCTGTTTTGAGAGTTGCAGAGTTTGCTCAGCGGCAGATATTAGTTCACTGGTATTACCCTGAACTCCGATTCCCACAGTAACTACATAATCAATATTAGCCCCTGGATTTGGAACGCACTGAATATTAGTTTCTGCGGTGAAAGGTACGCCAACTTGTTCCAACAGCTCCTGAACAGTGCAGCTTTCCTTAGGTAGTGTAAAAGTAATAAGTCTCTGTTCCCCTGTACTCAAGACTACTAGCATTCTAGCACTTTTTTGAGTGTCGCCTTCCTGGATTTGGAGTTGCGACCGATTTTGGGCGTGTATTATGTGTTGCGGTTGAACCTGGGTTGTTTGCGAGCTTTGAGGCTTACTAGTGGCTGGAGGAGTGACGGGCATAGGAGCTACTCTATTTACTGGAATTGTAAGATTTGGAGTACGTGCTGCTGACAGATTTCTTACAGGAGCTGGTTGACGCAATCGCTTATAGTCTGTCAAGGTCATCACTCTACCATTCGGTACTTTAACTGGTTTTTTATCATCATCTGACTTCTCAGCGTAATAGGTAGTTAAAGTTGTATCGATGGTCTTAGGTTCAGAAACAGTCGTAGATGCTGTTGTTGCTGTTTCTGTATTTTTAGAAACAATCACAGCTTGGATTGTATCTTCGAGATCTACAGTGCCTTGATAATTGCCACTTGCTGTTGTTTTTGTTGCAGTTGGGGTTGGGCTCCGAAATTTCAACTGATGCGTCTGTACACCCGTTTGGACCCCGGTAGTCGAGCTAGTGGTGGGTCTTTGAATTTGTAGTCCCAAAATTCTTTGATGAACTTGCTGGCTAATGAGTCGATGCTGTGCCAACGCGGCAGTGCTAGATATTGAAGTTGGAATAATTTTTTGGGTACTAGATGTTGTCTGTGTGCTGGTCTGTGACTGAGATTGTGAATGTGGTGTTACCTGTAGAGATGCCGTCGTTTGTAAATTTGACGCATTTATAGTTCGGTTAACCATTGTTTGAGTTGTTGGCAATTGTGGTGAAGATTTTGCAGTTTGGTTGGCGGCAGTTCTGCCACCACGACCCCCTCGAGATTTAGGTGTGCTTGTAGCTCGAGCTCGTATGGCTTTACTTTGGACTGTCGTTACCTGGGTGGGCGTTGGCGGAGGTGTCTGGGCGGTTGTAGTCACTGTTGTAGGAGACTGAGACGTAGTGGTTTGAATCAAATTGAGGCGAATATTCGAGCGAGGTTGCAACTGGAAACGTGGGCTTGGACTAACCTGAATCCGGTTAGTTGCTGGAGCGCGAATAAGTTGCGGGGACCTAGTTAGGAACGTTTGTTGAGATTGCTGGATTTGTTGATTGGTTTGCTGAATAGCATCCTGCGATGTTTGTTGACTTTGGCTAGTCAATTGGCGGGCTTGTGTTTGTTGCTGTTGAGAAACCGACGTGAATATGATATTCGACATTGGGGTCTGCACTGTAGTCTGTCGCTGCTGGAGGGTGCGCATTTGAGGATTGGGCTTTACTGCTTCTTGTTGAGGCTGAGTTTGAGTTTCGGTTTGCTGCTGTTGGGATTGTTGTTGTTGAATTTGTTGCTGTTGTAGTTGATGCTGTTGCAATTGTGGCGAAAGTTGATGAGTGAAAACAACCGTTCTAGGTGGTGTGTAGATAATTCGGGCCTGCCCTAAATTAGTCCCTGGGATTTGATGCCTCATTACAATTTGTTGCTGCTGCTGCTGAGGCTGACTTGCCTGAGACTGTACAGTCTGAGGATTTTGGTGTTGCTGCAACACGATTTGTTGAGTCGGTTGCTGTACAATAACATGTTGATGTGTAGTTTGCTGATTGGAGGGCTGCACTAGTACCTGTGTCGGTACTACCTGCCTCAAATCAGCATCAGTTTTTTGAACCAATATTGATTGCTGTGATTGTTGCTGAGCTTGTTGATTAGGAGTTGTTATATGTTGAAGTACAACTTGCGATTGCTGCTGCTGAACCATTTGATGCTGTTGCACCATTTGATCTCCCTCTACATCAGCCGCAGAGTAAAATATCTGTGGTTGGGAAAGAGTAGACTCGCCATCCTCCTCCTGTTGTATAATGTAATGTGTGGGCGTCTGTTGAGCTTGATTCTGTTGTTGTTGTTGTGGCTGTTGCTGATAGACTAATTGAGGAACTTGACCATCGTTTAAAACGAGTGAATCATCTTGGGTTATAATTAGTTGCTGGGAATTAAGACTAACATCTTCACCGCCCATAGACACTACTTGGACATTTTCCAAATTTAAGTTCGGACAAATTCTTTTGAGATCATCAACATTTTGCACTATTCGGAAATATTGTGCCATGTCGGAGGCTGTAAAATAAATAGCATTTATAAATATTGAAGTTCCGTTTTATTTTACTCAATTTTGTATAAAAAGCTTTTAGACATCCTCAAATTAGAACTTAATGTCTCCAATTTCAATAGTAACTTTAAGTGATTTACAAAAGTCATTAATATAGAGGTCTCTTGCTTCTGAATAAATTACCGAATAAATTAAATTGTGAGGATAACTAGAATAATAATAAACTAGAATGTATATTTGCGAGAGCAGGTGCAATAGGAAATAATACTTGTTTGTTGCATTGTAAAAATAGTATAAAAAAGAATAACCTTTCATACGATAAAATCTTTTTGTTTTGATTCTTGGACTGGGTGTGGACAAAACAAAATGTATACTATGCGAGATTTGAAGTCAATAGAATGTGGGGCTACGGTTTTTCCATATTCTCCATATTATTTTGGCACCTTACTTTTTTCTCTAAATCACATATTTAAAGTGGATGACAAATGTTTTACACTTGTGGGTCTCTCACATCTATAAATTATTTATTTTTACAACTGTACGTAAAAAGTCGCAAATTGTGCGTATGAATAAAACTAAGACACCTCGGTGATTTGCGAACTCGTCTCTATACTGAAAGCAAGTTCCAAAATTCATTTTGATTGCTTATTACTGACTAGCTTACCCGCACATATATTTATTTCAGACTAGCTTACCGGAACCTGGCATTACCCGGGCTACCTATCTGAGTTAAATATAATAGTTCTCAAGTACATTTGCAATTTCCTTATAGATGGGACGATTAATGGTAATTCCCTTTTATGGGTTCCTAGAGAACTTTGATATGGAAATTAAATTAGTGTAATTGGTTTTATTTAATATATATATATATATATATTTAATAATAATATTGTGCATTGCATTAGTTCTCCAATTTTAAATGCTAAGCCTAACTCAAATTTGACCTATAAGGCTTACGTACAGCCTGCTACAAGGCATGTTAATTCAGTTTAAATGGGCATAAGCCTTACTCAAACGAGATAATATTCGTATATATTATATAGCTTTTGGCCAGTAAACCCCTATGTAGGAAAAGTTGTTGAGGGGCTTAGAAGTTATAGAGGAAAAAATTTAACATAATCAAGTCTCAATTGTCAAAAGTGATCACTTTGCAACGGCTCGCTAGATCAACAATTCTCAAACTAGATCAAGCTCAATTAATACAAAGCAGATGAGTTTAAATCAGAAAAAAGGTAGCGACAGTTCTCATAGAATGCGGATCTCTTGATCTTTTCTGATCTAGATCGATCTACATAGGTGGTCAGTCAACGAACAGACAGACGAACAGATATATTTTTAGAAATTCTCCTACCTGGGTAATAATAATTACATAATTACAAACTGGAATAATTTTTGTACTAATCTTAAATTGTTACGTTATTTCCAATTAACATTAAATGTGTATTCAAAGATATTTAATTTAAAGAATTACAGCGCTATAAATATACATGTAACAAATCTAGACGGACAAAATTATAGGTGTATTTTTATTTGAAAATAAATAAATAATTTAGCAACACAAAATATTGGTATGGGCCTACAATGTTCCTTTTCGAAAAGACAATACCATCAAATACTGCGTTGCAGCAAAATCCATAAGATCCATAGGCTCTAGCCGTTAAATGCTATCAGAATATGATGACCTATGCTTTGAAGAAATAAATATTCACAAACGAGTTACTCAAAACCTCAATAATTACCCATTTTACTTGTAAAACAAAAATTCATACTTTCATTTAATATTTGCAGGGAAATTACATATTTAACATATTAAATATTTATGGATGCAATGCATTCACGGTTACTTGGAAATAACGGAGCAATGTGGTAGAAAAAGCCTTTTAGCCTGACACACCGTTCACAGGACAAAATGATTATCTCAGTTCTTCCAAATTGTTAGATCCATAAATGCCACAATACTTCACACACATAGGTTTTATAATTCATGTTAAAAAATGTTTTTTTTTTCAAAAATGTTTTAAAGAACTTATGCATGTAATTTATATTTTTGGCACGCATGACTTTTGTTTAGATAACTGGCAATTTTCATTCCCACAAAGTTAAAGTAAGAGTTCCAAAAGATTTAGAAAAAAATCAAAAATATGACTGATAACATTTTCAGGATTACCTTTTTGTCTCCAATGCCCAATGAAACGCTTTAATGCGCCTATCCACCCTTTCCCATTAAATGCAACAATTGATAGATACGCTTTTAGTCCTGGCGCTCAAACAAAGCAGGTGATTACTTTAACATTTATCGTTTTTGTTAAAACTTCTTGGCACAAGCAGAACAATTTGCTCTCAATTGTACGTTGCTCGAACAAATTTCCGTAAAAAATGTTCGGACATTATAATCTAGTTTTTGCGGTTAAGAAATTTTTAAATAACTGTATTCATTTCTCTTGAGAAATCTTTTCACAGCTTTATTATTTAAAACATAACCGGGCAGGCAATTGGCGGCTGGCCGAGACACCGTGAGGAAATCCTCAACTTTCCCGACGGTAATTTGCATGCGTACAATATGCCCATAAGTACTTTTCACTTTTAATTGATCCTTTACGAAGGGCCACAGAGCGAAGGAAGAAATTCAAACAAATGTTAAAGCTTATCCGCAGCATATAAAACTACGTTCAGCAACACGGCCAAAGTGATGCTATCTCCTTGCCACTGACATTTCGCAAACTCCACAAAAAATCGCCATTAGGGTGCAATATCGACCTTTCGTATTCATTAAATTTTTCGCTAGCTTAGACAAAGTACTAGTAAGGTAGGTTGAATCTTTTTATTTCATGTGAAAAAGGACCAATTCTATTAGCGGTATTTACAAACGCCGAAAACAAAACGAAAGAATCGCCGATTAAAAAAATTCACAGGTTTGTCGACCCAAATTCCATCACATTTTACTTGAATGAAATACTTGCCTCGAACGTCGCAATTTTAGAGAAAAAAGAACGCCGAACCGTACCGTCTCAAGCAAAAAAACTCATTTTCTCGATAAAATCGGTACAATTGACAATAAAATCCAATTATTTTCCACAATTACTTGATGCCCAACAGAAAAACATGGCGTGGTGTAACTATTGACATTTGATTCCCAAACCGGCCGATGCGCCATCTCGTGGAAATTGTTAAGTGGCTCTCATATGATGATTGGAATTTGTACGATTTTTTGAAAAAAATCGATAAAACCAGTATTTCCATGGTTGCTACATGGGATGTCAGTGGGACTACTTTCGGAAATGGTGTCAACGTTGGAGCCAATGGGACCACTAAGCATTTGTCTGCTTTTCTTGCTTATCAGACGAGCAATGTTGCGATTTCGAGATGTCATCGTGTAATTTATGTTGGCTTTAATAATTGCAGGTCTTGTTTGACGAAAATTAATCTCACATCACTTTGGGCTCGCGGGATAACCGTTGTACGTAAGCGGAGCTCGGTGCAAAACAAGCGTTTTGTTGACAAGCTACGGTTATACTAACGTCTGGGGTTGCAAGAGCTGTGTTACTTGCAGTACATTATGGCATTAATTTTTTATAGAAAAAAGTTTATGGATATTTCGCTTCCGGATGGTGTGAGAAACTTAATCACTGAATTACGGAGTGCCACAAAATGTTGACTATAGATTTATTGAATATTATTTATTATGTTATAAACAATTTGTAAAAATTTATCGGTGCTCTTTGCACTGCACTTAAACTTTTCTGGCAAGTAGTTTCGAACATTCTTTTTGACTCGAAACGAACGTAAAGCTAAACTTAATAATACCTAAGTAAGCAACTTAAGCTTAGCTTAAAGAAACCTCCAGGCTTTATTTCATCGAAATTGGTTCACATGAAAAAAAGATATAATAATTTAAAGTCTATGAAATCGTTTTACTATGGTTTACTATCTTTTTTTCCATTGTTTTAATATCGTTGCGAAACATATACTTTTAAAATAGATTGATTTGGCTAGGATTTACTGAATTTGCTTTGTGACTTAGATTTTTGTTTTTTTTTTTTCGATAAATTTAACCATATATGATTTTTGAATTTGGTTTGCGATTAGTATTTGATTGTCTTTTATTTTCTTTTATTATTTTACGTTTAACAACAATTGGCTACATATCAAGCAGCTTGCAAAGAAATTGTCCTGCTTGAAGATACTAGAAACACACGTTAACAGATACAGTGATTTCCGAATCACCCTTAAAATTGGGAGAGTTATTTTTGATTGTTTGTTGTTTTGTCAATTGTTGGATCCTCTCAAATTATGGTAAACTTTCTAAACAGATTTTTTTCAGGATATACATAATAGGCTATGTCAGCAAAAAAAAATGATATAACTCGACCGTTCTCAAATGACATTTTTAATGAAGGTCTCATATAAATTGAAAATAAATTATTTGAGCTAAGTGAAAAAACGTTAGCAGATTTTGGTATCCCTTCACCGATCCGGAAGAATTAATCAATTGATCCGCTAAAGGAGACTTTAAAAAAACTATCCCACGTCAAGGAACTAAATAATTTTATTAGCGACAATTTTCTAAAATTAATAACCGATCTACGACGTGCGCATGACATCATAAAAAAAATCGTGGAAATTAATGAAGGCAAAATAGTAATCATAGACGCTCATGGTGGAGCAAGTTAATACTGGCTAAAGTTAAGTCAATGAGTAAAATTGCTTTAGAAGTGGCTTCATCTGAAATAGCAGCTACACTTCTCAGCGGTGGGAAAACGGGGAATTCCACAATCAAACTGGCTTTGAATGCATTCCTTCAACGGGAAACAGTATTCTCAATTTGAAAAAATGGACCATTAGGCAAAGTCCTGCAGGAAGTTGCTTTGATTATGTGGGATGAATATACATATGTACAATGAGCCACCGATCGCACATTGAAGCTGTAAGTAGAATATTGAAAGACATTAGAAATTCAGAGTAAGTAAAGTATAGTGGCATTTTTGTTTTCGTTGGAAGCTTTTCTCAGACAGTAATTCTCAAAGGAATTCGAGTTATTATAATCAAAGCATATATTTCAAATCCTCATCTATGTGAAGATCAGTTCAGACACTTTCTTTAAGAACAAATATGAGAGCGATGATGGCGATTACAATTTTTGTAGAAAATTATTACAAGTAGGCGATGGATGAACAAAATGGCTGAAGTTAAAAAATACTGCGAGAAAACTTGATAAATTAATATTTAAATTTTATCCTGAGATAGAAAAGTTAGTCGAAAAAGATTACACTTGGTTAAACGAAATGGCTATATTATTTGCAAGAAATGCCTTTGTTGAACATATCAACTATGAAATTTTAGAAAAAGTTCCTGGTGATCAAAAAATATATTGATACGACCATCAATACAGAAGAAGCGGTTCATTATCCACAAGAATTTCTAAATTCTCTTTGCCCCTCAGGACATCAACAACATTCTCTTCTGCTTAAAGTTGGAATACCGAAAATTTTGTTGCGAAACTTGAATCCTCAAAATCTATGCAAGGGCTGTCACATTGTCCCATTGATTGAAAGGAAAAGCGCTGAGAAATAACATCATCGAAGCTACCAATCTTACTGGCCATTTTAACAATTAGCTCATATACCCCGTATTCCTTTGATGCCCGCAATCTACCATTTAAGCGATTATAATTTCCTGTAATAATTTTATTTGCCATCAACAAATCACAGAGGCAAACATAAAGGGTGTTTCAAATTGCGCGGTTTTTTTAAGAGTAAATAAAACATACAATTTGCATTCATTTTCAAAAGCTTTTTATTGGTAATTGAAGTATGAGTTATAACATTTATATGCGAAAAATAATATCTGCCAAATGGCCTCCTCTTGCAGCTCCAAAGACGTCCACTCTTTCGTTAAAATTTTCAATGACATTTTGACATAATTGAGGCTCTATCTCACCAATGACACAAATAATTTCATTTTTCAAAGCAGGAATCGGTTGTGGATTGTTTTTATAAACCTGAATTTTCACATAATCCCAAAGAAAATAGTCTAACGGTGTCAAATCACATGATCTTGGTGGCCAATTAACATAACCGTTTCTTGAGATTATACGTCCAGGAAATTGTTCTCTCAATAAATCAATTGTTTCTTGTGCAAAGTGAGGTGTAGCCGCATCCTGTTGAAACCAAATATCCTCTAATCAATGTTCATTAATTTAGGCCACAAAAATTCGGTTATCAACCGACGATATCGATCACCCTTAACAGTTACAGCTTCACCACCAGCATTTTCGAAGAAGAAGAAATGTCATACACACACTTCTTAAATGTCAAAATACCCAGATATATTTCATTTATTCTTTAAAAAAACCGCGCAATTTGAAACACCCTTTACAAATGTGTGAAAGTGGGCTTAAGAGAGGAATATTTTTCGTATGGTTAATTCCTACTGCAAATAGAACGAAAAATGTAATTTACACTGAAGTATTAAAATAACTATATTTTATAATATAAAAAATTTGTATTTTTAAAAAATTCCAATAAATTTATTTCGAAACATTTTTTAGATATTCAAAAAGTTTCCAACATTTGCAAAGCATTGACTATTAATGGTAAAATAACTTGGAAGGGCTTAATGGAGTTCTTTTACTATTTAATAATAATAATAATAATAATAGATTTTTGACGCACTTCTCAACTTGGAAATATACACCTAATTCTCTACCTCTCCGGCGGTAGAATTTAGGCTCTATGGATCCTTTGCTAAAATGCCTAGATTTAAAAAAGTTAATTATTACCAAAACTGCTAAAACAGCCTGGTATATTTCGCTTTTATACAGGGTGTTCAGAGGTGGGAGGGAAATAATGCAGGGGGTGAAAGGTCAGGCCGAGGCAAGCAAAAAATCGTATGGGTGGGGGGGGGTCACCTCGCACCGTTCGGCAGTTACAGGTTGATTCGTAAATCAGGATGTTGCCTTATATGGGAACCGCTATTGTATTTTTATTTTTTTTTCTACGCATCGCAGCGACCCCAAACCGGTCTCAAAAAATCACTATTCTGAAACCCTTTCCAAAAAGGTCAACACCGCCCCCCTACCCCCAACCCCTTGGCCACAATCACCTCTGGAAGTTGAAAAATTGAATTTTATTTCACGATTTTGCATCTTTCGCCCCACTTTTCTCCTAAATTCACGTTATTAACATACCTACTTTTTATTGTTTTTAAGTTTCCTATCTAATTACCTTTCAAAAAAGGTACAACATGCACAGGTAGAAAAAGGATACAAACATTTATTTACAAAAATCCTTTTATAAAATATTAGGATAATTCGAATTTTTAAGAAATTATACTTAAATTAACTAAAAAATAAATTTTGTTTACTTAAAAACTAATTACAATTAAAACTTATGTGCTACAAAAGATGTTCGAAATGTTCTCCGCCACTCTCGATGCATGTAAGTAGCCTTTTTCTGATTCCGCGTTTGAGGTCTATGGTAGCCAGTCTCTCCCGTATTTTTGTCGCTGCAGTCCCAATCCTGGTAACTAATTCTTCTCTGGTGTTGATTGGTTGTGAGTAAACATCATCTTTCATCATTCCCCATAAGAAAAAGTCCAGTGGATTAAGGTCCGGTGATCTAGCAGGCCAAGGAATCGGTCCACCTCGTCCAATCCAGCGCTCTGGGTAATGTTCATTCAACTTTGCCCTAACAATGTTCCCAGTATGCGCAGGTGCTCCGTCGTGCTGTAAATACATTGCGTTTCTGGTGGCCACGGGGATGTCCTCTAACAGATCCGGAAGGGTATTCTCCAAAAAGTCCGAATATAGCTGACTATTCAGCACTTGAGGCAAGATGAAGGGTCCTATCAACTGGTTGCCGATAATGCCAGCCCAGACATTGGCACTAAATCTTTGCTGGAAGGACCGATACCTTGTCCTATGTGGGTTCACATCTGACCAGGTATGGAGGTTGTGGAAGTTTGTGATGCCATCCCGGGTGAATTTCGATTCATCCGTCCACAGAATTCGGTCTATAAACCTTCTGTTTTCGATGTCAGACTCGAGCAGCCAAGTGCAGAACTGCAATCGTCTTTCGGAATCTCCTTGATGTAGTGCTTGGACCGGGGTATGGTGGTAAGGATGTAGTCCCTCTCGGTTCACAACGGTCCACACTCTCCCTAAAGACAATCCTAACCGTCGTGCGACCTGTCTGATGCTTATTTCAGGGCTGTTCCTGACAATGTTGAGAATTTGTAGGTCGGTTTCCGCTGAATCGGCCGAAGTTCCTGATCGCGCTTCTGCTCTAGGGGTGGTCACACTTCCGGTTTCTTTTAACCTCCTGAAAGTCCTTGAAAATACCCTTCTATCGGGTACACGCCGATTCGGGAATCTCCTTTGGTATTCCCGTAAGGCCTCACTATCATTTCCGTCTACTAAACCGTACACGTAAATTATGTCGGCATACTCTTGAATTCTGCCATTTTGTCTTAATGTTTTGTGTTAAACACCCGTTCTTATCAATTTCCTCTTCAACTATGGTCAGTGTCCTTTCAAACCTACCCATTTTTATACCATAATTCATAGGAGGTATTAGACACGGAGCGTCAGGATACTTAGAAGTCAATACTGGATATCATAAACTAATAACGCCATTTAACGAGATTCCATTTAGTATTTTATAACAGTTTTTCTGAAATAATAAAACTTTATTACCTGTGTTTCCTAAATAAACATTTCCGAACTTGCTGTCATTAAAATTCTTTACTTAACAATTTTTTCCATTATGGGGCAATAAAGTAATTAGGTACCTGTGAAGATGTTTTAATTTCAGGATTTTTGTATCCTTTTTCTACCTGTGCATGTTGTACCTTTTTTGAAAGGTAATTAGATAGGAAACTTAAAAACAATAAAAAGTAGGTATGTTAATAACGTGAATTTAGGAGAAAAGTGGGGCGAAAGATGCAAAATCGTGAAATAAAATTCAATTTTTCAACTTCCAGAGGTGATTGTGGCCAAGGGGTTGGGGGTAGGGGGGCGGTGTTGACCTTTTTGGAAAGGGTTTCAGAATAGTGATTTTTTGAGACCGGTTTGGGGTCGCTGCGATGCGTAGAAAAAAAAAATAAAAATACAATAGCGGTTCCCATATAAGGCAACATCCTGATTTACGAATCAACCTGTAACTGCCGAACGGTGCGAGGTGACCCCCCCCCACCCATACGATTTTTTGCTTGCCTCGGCCTGACCTTTCACCTCCTGCATTATTTCCCTCCCACCTCTGAACACCCTGTATAGAAATAGCGAATTACACTATATTGAATCCGTCATATTGAGTTTTTAGATTTCGAAACTGAATTCGGAATCAGAATCTCCATAAAGCCTCACCATACATTCTTGGCAATCCCTTCAAATTTATGTTTGTTGGCTGCCACCTTGGCTCAGTAATTTTAAAACTTGCAGATAAAAATATCCTATGTCCATCACCAAATGCAAAATCTTAACCTATGCTTATAACAAAACTCGTATCCTTATTGGTTCAAGAACACCTACCGCTTGTGGTATATTACAACTGCTAAAAATATATGTAGGTAAATGGAAAATAATTACTTTCTGTAGATGCCACAACCCCCTAAGTTTCTACTATATTTTATCAAATTGTACTCTACGACGTTCATTCTTCTCGGTATTTGGGAGTTAGCTTACAAATTAGACTTCATTGAGCATATCAACCGTATTGTATAACTGAAGCCAGCTCTTTGCTAGAATACATAAAAAGATGATCCTATGTGTTTTTTAAAAAATTTTTCTTAAACAGCATTATTTTTGTTTTTTTAGGCCATTCTTGAATACGTTAGACAAGTTTGGTTGCTCTATTATCAAGTTCATAGTGACTGTTTTGAATTCAGGCAGAGATAATTTATAAGGTTCACCCTTAATTGCTTGTTATGAAACAATTCAGTTCTTTACCTTCCTTAATGATCGGCTGAGATTTGCTGACAATTGCATTTGTTTACTAATTACTGCTCAACGTCTTTTATAACCAGACACACCTTGAATAAGCGAATAAGCGTAATCTCAGAGTAGAGTCGCTGCTCCAAACTAGTTTAAGTAAAAATGACTTTGCTTGAGCTTTTTGCCCCTTAACCCCTTAATCGGATAGGATTACTGTTTTGTTTCATATTAATTAAGGTTGTGGTCGCCTGTTTGCTAACATGGAACATGGAAATGATGTCATATATTTTACATTAACCTCGGTGCCTTCACAAGGTCTTGATGTTTTCATGTCCGGTGTTCTGCAGTCTATTCTTGGGTCATTTCTATTCCTTTTATCTATTAACAACTTGATTATACAAATAACTTAACTGTCTTTTATACAATGACTACCTGAAAATCTTCAGAGTGATCCATAACAATATCGTTCAGCAAGATTTGATTGCCATGAAAGACTGATTTGCTGTTAACTTAACTAACTTAACTTAATACATAAATTCATACAAGCGCTCTGGGGAACCCATATAGCGTGTCTACCTAGAAGACAAAAACTAATATTACATAATAAAGCAAAATACGACAACGACAAAAACTAATATTTTATAATAAAATAGTTAATTAAAATATAAAAAATAAGCTAAATTCACAAATTCGTATAGCAGGATGTGGTAAAATTAGAACAATATTTTGGGTGAATAATTAAACCAATAGGACTTCCTTTTCAGACACAATAACTAAAATACATCTAGAATTTTATATAAAAAAAACTTATTCAGTTAATTATCAATAATCAATAATCTTTCTTTCAACAGATTTAAGCTATCACCAAGAAATTATAAATTATGTCCATACAATATACAGAAAATATTATATCTATTTATAGTTGACAAAATATTAAAAGCAACAAGTCACAGAACTGTTCAGATTTTTCTTTCTTCTTACGAAACAACAGTGGGTCATGATTATATAACTAATTTTTAATTTGGTTTTTCTTTTAATTATTATATACTATATATCCAAAATTGAACGAGTGGAATATAGACAGAGGAAATTCAAAGGAAGGCAAAGAAACAATTTAAATGACTCCTCAGGTATGTAAACTTCGAAGCTGCGTTCTTATTAACCTATACAGGCATAATTTTTTTATTTATTTATTACGACAGTTTCACAAAAAAGACTGGTTAAGGAAATATGAATTCAGAGGAAACAGTTTAAAGCCTCTAAAGTGACTTCCCGTCTTATAAAGATTAAAGCAACCTTAACGAAACCAACTCTTCAACTAAAGTCTACTGAGAAAAAAGTCAATATCGGAATAAGACGAATTAAACGAACGGAACATCGAGGAAATAGGGTCTTTGAAATCATGGTTAGTTCGACAATAATTGAAGTGAAAGAAATCATGATTCCTTAAAAAGTGCACCAGTACCGAAATCTTGAACAAGGCCTTGAAAACTACTTTGGAGTTCTTGAGCCTAAACTGGAGAGAATTTAGCGATAAAATCTTAAGTCCTTCCAAATATGGGGGTAAAACCAGATTGTTCTCTCAGGGAACGCCTTGGTATGCCAACCTTCTAGATTGGACACAAAATGCAAGAAATGTTGCTTTCCTAATGAGGAGACTATACCGGAAAAGCATATTTAAGTATGGGCGTGACGTGGGGAGTGAGGTGCGTTATGCCTTGTTGTCAGGAATCTAAGCGTGATGATCCTAATTTAAAGTTTTTCAAATTTCCTAATGAAAATACAGAAATGTACGAGAAGTGAAAGGTAGCAAAAACGTCCAAGCGCCAAAAGGTCATACGTTTGTTCTGGTCATTTTCACGACGATGATATAAGTAAAAAAGGACTTAAAAATAAGGCATTACCTTCGCTTAACCTTGCTTACGTGCTTAAAAATTATTCTTTTAATGCTTAAGTTACAAAAACAAAGCAAAACAAATATTCACAAAAAATAAATAGATTTGATAAATAAACCGTTTTATATTTTATAATCAGAATAACAATTATCTTACACGTTTGATTACGAAAGTGCAAGCTGTTAGCGATCGAGGTATAATACGTCACGCAAGTAATAAGAAAAATTGTTCTTAAGCAGATATTGAGCTCATTTTCGTTTCTTCAAGTTCTCAAATCGTCGTGATAATTCGTCAAAGTCGATTTCGTCTTCATCTTTTTTTTCAGACGGGGGCTCCGGCAAATCAGATGGTACGTTTGGTAGATCTGGGAAACTCATGTTTGCATTGGACAGTCCTGGATTTGGAGTTATCTTGGAGCGCGGCTGCGGTTTAGGTTTGTTCGATTTCTGTAAAATAATTTTGGAGAGAATTTTAGAAATATTATCATTAACATTTATTTACAGTCGTATGTTTTGTGCACCTCTGTTTATTTTTAATTTATCTACAAAAGTAAAAGTAAAGCATAAGCACTGCCTTTGATTACATTTTTATGTATTAAAAAAGTTTAAGCTGAAGTTCAAACTTACAAGAGTCGTGCATTTTTGTATGAAAATGGTTTGTACAAAATTAAATTGATTTTACTAAAACGTCATTTTAAGCCCGTAATCAAATCTTTAAAGTTTGAGGTGAAAATAATTGTTGTTTTATAGAAACATTTTCAGATAATGGTTTTCCTTTTACCAAGAAAATTTATACTTTTCTCGGAATTACTTTGATTTATGAACCGTTATATACTGCATCCAATAAAAATGTTATAATTTTTCACAAACAGAGAGAAGTATAATAAGATATTAAGCATAATTTTAATGTTCGTATTTAAATGTTGTTATTTTCAAAACATGACTATTCCATTTTAATATTCTCTGAGAAATTAAAGTTGTTTGTTGCTGGAACGATTTTCTTTCCATGAATTGATTCACTTTACTGATTAGTTTGTTTTCTTGGTAGATTAACAATATTATCAAATATATGTTCGTATGTACATCAAAGTTGTGAAATACCTAACTGAAATACCTTTATAGTATTTGTTAACGATATCTACATTTGAAAATATGATTATAATATTTTCTCTTTTGTTTTCGAAATACATGTTCTGTTAAAAAATAATAATAACATTATACATATTGTTATAACGTCCCAAAAACCCCCAAGAGCCTTAATTTTTCAACCGATTTCAGAGATTTGTTTTGATCTTTGCACTATAATACACATATGTATGATATCCATTTTGAAATATTTCTAATCTATAAATCTCGGAAATTGGTTGAGATATAAAAGCTCTAAGGAATTTTGTGGTTACATATAAAGTCCTAAAAGCCCGAGTGTGCGTCTAGTTGGCAAAACGGCACGACTTGCATTCGCTTACAACTCTTGATATGAGGACATGTTTGCTTTAATTAATGCTTCCTCCATCCAAACAACAAAATTCAAAAATTGGCGGCAATTTTAATCTAGACCACCAACCCGATCTCATCAATCTAGCTACGATTTGGTTGGTGTAACTGCCACATACACCTATGCGCACAGATCAAACGGTAATCATCATACCTATTTGATTACAAATCAAGTGTGAATTATAAACGAAGGCAAGTTTGTAACAATATTCATAATAAATTTATTTTTAAGCTTATTTCAGCCATTCTGTTAAATATGTTAATAGATTTTTATTGGCTGATGGGATATTAAAATATCATAAAACATTAAAGTAATACAATCAGAATCCTGTAAATTAAATAATAGGTATTCTCTAATTTTCAATTCAAATATTTTAATATAAGAATGGTTTTTTATTTGTCTAAAATTTTAGTCAGGTACACCTTCCTTAAATTTGGATTGTTTGATCGGTGCAAAAGTGCACAAAAGCATACGACTGGAATTATGGTTCAATATTATAAAAACAAATGTGTTAACAAATAATAATTTGACTCAAATCACCTGCAAGTTATCATTTATTATTACAGATGAGTACCTAGGTGGTAGTGATTCAAGGAATGCATTCTGTGAATTCTAAAAAATAATAAAGAGCAAAAACACAGCAAAAGTTAGTAATAATAAAATGATTGAAATGTAAATGCAACACATTGAATTACATAAAATTAATGAATGTTAGTTTTAAAGAGTATCATACATTCGGAAACGCATTTTTAGAAAGCGATGGTTTTTATTTTTATTACAAGATTTTGATGGAGTTTTAAATTAATATTGTAAATGGCATTTTAAAAATTCTTTTACGTTGATCATCATCGCTCTCTAAAGAATATATTTTATTTAGAAAATTTGATGGGACACTTTGTAAGGGTTAGCAACAGTACTATTTGCCCTTATCTATCTAATAAATAAAAATTAGGTTCGAAGTTTATGTTACATAAATCCTTTAGTGAGGAATGAAACTTATTGGTATGATTTTATTTAAATTTCGAATTGTGAACAGCCTCCTGGACACTTGGATGACATCAAGTGAACGTATACGCACTATTGACTACATTGAAACAGTTCAATGTCGCAAACAACTAAGTGGGGAGATTAGGAGTGCTTTTTCAGAAAGTGAAAAACTAACTCAATAAATTACAATTCTCAAATTTCTCCAAAGAGAGAAAGAAAAAGAGCGATTTACGAGCATAATGGATGAAATAAAAAAGATATAAATGAATTATCAAGGCATGCGTCCCCGCGTTGTTTCTTTTCTTAAAGTGATTGAGTCTAATTAATTAAAACTTAAATGCTTGTTTCATTTAATGTTAATTATCAAATCTCAACTTTAATTATCTCAGAGCTAAAGAGGCGACCTGCATTTTTGTTAATTTTGTACCTATGGGGGTTCCATTTTTACTCATTTTAGAACTAATACCGAACACTCTGTTGTTTCGGAGCTAAAAAACAAAATTTGTAGCAAAAGAATAGCGCTTCTTCGCACTGACATGCCTATGTTAAAAAGACGACAAATAAAGGCTAAAAAGAGCACTCTTCTCATCATAAAGATGTAATCCATAATTAATCGTACAATGATCGCTTTTTTTACTAGAAAGTTACCACGTCCCCATCAGAATAATTTTATAGCAGGATGGGTTATTGAATAGTGAACTACTCCGTTATTTAAAATAATGCAACGTTACAATTCGTCAAGAATATGTCAGTTCCTATCATGTTGTGAAGCATTCCACCTCACTTAGTTGGCCGGCGCTTGCCGTTTATTCCGAGTATGAGAGGAGAATTTATTAGTTTCGGAACGTAGAAACGAACAATTCATTATAGCAGATAACTCGAAATGCATTAGATACACTTTCTTCAGTAATTTGGCATTTAAAGAAAGAAACAATAATTAAATCTACTTTATACAGTAGGTAGTGACCCATAACTCAATGCTTTGTTGTCGAGAATAAATTTTATACGTTGGTTTTTTCCATAGAATGCCTCGACTAAGAACGTAATGGCAAGCTCACAAAGGAAGAGATAAGATTCACATTGCGAACAGTAAATGAAGTCTTTGTAAATATTTTATATCTAAAAATCCTAGAAGAAATATTATTAATCTTTGTAGATTTCGTAATAAGTTTTGTTATTAATGTATGTATGTATCAGGGGCAGAAGAATAAATAGCAAACCGAATGAAATTTAAAAAAGGTAAACTATGCTATATTTTATTTATTGGAGAGTGCTTTTCCATAAAACTATAATAAATAAGCGACTAAAGTCTCTGAAAAGAGGTAGTTCACTGTTTAATAACCCAAAATCTACTTAAAAGTGTAAAACCAATTTGAAATCTTAAACAAACTTTAGAAATTGTTACGTATACTCATTAAAAATCATTAATGGATTAAATCTCCTCGTTAAAATATAAAAACACCATAATTTAACAAAATTCCAACCTTCCAAATTTCCTTACAAAATTAAAAAAATATAGGAAAATGCAGTTTACAGCAATGGGTTATAAGATTAGAGCTCAATTCCAGCATGAGTAATTAGCAAAGAATTTATTTATTTTATTTTAGGTGTACAAAAATGTAGCAATTACCACACCAATATACACAATTGTATATATAATTTTGGAGAAAACATTCACAGCATTCTTATTTGAAAGCTGTGATTAGTAGCATACTAATGGAAAAAAGGATTGAAGCATTTTGCTAGTAGTTAAAAAAATTTTACACTCTATAAAACAAAGTGCAGCACACAAAAGAAATTTGACAATGTTGCTAGAAAAATAGTGAAAAGGTTTAAGAATGTTAAAGTTACTTACATAGCCATGAGTTAGAGACATTCAAAATATAACATAATTTAGTAAAACTATTAAACACCACCAATTGGGTACTTACCTGAAAGTTATCATCGGGACTATCCACGGAAGGAGGAATATTGTGAATTTCCTCCTACAAATTACATTTAGGAAATTTCTACACTGTATTAAGGGCATGCAAATAGAATTTCAAAGCTTACCTGAATAAAATTCGTATTTATGTTCAAATCTTTCTTTTCGGGTTCTGCTGCCTGTGGTGGGGGCCCTGGATTCGGTGGAATATTGTAAGCAAATGGAGGCGCGGAAGCTCCACTGCCACCGCCACCAAATCCTCCACCACCAAATCCTCCGCCTCCATAGGGAGGTGGATAGTTAAATGGGGTGTTCGAGGGAGGCGCTGGCATTGCAGGCAAAACAGGAGGTTGAGGATATCCAATAAAGCCCATTTGCGGAGGCTGAGGAGCTCCACCTAAATTGTTTTTATCTGACAAATCTATTAGGTATCCGTCCAAACCTGAAAAGAGAAACGAATGAAATGCATATAATAGAATTACATATGTGAATAGCGATTACATTTATTTTAAGGAAATTAACAACTATACGCGTAATGCATATTTTCCATATTTTTCATTCAAGTTCGTTAATTCAAAATAGATCCAATTAATTTGTTTATGATTTGAATTTTTTTTTTGATAGTCGCATAAATTCTGGAAACACTGGAGCAATCTGAGGAAGAATTTGCGACCAAATTCAAGATAATACTTCTGCGGCGGAAATAAAAGGGCTGACATATTTTGTTTTAGCCGTTTTAATTCAAATGCGCGTAAAAACAGAATTAGGTGTATTACTTTCCATTACTTTTAAAAGTACATTTATAGTTTTGAACAGTAGGAATTGATGATCTTTTCTGTTCTAAAGTAAAAAATTTTCGGGGAAGAAAATACCCAACATTTGAAAGAATAGTAAAAAGCGGTCAACAGCGTGTTGGCCACATACAATACATTGTCTTCAACATTTTATAATGTATATCAATTGAATAGGAAGTCTATGGATTCCCCATATGGATGTCCACATGTCCACATAGGAAGTAAGTTTCACTAATTCTCTTATTCTAGGAACCAACAATTTTACTTGACGAAAAGAAATCCAAGAGTTAACATCAAGACCGGAGAGTTTCCGAAAAGAATCCAACAAGACTTCATTAATAACTTCTATTTTCTATGTTTTTC
Source organism: Philonicus albiceps (assembly GCA_963969385.1). Lineage (NCBI taxonomy): Eukaryota > Metazoa > Arthropoda > Insecta > Diptera > Asilidae > Philonicus > Philonicus albiceps. The sequence continues at coordinate 41,327,782 of OZ017772.1, read as the reverse complement.
CACAAATGGATTCCTAGGAAAACCATCCGAATTCGCCATGTGGGAAATGAAGTGGGAATTCAGCTTAAAATTCATGTGGATTTTTTCAATCTTTATAAATTTGCTAATTTTAAAACAAATTACATTACATTACAAAAACGTTATTTTTTTTAAAAGCTCATTATTTCGTTTTTAGATCATCTATGCAAAAAAGAGGGCTTCTTAAAAGCGTCCAAGGAACCAGGATCTTAATCTCGCTCTCTTTCTGTCGACACGTCCTTTACGGAGGCAGTATATATCCCGCAAGATTCCTCGAGGACACCAAATGGCACTTTTTATGAATCGCAAGTAACAGGTGAGCGGATCTGGGTAGATGTAACCTTTATTATCCCTGCATACAATATGAGAAGAAAACTAGAACTGGAGGAGTGCAATCGCGCGGACATTGTCAGAGTAGTTGCAGTACACACGGATCTTTGGTCCATAGGGGAGCATGTAACTTAGCTTAGGATCCGGTAGACTAGTCTTTCTCACTTTATTTGTAAATGCCCGTACTAACAGCGGCTATACACAGGGCACTGCGACAGTGCCCGTTTGATTACTTCAGGATCTCATTCACGACCAGGTACGGAGAAATTGCTATATTTTTTAACACTATCAGTTGGCTATGATCCTCTGGAAACTCTACATACACTAACAGCCTGGTTTATTAGTGGTATCAAAACGTTACACCTTAACGATTTTGTGACCGACCAATGGGGGAAAGGGTCGCTATTAAAATCAACCAATAACCAATACATGTTCTAATCAATTGCTTACCAATAGGCCTGTTATTATCATCTTTCATAACTTGAGGATCGGGTTCGTACTCAATGTTATAGTTTTTAGCAATTTCAATCAAGTACTTCTCGACTAGCAGCTTGGGTGGCGCTTGTATGGCGAGTTTATGCATCAACTTTTCGGAAACTTTATGATTTCCAGTAGCTGTTCTGGCTTGTTCTCCGAATTCTCCGCCGTATTTACTAATGAATAACTCCGATATCACCTTCAGTTCCTGAACGTCGGTCTGCAGTCGAGGTGAGACCCAAACTAGACTGTAGACAGCCTCAGCAATTCCATCGTCAAGTTCCTTCATCTGTGTAACTAGCCCAAATCGGGTTAATAAGAGATCGCAGTACATTTCAACTACTTCCATTGCTTCGACGAGGTAGTCTTCTCTAAAGCAGAAAATGTGTTTACTTCTTGAAAATATTTTAAAAGCGATCAGGTACCTTATTATGTGTTCCACTCGAATGCGAGCCCTCTCAACTTTCCCAGTTGCGAGATAGTCAGCAATTTCTTTTCTGGCTTTCTGTGCTAACTCGGTCTTCTTTTTCTCAATCAACTTAAGGCGATTTAATGCCAGGCGAAGGTGTGTTTTTAATTTCGTGTAATTTGGACCCGTGGAAAACATATTTAATTTACTTTAAAGCACAAATCTTACTAGTCCGAACTGTCAATTAGATTGCGACAATTCTATGAGTCATATATGAATCATTTGCGGCAAACCTATACATGTTTTTGTGTTGAAACTACATTTGTAGGGATTTGTTCTCTTTTTACATCATATCGAAGGACTTATATTTTTTTAAACAAGTATTTCCGGTATCATGATATGCTTAGAAGAGAATAAAACTCAAGTAATTAAAAATGCGAAACACAAAAGCTAAAAGAAGTTCTTCTAAAAACAAAAATACTGCTTAATCCAATCGAGTCTCGTTTATGACATTTGGAAAAACGTAATTGCATATGTCAGTTGTGATCCCGTCTCTTTTATGCAAGCAGATTTGTGCGAGGAAAAATAAACATTTTCCAGTAAATATATATTAATTGAGGCGCATGAGTGTGTGTTTCTGGTATATAAAACAAGTTATATAACATGAGGAAAATCTATCAGCCAAGCCCGTCTTTGTGGGGTACGCAAAACTATTAACGTTCTGTTTTCGAGTCGTGAGTGACGTAGTTGGTGTGATTTCTTATTTGTTTGCTCCTCCGTTTGATGAGGAATTCCATTGCATGTATTTTTTACTAATCTTGTTAACGAGCTCAATAATAACACGGAGGTATTTGGAAATTTGAATATCATTGATTTTTTTGCGACGAGCACGAGATTTGTGACCCAAAGAAAAAGGCCAGCCAGTCAGAAGGTTCAGCTGTGAAACCTCTCGGACATAGTCCTTTGTTCTTTGGGGGGCCCGCAAACAATAAAATGGCGGATAATATAATTGAGTCGGCCTCGAGCTCCTCATCGGTGCAGCAGCCACCCACGTCGACCAGCCACATTAGCCCTGTGATTCCTCTGATTGCGGCCGAGATCCATGTTGAGAATCAGTTGGCTCCTAGGCCATCGTCGGATCAGGGGTCCAGCTCCAGCGCGACCAACAAAGTGGACGAAGACGAACCAGAAACGAAACGTACCAAACTGGATGAAAGTCCAGCTGGCACTTCTGCGGCCGCCCTCCACCAAGAAAAACTCGAGCTTCGCTTGGGTGGCATTCTTTGCTGCGCCGTTTGCCTGGACCTGCCAAAAACAGCCATGTATCAGGTGAGTAGCATTGCCCGTCGTGGCCATTTCAAAAAGAATTAAAATCACCAGTCGACCTGGACGATGTGACATTTATTACATAAATAAAGTCGTCCTTGACTGAAATCGCACGTTCTGGGCGAGCGTGTGACAATACCCAAACAGGGCGGCTCGGCTTGGAGCTGTTCTGGTCGTGCTAATCGCGGCCATAAATTGTCGCTTATGCGCACTCGCCATTATTGCATGGCTGCTTTCCAACTTGCGTATTGATTTTCTTGTTCACGTTCTTCTCCGTCCGGGGTGCTATCGATGGTGGTGGTGGTGGTCGCAGGGAATTTTCCTCGACAGTAAGTATGCATGTGTGGGCTGGGGCACATCTGGGCAGACTCTCTGTTTGTTTTGGTTTCTCGGGCATCAGCCGTCGCCGCAGCAGCTGTTTTTGACGCATTTCAGCTGGGGAACAACTGATATCAAGTCGAACTGACCTGCACGAAGCGGAAAAGGGTTTCACGAACCCATTTGCACTCGCACGCGTGGATTTTATGTTTTCTGCATATATTTTTCCCCACAGGGCTAATAAAGCAGAAAATCTCATTTTCGTATTTCGCTCAAATACTTCCTCTTGGACATCTTCAGTATTTAAGTTTGGATCGAATACTTTTCATATAAAAAAATAGTTCTACTTATGACTGAGTTTCACTACTGTGACTAAACATTAGAAATTCTTTTCCTTTTCTCACTAAACTTTTTAATTCCAGTGGATTATCCCATAAGAGTTTATGTATGAAATTCATGTTATTAAAAATATTTTATTTGTTTCTATAGTTTTATCCGTTCTTTTTCTTTCCAAATTGCAAATACCGACATAAATTTTTTGTAATAATTTATATGCAGTGTACATATTTTGTTATTAGTCTACTGAACAAACTTTTCATAAAAGTTGCCACCATAAGCTTTTTTTAATCCTAAATTAAATGAATTGAGTTCAGTTTCTAGCGAGGCAATTTTTTAGTCTTAGAAATAATAATTTGTAGCGTCCGTATAACGTAAACGTTAATTTATTTTGTGTATTCTTGCTCCCATGCGTACCAAATCCCCGCACATGGATCTTTTTGTTCATAACGTTTCGCGCTGAAATTTCACATTGAAAAGCCGACAATATGCAGTATGTACTTCTAAAAAATGAATGACATTAAACTTTTAAGCGGTTTTAAGTATATTCGTCATTATATAACATAGTTAATTTAAAGGCATCCCCTTCCTTTCCTCTACCAATATTTATGTTATCCTTTACAGTATACCATCAGTACGAATTAAAAGTAGTATAATTTACATTGGGTAATTCAAATTTGTTAATAATAAATGAATTCGGAAAAAAAAATAGTAACACGGTTGGATCTAAAAAAATCAGTTTTTATAGGGTCAAAAAAGGCGATATACTGATTTCAATCTATCTATGAGACTTAACTTTGCCTTCGACTGAGTATAGATTTAGATTTAATACATTATTGTCCGGAGCTTTCATGTAGAAACTGACGCGAGTGGCCGCCGATTCCACCTATTTTTCCTAAAAGTGACGAAGGAATTCAGAAAACGTCATATCATGTTCCCGGTTAATGATTATGAAAAGACATCATATGGCGTCTCCGATCATAATATTTGTGTCACATGAAAGGAGTGTCTCGAGATATCCTATATACGAAGAAAATAGTCTATTATACAAGTGATGTTACGTATTTCTTAACAATTATTCATGATTCGATATGCAAAATTTCATTTTGATCTCGATAGATTATTAGATATAAATTATTGCAGTTTATTGTGTGTCGAAAATATTTTATTGTCGAAACAATTGATATTTTGCATTTTGGACCGTATTTTTGAAGATGACCCACATCCGAAAACCGAAACAACCAAAAATGATTTAACTTTGGCAACTATCTTAAATATCATTTTTAATGTGAAACAGTCTCAAAAATGGGCCATGTTTTGTCATTGATTTTAGGAGTAAGACGCGAAATTGTTTTATTTTCATTTAAACACAAATTGAGCCCCAACATTAGGATATAAATTTTAAATTATGGAAAAACTATGTTCAAATAATTTTGGAAAATGCTTGGCATACACTTAAGATTTTGCTTGAAATTTTTACAATATATGTAATATCAATATAATTATAAAAAATCGGATATATTTAGAATTCCACAGTCTGTCATCTTGAAAACCGTAGTTTGGCATTATAATTAATAGGTATAGGGTTTTATTCTGGAACATGCTTCACATTCGACACTACAGCCAAGAGAATGATTTGCATAGGAAATTATCTTTGGCAATGTTTGGAATGTGAAACGAGTTTAAGATTACTTGGTCTAGAGTATTCATTTATTTTAAAACAAAAAATCGCTGCATTTTTTGAATAGTTATTTTGAACAAAAGAAAACTCAGCAAAAAAATTGGAAATAAGAATTAGAGAATAAAAGTAATTTCAAATTATTGGACAACATGCTAAGAAGCTTAAGCTGCTCTATAATAATAAATATTCAGAACCTGATTAAGATTTTTGTATTTCTAGAAAAGAAAAAGTTGGCGGAAGTGACACTACACATGATGTTATTTTACTGAAATAGCTTCAAAATAAAAGTCAGTTTAAAAGTGGAATAGAAAAACTGTAAATAAAGAAAGAAATAGTCGAATTCTAATTGTAAGTCCTACTGAAATAGTGATTATATTAAACACAATTGGTTATAAATTAAAAGAATATGGGTCTAAGAATTAAGACAATACAAAAATTACTTTGCACAAACTAATTTTATTTCCATTTTTAGTGAATAATATTAACGAACACTAAATAGGTCGAGTATAATTGTATGACGATTACCTCAGTCAGAAATAATAATTGTCAATCATATGATTGATCAATTAATCGATTATTGCGAACTTTTAATTAGCTGTTAACATCTCTATTGCTGATTCAGCAGTTTTAAAGTTATAATGATAGTGTTGAACATGGATAATGTGAAATTAAATACATACATATCGCACACATTGAAGTATTAAGGAGCAAATAAAACAATGTAAAATAGTAAAGACCTTTATTACAACCGAAAGTTTTTCGAAATTTTTTAATCCTTCCAAAATTACGAATTAAAGAATATTTTCTAATTAAATTGAGTACTTTGTATTTTTCTATTTGCAATATGGCGGACTGTAAAATTCTAGATTTCATTTTTTATTCTTAATATACCCTAGATATTACATATAAATGAAATATTAATGCCGGATGCGGCCTAGTTACTTATAAATAAAACATTGAAGTGATTGGTTCAACTGTTCCTTATTCTCAAAATGATTAAAGATAATTGACTAAAAAAAGATTTCAAGATTAAGCACGATTTTTAGATTATATGTAATGATAACTTACACTGTATATGAAGATAAAATTTGAGATATTTTTTTACAATTTTTCGCATACGGTAGATTGGTAAGTATTTGAATCAATATTTATTTTTATGTATTGAATCTTAAGGATATGTTTTGCACTTATTGAAACAAAAACATGTATGCCTGTACACAGTATTATATTTTTAAATTAGCAAAATTCAGTCGTGAAAGTCAGTCATGTGGTTTTAAAATCTTATATGAAGAAAGAAATGTTGTGAAAGTTGGGATCTAAAACAATTAAAACACTCAGCAATCATTTACGCTTTATTATCCTATTAAAGGTTTTGTGTAGACGCTGTTGGTATAGAAGTCAATGCAACAGCGGATACCGTTGGTAAGTGTCTCGTGGATTGCGATCTGGCAGCTAAAAGGTTCGGATATTTCTCATAAGTGCCGTGTATAAAATCAATCTTCCGATTTTCAGATAAGATGCTCCAATAATTTACGTGTTCTTTGTGGATAGTTAGATGTATGCCCTTGTTTTGCCAAGATGGCAAGTTAACAGATAAATAAAAAAATAAAAAATAAATAAATAAATAAAAAAAAATGAAGCAAAAGAAGAATAAACGAAATTGGATAAAAGTCGATTTTTATTTTCTCAACTCCCCTCTACCCTCGATTTCAGAGAATGTAGCTTTTCGTTCTCTCCTCTTTGTTTCGTAATAATTTTTGTAATTTTACTTTTATTGTTTAGACAGCTACTTAAGATTATTTTTTCGATTTATCGAACGATGAATTGTTTTATACTGTTTCATTTTCATTATAATTTCATAAAGGACTGAGATGTTTTGACTTGTAATATGTTCTTAATAACATAACTGTTGATGTTGCAAATATGAAATGTGAAATATTTATTAATAGTCATACAGTAAATCAGTGCAATGTTTAAATAAGTAGGGCCCAACTAGAGTCAGATGAGTCGTTCACGTATATTAAGAAGTAATGTATTTACATAAGGACTGTTTTCTACTGACTGCTGTGTAAGAAAACTTTTTGCCAAATGTTACTTAAAAACTTAGGAAGTATTTGAAATGTGAATGTGATTTAGTGCTGATTTTCGAGAAAAGAAAAATGTAAAAGCAAGGAAAGCAATGCTGCGTATGTATCGATTTTTGATGGGGAAAAATAAACTTTTTCGAGGTGGCTTATAATTTTTTGTTTCTATTATTAGACGAAATGCAATTTACCCTACCCTATTTCCCCACTCGCCTGTTTCATTGCAGATCTAAGCCATTTTTCACACTTCGTAGGTTGACAATTTGTATAAAATTTAGTTTAATTTTTTTTAAATTATTAATATTTTCTGTTTTGTTTTTTATTTGGTAAGTAATCCGAGGCCATATTCGGAGGATACTAACATCTCAATTCTCTTGCAGTGTCAAATGGGACACCTTATGTGTGCAGCTTGTTTTACGCATTTATTAGCTGATGGACGGTATGTTATTGACTTAATGCTTTTTTTCCCCCTCTAGAAAACATTTTTACAAATATTATTAATCAATTAAGATTAAGGGACCAAGTTGCCACTTGTCCTAATTGTCGCGTTGAGATATCCAAAAGTACTGCATCCAGAAATTTGGCGGTTGAGAAGGCTGCGTCTGAGCTGCCAAGTGAATGCCAAGTATAGTAATCATTTCGAAACATCTGGACATTTTTATATTTATAAAATGTTTGCTTATTTCATTCAGTTTTGCGATAAAGAGTTTCCCAGCAAATCTCTGAAACGCCATGAAGAGATTGAATGCCAAGAGAGGCCAATTGATTGCAAATATTCAAGAATAGGATGTCAGTGGCGCGGACCCCATCATGAAGGTAATTTATCATGCAATCGTATAAATTCTTTTTCTTTTTGATAACATCGATAATATCTTGTATGTAATGAAAACTTTAAACTTTACCTACCATCGTAGAGCTCTACAGGTAAATTATTCTCTTAAAAAAATGATGATATGAATGCTAGATATCTTCCCGATTGTTACATTTTTATATAATTTGCTTTAGTAAATGGGAACTAAATTAAAATTGTTTTATTTCTTAGCGTTAGGTCTTTCAACAATTGGGGTGTTTTATACATATAGGAGAATTGTGGGCAGTTGCTTTTAAAAAAATAGCAATGTGCCATCTAAAGAAAACATTTCATATCTTTCATAATATATGTTCATTTTAGTCATTAAGGCAAATTTTATTTCATTTCAGCTGCTGAGCACGAAGCCGTTTGTTCTCACCCACAGAAATCAGCCCATGAAGTCATGTCTGCTCTGGAAGCGCATGATGCAAAACACGAAAAAGAAAGGAAACTCTTCTCCACGCTAATTGACTTGCTCAGCTATGAAAAAATTATCTTCAATGGTATTTAAACACAGCCTTTGCATTATCCCTTCTGTTATGTAATGGTAATGTTGTAGTCAGAAAATTTTTTTAAATAGTCACATAGGAGTCAGAAGGGATGAATTTTTTAATTTATGTACTGAAGAACTTGATATTGATAATTTCTTTTTTTAATTGGAGTTGGACATCTTTCAAGTAAGTTTAGATGTCCCAAATGTATGAATTATCAAGTTCTTTTTTATCTACTTGGTTTGGAATTTAATTGCTGAAAGTGCAATGCAGCCAAGGTTTATTTTGGTCGAAGTTTGATATTTTTACGGTCACTTGGTCCAATATTAACATTAAGTGTTAGAGATATCATTCCAAATTAAGTTTAAGCAATTATTTTTAAATTGGACAATTAAATTCTTTCATTAAGAGAATCCCTCTTTTTTTTAGATCTGCAGCTTAAACCGTACCGCACTGATGAATATGTGCATAGGTTGTTCTATGAGACTTCTCGGTTTACTGCGTTCAATAGCCAATGGGTGGTTAAAGCCCGAATAAATAATAGTCAAAGGGATCCACATCAATCAAACGAAAGACAAATTACTTATCAGCTTATACTTAAAAGTAAAACAAGCACACCTCTTCCCATTCACTTTTTTGCTCTGAAAGGACCTTTCTCAGATATGAAAGTAGACACACAAATTTATAAGCATGAGTTCACAGATCAAGTAAGATTGTACAATTTCGATTAAAAAATTTAGGTAATTTTAAGTTTTACGTTTTGTTTTACAGAACAACGAAAGTGAATACTATTTGCTACCTTTGCCAGACAGTTCAGAATGTAACCGTTTATTAGCTGCGAAAGCCATTAACTTCAGGTGAGTGTTTGTTAACAGTAGTTACAAGATTATTATTTTAGATTCAATATTTAAACCTTGAATTGTGCTAGAACATGGAAAGGTTTTTCTGTTAAATCACTGGTACCACTAAACTCAAAACTAATGGAGAACATAATTATTCGTAGCATAAACAAAATCGTGTGATATAAAAATTGACATTCAAATACGGAAAAAATTTTAATATTAGGGTTCTGAATAATATGTGAGAGAATTCTCATTGATTTAACGGTCGCTGGGTCAAAGTTCGTGAAAACAATACTTTGAAAATGTCTTTCAAATGTTAATTTTTTCGAAAACAACATATCTTATTGATTTATAGGTGAGATAATTTTCTAAAACACGGAATAAAAAGTTTAACTGTAGAAGAAACCGGTCAAGAGATATAGCTAAAGAATCGATTTCTCATTTCTTACGCAAATGTTTGACATCAAGATATATTCATATATAATATAAAAAGTGAATATCAGCTCTGTTTTTAAATAAATAAATAAATTTACATAGAAAAATCGAATTGGATCTCAATTTAAAACTTGATTTTTCTATACATATATTTATATTTAATCGGCAAAACAGAAACATAATCCCGCCAGCAGTCACGGAGAAAATCGCTAACAGACAGACATAGACGCGCCGCGGACGCAGTGGATTTTGATTGTTCTCAAAATGTAAAAAAAAATGTGTACATAAATGGTGAAAAAGCATTCCTATGCAAAATTCCTAAACAAAACGCCATTTTTTTTCGATTTTCCGGCTTTTCCTTTTCGAAATCGGTTGAGGCGTTCTTGTTTTTGCGAGACTAAAGCACGGCAATTGATTTTTATATATACAACTATATGTTTACCTATAGAAAGAAGTCGTTGCTTACTGTGTCAGAGTTGACTGTAGATTATTAAATATTCCAATTGTGTTCACATATTCGTTTTTTGCTTAGTGGTTTCATACAGATGCATATTAAAAATGCTACTTGCCCAAATATTCTAATTGGTTAACTAAATTCGATTTGCAAATATGTAATTTTGCGTATGTTTATTATTTTAATGATTCATTTCAATATTTCGCAGATTACTGATGTTTTTGCTGACCAAATAAACAGAAGAGAAGGGAAGTAATCAACAGTAAATTAAGGGTCATTTCTCAAAATTTTATCAGATCTTTTTATTTGATAAATTTATATATATATATATCTAATACGAACATGTTTTATTTCACAAAGGAGACAATTTATTAAATATTATTTTATTTTGATATATTCAGAGTTATTTTGTTCAAGAGTAACATAGTGTATTTTCTAGATCAAATTAGTGATACTTTTTAATTATAGGAAAATGTTCTCATTTTGTATAAACACGTGTACTACATACTATTTTCCGCATTACAAATTCAATATTTTATCATTGACCGTTTTGTATTAATACTTAACACTCATCACCTTTTTCTTTTATACAAATTGGTGCTTGTCCGCCGACCATTTTTTGTTTTTTACTCAAAGTTATTATTAAAATATTTGATCTCATTGATTTATATTCGATGTTTGCAAGTTCCAAAACAGATTAGATATAAACGAAAATGAAGATTATAAAACATGAATAAATTCATTGTGAATTCAGATGCGCTTTTAATAGTGTCCCATCGATGTAAATGGCTGCTTTCGAGTATTTTCTAGGTAAATTTCATAGAAGGACTAGACTACAGTGTTCCTTATGAGCCGGCTTGGAAAAATAAACGAGGGGTTTTCAGAGAGGAGAGAATTTTCATTTCGCTATAAACAGTAATTCCCAAAAGTAATCAAGCTTTATTATAATCAAATGGATATTTTTAAAGGTCTTTGTCTATTACAACGGACCGTGACATGACCATACTCTACCAACACATAACCAAAAATATTCTTTGTATCGATTTATATGGGACATCGATCACTACGCATCCGCATTCAAAAGAAGATAATAGTGCCTTTTCAAAGATACTTCACTTTTTAGGATCCGTTTCCAAAAGTACGAGTTATGGAAATTTATTGAAATTGTTGTTAAAAAATTGCGTTTTTATCTAGTTTCTTGCAAAATCTATGGAAAAAAATTAATTTGAATCCCCTTAACTCCTACATTTAAAAACGGGTCCTAACAATACACAGTTCAGAGAAAAGTCTACCTATGATTAAAGATCACATTTACAACATTCGGGTTCTATAACAGGAGTAAATTCGTCAAGCTATTCTAAAAAACGTACAGATTTTGAAGAAGATATTTAAAAATTCAAATGCCAATATTATCGTTATTTTATGGTGCTCCTGATGATGTACAAAAACTAAATATCTTAGATTTATTTATTTATTTCTAAAAAACTAAAACTTCTATGTCCTAATCTATTTTGGCGTTCTCGACTATGCAAATACCTTTAGATTTAATTTTTTGGTTAGAGCTACATTCACAAATAGCCATGTGAACCAAGTTTTCCGCATGATACGGCTGTGAAACATTTGAAAATAGTTTACTTTACAGTTATGGTTGGGAAGTAGTATTCTATCAGAAAAATAAAGATGAAAAATGTTTACATCCGATTAAAATGACACAACCAGTAGCCCCAAATAAACTACTAAAAAGCATGTTATTATTCGTGTAAAACAATGTGGGAAAATTGGTTTATATTACTCTCATTTGTTTACAATATAATGACTGTGGTTGGTTCAATGCTTAACCAATGATATCGATAAATGAATTGAAAACAATGATAATTTACATTCTTGCTGACTTTCTTATTTTATTTAAAAAGTTCTTTGTAGAGCATCTATACCAGTAATTCATTTAACAAATTTTCTGATTTCGATCGTCTCCATTTCCTTATGATCAAATCATAGATTTTGCGGCTTAAGTCAAGAATCCGGAAACCCCCGATTTCTACGAAAATTTGGACAAACATTCTTTTCGACTTAAAATGAACGACATCCCATATACCTGGAAAAAAGCAAAAAATTATGAGAAATTCTGATATTTACTTACCCTCTTGCTCCAGATGACGATTTAACGAAATGTTAAAATTTTAAAGTCGTGTATCTGCAAAAGTAGAGCCGTCCGACAAAACATGTTTGCATAGTCGTCGGGGAGGTTGTGCGGATTCTTGACTTGTTCCGATTTTGCAACAAAAATCCTTTAAAAAAATATAAATCGAAACGAATTCGTATTTGTACCGCATTTTGCTGCCATCAAAAAGGGATTTGAACCGTGTTGTGTCTCCGGCAGCACGATGTCCATCATCATTAATTTCACCTTTGACTTTAATTAGTTATCCGCAAAAACTTCAAAATAATCTGGCTAGCTGGTTTGAACGAAGAAATAAATTAAAAGCAAATGAATGAATTTGTTACAATGAATTTTATGAAACTCAAAAGCAGCTTTTGCAAGGTCTTTTCGAATGGATTCAAGAATAGAGCGCCTTTTCAGCGAACTACACCATAGTAAAAATACTTCTTAAATTGCAATTATATTTTTTCGATAAAATAAAGCCTATACGTTGCTCTGAGTTAAGTTACCTCTGAAAAAATGTAAATCCGCCCAGTAATTTCGTAGATTGCGCGTGTATAAACAGGCAAACAAGATATTTAAAAATGGTCTTTTTGGATTCTGTTAGTCTTTATATATTACCCTCAATAAATTTTTGATATATATTTTCTATGTACAGACACGGCGTTTCTTCAGTTTTCTTATTATAGATTTTGAAAAATTAAATTGAAGTCAAAGGCAACTGAAATTAAATCGCTCTACCGATCACGTAGATTATATAAATAGTTATTTGGAAAAGGTCTTATGTGATTTTTGTCCACATTTAGGATCGATTTTCTTATCTTATCGTTACCCGTCCTTTAAGAATTTTATTATGAAATTTGGAGCTTTTGTAAGCTATTTTCGATTCGATTCGAATGGATTTAAGAATAGGGACCCTGGCGAACTAAAACCACAAAATATCAATTAGTGTAGTATATAATAGTTGTTTTTTTTTCAATTTATCAGACATTAGTTGATATCTTAATTTAGTGCACAATCAGCCTGTATATTTATAGTTTAAAGTCTAATTATCTTTAGAGAAAAAGTAGATTTTTTAGAAAACACACCATCTCTGGGGGAAAACCCTAGTGAAAGATAAGAAAATTTCCCGCGAAAGTATTAAAACGTTCTTTTGAATTAATTTATTTTACATATTATTTACGCATTTTTTTGTAATTTTACTTCCTGAATAATATAGCATATATTGCAAAATGGTTTATAAGTCTGTTGTGTAATACTCATATTTCCGGAATTCTTTTAGATTAGCAAGGTGTGTTCCCTCGCAATCAACATATCTGACCTACAAGGTTGCAATTTATCTCGTAATATATTTACCGAATACCACTTCTTTTAATTTTATGTATTTTAAAAATAGAATTTGTGTATTATGAAATTGTACATTTTAATGGCAGAAACTTAGGGCTGCAGAATGCCATAAATTTTACTTAAAGTTTAATAAATGTTGTAGGATTAACAAACTGAACAGTAGAAAAACAATTATTTTAGCACTTATTCCAGGAAATAATATTGAATTGCTCTGCAAATATCTTTTTAGTATATCTTCTAAAACAACCTGCAGATGATCTTTTTGTTTTATAAAGATGTTCGGTCAAGTATTTCTACTTGAAATAATTGCACTGATTACAGTATTAAATCTTATCTTCAACCATTAATTCTAAGCCCTGGATCAGAGTGAATTATTCTTGTGCCTGTGAAACCCCAGACAAGTTACATATTATAATGGTTTCCTTAGACAACAAAATACACCCAGTGAATTTATGTATTATCAGTAAGCTGCACAAGAGCGCACGTATTTTCGTATCAGTAAATTCTGAGTAAAGATACTCCTCGTGATTGACTTTAAAAGTTTGCGGACTTACTGTAGCCGTTTCAGTGTTACGGAAAGTTGAATCGAGTATGTTGCTTAAAACGTTTAGCATTGACGAAGTGAGGGCCAACAACGGCAAGAATGGTTCGCCCGTCTGGATTATAATTAAAGACGCTGTGTACGATGTAACTATGTATATGGAAGAGGTATAAGATTTATGGGAAATGAAAAAGAACGTGTATACTCAAAAGTGTTGATAATCCAGCACCCAGGGGGCAGTGAACTTCTGGGGGAATGGGCAGGAAGAGATGCAACAAAGGCCTTTAACGAAACTGGACACTCAAGTGATGCCACTCGAATGTTAAAAAATTACAAAATAGGGGAGGTGTCAAAGGTAGCTTTTCTTGTTAAGAATTAATTTTAATATTTAATATTTATCTATAAATAGGAAATCTCTCAGCCAATGCAATGTGATAAAGTGTTTGTAAAGGAGAAAAAGGAAAAGCGACGGGTTAAATTATTTTTCTGTATGTGAACAGAAATATGTTCAAGATTTAATTATTTAAATACAATTTTAATCTTATTTATACATTATAAAGTAATTATAAATTTAAGGAAACAACTGTTGATATGAATGTATTTTTTTTTAATTTTTGCTATTCCTTTTTATCTATAAGTGCTAAACACGAACTGTCGAACAAATCAGTAGAAAAGGAGTTCAGATTGTTGCAGGTATTTCGCAAATAATGATAAAATCGTGACCCTCGTCGCTCTACATGGGACCTATCTTTTTCACTGCGGCAAATTGATCGTAAGCAAGGTTCATAATCCAGTGCCACGGAACGGTTTGGCCGAAGTTGATGTGACGATATGTACGAAGTGAGTAGTGTCCTGTTAAAGAAGAATGTTGGATTAAATTCTCTGTGTACTATAGTTTTTTTAATATATATAAAACCTGTCCACATTTTAGATAGAATGAAAAAAAAAAAAAAACACTCAAAACTAGGGCAATTATTGAAATTATATTTTTAATTCTTAGCTTAGCTTAGGTATTAATTTTCGAACTAACAAAACATTTTTTTATTTCTCTAGATTGTTTGAATTAAGAGTGATCTCGCGTTAAAACAGAGGCAAGAAAATCTGGGGGATTTAAGTCGAATTTACTCCTAAAACAGTGGAATTGCAATTCAAAATCCTGCATGCGTAATTAAAAAGAATCGTATACTCGTCAGTCGCAAAATAAATGCTACATACAGTGTAAAATTGAAATAAATTGAAGCAAAATTGTAAATTATTGCACCCGCTAAATTTGCTCGTGAGTTGCCTATTCATTGTTCTAAGTTACTAGATGCAGTGTCCGCAAATAATGGCTATTTTATCTCCTTTTATATATAAGGTTATATAAAAAGTTATTGCCCACTTGATTATTTGTTGGCAAATTTAAATTTTTATAGCAAAATTTGAAAAAAAAACTTCCTGCTATCCTAAGTTACACTCCTCATGACTTGAACAAAAACTTAATAAAGTAGAATAATAAATAAAATTATATAATTACCTATCTTTTTCTTTCAAGAATAAATTATATGAGACCACGCCTGCATTTAAGTTGAACTTGAGGGATTTTTCTACTAAGTGATGAGAGATCTCGTCGGCTAGCCTTGGTTGACAAAAATCATTTTCTATATGATCGTTCGGAGTAATACATGCTGCAGTAGATATGTTCTCATAGAACTCCGTCAACGTTTGAAGCTCGTTAGCTTTCTTGGGAGGATTATTCTTTTTCCTTGGACTAATTCGCCGCCCAATTTGTTTTGAAGAGAATGAGCTGCTTAAGATTGGTGATAATTTAAAAATATCTCCCAAATTTTCCCAAAGAATATTAAAATCTACAGGTAAAGGTACGATTCTATCCACATTTTGGCATGTTGTATAGAATTCAAAGAACGTTTTATGAACATAGACCTTCGATAAGCATTTCTCATTATTTTCATCTAAGTAATCATCATGATCATCTTTCCTACTATTATCACTCTCGACAGATAGTCGAGTAGGTGAGGTCAGTACAAAGTGAGAACTGTTAGCTTTTCGCCGCATACGATCACCCCCACTTTGAATAAAAAACTGCATCTCGAGAAGGGTTTTCCGCAAATTCCGGTGATTGTACATATATAAACTAACAATATCATCCAAGTCGATTGGGCAATTCTCAATCAGGGAGAGAATTGACAGAAATTTTGAAATATTGAGCACGTTCGGTTTTGCAAATACAATAGAGTGCTGATTGATCAGTCTTAATAAGTGTTGGCAATTTGGATCGCTGGCGATGATGATCACGGGGCGTTTAGAAGTAGCTGACAATTGATGAATTGCTTCGGTAAAACCAGCATCTTGGTCAAAAACAATATCTGCATCTTCTACCAATATCAAGGATAGTTTACTGCTGCTGGGGGAGTGATCTAGGGAGGAGTTACTATCGTTGGTTTCGTTCCTCTTTTTTAACCCGTTCAGCGACAATTTTAATAAACTGCTCTTTGAATTATCTTTACCAACCTGATGGGATTGAGTTGATTCTTGCAGTTCTTGAAGCAATTTCTTGCCAGTCCTTTTCATACCTGCATTTATTTCCAATACGTTGAAGTTCAGTTCATTAGCTAAAGCGAATACTGCATTGGTTTTTCCACTCGAACTAGGTCCGAGCAGAACCACTGAATTGGACAAACCAGTTGGATTGCTACTGGAATCATTAAGTTCAAAATCACTACATGAATCATTCAACTTAGCATGACGTCCAATTTGCCAAGAAGACAAGAATTCTCTCAGTTCCTGGACTGGAGCTATATTTACCAGAACTTGTTCAGATGACATAGGCTTATACTTATCTGTGAATAGAAGTTCTCCATTAGGTGCCGAAATTGGAGGTTTATCTTCTTCAGGATTACTAATATCAGTCTGTTTATGTCTATAGCGCCTTGAACTACTCGTAACAACGAATGATTCAGTCAATTGTTGGGTGTCCAATTCAGTATCTTTTGCACTAAATGACCGGTATTTTTCTTTAAGTTGATTATAACAGCGATATGTAGGAAATTTGTCGTACTTTCCCTTAAGTTCTTTTATGAACTCCCTCTTGTTTTCTATATTGGCAAGTTTCTGTAACGGAACATATCTCAATTTCAAGGAAGGCTCTATCAAAGTTGTTGCCTTTAACTTCCGAACCTTGTTAACAATTGGATTCTCATCGTCTGGCTTCATAGTTACCCTATATTTTTTATTACCCAAATGAGGTACACCTTCAATTTCTATTTGTTCTATCTGAAGAACATGGCTAACCTTCGGAAAGTAATCAACTTCATTCTCATAAAGTAACTCGAACTGCCTTTGCTTGGCTATTTCAAGCCTCATCTTTTCTGGAACTCCCGACATGAGGAATTCTTGACGAGCTCTCATCTTCTCTGGATCTGGTGCAGGTTTTGGAACGGCCTTAACAAAAACCGGAGCTAATTTCTTATCCCCCATTATATCATTATTTTTGGAAATATTTTCGTCGATACTAACATCTAATTCAATTACATCGATAAGATCAAGAACCTCGTTCGGATCGATTTGTATGATGTCTTCATTTGCTACAGCTTTGGTTTTAATGTGCCTTTTCCTTCGTCGCTTTGAGTTAGCTTCAGTATCACTATTTTTGCTTGAACTAATTTCTAAATGATAGTCATAACGCGCCTTTCCAGTACAGGATCTTTTCGGTCGAGTTGAGTTAATTGGTGTAAGAGTTGATGTTTCAATTAATTCTGATGTACGCTTAGTTTTAGTTTTACACATATTCCGATTAAATTCCAATTCTGTTTCAATTACCTTTTCTGTTTTTCCCTTCGCTGTTTCTGCAGGCTTAATTTCGGAGTTTAAAAATGAAGTTGGTGACACTACTTTTGAAAAGTATCCAAGCAAGCTGTCTCTTTTCTTAATGGGGGACGAAAGTTTCGACACAAACTCAACATCCTCAATTTTAGAAATTCCTTTATCTTGAGAGTCATCTGTGTCAATTGATAAAATTCGTTGTACTCGCTTTTTTGTTGGACCTTTGGACCCTTTCTGTTTTTTTGATTTTGGTTTAAGTTTTTCCTTCACGGGTTCATCGACTTTTCTTACATCCGAGGACACTTTCTTCTCATTTTTACTTTTCTTTGATCTATTGAGAATTTCTTTAGAAGTACTGGTGGTAGAATCCTTTCCGTTTACTAGCATACCTTTTAATCTGCGTGAAGGAGAAAGCATGTGTTAATAAGTTGAATATTTTATTTGCGATATATTTTTTTAGTTGAGACATCATGTACCGTGAGCATATTTAATATTTGTGTTTTCCATTTAATTTAAAATTTAACACTACACAAATATCATTTATAGGATGCTAAGAACCAAGTTATTATGTATCTATTATATATTTCTTAAAACATTAGTAATTTGGCAATAAATTAAAACTGCCTAGGGTTATGCTCACACTCCCCCAGCCATGTTTTTCAGATAAGACGGCCTCTTTTGAACACATGAAAACTATTGCACTTAGTACAAGTCTTCCTAGGAATACACGGTATTTCAGTTACACGGACAAAAATTGTGGTATTCCTCCAAGTTGTACGGTTTTATAATAATTGTAATCAAAAAGAACAAAATATTAAGTATTGCTATTATATCCGCACTCTATCCACAGAATCCTTTAACTTCCTGATCTCGAAAAGGGGACATTTAGTTCTTTTAGTCTGAGTCTCGACTTCCACAGAAACAATTAATCGTGCAATTCAAAGGATACATGTACCTCTGTTACAATAACAGGCTTGATTTACGGTCTGGTTCTATGAAATTGAAACAACATGAGGTGGGCAAACATTTTCAACGACAGGACTGATTTATAGAAAGAAAACATTCCGCATGTATTGCGTACTAAAGATAAGGGCTTACATATGTAAAATTTGTAAAATATCATTACACAAATATTGAAAAAAACTTTTTTTGCAATTGAATAATTTATAACTGATCTGGTTTACGATGATAAAAAACATCTTATTTCCTAAGGTTAAAATAGTTTTGAATAAGTTCAGCTGTGAGCAATGTGGTAAGAACAATATGTCCCAAGTGAAGAAGTGAACTATGCATAAACTAAGGGTTTTTTGCTCGTTTTTTAAACTGTGTGTAAAGGTGTCGTCCGCCTGAATTTCGCAAGTCCTTATATTCATTAATATGGAATTTAGCATGCGAACGTAGGTTAATAATCCAAAATTCTGAAATGATATTTTTAAAAAATTAATTTTTTTGGACCCCTCGCTAGTGTGACAAGTATACACAAAATTTGTTTACTATTTATCCCATTGACTGGGAGATTGGGAATTTTATCATTTCCAAAGTTTTTAAAGCAGTTTGTAGTAAACAAGAAGGAAAAAATAATAAAAAATCGATCTCCCATTATTTTCGAAATATTAATAAAAATAGTGCAACTTTCTTGTTCAATATATGACAACAACGTACAAACCAAATGTAATTTCAATTAAAATTTTACTTTTATAAAATTTGAATTTTGACTGAGCATTTTTCTTATACAAAATGCAATAAATTTGTACTAATAAATAGTTTAAATGTATTTCCTATTATTTTTATTTTAAAAGCATCTCAAATCGACAAAACTCGGCAATGATACACGTGCGAGAGTTTCCTACAAAGCTAAAATTATAGAAATATTGAGGAGCAAAACTATAGACGATAAGGACTAAGGAATAAAAAAAAAACGTAAACTGGAACCAAACGGAAAGCATAATAGTGGACGAGAAAGAATCGAATGAAGTTGATAAAACAGGCGTTAGACAAGACTGTTACCCTCACCGTTGCTATTCAATATGTTCGCAGAACAATTCCTCAAAGAATCCCTAACAGAAGATGAAAGAGGTATAAAAGTTAAAGGAATTACAATACAAATAACATATGGCATGCCAAGAATTCCTCAACCAACGAATATGGACTCTAAATAAATATCAAGGCAAAGTTTATGATAGTTTCGAAGAGGTACACATCAAGGGTTGAATTAAAATTAAATGATGAGAAAGTAGAAAGAATTTACAATTCTAAATATCGATCAGGATAAAACAGACAAGAAAAGTCTTTTACAGATTAAGAAAGGTTCCACATAGAAAAATGAGTGTTTAAACAAAATTGCGGCTTTTTAAGTGCTATGTATGTTCTGTTCTTCCTTACGGTTTTGAAACGTTCACAATACAGAAAGCGGTATTGAAGAAGTTGGACATCTTCGAATTGCGGATATGCCAAAGAATACTAAAAATTCCTTGGCAGTGTATTGAATAAAGAAGTGCTGGAGAAACTTGGAAAAGAGAGAGAACTGACAAATATTATCTTCTGCAAGCAATCCTACAAGCCAAAATATAGGGAAGGACAGCGGACAGACAAAGAACAACATTATTTGACAAATTGAGAGAATGGTTTGATATGGACGCAACAGAGCTTTTTAGATCAGTCATATGCAGAGAGAAATCACACGTATGATGATACTGGATATATTCGGAACGAAGGAAAAGCATAGAAGAAAACACGGCTAAAAAATGTTATAGGGCCTTTTCACTAGAAATTTTCTTTCAAAATTGTGTTCAGAGTCTCTTTAATTTTGAATTTATCGTTGCAAAAAAATTCCAGAATGAATTGCAAAAAATTGCAGAATGAAGCTTTTAATTAATATTTTTTTAATAAATATGCATATTGATTGCAAGCTAAATTTCCATATGGTGAAAAATTACTAGACTAAGATACGACTACGATGCTCACCTTTTGGCTCTTTTCTTCATTTCAAGTTCAATGTATTCCCCGCGAGCCTCATCGTCTATTTTGCGTTTGGAAGCGCCCCTTTTCTCTGCCCATTCCTCAAGCATAAGCTTTCTTTTAACAGCAGCTGGACTTTTTTCACTTACAAGAGAGACATCGCCGTTAATTTTATCAGGATCCCTACCTGGAGTATTAGAACCTATACTTTTATTACGTGCGTTCATCATCACCTCAAAAGCGTTCATCTTTTTGTTCGGATTGTCTGTTTCGTCCAGAACAGAATCGGTGGATTTGGGCTTCGGGGAGAAATGCGCTTTGATGGAACCAACAGCTGCTGAATCTCGGCACAGCACCTTCGGTCTGCTGTTTCTCTTCTTATGTTTCTGGTTCCCGGCACTAATTTGAGATGAATTCTCCTTCAGAGGTGTTTTATTATCCTTGGTCTCTTCAGCACTAACATTGGGCGAGACTATGTTAAGGGTATCATTCATTATGCTTGATATGTCCGTGATTTCTGGTTCAAACTTTTTAATATTTTCCTTCTTGCGTCGATGATTTTGCCTCTCCTTCTTTTTGGTGGAGTTCATTACATCCCTCATATTGCAAACGATCCGATGATTATCTTGTTTTGGAGTCAAGGAAACTCCGTCTTCCGACGAGGTACTCCCATTTTCAATTATATCCATCGTTAATCAAGACCCCGTAGTTTACATTTAACATTCCACAGCATTTTTAGTTAAGCAAGCGTGCCAATGACCCCATTTACTTTACAAATTTGTATTAAAAATAGCCTACAAAACGTGTTGCAAAAAGGCGCTAACTTTGTTCACACCTAAACATTTCAAATACTTTGCTTTAAGCGAAATCTATGCAATAAATTCAAAGAACTTTTATTTTATTATCAAAAGAGCTGCCCAACTCCAACGAAGTTTATTTTGACGTTGAAATTAGCGGGAACAGTTTTCAGCTAGAAAAAAAAAACAAGTGCTGCCATTAGTGCCAAAAGTCAGTTATTCGCCTTTTACGATATTTTTTAATATATTTTAGTATTTAATTTTATTGTTAGTATAATCAATTGCATAGTTAGAAGTCTTTAATTGCAATTGATTTCGTTCATATAAATATAAACAAAATTATTATAAATAGTTTTACCGAAATAATCAATCGAGGTGACATCTGTTGCACAATAGCTCTAAGGAAAGGGCACATGGTGAATGGGATTTTCGCTTTGAAACAGCTGATTATCCCGAAAATCCGTTGACAGATTGGGAATTTTAGCAAGATTATTAATTTCGCAGTTTTATATCTGGACAGTGAAGGATTTTATAATTTTTAGTTAGCGGAAAGGCTCATCTTCCTAATAAGTAATTGTGGTCTTTCGGCATTAGTGCGTATTCCCAAAAAAAATATATTTCCCTAAACGGTTAACGAACTCGTTTCTAAGATTATTAAAATTCTCCGGCTCGGTACCTTCTCTATTTCATACTTTTGTTAAATAAGTGTATAAGCTATGTTATCCAGTGTTTTTGCAAGGATCATTTCACGGGCCCAAATATGCAGTTTACGGCCAATTGGAACCTCCGCTGCAATGCGAGAAATCTTCAAAGTTCAAAGCGCCGAGGAGTTCGAACTGAAGGTTAAGAAAAGCGAGAAGCCAGTCATTGTGGACTTCTTTGCAACGTATGCATTAAATTATATTTTGCAGTTCCATAAACTTAACTAGTCCTGTCATAGGTGGTGTAATCCCTGCAAAATGCTTACTCCAAGAATCGAATCGGTGATCGGTGAAAAGGATGGCGCAGTAAAACTGGCAAAGGTCGACATTGATGAACACAGCGATCTAGCGCTGGACTACGATGTTGGGTCCGTCCCTGTGCTTGTCGTAATTCGAAATGGGAAGGTGGAGAATCGGTTGGTGGGTCTTCAAGACACTGACAAGCTGCGCGCTTGGGTGGACAAAGTTGTTAACCAGAGCAAATAATATTTTGAACGTCCCACTGTCTTTGCTAAAACTGAGTTAAGCATATAATGTATATTAGAAAAATATAAGGATTTACTCAATAAAATTGGTAAATTTAAGTACAGGACCCCGTTCTTTGCTTTAAGAACGCGAAAACCTAAGACTGCCTTTAATCAAATATTGTTTCTAGTTCTTGAGAAAGGTTAACCGCGATTTAGAAAAAGGATATAAAAATGATCCAGGCAACTATAGACTTATGGTCTTGATAAATTCATTAAGATTTATGAAAAAGCTACATATAAGAGAATTGTGGCAATTCCAATAAGGATTTCATAAAACTACAAGACAAATTATCAAAAAAATAACAAAATAATCTATATTTTAAAATAAAAACGACATTAATATTAATAATAATCGAATCAATGAGAAGGAACTCAACAACAACATCGGAAATATCCAGGAATGGTAAAGATTGTTAAATAGAGTCATTAAAGCAGTGCATAATTTTGCTTGGGATGGTCCTCCTGAAATAATTAACAGAAATGAAAAAGGCCAAGGCCATTTATAACTTTACAAAAATACGTACAAAATCATCGACCAATCCACTGTTGAGTATAGAGATTCGCGGATATAAATGCGATATAAACCTGTTATTATTATAACTAATTGGATTCGGGAAAAATATCTTTCTCAGATATCAGGTCCTTGGCTTTATGTTGATTTTTTTTGTTTTTATAAATAAAGAAAGTTTGTTTAGTTCGAAGTAAAATTCTATATAAATGGCACTTTTTTGTCTGTATAATGACATTCCGTATGTTTTCTTGTAAGAATTCATTTTTAAAAGACAAAACAACAAATCTTACAGAATTTCATGGTAAACTCCGGGATCAATTTCAGCGAAAACCAAAATTTCTACATAGAAAGTAGAAGTCAGCAGGATTTCTTTTCTTTTCAAACCTAAATTTATATACTTCAATACATATTTAAAAGTATTACATTCCGGAGTACCAAAAGGTTATACAATAAGTGTAAAAAAAAGAGTGGAAAAACAAATAAACGAGAACTGAGCATATCACATCCAAATTGCATGTCACCATTACTCTTAGTTGGCTATTTTCATTCATCAGATGCACATGGTTTGTCAGCTAAAGCAGATTTTCTTGATACAAGATTCCTCATGAAATATATATCGAAAAACCTATTTGGCATTTTTGGACCTTACACATGATAATAACTACTATGACGGTTTTAGTAAATTGCTCTGTAATTTTCTTATTTTTTACCTTATAAATATTGTTAAGACTTGATTATAATGTATGGTAAGCTTTTAAACTTGAAATCCACTATTAAGATTTCATTATGATTGATACTTTAAAATTCTCAAAAATGTTCATTTATTTCCAAAGTTCGAGCCTTTCTCCCTTAATATTTGCGAGATGTGTGATAAATCAGTGTCCAATCCATTTTCGCCTTTGCTGAAAATGTATATGTTTGTAAATTATTCTAATTGGTTCTTCAATTAATTGAATATTAGAAGAAATAAGGTTAAAGAATACAAGGTCCTCAATTGGAAAATATTATTATATGTAGAAGAGAAAAAATTAAAAGCTGGAACGCCTATTATTACTTATTTTATTGTTTGCGAAAGTAAAAATAATTATTTGCTAATTATATAGTAATAATTAAACATTAACAAAGAGAATAAACTTTAGGGAACGTAGGATTCGTTATGTAAGGGGTTCTTCATAAATTGTTTCTCACGATTCTTCCAAAAACAGAGGAGAATTAAGCTACAATCCCAGTAGAAGTGCCCGGTTCCGTTGATGGTGTTTCTTGCTTCTTTTTCCTGTGCTCATAGTTGACTAACCGCTGTCCGACTAGGTACTTGTCGTTCTTAATCGCCGTATAAAGCTTTTTAAACTGTCTAATTTGGAAGTAAATTATGGCGATTATTACTACTACAATAAGGAAAAAGGGATATATTTCCCTTGCGATTAAACTTCTTGTTTGTTGATTTGTGAAGAATATTGGCATTATCGAGTGCGCAATTACATAGGGAACAGCTAGAGCGAGCCCAAAACAGGCAACAACTGGCATAGCCAATTCTCTGACAATAAATTTTAAGTCAATATCTCGGAATCCATCTCGATATGCCCGTTCAATGGCTCTTTTGAATTTCCAGTCCGGCCCCATCAGTGTAAGTGCGCACGCTATTTTTGTGTATAGCACACCAAGCGCCCAGTCTTGCCAAAGAAAATGAATTGGAGTTTGATCTAGTGGCACCCGCAGTGGAATAACCAAAACAAGTTCCAGCAGTAGGCCAAACAGCAGTGGGATAACCCCGAGCATCACAACGAAAATTGATCCTGCTAGCGTGTAAGATGCCCCTATGGATATCCAGTGTTTCACCTTTTGTATAACTGCAGCACGCCCTTGTGGAAATAGATTGACCGCAAGCGCTACAGCTCTCGACAAGAGCCAACATAGATAAGTGCCCATCGCAGCAGTGTATAATTCATGAGGACGGGGAGGTACTTCACTAGAATTGGATGCTTGGTTGGATATATGCGTACCAACTGACCAAATTGCCATGACCTGCCGTCCAATCCATACAGGCACTGTAATTGTAAGAAGGGAGCCGATTACCAAGCTAGCGCACATCAGTGTTATAAGTCCAAACAGTCGAATTGGGAAGAAGGTTGGTTTCTCATAGGGTTCGTATCCGACTGGAACATCCCTCTGCAGAAGTGCTTGATGGGCAGCTCCTAATCCTTGACCGTGCTCAGGTTGAGGTCTAGGCGCCGTATCATCCTCATTACCTTGTGGTTCTGTTCCAAGCAAGTAACTACGAATACCCAACATCCACGACACAGCATTGCACCATATTCGAAGGAGTCCTTTCAACCAAATTCTAGTGTGCGACTGCTCAAAAAAGCCGGGCAAAATAATCTGTAACTAATCGAGTTAGTAGGCAGAATATTTACTGGAGCGGAGATTGATAACCTGAAGGAGAAGAAGTTGCAAACTTAGTTCGTTTACTTCGGAGTCACCTGAGAGAGTGTAGGGCAGGAACGATGGCCAAACGGTTTTTAGCACTTGAATCGGCAGCCAGAGCATTAGTAAGACTGCAGAGCCAAACATTATTGCAGAAGCGGTGAGTCTTCGTGTGTGCCTCAGTATGGACAAGTGAATCATTTCCTTAAAACAAAGAAAAATTCTTGAAGCCTTTTTAATTATAACTCAAACATTTAGAGAATAAATACCTTACCATGATATTGCTTAGTATTTTCAGGGAATTAAAAAGGAATGGGTAGGAATAGGTAGCTAAATTGTATATGTTCATTTTAAAGAAAAGTAGCTTTTTAGCTAATCTACCTCATTTTTGAAGGTGGAGAGTCTATAACAAAATCAAAAATCAAACCCTTATATAATATTTCTGCCATATGATACTCTGCCCCTTATGTTTAGAATTAAAAAAAAATTTTTTTTTTTGTTTTATCCTTATAGAATTGTCATGAGAGAGCATTTAAAAAAATAAACCGTTTTTTTTCCCTTTTTATATTTACTAAACTTAAGGGACAAAGAAGAAATTCTTTGAGTTTATCCGGTTTTTCGTGGTAGTCACTATATTTTTATAAACATTTTATGGTTTTTCGAATTTAAAATCATGAAGAAGCTGAAATATTTTACTTTTATAAATTTTTATATACAAAAAATTTCAAAAATTATGTAAATCATTATTAAGAAATTCTTTGAGGTGTTGATATTTTATTGTATTTGATATTAAATTACAGACCAAAAAAATTTTCAAAGGCAAATTTCAATTTAAAATTAAAATTACATTATTTTGTAGAAGATCTCCTCCTTCCTATGATACACTTGAAACTTATTTCTTGTAAAATAAATCTCCATATAATTATTTTTATCGGCCCAAGTTCAGACTCGGGCGCGTTATTTGATAATAAAGCATACACCCACGTGGTGTGTAATATCAACATTTTACGCTAAATTCTACAATATAATAGGAAATATGACAAATCGTGAATCCACCCTTTTAGCTAAATTTAATACCAACCCACACAGTCGAAACTCTTGTATCCGAACAGTAGAGTTTAGGATCATTCTGAAAAGTGCGACACAAAATCTGCTTTATTCGAATTTTAAACATTTATTCTTATCTGACTCCTGTGTATTTGAACAAATGGACTCAAGATTCTTTTGTCATACCATCAATATCGACATATTAATAAGTTTTTTTTATATTGATTTTCATTCTTCAAAATATCTACCAATAGCGCTATTTTTCCAAGAATGTTTTTTTTTACATACCTGGATTGGACTGAAATCCGGATCGTTCAAATTTCGAAGAAACCATAAAACGCCTGGTCGCAATACTTCTCGCAGAAGGGATATGAAGGCTGCGAAGTAATAAACATAGACCATCCCAAACATCCAGTGGATAAACAAAGAAGTTCCTGGGGCAGCGTGAAAACTACTTTTTCTATCCTTAATGGTCGCATCGAACATAGGAAGCGAACAAATATCCAGCCACCAACCGCAAATCAGGGGAAGCACCCCAATTTCAATTACCGAAAGTAACGAAACTTTAACCACTATATAGCAGAGTCCAAGAAACCACCGTACCCTCTTCATCTTAAAAAGTCGTGCTAGTGAATGTAAGATCACTAAAGTTAAGCCAATGTTACAGTATCCGAAAAGAGTTGTGAGCAGCCCGTGAAAGTGTAAAAGGGGTTTATCCGGGGGTATCAGGCCGAGGGAATTTATCACCGCATTCCCTATGCAATGCGGACAGAAGGCGAACGTTAAAATAAATATAGTATTTAATGATATAACCCAGAAGACGTGCTCCAGAAATACCATCGAACCGTCCAGACCAAGCAACCTTTCCCATGTCAATTCCTCAGCTCTGTCCCACTCCATCGGGTTCCAGTTCGCCTCCTCATTTCCATTCCCAAGATCTTGTTCCGCGTCCCGATCTTCCTGGTCGGCTGGTGGAGGCTCTGCATTGTCCATCGGTACGTCAACTGGAGCCTCCAAATTGACCTCATTATTGTTATTCTCATTATTGTTATTATCATTATTTTCTGCAGCCAAAGGTGCCGGAGCAACGTCGGGGACGGCATCGTTTGCGGCGGGAATTTCATCCCTTTCCAGCCAATCCGGCCCACCACCATGAAGAATTTGCTCTCGTAGCCACACCAGACCAATGAATGAAAGTAAAGTACAAGTAACCACGAAACAGCCTCGAAACACATCAGCCGCAATGTTCTCAGTGGACAGAACGTCGAAGGGCAGCGACAGAATCATGTCAAAGGTGGATCCACTAAACATGAAACGATACGTTCTATAAGCGGAAAGAGGCACAATACCCAGCCAAGCAATCGCCACTAGAGTATAATGCAGCCAATATTTAGCGGCTGTCCCCACGGAGCTGAGTAGGCCTCCAGCAACATCCCGTAAGGGGAGAACCCTGGGCATATCTGGCGAATAAATTGGCGTAAAAGAAAACCGGTGTCCGCATAGTTCGCAGTACTCCTTCCGCGAATAGCGCATCCACTGCATGAGGCAGTCCTGATGGATCCATTTGATACTTCCAGTGCAGATGCACGGGTGGAAGAGTGGACGGTCAGTCTGACCCTCCGACCGACACACTCTGCAAATATCCCCTTGAGTTAAATCATCCATTATGCGTTAAAATTGCAAATTTTCAAATGATATGGCCTGCTATCGAGTTGTGTATTGTGATAATTCCAGAAAAAAAGGATGTCAACGTCAAGACGTCCGATGCGGGCCTTTGTTTGTTTTCACATTTAATTTTTGAAAGTCTTTACATTTTCTACCTCTTTTTATCGGCAGACCTGCACTTGATATCGCTATTAAAGTGTCACACAACTTAATCAATTTCTGCAGCAAAAACGAACGAATTGCACAAAATTAGGTAAATTTTGACATTCAGAAGTCACTTTGGGTGCGTTCTTTTTCTTTTTCTAACCTAAAGTAAAAACAGTTGCATTCGGGAATGCTTCTGGATTGTCTTCTAAAGTTCCGAGGTGTTCAGAAATCGAGTCAAGCTACTCAAATAGAGAATAGAAAACACGTTACCAGAATTTTAATCTCTGCACAACAAAAATGTTTATATATATACACTAATAACCCCCATTGGCCACTGGTATACAAACTAAATCGCTTAGCGCCTAGTAAATTGTTAAAGTTACATTCACTTTTTGACCGGCTTCAAAAAGGGGTTTTTAATTCAATTATATTTTTTGTATGTGTGCTAAGCGATATTTTAAACGATTTAATTTATTCTTTTTTTCATTTAAAAGAACATACCTTCGGAGTGGTCCCAGGGAGAAACAAACAAAACTGGAGAGAAGAAGAACTTTAAATGAATGCTTTTCTAAGGTTGTGGGTTCGATTCACATACCCTGGTTAAGAAGTAAAAATAATAAAAACTAAGTTGCAAATAAATAAAAGAAAAAAAACGAATGCACAGAAAGTACCATATGAGCCTAGTGAAACAAAAAAATAAAGTTATGGATACAACCCAAATCGTGCAAAGGGGATATCACAAATATAAGCTAATGCGGAAAGGTGTAAAAACTCGATATGTGGGCATACACGTTAAAGTACTTTGTTGAAAATGCAGCAACAATGTGCAAAAAGGTCGCTCGACAAAGGAAATTGCCGAATTATTAAATGAATGAAAGTTCATTTGATGTGAATTAGAAAAATTGAATGAATTACTTAACACTATTGTTTTGAGAAATAAAAATTTTGTAAAATACAATTTTACACTATTTGTGATTATTTATATCATTCCGTTAATTAATATTAATCGCTAATTTGCGAAATAAAGTGCTCTGCGATGGGCTGCCTGAACAATACGAATTTTCTTCTTGGGAAATTGTTTTAGGCAAGTGAAGTAATGGAAATACAGTATAGTTGTTATATTTCAGCAATTCTCATTAAAAAGAGTTAAATCATCTTCAGGAAATTTAGAAAATTGTCATACGCCGGTTTGATTATGCCTCGCAAAAGCAAGTAGCGTAGATTGTAGATTAAGTGCTGACGTGTAAAGCCAATATCCGGAGGGGCATAGAGTTTGGATGATTTCTTCATATTTATGCCTCGGTATTTCAAATGGCCCCAGAGAAAATAGTCCAGCGGCGTCAAATCACAAGAACGAGGCGGCCAATTGACATAGCCAAATTGAGAAATTACGCGACAGTTTGCTGTACGGCGACTATGTTTGCATCACTACGCCCAGTACAAGCGTATTGTTTTGGTCTATTGTCAGTAACAGTACCATGAGCCTCGAATTTAGTGATTAAATTACGCACAGCGGTCTCAGAAGGAGCCTGATTGCGAGGAAAAGTTGCTCGAATTTTACGAAGTGATACAGTAAAATTTTCACAATTAAAATTAGTTGTTCAAGAGTGTAGCGTTCCATGGTTCAAATTTCACAAGTTTTTACTAAATAAATGTCAAAGGATGACAGCTCAATTCTTGACATTTCATCATTTGACAGCCTATTTACTTCCTAACCTCAAATTTGCCCACACTGTATAAGATTGACCACTCAATCTCCTATTTCAATAAAATGGCTGTCGCTACCCAAGAGTATAAATAAAATTGGTACCTTCCGCTTCTATAGGAGATCATGTGCGTGAGCAGTCCATTCGCCATTGGTGCATATATATTTTTTTTATATTTATCGCCTTTTGAAAGCCCTTATTTCGCCTAATGTGTAAGAAATATCTTGGGTGAGATTTGTCAAAAAGTGCACAATTTGATGTGGAAAAGTAGTTATTTTATATGTCAGTGGAATATGTTCATTCGGAAAAGGATTTTGCACACTCTAGGCCTCTATATTCATTTTGTCTCGATACAATACGAAATTCTGAACACTACCGCAGATCCCTTGGATTGACAGTTAAAACATTTCTTTGGAAGCTATACGTGCTGCGGCGGAATTTTAATTAGTAAACTCAGTAGTTTAAATAATAGTACGAATCCCATCGAACCAAAATGGCAGAATCAAGGTCTAGTTTTAGCCGAGACGATTACAAATATTGTGATGATCCGCCTATGTCCAGGCTTTTTATTATTTCCAATAAAAATTGCACCGAAGACGATTTTCGTGAGAGCTTTGGTAAGTATGGAGATATAGAGGATATTTGGATCCTAAAGGACAAGGGGACAGGCGAGAATAAGGGTGTCGCCTACATTAAATTCAACAAATCTTCGGAGGCTGCGCGCGCTCTCGAAGAACTGAATGGCAAATGCATTGGCGTTGCTGAGCGACCGATCAAAGTGCTTATTGCCTCAAGGTAGGCCAGTTCATGTTTCGCAATGGGTATCTAACGTTAATTTGGTTTTACAATTTCAGTCGGCAAGCTGGCTCAAAGAAGATGCAAGAAAATGAACAAGAGAGATACGCAAGGCTTTTTATAGTTGTACCCAAGTCTGCTACAGAGGATGACATCCGAGATGAATTCTCAAAGTACGGTGACGTGGAGCACGCTTCCATTATCAAGGATCGGACGACCGGGCAGAATAAGGGATTTGGCTATGTAAAGTATCATAGGTTAGTCCCTTGTGATAAACAAATTAATGTTGGTACTAAAACACTATTTAAAGGCTTTACCACGCTGCTCTGGCGTTTGAAAATTGTCCAAGCAAGTACAAGGCAGTTTTCGCTGAGCCAAAATCAAGTAAACCGCCCGGTTCAGATTCGTCCCGAGATGACTCTTCCACTAGTTTTGGTGGACGCAACTCGGAAATGGTAAATTTTCTGAAGCTTCAGACAGGTGTAAATCAACCCACTAGCCTCGAAGTAATTTGCAGCAATCGTATTAATCAAGATCAACTTTGGCGTCTATTTGATATAATCCCAGGTTTGGATTATTGTCAGGTTAATAGAGAATGTAATAAAACACAATTATATAAGTGTGATAATTAAATTTATTAATTTTATGCAGGTGGACCGAGAAACTTAGAAGCTACAGTCGTTTTTAATAACCCGGAAGCTGCGTTATATGCTAGGTATGTGATATAGTTTTTCTTAATACTGTACTAACAACGTTGGGAATTCTTTAATTTCTGAAGTTTCGCGATTTAAAAATAGTTTCTATAATATTTTATAGTAGGAGAGGAAAATAATGAAAAAAATTCGTCGTCCGTTTATTTCGAGGTATTATTAAATATAGTACCAATTTCCTCTTTCTAAATATGAAGTGCCTTTTTTTTGTAGTAAAATCTGCCGTTTTAAATAGAAATCACGAAAATGAACTACGTTTCGGTAACTTTTTATAAGCATTTTAATTTTATTTTGAGTAATTATTTATAATTACGCAAAACCGAATAAAATACAAGTCAAATATAATTTTGATTATATTTCCCCTTTTTTTATAAAATGTGTATTGACTGAGAATTTTTCAGATCAAAGTCGAAGTTAGTAATCTTCAAAAGCATTTTATATAGGAGACGATAAATTTGCACTATATCAATATGACAAAACTGTGGATTGTCCATTATATTATTTTTTCCTTTTACCCTATAGGAAAATGCTTTAGAAACCATCTGAAAAAAAGTCATGTTTTAAATTATTTTCTTAACTGATTTTTTAAACCTTCAGGTTGAAGGACAAAAAAACGTTGTCAGAATGTGTATAAAATACCAGTGCAATCGATCAAGAATTTTTTGAAGACCATAGTTTTGATAAAAACGCTTTTAAAAGTTTGGGGTAATGAAAATTCAAAGATTTTAGCATAGGTTATTACATCAGAAATACTTTGAATTTACTTTTAAAACTTTGGTGAAATATTCTTAAGATGTTATAAAAACGAAAAAAAAAATTTTTTTTATCAGTAAAATGTGACCACTTAAATGCCACAAAATTTAAGCGATGACAGTTTTTTTTACGGAAATTATGTAATATTTTTTATTAGTTCGTTTTATTTCGTATGTGCTTCCAAATATTTTATCTCGAAATTTAGAAATATTTTTAAGCCACCTTTGACTTAATTTGGGTCCTTCGTCTCTCTGAATTCGGTTGGCATTGTAGTAAAATTAAAAAAATAGCAAATGGTGAAATCTATAAATATGGAACACGCTATTTTGAAATCCCTTTTTACCTGCTTTAGACGCAACATAATAACGTAAAACATTTTTTATTGTGTTGGTATTGTTGCTAAGTAGTGCACACGTTATGTTGCGTAGATACGGATAAAATATAAGTACACGAGACGTTCAATTTACAACAGAAATTTGCATTGCATAACTTCAGGCGAGTATGAATATTGCGCACGCGTACAAATATAAAGTTCGTCGTTTTGTTATTCCATGTTTTCGCGGGAACGGTTTTCATAGGTAGTTCTGAGCATAATTGTTTTGAGCAATTAAAACCAAAACCAATAAATTCATGGTGTTAAATTTATAATCGTTGAAACATTTCGTTATTCAAATACATTTCGATTTTAATGTAAGAATTTTTTTGATTGCAAACAAAATGTTTGCCAAATTTGTGTAATTTCTGTGAAATAATTTGTAAAAACAGGTGATATTTGCCGTCGAAATTGTTTTTATTTTATAAATCTATCGCTTAATTGGAATTGCTTTAGTACAATTATGAATGTAAAGTTCACTGGAAAGTGAAAAAAAAATACTTACCCAGTTAGCTGTTTTTGACGAATATATTCGTCATGGGAAAAAGTGCAAACTTTGAATTATGACGAGTACATTCGCCATGGGTAAAAAATAAGAGTTTGCAGTTAATATTCCATATAAAATATACTATATATAATTTAAAAATAAATACATTTTCCAAAAAGTTTGAAACATTTAACTGGTTAAGCTGCAAATTGCCTCGAATAATTCAATTTTAACGAATAATAATACAATTATTGCACAATTCAAATATTGTGTGAAAGTTTTTTTATTGTAATGACTATTATCGATTAAAGTACGTAATAACTTTAGTTTTCAAATCAAAAATATTGAGTAAAGTTTGATTTGAAAATGATTTCAAAACAACAGAGTTGCACAAAGAAAATGTATTCATTCATTTTCTTTTCATATTGAATTGTAACAAGAATAAAAGCGGTCGATTTCGACCGACTGAGGAGTCTAGTTATTAAAAATGTCCTAATTGCATCTAAAAGGTGAGCAATTTATGTCAATATGTTGTATAGTGTTTTAAGTAAAGTAAAGTATTTTAAGTAACTTTTTCTATTTTTTTAAATCAGAAAAACATCTTAACAAATACGTAAAAAAATAATAAAACGCAGAGAAAGCTCCATATGGGTTTAGTTTCCGAGGGTGCGGAAATAGAAAGCAATTTGTGATTTGATTCTGAGTTGTAAAAAAAAATATGTATTAAGGCATGTATTTACAAAACATTTTTAAATGCTATAAAATCATATGGATTTCATCAGCTTAATCTGTAATACAAAACTTAAAATAATTCGGCACTTTTTTTTTATTGAGTTACATGCTTTTTAATTGTAAACATAAAACAAGCGCTGTATTTTTATTCTAGAGAGAAACTTCATGGGCTAGAATACCCTCCTGGTGAGAGATTGATAGTGAAAATTTCAGCACATGATACAAGAGGTGATTCGGATTATCCCGACAGTAATTATTTTGTAAAATTTATTAATTCTACACATTTTAAAGTGATTTTTTTTTAGAAAACATACGAAAAGACTCTTTGTGCAATGTTGAACTTCCACCTCAAGCACCTATGGCTGCCTCTGATGTAACAGTTGCTAAACGTTGTTTTATAGTTCTTCATTCGGTACGAAATATATTATCTCTAAAAATGTATCTAATATATTTGTATTAGACCTTGCCAGATAAAATTCTAAAGTATGTGTTTTCTACGTTTGGAAACCTGATTGATGTCTACTTGCTTCCCAAAAAGAATTGCGGTTATGCGAAATATGCCACTGTTGAAAGTGCGCAAAGAGCAATCAATACATTGAATGGGGCAGAAGTTTGTGGTGTTAGGATCAAGGTAGGTGTTGAAAAATCATAAAAGATTTTAAACGCAGTGAATGTTTATGAAAAGGTAATGGAAGCTCAAGAACCCAATGAGGATGGACGAAAACGTATGCGATGGGACTGTGATGGGTAAGTACGTAAGTTTCATGCTTCAGGATATGTGTTTGAGCTAGATGACAGTAAAAAGGCTCTTAGACACCTGAAACATGAAATATCTGCTTTTTTTCTTTGTAAAGTAACGTCTATCTCTACTATTAATTTATTAGGAGTATATAGACGCATTTATATTGTGATTTCCTAAACTAGCCGTTGCTTTAAATATATATTTTATTTGCACATTCGCAGCTCTATTGAACATAACTAAAAGACGTGCACTGACTTTAAATGCAAAGATGACGATGACGACTACGAGAACCGAACTACTCGTACTTTTGACTACAAAACAAACTCAACAGCAACCGCAACAAATCAACAACTTATTTGGACATTCGGAAATTAGATTTTAAATAACTATGAAAACAATAAAATATTATCAGACGGACTAACGGAATTTTACTTTTATTTTTCCATTTTGAATTATTGCGACATTGCTACAAGATACATAGTTGCCTCATTAACTAGACTATAAACGATTGACATTTTTTACACAATTACCTTTACGAAATGTGGTTTTGTCATCTTATGTGTTCTTAAAGCTAATAAAGTTTTTATAAAATAAATTGAAAATGTTTTGTTATACTTGCCTTATCGTTCCATATCTAATTGAATTCAGCTTTAGTTGCACGTGGTGGATTGTAGTTTATTAAACGGTTTTATTTAACTTGAAAGTATTTGTAAATTTGAAATTGCTTTATTTACTTTTCTCCTACTTCTATCAAGCTGATTCTTTTAAAAAAATCAAATAAAATGTGCAAATTACGAAACCAAGTTATGTAGAACATGTTCCTAATTTATTTGTTTTTTTGGAATCTACACGATTAACCTTATCCCCTAAAATCCGGATCATTATGATCATCATCTTCTTCTTCATCGTCATCATCGTCTAAAATAATAAGGAATATTCAAAAGTTAATGTAAGGTGCAACATGTAAATCTTACCATGATCCCTTCTTCGTCGAACATATGATTTTCTTGTTACTATTGGGGGTTGATCGGTGTCCCCATGCAGAAGAGAATTTCTGTATGATACCAACGGTTGCCACTCCTCATTTCTGCTTGAAGGCATCCCAGGAGAGATTCTCCGATCCAAAAAGCTCAGTATTACCTTTTTGTCTTGTTTTATTAACTTATTAGTAAACTCATTAAGAACTTCCAAAAATCCTAGACGAGTTGGCGCTGCTGCTGGATCATCTGGGATCTCAGAGACAGCGAACAGAATGCCTGCTCTGTGTAATGCTATTACTGGCTCGCGATTTTTAACTGCATCAAGTCCAAATGATAGGGCAAACCTTTTTGCAAGTTCTTTCAATTCAACAAATTCTTGTGAGTTTCTCGACACTTGGCCATGTTCTGTTGTTTGTTGAAGGTCGTTAAAGACACCTATTAAACTCAAGCATATTGTCATTGAAAAATTTATTTTATTTATCTCCCGGGCTTTCCCTAAAGTCGTTTTGATGATGTCTCCATACTCATTATAGCACTGGAAAAGCAAATACTTAGAATGCATAATTTAATTTTTATTTGAAACTTACCCTCACGTAATGCTTAAAAATGTTTGCAGCAGCCTTCGTTGGTATAATGTTATAGACGATCAGCTTACAGTACGCAGCAAGAAAATTTCGTTTTTTGTGCAGTTCTTCGATACGAGTCTCATCCTGACCATCTAATGAAAAAGATATTTCGTTTCCTCTCAAAAGAAATAACGAATGTACATACCGTCCTGTTGTAAAGAGAATACAATTTGCTGCACAAACTCATTGAGAATACCTTGTTCATCAGTTGAAGGCTTATATTCTAACTTACGCACTCCAAAGTTCTCATTAGTTGTTAACTGATCCGAGAATATGATGAGTAAATCACATATGGACATGTAAGCCTAAGAGAAATAATACAACATTTTTGCTTTGCTAGTTACATAATATACTACCGCCTCCTGAATTTGTGTTGTTGGACCATTTCTTACAAGCTCACAGCAAGCGTTTATATATTTGTACAAATGAGAGCGCAACTCAAGGGACGTTTCTTCTAATGTGGATGTTTCGCAATTGTTTTCAATGTGGAATAATCCCCAGTTAATGGAGAAAAAACATGCTTCAATGCAATAAACCAAAGCTTCATGTGGAAGTCCTCTGTCAGTATTTGTACGTGATTGGCATTCATCAATATCTTGGTATAGAGAATCAAAAAGATTCCACGGGTTCAAGTTGTGGCAAGAGTACAAAATTGAAACAATTTTCAGTGAAACTATAATAGCGTAAATCTCGTCTTCATTGGGCAGTTCTTCGCCTAGAAAAACACAGAAAATTAAATACGCAAATTGTATTAAGAATGATATACAAAACTCACCTGCAATTAAATTCCTCCAATCATCAATTGCTTCTCGGTATCTGTTTACACATTGATCAATTATATTAGATCTTGCTACGTCACATTTAGTATACGTAGCGCTTCCTTCGGAGCATAAGTATTCCAGTGTTTTGGCACAAGTTTCTAAAACATCACGATCTGTATGCATTGACATTATGTGTCCCATTTTGTCGAGAAGTGCTTGCAAATTTGCTTCTTGACGTGATGTTGTATATATGTCCAGATCAAAGAATTGGGGAATTGATAATAAATTCGTTAATTTCTCTGCATCAGCCTGATACTTTTCTAAAAGCGGAGGGAGAGTCACAATAAAATGTTCTGTCAATTTTATTTTATCGTCTAAAACTTGTTTTAACTCTTTTACACTTAGAGTCATTTTTCGATTACTGCCTCGACCTACAGGAGCTTCTCCAGTCGCTGATTGTCGCACACTGCTAACCATAATTTCTATTAAAGTAGATTCCTGCTTATTATCTAATTGCTCTTCTGTTGGTCCAGGTTCTTCAAGAAGTAGATCAGTCATACATTCCCAGTCTTTGACCATACTGTTGTTATCTATGAAGGAATCAACCAAATAAGCTCCGTGTTCATGCAATTCGGATTCAATAAAGAATTGTACGAGATCACGAATTAATGGTGTATTCGGTAGCCTCGTTTTTCCCCGTTTGGTTTTCACAATTTCTAAATCTCCTTCAGATAAGTGAAATAGTCGAACATTCAAAAATTCTGCAGCGGCCTGCGCAACTCCTCTATGCGACGAATAAACAAGTTCATATACAATTTCACAGTCTTTATCTGTGAGAATTTCTGGATGAATTCTTAAAGAAAAACAACACTTAACTAAGTTGGAAATTATTAGAAAATGCTACTTACTTTAATATACTGATGACTAACTTTACAGCATGAACTGCCACCTCAAATTCCTTATCCAAAGTCATTGCCACAATGCGATCTTTGAATTTTGAAGTGAAAAGCTCCAATTTCCCTTTTAGCTCTTCGCAGGCGTATAGCGGCAACAGCGCTTGCAAGCAACGCAATCGTACCTCTCCAATTTTGTCGTGCAAGGTCCAGCCTATATATTTTAGGTAAGAATCATCGAGGAAATTTTGAGAGAAGTTCTGCATCCAAACACCAATTTCTGTCATGCAGATTGCTCTAATATCCGGTAAGGTGTCCCTATCAAAGAAAGAAAAGATTTTTACGAGTTCTAGAACATCTCTGTAAATTAATAACAAAGCTTTCTTTAGTTTATTTTACTTTAAACGGCAATCTGGTATGAACACGGTACTTTGTTATTGAAAACTATATTATACGATTGATGAAAAAATTCTATAATACCGCTAGTGGCAGTCGAAATATCATAATTGACGATAAGTCTACTTGTGGCTGAATCACAGATCTATTAATAATTCAGCTTTGAGCCCATAATTTTTATACAATTTACAAAAACTGGATTTCGAGCAGATTTAAAATTTATCTGCATCGGTTTTATTTATTTATGTAAATATTATGACTATATACAATTTTAAAGTGATTACTTTTATTAATCAGTCTTACCTATATCTATGTACGAAAACTGATTTGAACATGTAAGTTAACATATTCTTAATTTCATCCATATTCTCCTCTAGTTCTGTACGCTTTGACATCAGTGATTCTAATCTTTCTGTCGCGCGTTTATCCCTCGTCTGCAATTTTTAATTGTAAATACTTTCTTTATAATGCATTCGACTTACTTTGAGCCTCTCTGCTTCGTATTGTCTAGCAGCATTATCAAAATTAACGGATACAAGAAGGGCTACATCTACCAATGCGGTCATCAATTTCATTGCTGTATAAAATATCAATAAAGTCATTAATCTAATTTCAGATCTGCTGAACCTACCTGCTAATGTTGCTGTATGTCTGAAAGCACGTACTTGCGAATCCGACAAACCCGTAAGCAGAGATATAACATTGTCCATTAAAAATTGGTCGTATATAATAGAATACTGGCATTGCTTAACCAATGTTTGCACAAAATCGCAAAAATTCATTTTAAATTTTTTCCACTGTTGTCCAGACATAATAAGGGGATACTCGACGCTTTCCTAGAATAAATTTGGATTACAAAATGTTTACGTAGGAAACTAAATTTTCTGTACTTCATCAAATTCCTCTGTCATTTTTCTTATAATTGCCGTGTGTTCCATTGACTGTTGCATTTCAGCGGTTATTTTCCCCTTGCATCCGCTTGCATTTATAAAAAACTGCATAAGTGCTATTAGAGCAGTATCCCTATTCAGTTTATAACTTTCAATCCAGTCGTCAACAATACTCTGGAATTTTTAAAATCCTGATGTACTTGAACCTTTAAAGATGTTTAGCTACTTACAGCAATTGCTGCCTTCGAGTGGCGAACCGTGAAATATAAACTTGTCTCGTCAGTCGTGACATCACGTTCCTTATCCACTCTTTCCTGTTCCTTTTCCCGATCCTTTTCTCTCTCCACTTTATGCCTTTCTGTAGGATGCTGTTTTCGACCTGGTTTTCGTTTTCGCTGTACAGGAATAAATTCATCTTCATCATCGTCGATAATGGGCGGTTTATCACGAACTCCTCCACGGGCCCGAAGTCTAGTCATTCTTTTTGTGGAATCATTTTCTAAACCGTCTGATAAACTCTCATTAAGATTTTCTCTGGAATAAAATTAATTGGTTTCTTTAGTTGTAATATATGTAAAGGTTATTAATAAAATAAAAAATAGACAATAGATTCGATTGGAATATTTGTACTATGAAGATGCTTTATTTTTTTTAAATTTCCTAATTTCAAGTTAATTAAAAATCGCCTGAAAAATACAGTTGATTATAATAATAATAATAATAATTTAATGGACATATTAGGGCATAAATCGTTTGAAAACATTTCTACTAATTAATGGAAATGTTTAAAGAAATTCGAATTTAAAAAAATAACATTTAGGAAAATGTGAAAAACAACAATAGAGTAAGAAAATAGAAAGAAATTAAAATTACTCAATGCATGCGCGAAAAGCTAGAAAGCGTTATCCATTTTGTAATTAATTTGAAATCGAAAAAGGGATTTTTTTGGGACTCCACTTGACTTTTGTTGTAAAGGCTGAATAATTTTAAGTCTGTCTTATTTTTTAGTGTATTATTCACCATTATAAACATTTTGAAATTTATGGGAACCTACTTGAAGATTCAGACCATTTTGCCCTATAGATGTGTGCGTATGTCGGAAATTTATTTATTTATCGCTTATTCCAAGCTACAGCTTGTTATAAATAGAAGTTAACGTCTCTGTAGTTTTGTGATTTTCATTTTATAAAACTGAAATTTCCTTAGAATATAAAGAATCCGATTTGATTCAATTTGTTTGGAGACTTTTGTGCGCGGCTATACGATTTAGAATAAATGTTGCGAACTGATAGACCATTTACGCACACATGCAAGAGGTCAGTTCACGGCTTGTAAATTTAAAAGAATTTTGGAAGATGTAGACAGCACATAACATTATACGGAGATAGGCTGCTTGCATTTTTAAAAGCGGGCCAAATTTTCAAAAGTTGTGTGTGGCTTTGGCGAAATGAATCGGGTGCTGTTCTTGATGTTTTTGGAAACGTTTTACAATTTGAGAAATTATGCTGACCTTCATTATTAAAATTTAGTTTGGTTTAGCAACATTTGGGCCAGTAACGAAATGTGGGGAATTCAGTGCTGGATTACCCATTAGGCCGGACTAGGCCATGGCCTAGGGCCCCCGACGAACAGGGGCCCCTACGAAAATCTGATATGAATTTTTTTTTAATGCAATTTTTAATTTCAAGTTAATTTTTTTCTTTTTTTTTTAAATTTTAATTTTTTATCATATTAATATGTATTTTTAAACGCAAAATATTAAAAAATGTTTATTCATTTATTCTTTCGATTGTTATTTCATCTGACGATTCGAATTTCAATTCGCGAGCTAAAGACCCGAAAAAACTATTTTGATTGTTTTATTGTGTTTACAACCTTTAAATGATATGAATAAGCTGTTTAAATTCTATAAATGCATAAATAAAGAATAATTTTACAATTATTAAAAAAAAGGGGGCCCAAAATTTGAATGGCCATTTGGGTTAATCCGACACTGGGGGAATTTGTATAATATAAAGAGGCATTCTGTAGAGATGTTTTAATTCTCGCTTCGTCTCCCTCCCCCACATTCTTGTCTTTCTCTTACACACGAGCTCTTTATTGTTATATACTTTTAGCAAAATCTGCAAGGTCGATCGGCTCACTGGTAGTTGGAAAAGGATAAGAAATACGTCATGATTGTCATATCTTTACATAAATAGTCTTTGGTACGCAGCAGCCATGAGTAAGCTGAGTTCCAATCTTTGCTTAATATTTATCTACTTCTGGGCATCCTGTATAACCCTAATAGGCGGAAGCTTATTGTATCTCATCACCTATAATACAGCATTTTGCAGTATGTAAATAAATAATAATGAGGTAAGAGAGATTAAATAGGTATTAAAATATATATAATAAAGAGGAGGAGAGGAGACCTAAATATTACACAAAACATTTAGAATTTTTGCAGAAAAGTTTTCAATGTTTAGAACTGTGATTTTAAAGCTAAATTTTTAGTACTGTGCTACCATCTTGCATTTGGATAATTATTGCGTATTACCAAAGGCCTTAGGTATAATTATTTAAAAATTTGGATTTGAGGTTTTCTCTCGAAGACGGCAAAATTAAATGTTATTTTGTTTATGTCTCTGGCGGTCATATTCAAACCACTTTTTACGGGCAAGTTGGATAAAGCAAATTTTTTCAAAAGGTGCGCTCATTGGAACGTAGAAACTGTTTTATTTACCTTTCTTCCTCGTATTCAGGCGGAGGATCATCCATACGGATTCGTTTCCCTCCTCTTCGATGCATTCTGAATCGAACTGCAGATTGGTACCGATTTTTAATAACACCAAACAAAGTCAGATATCTTAACTTTTGTCCTGTTAACCACTTTTTAAATTCTATAATTTAATCAAATTCTATTATAAACATATAAAACCCCAAAAAAAAATAAGCATTTCACTTGTAAGCGCCAAAAACAAAAATATAAATATTTGGCGTCTAAAAACATCAAATGGAAACCAAACACTACTGTCAAATTTTCTCCAAATTAAACTCTTAACTCTACAAACAGTCAGGAAGAGAATTATAGCCCCTTGAAAGGCTTGCCAATTTGACACTTTTAGCAGCTGAGAATTGTCAATGCGGCTATTTGACCTCAAAATCCCACACAAATATGTTACGTATCAGGGGGCCTAGTTTGATTTACCGGCATTATTCTAGTGGTGCATTTAAAGCTGCAGATATTAGAAGGATATTCTTAGACTATTTTATGAAGACCCATGGGCACAAATTCGTAAGGTCTAGCCCGGTGGTCCCCTTTTGTGATCCAAGTGTTGCTTTCGTGAACGCTGGCATGAACCAGGTGAAATTTCAAAATTAATTCATTTGGACAATTAATTATTTAAAAAGTATTTCTAGTTCAAATCCGTGTTTTTGGGGAAAACCACTTCTCCCCATTCAAGAGTTGTTAACTCACAGAAGTGTATCCGAGTCGGCGGGAAACACAATGATCTCTCGGTTGTTGGTCGTGATGGGTA
This sequence comes from Philonicus albiceps, assembly GCA_963969385.1. NCBI lineage: Eukaryota > Metazoa > Arthropoda > Insecta > Diptera > Asilidae > Philonicus > Philonicus albiceps. Next base: position 41,284,721 of record OZ017772.1, on the reverse strand, counting down.
CCACCATACCTTCTTCGAAATGCTGGGAAATTGGTCGTTTGGGGACTATTTTAAGGTAATTCAATTTGCTATAAATACGTCTAGAGATTAATTATAAAAATAGCGTGCATAAAATTGCTGGCAGAGTATATATTTCACAAGAAAATGTAAGAAAACTGCATCTACAAAATTGTATTCTATAAAATATAAAATATATTAGAATACATTAAACATTTTGCTCTGCTGGACAATTCCGGATTGTAAATTTATATTAGTTCAGATACACTTCATTTAGAGCGGCAAATCATTGCGCTGGCCCTGCAGATATGGGCACGATTGAAGCCTTTTCAAATAATAGACACTGAGTTTTACTTCGATTGATTTCTACCCTCCTTCCTTGTAAAATTCGTCTTTAAATTCGAAATGATCCATTATGATTTTCTCTTATTTAAGGATTCACTTTGATCTAGACGCAAGAAAAAGTAGTGATATAAGTTTGATTTTTTAAAGATTTTTAAAGGTTTAAAAAAATATATATAATTACAATAATAACCGGTCGGGAAACCCTCCGCTGCTGTTAATTTCTTTGTAGTGATTGTGAAATCATTAATCATATTTTTAACGAGTTTCTACGTAAATATAAAACTGGGCTTATGCTAACATCGCTTTAAGGATTTTTTGGAGAATTCCGGTATCAATTTGGTCAACGGAAGAACTTTTTCAGCGATGAAAATGATTAAAACCTGTGCACAAGAATGTCTGTGCACTGATCTTCAGAATTGGTTGGCAATTTTGGCAATTGAGTCAGAGATTACTAAAAGGTTCAATTATGATGAGCTTTTAAATTTTTTTTTTCATAAAATCTTGGTAATGATGAATGGAACGAAAATTTGGAGAGAAGAATTGGGAATGAAATTAGGGAGAGTAAGATCATCAAGTACAAGATGTGACACTTTCTATGCAAGCTCACAGCTCTAACTCATATGTAATTTCTAAAACTGCCTGGGGAAATTTTTCCCATAAGAGAAAGCAGCAAAGAACTACAGCTTCCCATGCTTATCTAAGTGCCAATAAGAACGAAAGAAATAAGAATAGGCAGCTAAATATTTTCATCTACAACACTTACAGTGTAGGCAATAATGTGCGTTTTTTATTACGTATTTTTAAAGGCGGGACAAAGTCTCTGTTGCGCTGTGTACCGCTGCATTTATGGTGTTAGTGCCGTCCCTGCACAATGTTCCAGCATAGGGAAATTTTGAATCGAGAATGGGGAAAAGGCAGGTGGCACACAAAGCATATATACGGATGCGAGCTTTTTACATTTTTTTACTGAGTATTTTTAAAGGAGGGAAAAAGTTTGGGTGGTGAAACGTGGTTTTAATTTTCGTCCCACCTCCCGTCCCTAAATTGTTGTCTTTCTTTCACACGTGAGCCCTTTATTACTATCTACTTTTAACAAGATCTGCAAGGCCGCTGGGCTAACGGAATCAAGGTCGAAAAAAGATAAGGAAAAACGTTACCAGTCTCACATTTTGTTTTAAATGCTCTGTGGAGTAAGATAGTAGGGGTCAGAAGGGTTTGAAGGGAGGTGGCAAAAACTGGCTTAGCTCAAGAGCGGCAAAAAACTAAATCTGTCTCTGGTTATTTCTCAGCAAATATGGTTGCACATTACCGACGTATTGCATAAAGTCCGTAGCCTTTTTGTTTTGATGAAAACACGAAAAAGGCCATTTCGTTGTTTTTTTTTATGTTTTTTAAAAAAAAGTACCACACACATAAGTTCATACTTATAACTTATTACTTTAACACGTTGACTGCCACGCGCATTTGTTAGGAAATCTCCATCGGACCACGCGCGTTGCTTAGAAGTGCATTGGTATTGTATTATAGCAATACCAAGTGCACTTTTAAGATTGAAACTTTTTCAATGCAGGTGTTTAAATATATTGGGGCCATTTTTTCTATTCTATTCTATTTTCTATATTTACGTTTAGAACGAAATGCTTATGGGCATTCATCCAATACGTAAAGCGTTGACTGTTGTGGCCCTAATAGAAAGTTCAGTGACTGACATGGCAGTTAACGTGTTGTGTTAATTAACACAAAAATCAAAAAAGTTACCGGATTTTTCATACGCCTAAACTAGAATGACTCCTTAAACCTAAGGTGCCTTTTCTGCTACCATTTTCGAGATCAGGTTTGTTAAAAATAGTAATCGATGTATCCGTTTTCATCGTTGAGGAAAATCTTAACGAACAAAAATAGATAATCCTTTGAGTATTCTAAAATTACACTCATAAAAGGATATCAATAGTAATTCTTCTCAAAACTAATTGTGTATTCAGAAAAAAAAGGGATTAAAAAACCCTTTTTTTAAATTCAAAAGCAGGGAAGCTTTTAAGAAGGAGGTAGAGTGCCAGTTAAGCAATTCAAAAAAAATCCGAAATGGTTGCTATCGAATAACGGCTGAACTACTTCTATAAAGGAATCATAGGGTGATTTATAAAGTCACAGAAAACATTTCTAAATCTGCTCTTCTGCTTTTAAACAATCTAAACTACGGATTTGATCTGAAATTGCCAAAAATTCAATGTAGAGATACAGCTCCAAGCTTGAAGTGGTTCGTAATACTTTTCGCAATTAACTTTCAAATTTTGAAACTACTCTTAAACGACAGGGGTTTGGAATCAAATGTTGATAAAAATACTTGGTTGAAGCACGTATTTCCAAATAACCCTGCAAATTTCTTATAGCATAGAATACTCCCGCAAACTAATCCTTTAATTATAATTCCTAGAAAGAGGCGTGTGAAATGGCATTGACACTACTAGAAGGTCCATTTAACATCGATAGATCCCGATTGTATGTTACATATTTTGGAGGCGACGAACAACTTCAACTTCCTGCCGATACAGAGTGCTTGGAAATATGGAGAAATCTAGGGTTAGCTTAAAAATATATTCGTTACTTATGTCGCATTAATAATTGATTTCAGATTTTCTGATGATCGAATAATTCCTTTTGGAAGTTCTGAGAATTTTTGGGAGATGGGCGCAACTGGCCCTTGTGGGCCTTGCACAGAAATTCATATAGATCACTTTCCAAAATCACATCCCTCAGAAAGAGCGCAGCTTGTTAACACAGGAAGATCTGACCTTACTGAATTGTGGAATATTGTTTTTATACAATACAATAGGTGAGTACCTATAAAAATATTGCAAAAGAAAATTGTTAGGTAACCAGGTCAACCAGGAAACATATGAGTAATAATGTTTGAAAGTGGTATAAGTCAACTTTAAGATTTAACTGTTGAGTTGTTAAGATTTGACTATTGAGTACTTAAATGATATGTTATAAAAGTGCACATAACATTTTCAAAAGAAGGGTTCATATTTTGCTCTATCGTCTTGATAAATCCAATTTCCGGACTTGTCTTAGATACTTAATTTTCACCGTCTTTCTCAAAGATCTGAAATATTGCATACTGAGTAGCAACGCATTCAACTCATACATAAAATTAAATTTGTTTTAGCGCTTGTGGTACGTGCCTATTAAAAGGAAAAGGCAGGGGTATTAAATTGAATTGAATTGAGCGAATTGTAGCATTCAAATATTTAATTATAAAGAAGTTACCATTTCATAATTATTTCAGTTGCTGCAGATTATGTTTTACTTTAATTTTTTTTGTAGACAAATAAATGAGACCTTTTAATATCTTCGTATTCTAGAAATGCAGATAGTACCGTCACATTATTGCCTCATAGGCACGTAGACACTGGAATGGGATTAGAACGCCTGACAGCTCTGTTGCAAAATAAATCATCAAATTATGATACCGATCTTTTTACACCTATATTTGAGATAATAAACAAGGTATAAACATTTTTATGAAATTGAATTGGAAAGAATTTGGTTTTTTATTTACACATTTTTTAGGCATGTAAAACTATTCAGTACAAAGGAACATTTCTAACATCGACGGGAGAGTTGGACATAGATACAGCATACAGAATAATTGCGGATTATAGTCGAATGATAACAGTTTGTGTGTCGGATGGAATGTTACCTGATCAAAAGTATTTACATATTTCTAGTTCATAACTAAAATTACCAATCATTCTACTTTATTCGCTAGTCAAAAATTGCGACGAGTATTAAGAACAACTTTACTTTTAGCAGAAAATGTATTTAAAAAAGAAAACCTTCTGGATGAGATTATTCCTGTAGTTGTGGAAATTCTAGGACCAACATACCCAGAAATGGAATGTAAATTACAGGACACGTTAGAGATAGTCCACCACGAGCAAGAAATATTTAAGATATTGCGGGGAAAATCTGCGAACGAATTTTTAGATATTTTAGCTATGAATCCTAAACTGCAGTACATTGACCTAGTAGAGTCTGCAGGCTTTGTTCCTGCTTTTAAAGAGCTTCAGAGATTGAAGCGTAGTTTCGCAAATTCAATTATACCAGGAGATTTCCTTTTTAAATTACGGGACACATACGGCCTTAATAACGAATCCATAGAAAATATTGCAAAAGTTGAAAACTTAAAGCTTGATGAAGAAGGCTTGCGTTTGATTTTGGATAGTAGAAAAGAAAAACATAAATTATTTTTGAGTGATTCACAAACTGATGTTAGTAATGCATTAATAGAAGCCACAATGAAGACAGATGATACTGATGATCGATATAAATATGATTACGAATTTCAACCTGAAACAAATAGATATCACGTTCGTCCATTACACACCATAGTCACAGCAATATTTCAAAATGGTACAAAAAAAACTGAGATGATACCGAATAAAATGGACGATTTTCAAATAATTTGTGAAAAAAGTAATTTTTACTGGGAGGCAGGAGGGCAGCAAAGTGATACAGGATATATACGCATTGATAATGGTGGCAAAGAAGCAGTTCTTCAGGTCACAAATGTAGCTTTTATAAATGGATGCGTAGTACACTCCGGGAAGTTTCTTAATACTGGGCAACTGGAAGAGTTTAAAGTGGGAGACAATGTTGTATTAACAGTGGATAGCACTCCTAGAACCCTCTGCACAATTCATCATACGGGTGAGCTTTACTTTTGGTTTCTTATTTAACATGTCTAACAATTTTTTTTTCTTAGCCGCTCATCTGTTAAATGCAGCAGTTCGTAAAATTGTTCAAAAGGTTACTTATCAAGTTTCTAGTGCTGTGACCAATGACAATCTCAAACTTGAGGTTGGTATTATAGGTCGTCAGCTAAATAAGACTGATTTAACTGAAATAGAAGATTTAATCAGGTAAGTTTAAATTTGATATTGATGTCGTCTATTTCATATTACAATTAAGAATGCGCGTTACATAAAGTGCAATATAAGTGAACATTTATTATGCCACAAAATTTTTACTCTTAAACTACTTAATAAAAATTGTTAAAGGACTTTATGAGTTCTAGTAATTGAAACATGGCAGTTCTCTGGAAACGACGTGATTAAAGTACAGTTCTTTGTGGAAAAAACTCATTTGGACTCCTATTGGTTTTGAAATAAACATGTTATTATTGTTTGAACATATAGTGAATTATGCACATAAACAATAACTTTATTTTTCCGCTTTCCAACTTATTGCTTACATACTTTCTCTTGTTTAGAAAAGTGATCAATAAACGTTTAGAGATGAAAACTATAGTCACAAATACAGCAGATATATTGAATGATCCAGATGTTATAAGAATTCCTGGAGAAATTTATCCTGAGACCAATGTACGGTTGCTTTGTTTGGAAGATAGTAGTATCAACTTTCGATCAAAGGAGTTGTGTTGCGGTACTCATGTAAGCAATACCTCTGAAATTAGGGATTTCTGCATTACAAATTTTAAACAAATTAGTCGCTCAAGGTATGCATTTACTGCTGTAGCAGGTGAATTAGCAGAAAATGCTCTAGAAAGAGCGAATAATTTAAATTCCCTAATTGATATGCTCGAAAAGGAACTTCAAGCAGACAATTCGTATGATTCAGTTGAAACGGAATTGCTAAAGGCTAAAAAACAAATACAGCACTCCGATATAGTACTTCCTTATGTGTTCAGGTTATACAGCTTGGAGAGGATAAACGCTCTTTCGAAAGTAATTCTGGAGAGCAGTCGCACTATCCTTAAGTAAGTAGTTCTTAGGTATTACAAACGAAAATTAATGTATTTTTATTTGTAGGAATTTGGTCGAAATTGAAATGAAAAATTTACTTCAGGAAAAGTGCTCCAAAGAACATCCATTTATAATTCATTTTCTTAAGGCATCAGCGTTCGTTAAAACTCTACCATTACAGAGAGCTACTAGATTATGTTTAAATCGGCCGATTATTGTAATTTCATGCACTGAGGGTATTCTCAAAGCGCGGTGCTGCGTGCCATATGTAAATGAGTTTAACATTTATCTAGAATGAATTTTATTACATCTCTATATTTCAGAATAAAATAAACGATACGTTTAATGCTGAGCAATGGTTACGAGAATTCGCTTCAGTATTCAAAGCAGAAGTATCCCCTCCAAGAGGGCAGAATCCGAAAGAAGTGTGCAATATGAAAGCCAAGAAAATTGTTAGATCTATTTTCGATGATCAACTTGAAGTAGCGATTAAAAAAGCTAACGAATTTGCAATGACATTTCTGTGATCATCACTGTTACCAAAAACATATGTGATGTTTTTCAGTAACTACCTTATTTACGAAATACAGTCCAGTAGGGAAAAAATAAAATGGTTATGTTATATTTAAATTTTATCGATGTTTTTATTATCCATTTATCGTATTGCTGTTATTGGTCCACAATCTTTATTTAATGACTTTCATCTACAATTTTTGAGATCTTGGGAATAACTATGTATATATGTTTGGCTTTGCAATTTTTCTACTATTATTAATTTGATATTCGTTTTGTAATAAATTCGGACAATTTTTTTTAATCCTCCATGCATGGAATATATAAATTAAAGTTAAAAAATATATGAAAAATGAATAGTTATTTATATGCTGCTCATAGTTTCTTCTATTTTTATTTCTTGAAAGTGAGGACTTACTCTTAACTATACTTCGCTTATACGCAAAACAACAGGTGTGGGTCTTACATTATTTACCCAGTCATTATATGGCCGCCGCGCACTTTCTATAAAATTTGATAGGTTTTCGAATTTTTAAGATTATTCAAATTTGTTGCGCGGCAGCTTACGAATTTTAATTAGCTCTTCTTTCTTCCTCATTTTATTTATTATTTCTGTTTGATATCCTGTCCACTTATCCTTCGATAAATCTACAGAATCTGGCAGGCCGAGCTTGCTCGAAAGAGTTTAAGATAAACTAACATAAAAAAATAAGTATAGTTGTACTGAAAACGACGAACCAACTCCCTTATGTTCTTCCTCCATCAAAAAGAGCATAGTGAGTGTGTGTAATTCTTGATCACTTTCTGCCTCTCTGAAAATATGCATCTGGAGAATTTACATTGGAAATTGGAAGAAAATATAAATGGAAATGTGTTGTTTGTAGAGCAAATTGAGCATTGCTTCCACTTACACATCCATATATGACCGAACTGCCGATTGAGGGATGAAAAGTAAACTTTACTTTTGCTGCTCTTGAATCCGGACGAAAGGAATTAAAAACAGTATAAAAAAGTTTATTTCGAATGAAAAAACCTCACCAAAATTATTTAATTTAACATTCTCACAAATTTCTCTTCGTGTTTCTTTATCTCATAATGGCAGAGTTTAATAACTTAATATGTTCATACTTATATTTGTCTAACATAATAGTTTAGCTCAGAGCGATGTACTGACTTTATACAAACGTGATAAGCGGATTAGTAAATATAAATAGTGCCACATTTGAAGCGTTCAATCTTACAAAAATTATTGCTTCATGGGTTCATTTTGCTCTTGAAAAGAAAGATTTGAAGAAAACTGGTTTTCGGTATTTAAGTCTGAAGGTAATTTTCTTCCATACTAACGCAATGTTGACAATCTTTTTGTTTTCAAAGGTAAATCTTAGTGAATAGCAACTAACATTTCATTATGGCTTTTTTTTAAAATACTAATTAAAAAATTTATGTTTGACGCCAAAAACTCGAAACGCTTATGCTTTACGCCGACGGTAACATATTGCTTGCAATTTCAGCTATACATAAAAATAGTTGTTGATAAAGTGAGTGAGTTACTATTCACACATGTATAAATATCAAATATCCTTAAAGTTAAATAAAGGGAAACCCCTTAAAAACAAAAGGATTTTCATTGTAAAAAACAGCCAAAATAATTGGGTTTTTTGAAAAAGTGCTATTGACAAAAAATGTTTAATTTTCTTCGTGGAATTTGAAAATGGAAAAAAGTGGTATACCTATATAACATTAAATATTGACGATTTAATGAAATTTATTATTAAAATAACAAATTGGTTTGGTAGTTTAAAAAAGTTGTTTTTGTTTTATTTAGTTACAAAAAATAATTAAGTTATAAAAACCCATTATAAAGAAATATCACTTAACTCACAATCGCCATCAAAACTTGTTTGAATTTCAATATGCAGAGATTTCTCAAATTCGTCATTATTATTGCAAACGCTTTCAAAAAAGTAACTAATCCCACCTTCGTCTTCCCTGTGAAAGCTGACCAAATTGTCTTTCATGTAAATGTTTTCCATAGAATCGGAAAGACAATTTTCTAGAAATTCTAATGATTTACTTAACATTGCCTTTTTGGCAGTTTTTTCTGGTGATGTAATAGATCTGTTTCTTTTTAATATATCTAAATCATCTTTGGTTCTATTAAAATGCGAACAAACATTTGCATTTTCATATTTTAGTTTTTTTCCAGAAAAGCATTTTAAGGGAGCGGGTTTCGATATTATACTTTTTATAATCGCGGACATATTAAAATTACATTCATTTTCACTCTCTAGATTAGATATAAATGAATCATTTTTAGGAGTTGAACAATTTCCAGATAGGAGTGCTGTTTTACGTAGCGAACTACTCTCCTTGCGAATTAGAAATGCATCAAGTTTTTGGATCCCCTTTTCACTTGTTTTCTTCTTCCTTCGTATTTCCTTAGCTATTTTTTCTGTTACATCAATAATATCGCTCATATTGTGAAGTGAATCAAAGTCTTTTGGCTTTTCTTTAATTATTTTTCGGCCCTTCCTGCTCTTCGCTTTAGGCTTAGGTTTCATTTTCGTTGTTTCAAATACTTCAATTAATTCTGGGTATGCTTTTTCCACAAATTTAATTGGTTCTATAGTGCTCCATAAAGCCTCCGTGCTAGTTGGGTTTTCATTTAGTAAGCCTGTAGGTTCCTCATCTGGGATTAATCCATTGAAAAATCCCTCAACATCTTCCCAAACGATCTCATAACTTTGGACACCTGAAAAATACTGAAATTGAATAACATAGTATATATTTTAAAATCCTTACCTTTTAAAGTTCTTTTCTTCTTAATACATTTTGGAATAAGATATCCTGTAGTTGGATTTACTTTCCCTTTGTAGATAATATGCCAACGTGTTAGCAATGGTAAAAATTTCTGAAAGCAATAAATCTCCGTCCACTGAAGCAATTTGCCAATCGACCTAACAAATTTAATCATATTTGGCTGTTTCCATTGTAAATTTGGCTCTGGTATATTTTGTGGATCTGACAAGAACTCATCGATTATATCTTTTGACGGGAAATCATGCATAGAAAGAGCCTTTTTCCTTAATGTTAATTCAGCCTTTAGTGAGAGTCGCTCATCTCTGAAATAATTGAAGCTTAATGTTTCAAAGTGTCGAAATTTAATTAGTTCTTGTGATTGTTAATAAGCCTCTTGTTGTCTGCAAAGACCATTACGAATAACTTGATGGCACGATAAAAGTCAAAAGCCAAATTTTGTTTGATATTTTACTTCAACATATGGCTTCAATCTGCTTTGAAGATCTTAAACTAATTGTGGTAAGTTAAAAATCCCATTTAATTTCAGCTTAATAAGAGGCGCTATACAGTAACAAATGTAAAACTCAACATGATGCATTTGTTTATTGTTGATTTATCATGGTGAGCAAGATTTTTTTCTAATTTTTATTAATAATTCAAAATAAAGAAGAGTGGAGACTTAATTGAGTGCTGCCGTAACCTTTACTCGAGTTCCAAAAATGCGTTACTCAAACTTGCTCCAAGCCTCTATGAGTACCCCAATACCCCAACTTTAAATACTAAAATACTCAATTATCCGAGTCATTCTTAGAGCCCTAGATAAAAGCAAAGTAATAAATAAAACTTTGTTTATTGCTAATAAACTAAACAAATAATCGTGATGGCATTTGATTTATTTTAAATCGCCAATTTAAATCCAACACTTCTTGGAATGCAAGGTTTAAAAATTATAAAATAAAATTATTTATTTTATTAATTTTGGTTTGAAATTCGATGAATTTATTATTATAATCGAATTAAATTATGTTTAAGTAGTAATATTGTTTTAAAGCTTTTTAATACATTGTCTTATTAAAATATGTTGTTCTTATATCTTATTAAAAATTCATTTTCTAATTTTTTGGAAATATTTTAATGTCGACGATTGGTGTTTTGGCAGCATTCGTGATGTTATAGTGTAGTCTTTTTGAATCGAGATTGAGTTCGTATCTGCCAAAACCAAAAACTTGGTGTATTTTGAATTATTAATAACAATTAAAAAAGAATTTTGTTCCCTCATTATTTGCTTATTGCATCGACAATAAATAAATGGTGTTTCAATTTATACAAATTGCTAGTTTGGCCTTAAGTAACCTTTCGGGCACAAAAAACAAAATTTCGTGTGTCTATTATATTGAATTGTTAATAATAATTGGCAAAAAAAAAACTTGCTCTCTCATAATTATTTGTTCTTTGCACTGACAATAAACAAATGTTTCATGTTGAGTTTTACATTCCTAGGATGGTTTTAAGTAATCCTTCTAGCATAAAAATCAAAATTACATATGTCCATATATGTAATTCTTAATAATATTAGAAAAATAGTCCTGCGTAATAAACAAATTATGTTTCATGCCGAGTTTTATAATCTTAAATAGATTGTGAGCATCTTTTTTACTTTATTATAAAAATCAACCCTTTGGTTCTGGTTATAGCGTGTCGGCTGCTAGTTTCAGCGCCGTTCTCCAAATTACGGCTCGTTGCTATAATTTTGGAGGGCTATTATATTTAATATTATTTGAAATATCTCAGAAGTACCGCGATCAGGGCCTTTAGCAAATATAACGGTTATAACGGAAATACAGCCAATGCGTTTTTCACTTCAAAGCGAGGCATGTATAAACCAATGATTCCAGTAAACAAAAAGTTGTATGAAAAGCCAATTTTCCAGATATTTCTACTACTTTTCTCTATACTAGAAATTATTTTACATATTACTTGGAATATTTTATTGCCTCAAATGAATTTTGCATGAAGTTGGATTACTAGTCCAAAATTACAAAATTCAATAAATTTATTTTTCTACTGCAAATTGCAAGTTCATCAAGCTCAGATAGGTGACTTATTTTATGATAGAACATTTTTTACTCTGGGCCTTTACTTTTCTAAGAGAGCCGAATGATTTTAAGTCTGATTTCGTTTTTTCTAGTTTTTGGTAATATTTCAGTTCTTTGTCTGACTCTATGTAATGGAACTTTGGAAGAGAAATTAGTTAAACTTTTGTTTAGAATGAAATAATTAGGATAAGGTTCGTCATCGAAAGAAAGTGAAAGAAAGGACTCTTGGTTTTTCAGAATGGGATTATCCTCTTATAATCACGAAATTGTGGTTAAAAAAATTAATACCTTTGCAGCGATTTTATAATTCAGACAGAGTTGTGGGAAAACCTCTAGTATTGTATAAGTCGAAATAAAAAAGCCGAATGTAAAATTTACCTCCATAAATCCTCATTGCAGCCTCTTGAAGTTCGGCACGAACTGCATCCGCTTTTGGAATGTGAAATTGTTTTTCCCAGATGACCACAATTGCCGCAGACGTTTTTATCGTTTACCTTCATCTCTAGTGAAGTATAATATGAATCAGAACTCCTCCAAGATTGAATTCTAAAAAACAGATAAAGTAATGAGTATAACAAAAAAAAATCATTTTACAAACCTATTTAAAATATCATCATTCTTATAACGTGCAAATAACTTAAGTACGGCATCTTTTCCAACTCCCGCAACACCGTCAGGGCAGTAGTCACAGCCGCAAAAAAGAGCCATTGCAATGATTTTATTTTGACCAAAATCTGAAAATCACTATTTATAAAATATTTGCATTTTTTTTTTTTAATTTTACCTATAAATGTTTTAACTTTGTCCATATCATAGACATCGACAGAACCTCCTTGGGCACTTGAGTGGCCCTGCGTGGAAACCGAAAAGTTTCTATAGACTTTTTTAGCGCCATACGCAAAACAATCAGAATCTTGGCTTATTATGCCATCGACCAGCTGCAAGTTTACTTCTTTATTAAAGGTAATAATTTAGGCCAAGTTGAAGTTACTCCATTTTTATTGAGGTAAGCGCAATAAGCTTCTGCTTCCCCTGGTCCCTGGACGCACTGAATTCCCATGATTTGCAACAAGTTTTCGCACTGTTTCAGTACATGGTTGAACCTAGTTCGTTCCTTTGGGGCATCCCTTTCAGACCTATTTTTACCGGATTGAGTTTGGGCATTCTCGCGCGGTTTGACACCTCTAAACTGGATTTCGTTCCTCTTAGCTATAACTTGCTCTTTAAGTTTTGGAGCTCTTCCTTCTAAAACAAAGACTGGAGTAACGCCTTCTAAAAGCAGGTAACACGTACGGAAAAACAAGTTCCTATGCAATAGAATTATTCGAGAGATTCTCAATGTTAGTTACTTTGTGGTCTTACTTTAAATACTGCCGCGGATGAACGAAGTAATCAACCACATTCAAGCTCTCGCATACCCATCCTGCTAAGTCGATTGCTACAATCTTGCCCTGTAGCTCATTTATAGGTTTCCTTTCACAGTAAGGAGTGAGTATACCCCACAAGTCTTTTACTCCCATTCTTGTGATGCTGCAAGCATTTTACGGTGTAATCAACGAGCGAAGATAAATGTTACAAAATTAAAATCAAATTGTCAAAGTTCCAATGACTGTTATATTCGCCCCCTGCGGCTGAATAGATATACTAATATCACATAATGCTTGGTTCTCATGAACCCATGCGATGTTTAATATACAAAAAACGAAACTAGCGCGATAATTTAAAAATTGTATTTATTTTTACACTACAAGCTTAAATTAAGTTCTGAAATTAAACTCAACTCTTAGTGAAAAATATTTTCACTAAAAAATTCCAAGTCGGAGGGAGGACATATGATTTTTTGCTATTATAATTTTGCAGGAACAGTACAAGGGCGATATTGCAAGTAATTCCGATGTAGTTCACCTCATTACGCCACTTTTATCTTTTATTTTCCTCAAAAAATTAGGTGGTACCCGTAGAGCACGATATTTTCAAAAAGATATATGATTTTCACATTCCTAATATCTAAAACATTCAAAATGTTCATATAAAGATATTTTAATTCTAATATTTGTGTCAACATTCAGCAATTCCGCATTCAAAAAATCTGCGGTTTCAATCCATCCAAGCAATGCAATAAAAATAGACAGCGCTATATATCGTTATCTCAGGCAGTAGGTTGTCAAATTGGCGAACGCTGGAGACAGAAGATTGAGCGGTCTATTGTCTATGCATATGGCTGTGTTCAATACTCATTAATTACGGTTCCAATCAAAATGAGGTTCCTTCTTTGTTAAGTGCAAGGTTAGAACAATTTATAACAAATTCGTAAATATAATTTTTGAAGAGAAACGTCTTAGACGGCGATTCGATAAGTGGACGAGAATTGAGAGTGAAATTTCAAGGATACGTCACGTTTGGGGACATTTCGTTACATGAGGGAGAAGAAAGATATAATGTAGAGGGAAAAAGAGAGATATACATTGAATATCTAATACACAGTTTAGGCTATCCGCATCTCCCTTTTGTGCAGTCTGTCGTCTTTACTCCCACTTATACGATAAGTCTAAGGTAGGTGCTGCAACAAAGATTATGAAATACTAGATGTGACGCTTTCTATACAAGCCCAAAGCTTTAACCCATATGAAATTTCTAAAACTGCCTAGGGAAATTTTTCTAATTAGAGAAAGCAACAAAGAACTATTGCTTCCCATGTCTTATCTAAGTTCCAATAAGAACAAAAGGGAGCAAAAGCAGCCAAATATTCTCATCTACGGCACTTACAGTGAAGGCAATAAAATGCAGCTTTTTTTACCATGCATTTTTAAAGGCGCTATAAAGCCTCTGTTGCGCTGTATGCCGCTTCATGCATGGTGTTAGTGTCGTCCCCGCGCAATGTTCCAGTATAGGGAAATTGTGATTCGAGAATGGGTAAGAGGCAGGCCGCACACTCGGAGCATATATACGTACGCAGGCTGTTTACATTCTTTCACTGTGCATTTTTAAAGGCGCCACAAAGTGTTGGAGTGTATGCTTTGCCCTAAATTTTTGTCTTTCTCTCGTACGTGAGCCCTTTATTACTATTTAATTTTAGCAAAATCTGCAAGGACGCTGGTGCTGAAATTGCAGACCCTCAGTCTATGTTGGTATTGTCGCTCGCCCTAAATCTCTTTTTTCTTGTATTTTATTTTTTTTATTTAGAAATTTCATTTCTACCACGTGCACAGAGATGCGCGCGCAATTTTTTATTACTGCAGGAAAATGTGCAAATTTGTTTACTATGAATTAATTTCCATATTCGGATCGAGAAGTTGAGACGTTTCTGGTAAAGATAAAGTTATATTTTTAATCTTTCCGCAATCTTTTCGAAATTTCGCAGCTTTACATAAAATCCAACAGTTTGTGGCATGCAATTCCGCAGTGCCATATTGAAGCTAACAAGCAGGATAAATTAAAAGATAAATATAAGTGCAGTAATGGTTTATTATCATTTTTATATAATTTTACATATATAGTATGTATCTTATATACAGTACTATATATCTATGTAATTATTAGCACACATATACATTTCAATAATTTTATTTATTTTCATAATTGTCAATTATCTGAATAATAATTAATTACGAAACATAATCAACGAATAAATGTCGTCTAATAAATAATGTCTCTTTATTTTACCATAGGTTAATTGTCTTAAATACATTCGCTTTATCATTTTCGAATATAACCGTTTCTAGATTTCTGAATTCAAAATGTTTACGATATTCTATTCTTTACTATGTTATTAAATGGTGTTTTCTTTGAATCTTACAGAATAAGTCTGTAGTCCTTATTGATCTATGAGACTGGGTACTGAAAGAGACTAAAATAGCTTGAAAACATAAATTCGTAGCCTTTGGGTAAAAAATTTACAGCCGGATAACCAATTACTACTTTTCGAAATATTTTGGGGAAAGAAAAGTCACAAAATATTTGTTGTTACCTGTCTTCGAAAACTTGCTCTAGTTTTATTGTACTTTATATTTTACAAAATTGGAATTAATACGAAACACTTTTATTAATCATATTCGATTCTTGGTTATGTGGGTAAGTAATTTCTAATGAGAATTACGAGTATCTTTGGCCGGTATGATATTTCCCTCGTGGTTTTTAACCGAACCTTACAGTGTATGTATGTGTCTTTATTTTAGAGAAAAAAAAAATAAATACGTATTCATGCCATTGATTGTAACTTTTTTAGATTTTAAAATGTTTGAAACCAATTCGGACCGAAATAGAATAGTAACAAAACTCCTTCTCGAATACTAAGTATTAACAAATCATTATTAATTGATGGATCTTTGTTTCTGTGTGATTGCAGTTTTAAAGTAAATGCAAGAGTTTACGCGCAGTTTGTGTTTGGGGAAACCTTTGTAAGTAAATAAGAATGAAGGAGGCATTATGCCAAAATGTATCAAAGCAATTGGAAAATAAGGTTTTCGATTTTTAGCGATTAGTTAATTTTTTCCATGTTCGTCCTAGTAAGAATCAAGATCACTGCATTAAATTTCCCTAACACCTGCATACAGTTGTTAGTTTCCCAAGAAATTATGGTATAAAGGTTTAAGTTCACCAACAATCCTCAGGGTACGGTGAATAGAAGCAGAGCAGTCTAACTACTCAAGTATTAAAAATAAATATCTCCTGATAGAATTAATCTTTTCGTGCTAAATGGAACTTTAATTTGTTACAATTTATGTAATTAACCGACATTAGGCGAATTATCTTACCTATAATTATAATAATTAATTCAATTGTCCGGTTGCGGAAGCGTAAGTGTTGCAAATTGTTCATATTTTAATAACAATTCAATAAACGTACATAAAGGTGACTTGAAAAATCTCTGCAAGTTTTTTAACAATTAATGCTCAATTTCATTTATTAGTATAAAACTATATTTTACCTAAGTTAAAGTAAAGAGCTTTATAAAAGAAACGTGTTTGCCCTAAGTTTAAACAATTTCAAATTTAATGCTGCTTAAATCATACCTGCAGTAACGCCATAACTTTCCCCTAACACGGTTCACCAATAGCTTTTATATAGGAAAATCAAACATACTGAATTATACAAAATGCATTTATACTATAAACTTTCCAGAAAAAGGAGCGTCTTGAACGAAAGACGCTGGAGCCTGGGCTGGGGCTGGAGCTGCTCCCACTGGAGGTGCCACTTGCTGAGGAATTTGTTGAGGAGCCATCATCACTGGTGGAGCTGGGTTATCGGCTGGCATGAATTTGGCTAATGGTTGGAATGTTTGAAAAAGAAAATATCATGAGTTTTAAGCATACATTTGTACCAATATTATTTCTAAAAGTAGCAAATAAAATATATTTCTTTTAAATTAGCTACAACACATCGACACAGTGGTAAGGCAATCAGCAAATCAGATATTTGGACTGTTGTCATTTGTTTGTTCTGTAAGATTTCTGCACTGGAACATATTTAAGCAGGCTATTTTAGAACGAGTAGAAAATAAGGTAATAAACAAAAGCTGTACATAAATCAGTTGTGTGTTTCATCTATAAAAAATTTTACGACTGTGGTTTGGAAAACCAAATCTCAGTTGATATTATATTATGGATTTTAATGATAGTTTGTTCTTCTGTTCGGTTTTCTATGTTGACTGAACTTCTGTATATTAATTATTTAATAATAGCGAGTTTTTTTATGGAAAAATCAAGTCGGAAAAGCTTCAAAAAAGTCCTTTGACGTTAAAATAAGTAATGAATAAAACGTAAAGAATAAAATATGTGTTAAAATTTCAGTTTAAGTTGATATTTTTAAGTATTTTCAAGTATTTGATGTATTCTGTTGTCTTCCTTATTTGTAACTTGCAATTGGTAGTATGAAGGACTATTCAGTGGTTTATGGTATTAACAGTTTTTGGGTAAAGATAGCCGAATTTTCAATATTAAAATTTGTTATTTTTATAAGATTAACATTTTTTCAGTGAATGATTTGTTTGGATGGTAATTTGATGTGTTTTTCTTAAATTTTGAATTTAAGCTTTATGTAAAAAATAAAACATAAAAATTATTATACATCTGTTACCTTATCCAGATCTTATATCAAGACAGAAATATAGCTATTAATCGCTACAGAAGCGTACTGAGTTTTTGCAGGAATTAATTATAATTATAAAATTAAAATTTTCAGTAGTTTTTAATAGCAGCTGATTTTGGTGAATTACGCCGTATATCGAAAAACAGCAGAAAGATTAAGGTCTAGCATAAAGTCTTGAGATCAGAAATCAGGTAGTTATAGATAAAAATAAACAAATCTAAGCCAACATTGTTCTTTCTGTGAAAGCTTTATTTTCAGTAAATTTTGTAATAAAAACATTTTTTACACTCCTTATGTATTAAATATTTGTAGGAATATTTTTATCCAATTATATTGGCTTACAATATCCATATTATTCCGATGACGTTAAAAATTAAATAAACTATAATACTAAAATATATATTTTTCAAAACATTGATTTAAGACACTTGATTTTAACATTGATAAAGTCGTTTACAATGGATTCTGGGCCCTGACATCGTATTCGTATAATGCTTGATTATAAAACTGGCCATTATATGAGTGTTACTTTCATACAAACTCATAAAAGACCGTGTTTTATAATTACATTGGCATCATAATTATATCGCTTATAATTAATAAAAATTATAAACTTATTAAATGGTTTATTGCCAAACAATACAGTTGCCCCATTAACTCTTATTACAGACCAGCACGGATACGACCTTAGAGGCGTTCAGGCATAATCCAGCAGACGTAGCATCATACCACTGTTCGCTCGAACAAGTATTGTGCCATAGGTCTGTACCTGCGGTTCCTCTCGTACTACGCAGGAATGCTGTCGCAATAAGATTGTCATCAGTAGGGTAAAACTAACCTGTCTCACGACGGCTCAAGCTTAAGAAATGGACGAAAAATACATTTTTTTTCGAACTGAAAAAAGAATAGTTCAATTATTGGGATTTCTTTCAATTTTACTGCCTTTGGATTTAATTCCTGCAGAAACCCTATCATTTGGAACTTAAGTAATTTTAGAATTTGTGTCTGTATCCTTTTAGAATATTAGTCACTTTCAATTTTAATTTATAGGGTAAAAGTTTAAAGCGTTATTTTGTAATAAAACACATTTTTCGATAAAGGGGCAAATCATACAATAAACGAACATAAAATCAGGAAAAAATATTTTTTCTAATCCTTGAAATGTTAATTATCATAACAGCAGTGTTTTTTTAATTTTTATATTAAACCAACCACAGAAGAGCCCTTTATCAAAATTTAAAATCTTTTCTACCTGTACCATGCATTTATTTTCAATTGTTATAAAGTTCAAAATGCATCAATATATGCAAATTTCAATATTGGTACATACTTTCCGTTATTATTATATTTTAAAACACAACTATTGTGCTTAGTATTGCAATATATGCAGAAGATTACTTTTGAAGCGAATAAAAAGCATTTTCACACATATTAAAAAATCGAAAACTTATCAACACTACGCTTTTTTTATTTTCATAACAGTGGAAATCACATAAAAACATAACAAATGTAAATGTAAAAAAGACATGCATGTTGTGTACATTTTTCAATATTCACTTGGGTCGAAACATCTCACTTATGCCAACTGGAACATGTTTATAAAATGAGGAATGTCTGGTGGGCTTCGGTAATTTTGAATTTTTGGAAACTGAAATCTTTCTAAAAGATCAAAGTTCGTCGCGATAAATGTGTAAAGTGACTCGCATCGATATTGTCAGCGTATTTTTAGATATTTATTTGGAAATAAAAACAAAAATTTATTAAAATATTGTGAAGCTAAATTGCAGTATGATAAAATAATTAAGGGGCAATATCTACCTTAACACATCGAAAATGATGGTTTTTTTAGGTATTTTTTTTAGGGTTCAAACAATTTTCATTATATTACTATAGGTTTTATCTTAAAGCTTTAAAAAACGTATGTAGCAATTTCCTTTTAAACAAAACAAAAAATTCCATACGCGAACTAACAAAATATTCTGAAGTTGTCAAACAAATTTATGGGCAGCTGAATTTCAACGTGGCCGTTCGGGATGTTCAAAAACTGCAACCATTGATGATAACATTGCTTAACTTCACCAAATGATGCTACACAACCGTCGAATTAAAGTTAGAGAGATAGCTGAGAGGTTATGAACATGTCCAAAGAACATGTTTGTCACATATTGAATCAAGATTTATGTAGGCTTGAGATAGCTGTCCGTGCGTTTGCTCACTTTGAACCAAAAACGTGTTCGAATGAACATTGCCAACGCTTTGTTGACGCAGTTTGGGTGTAATAAATCAGAGTTTTTGCGCCGATTAATTATTCTAGATAAAACTTTCATACACCATTATATTCCAGAAACAAAAATAGAGTCAAAACTGTGGACTGAAAAGGGGAAAGTGATGGAGATTGTTTTCTAGGATAGTCATGGAGTTATCTTAATCGATTATTTTTAATTTCGATTACGTTCGAAAACATGGGCCCGCCTTTAAAAATGCACAGTGAAAAAATGTAAACAGCCCGCATCCGTATATATGCTCTGAGTGTGCTACCTGCCTGTTCCCCATTATCAGTTCAGGATTTCCCTATGCTGGAACATTGTCTGGGGATGGCACTAATACCATGCGTGCAGAGGCACACAGCGTGCCCGACTGTTTGGCCCGCCTTTCAACTTTCAAATAATAAAAAAATTCTGAATTTTATTGCCTACACTGTAAGTGCCGTAGATGAGAATATTTGGCTAGCTATTCTTGTTTCTTTTGTTTTTATTGGCATTTAGATAAGACATGGGAAGCAGTAGTTCTTTGCTGCTTTCTCTAATGGGAAAATTGTCTCCAGGCAGTTTTAGAAATTGCATATGGGTTAGAGCTTTGGGCTTGCATAGAGAGTGTCACATCTAGTATTTCATTATCTTTGTCCTGGAACAATGCCTTGGAACGGCACTATCACCATGCATACAGAGGTACACAGCGTGCCCGAGACTCTGGCCCGCCTTTAAAAATGCATGGTAAAAAAACACTGCTTTTTATTGCCTACACTGTAAGTGCCGTAGATGAGACTTTACATTTTTTTACTGTGCATTCTTAAAGGCGGTGAAATAATTAACGATATAAATTGTATAAATTGTATTTTTAACTGAAATAAATTCAAATGCTACCAAATCTTAGAAATTACTGATTGGTATTTTCTCTGATACTTTTTCTTATATTTTGCATTCTTACAAAGAAATAAGGAGTTAGAAAGAGTAATATAAAATTCTTAAAGCCTCATGAGTTTTTTATTTTGTTAAAACATAACCTGTCCTATTTAAGGATAGTTTTTTCATATCGAGAATTCCGCGATCATTATTTTTTCTCTTTTGGGAACATCAGAAAAAAGTATTACTAAATTCCAGGTATAATTTATTTGCTTCATTTATGAATAGACTAAAAACAGGTAAGGAAATCATTTGCTAGAAATAACATGGATATAACTGCAACTAAAACAGGTGATAAAAAACAAAACGTTTATCTCCGAAAACAAATAGTATTAAATAAAAATATCCAAATTTTAAAATATAACCCTGAATGACGATTTAAAATACTGCGTCTCTATAGAATGTCTGCAAATCATTAAAATACGAAATTTGTGCACGTCCCTTTTACTTATTAAATTATTATTAAATTTTTTACTTATTAAATGTTGACCCATTTGTGGAAATGCATTAAATGTAAATTAATTCGATTTACTAATAATATATAGTAAATATAGAAACTTTTCAATATTATTCCAACAATTGATATAAAAAAGGGTCAAGTGCTTCTGACAAGGCTCGCAAAATAATTTTTTAAATTTCTTGCCTCATCTGCCTAAGAGACCACTAATAGCCGTCACTCGACCAGGCACCAATCATTTGCATTTCTTCGGAAATAAAATTCTGGATACGTGCCTGATGAGGAATGATCTTAATCTTGTATAATTAATTGTCAAAAATTAAGCCTTAGCGTTATGCTTTTGTTTTTGCATGCATAAGTTAAACAAAATGACAAAATACGAGTATATGTAAATGTTTGTAGATTTTGTGCAGTTCATGCCATTTCACAAGAAAAATTAATTAAGTTAAATTCAAAACAGCGGTAATACAAAGAAGCTTTTGTTAGATGCTTTGATAGGTGGTGTAAGTTCTGTAGTTTTAATAAATTTGTTAATGGAGTTTCGTTACTTTTTTGTTAATGATATTAAAAAAAACATTTTGTAACAATTTGCCGATACAAACTGTAGTTCATATTTCAAATTTTGGCATATATTCTGTGTTCGTATTGGCATAAGTCAAGCTTACATAAAAAAAAATATTTCTGACCTGAGGCTAAACTATTCTTTTATTTATGACGTAAGCCCCTGTGTCGTTTGGCTTTAGCCATATAATATGTAGGTCTCTAGCGATATTAAAAACGTTTACTATATAATAATACCTTAAAATTTACTCTTCTTTATTTTTTCCTGTGGATAAAAATCATGCATTAAAATAAAGCATTGCAGTTAAAAAAGCACGCTGTATCAGTTTCTTCAAAAATGAATTACGTGCATGTGATGATATAACGACCAGCTGAATTGTGTTTGGAGCTTCAAAACTAAACACATTTTGTGTTAATTCTAGATGAATTTAACCTCAGATACATGAAAAACGTCAACAGGGGTTTTATTATTGAATTATGATCTCAATGAAAATGTTAATGAAAGTATTGCAAAGAAGACATCAGAGTTGTTGGTTTTTACAACATTATGAAAATTGAGAAATTCTTAATCATTTATTACTTCGGAGGCAACACAACATACATTTAACTGAAGCAAACAAAATATTTTACTGAGTAAAACCAAAATGCTGACTGAAAGTGTTAGCTATTTCGTTTATACAGGTTATATACATGGACAATACTGTATTTCAGTTGAATATGTTTAAAATAATGAAGAAAAGATGAACGTAAAATGTTGTTAACGATGTAATTTATAAATGGTAAGGCAGCTGTTAGTACAAAATCACATAATCGTAATAATTCTAGTTTGAGGCATCTTGGAAGGCAAATGAAATTTGTCGAATGATCTAAATCAGGAAACGCAACCAAATCAGTTTTAACGAAAATACTTTAAAATGAATATGAGTAACGACATATATAACTTCTAATTATTGGATCGTAAAAGTAAAAAGAATGTAATATATAAATGTATAAATAATAGTACTAATTAACGAATATAATGCCGAACCTGAGTCTTTGGTATGGACTTAATTTAGGCGAGAACTGATGATTTTTTATTATTTGCAATTTATATGACATTTTGCATATTTGATTTATATTTATTAGCCGTCTACATGAAGTTAGCTATAACGGGATAAAATTTTATCAAAATGATTGTAAAATCAATTTAAATAAGAATATGATTTGTTGTTGAAATGTGTGCTTTTCTTTTATCAAATATTATCTAGCCTTTTTAAATAGTACTTCTAACAACTGGAATTTAGATTAAAATGTCTGTTCACAAAATGGCCATTTTTGGAATGAATACTTTTTACTTACCTACGATTATCAGGAGTGTTACCAACGCAATTACTCCCATTATTATCATCATCTAAAACGATAAAAGTAAATCAATTAAATTACATTCGATTAAATTAATTTATCGCAACCACTACTGACAATTCGGAGTTTTGGAAACATTTAGATATTTATTCTTTTAATATATTATTATGTGGCAGGAGAGGGGAGCAATTTTGTCTCTTTAACTTAATTAACTCTGAGGCACATGATCAAGAAAAACTGATACCCAAGTTGCACAGATTCTTTTTTCAATTTTAGTAAAATAACTTTAAAAAAAATATTAAACTACATGAGCATGAGTAATTTGCACTTTTCGAGGTGGGTTAAAATATATCCCACTATGCATAAAAGGCTAAGCAAAAAGTGGGACTATTTTTAACTCATCTAACCTCAAAGAGTTAAAGTTTATTTTAGTTTCTGAAAATACAAACTATATTAATTACTACTAATCCACTGGTTTATCCATTGGGATTCGGTTTAAAATGAAACGAATAAAGCGACTTTTAACATGTAAAATATCATAATTAATTATTTTCCTTCACGCCGAACTATTTATCTACAATTTCTCTATGTTTGAAGAATAGGTTTTATTAAATTGTAACAATAATAATATCTTAATAAATGTTTCAATTTTATCCAAGTACATATCTTTTCAAAATGTTTGACTAATCATTTTTGAAACATATTAGGAAATGATAAGATAAATTCTACCATTAAACATGTTTATTTCAAAAATTCACATGTAATGCTTAAATTTTGTAGCTAAGCATCGTCTGTATTCTTTTGTTTAGATAAGCATTTAAATTACCTTAAGATTTTGCAACCAGAATTTTCGTTTAAGTTTTCCAGCCTGTTGTTCAAATTGCGAAGCTCCCTGTTGTAAGGCATCTGCTCGATCATCTAATTCTGATAGTTTCTGATCTCTTTCAAGTACTTTTTCTACATTGGTTTTCATAATATCCACCACCTATGATATTTGAAAAAATAAATATAATAAATAACTTTGTAATCCCTTTTACGTCGTCCGCTTTTCCTTACCTCATCGACCTGTGCTTGTGTTTGCTGTAATCTTTTCTGTGCAGCAATTTGTTGAGGATTTCGTGGACCTCCTACAATTTCATCTGATCCACCCTCGCCACTTGCAGGTGCTGTTGCCGGGGGTGCATTAGGATCTGCCCTAAAAGGTTTGAAATAGAGAATGGGTTAGAGATTGCACTAGGAAAATTTTTGTTTCTATTAATGTCAATTTTAAAATTGGTTAATACATGAGAAACATCCCTTAGAAAAACATAACTTAATTTCTTACGCACATTCACTTTCGTGCTTTTATTAAGGTGAAAAATGATTCTAAGTTAAAGTAGTATATATAGTTATATAGTCTTTGATTATATTATTTAGTTCTTTTTCTCACACTGAAGCGATGCACATTGTTATTGAGCTTTTTGGAAAGAAATTTATTGGATAAAATTTATCTACTTCGTTCAGAGTTAGTTGGGAATTTAAAATTTAAATTATTGGTGAAGCATTTACGCATTTGGAGACATACGTACATTCGGTTGAGGATTTTGTCAATTTTATCAATTTTTGTAACGTCAAAGCTTTTGAAGCAATGTAGTTTTATCGTGTTTGAGAAATCCGTCGAAACTTTGGAAAGAAATATGAAAGATCTTCGAAAAAATCCTGAGTTATTCGGTTGTGCTTTTATTATGTTAGCAGCTGACTTCAGACAAACATTACCGATTTTTCTTCGGTTTACTCTTGTTGATGAAATTATTTCCCTGTTTAAAATCGTAATTTTTATGCAGATCAGTTAAAACATTGAAACTTTCCAAACAATTGTTAAATATTGGAAATCGTATAATGCCAGTAGACAAAACTGGATTGATGACGTTGCCAGAAAATTTTTGTCGTCTCACAGAAACCAAAGAAAAATTGATCGAAAGTGAAACGTTTGGTTGAGCGAAAGAGTGATTTTTTGGTAGCGAAAAATAAATAAGCTAATGAATTGATTTTGGCTATACAGTTCAAAATACTCACTCAAATGGAAAAACTAAAAGTGCTGTTGTTCAGGGTTTAGCTAATTTATAAATATAATAAAAGGAAAAGTTTTGTTTGTTTGTGTTGTATTATATTTTTTCACGTAAACATTGCAAATCAACATAAAATTTTGCGCACCGTATTAGTACAATTTTAAATTTCAACGGATTACTAATAAATTGTTTACTTAGGAGCAAGGGCGTACGGCAAAACTTTTCAAGGGAGAGCCGCTGTCTTCTCCTGCATATATTTATAATAGTCAGTAATAGTCCATATTGGAGCTAAACAATTTTTTAACAACAATTTTAATCTATCAAATACATTCATAATACTCGTATATCTACATGTATCCCTTACATTATTTTTCTTTCACAAAAAGTTAAGCAATTATTGCACGTCACATATTTTACAAAACATTTTACATTTATTTCTAATTATTATAAATCTGTTCTGGATTTTGATTCTCTTTATGTACAGCAATTGATTTACTAGGAGTCTAAATCTGTGGTTATTGTTGTGTTTGGTCACTTATTCTGTTTAATTACAAGAATTTCACGTTTCTGAATTACCTGTACTCCGAAATGTACTTATAAGTTTCGATGGGGACCGAAAATGCTGCAATAAGTAAATTTGTTGGAGCTTGTCCAAAGATTAGTAGAGCAGCAATTTGGAGGAACCAATACCCCACAAAAAGAGTTTGGCCGAAATGCAATAACAAAAAATAAAATTATTCTTATTTTTAACTGACCTCAAAAAGGTCAGTTTGTTAAATTTATCCGCATATGCGCTTTTATATTGAAAACTGGTAGGTAGGTAAGTAAATCTTCTTTTCGAAGGCAAACGATATTCTTACATAGCATACTTAAATTTTGACGAAATAAGGGTACCCCATTTCAGTTGTTATCTGACCTTTCTGTACTTAAGATAAGTAATTATGATTAATTTTTTAAAAATTTTCAAATTTTGAACTCTTATACTTATCGTCAAATATGTTAAACTTTAGTTTGTAATACTTTAGGCATTCATTTATTTTTATAAATAACTTCCGTTTAGTTATCATTTACACCTTCATTGGCAGTCCACTATCAGTTTAATTTAATTTAATACACTTTAAAAGACACACACACATACTTCCGTTTTGCTCAGAAATATATAAAAATAGGTATTTTAATCGCCGTAAATTCAAGGATAAATTGATTTATGAAATAGGTCAACAAAGCTCGACTTGAGCTGCAAAAATCGGTTCACTTATTTGATTTGAAACAGTCTAGTACTTTTTGGATAGTTGAATGGAATGAAAAAATTATATTTAATATAGAAGTTAAAAAGTAGATGAAATCATATAATAACCGAAATGTTATTTTTTATATTGATTTGATTTTTTATACTCGTGTTGTATGGTATATGTATATATGGTATGTTTTGTTTAAATTATCGCAGTAAGAATTGTTTGCCAAATTAAATTGTAAGAAACAAAAATAAAGAAGTTTACTTTTCCATTACTGATAAAACGTTCGATGTCAAGATTTTTGAAAATTGTATTGCGCGAACTGAGAAGTAAAAAGGAACACTACGACTAATTATAATAATGTAAACGATTTATACTTTTTGATTGCTTGAGCGGATTGTTCGCTTCCGAATGTTTTCCAACGATTGGCTATCAATTGCGTGCGGTTCATTTTAAAATATCATATCAGCTAAATGTTTCATTTAGTTCAGAAGATAATTTGGGTTATTTTTTAGCAGAAATATATTTATATATATACATATATTATGCTTTTATATAAAGTCGGCACCATCTTTTTAACGTTAATTTACGAGAATCATATTATCTTTTATAGAGATTGCTTAAGAGAAGTTCTTATCACATAGCATGTTTAAGAATAATTCAATGTTTTTTTTCAAATTTCGGGTCTATCTAAAACTGATCTTTTATATATTTTCCTAATTTTAAATTACGCTTCGAATTCACAGCCAAATTTAGATTACATCAAATTAGATCATAGCAAAAAATATTTATTCTAATTCATGGATCTATGAGACCTCCTATTTCGATGACAATCACCATATTGATAGAGGCAGATTGGTAACATAATACATATATTATCGAACTAGTAACTGAGCTGACTACTATTGCTTAATTTTTACATTAGATCTGTTCGATGAGCTCTGTTTTCGATCAGATTAAATTTAAGTAAATCAGCTTGTCAATTGTCATATCAAATTACATAAAAAAAGATCAGAATTCTCAATAAACGAAAGTTGATCAGTTAAGATCAACAAGTGTTAGTTATAAAAAATGAAATTCCAAAAAAAAAGAAATCTGAAATTTTAATGACGTAAATATTACTGGAATAATAAAAGTAAAAAAAATATTACATCGTTTGGAATATTCTACGATCACCTGAATATTTCTAACGTGGGTTAGATCAGTTTAGATCAGAAAAGAGCAATGACAGTTCTTATCGAACACGGATCTCTTAATAGTTTCGGATCTAGATCGATCTACATTAATGCAGACCTATTATTAGTTTTCACGGACATTTCCAAGAGAACTGTGAAGATGTGGCCAATGTTTTAGTTCTAGGCCTACCACTAATCTTCGCCAGACTTCTAGATCAAGATTGTGAAAGCGAAAATAGAGTCCTATTCCCATATCATATTGATAAATTTTTACGTTTTAGTACTTTTAGCAAAAAACAAAAAACATGGATTCTAAGAATTTGTTTTTGTCTGTCTGAAGAGTAGTTGAAAAATTACTGAAATAATCGAAGAAAATTTTTGAGCACGCTGTTAAAAGTTTTCCTTCGAAAAGCAAGTGATTTAACAATTTCACATCTTTCTATGAACCTATTTCCATTCATTTAATGGAATTTAACTCAAATTTCAAATATTAAAAATGGATTCTGAAAGTCTCAAAACGTATAAATCGGTCGAAATGAAATGAGGGGTTTTTGATAGTCTCAAATTGTGTATTCAAAACAAAATTTAGAAAATCAAAACTGGCAATTCTAGCCTGGTCTCCAAATTAAGTTGTCACGATTCAAGGCAACATTATGAGATAGTATATTAGAGTAGGGTTGCTGATTTAATGACTTATTTAATTATATATATTAATTAGACCGTAGAATGATATTAATATCACGTAGTTGGAGGTAACTTACAAAATTACCAGAATAAATTTTCTTTGCATTAAATTCATATAAGATCTAGAAATTTCCGTAACAAAATCTAATCAACCTAAAGTGGAGTTATTTTAAAAACTTAAGCTTAACTAAGCTAACCGAATTTCGATCCATTTTAATTTAGTATTTCATCACTACATTTTGCCATGTTTTTACTAAAATATATTAAATTACACCGATTAATATTATAGTGCTTAAAAAGAGAAGATATAAAATCAAAATGGAACTACAAAACATTAACACCTTCTCTAAATTCCCAGTATTAGTTAACTAAAAAAATGGGAACTGTTGTATTTACGTATTTCGTTTGTTCTATAAAAATAGTTTTTATTAAATTTTAACGTTTTATATAATGCTTGGATCTATCAGATCAGATGGGCTAGTTTTTCATTAGCTTATTTTGAGAATTAGAGTAATTCTAATTTATAACTTTTCAACTACTTCCAGGACGAACGATTTTTGAAAACCATCTGGTCCTTTCCTAGGTCCCTCCGTTTTTCCCGTTTCCTAACAACTTAACTCTTGAGGAAAAATAAGAAACGTATGATTAATTTGCAATCATCTTAAAAATAATAATATTTTGTAATACTTTTTTGACTTTTATGCCTATTTCGCATAGTTTCTTCAACAAATAAAAGCTAAAAATAGTGGCTGTCTTTAAATTTTGACTTTATTTATATGGTATAAACTTAATCCCATTACGAATATCAAATATGATATGTATAATATTATGTATTATATGTGTCTCTAAAAAATACATACATATAAAAGGATAATACCATTAGACAATATCAGACGCGGTCCTTTATTTTCCACAGTAGTTGAATAAAGTTGTTAAGTGAAAGTATCACTTAAAGTAGGGTAAATATTTCAATTCGAGTTTATTTAAGGAAATATCATCACTATTAGAAAATTCCTAAATAAAGTTTATTAGAATTAAATTTTTAATTTTTGTAATGTAATGTAATAAGATATGAATTTACCTGTTAATATAAATTAAAAAGTCTAAATGTTTATGCTTTTTGCATGAAAATTAAAATGACAATTCATGTGAAATTAACCACACAGGCAAATCCCGTTTGCGTACGCCAGGGAACCAGGGAATTCGTGTCCAAGGGAAAATAAATTAAATAGTTTGATCACTTTAGATTTAAAATACTCTTTAAAGAAAAAAAGTAATGCAATTCGCAAAAACATAACATTTTCATCCTAAAACTATTTCAGTTGATAGTAAAGCCAACAATCTCTTTAGCTTAATTAAAATTGAGAAAACAATTTATAAAGGAATTATATTTTATATCGTTAACATATAGGCTATTTTTTGTTTGTACATAACATAGGGTTTCAAAATAACGGACTGAGAAAGGTGATCAACAATGTTAAACCACAAAGGATTGCCATAAAAATTGGTATTTGAGAATTTTTGGAATACTGACAGCGAAACCGCTTTCAAAATTTAAAAGTTTAAGATTACAAATCCAATATGGCGATTCACATTTTTCGAAATTTAATTAATTTAGGTGAAAATTAGTACTAATGGTATGTTGAAGTTACTGCAAATAAACAATTAACAACAACCACAACAATTCAATTCAGTTGTATGGTTCACTTAATAATGCAACAACACAATATTAAATACAAAAAAAACGTGTGTTATGTGGTAACATTAAAAAACATAAATGCGTGATAGGTAAAACACTTTTCATTATGTGGACCGAAAATCGCTATGTTAAGGAGAAAGAATACGGTTTTGAATAACATATTTAGTAGTCACTTCTAAATTTACCAGGATAAGTTTAGTTTGGATTAAGTTCCATATTACATCAGCACAAATTTTAGAAACATCGACTCTTAAATTATTTTAAAAATTTTAGCAGCCTTTAATTTAATAAGCCAATTTTCTATAAATTGTTTATTTAGGATTTCAGTACATTTTGCCGTTTCCTTGTCTGGCTGTATTGTAATATTATTATTGTATTAATAGTAACTCATAATAAAATATATATAAAATTAAAACGGAATAGCAAATCATTCCCTTACCTTCTCTAAATTCCCAGTACTAGTTAACAAAAAAAAAATAAGAACTGTTGCATTTGCGACCTATTTCGGGTGGCGGCGCTTATTAAATTGAGCTCTGATAAATTTAACTCTCAGCCGATGTTCTTGTAAATTACTTAAGTGGACGGAGGTGTATATGAGGGTATAAAATTATTTGCCGTTTTGGGAATTTGCACAGTTTTATGGTATAAAAGAAGATTAAGTGGACGCGAACTGGCTCGTGGATGCGAATTATGCGATTTACCCTAGTTCCCAAAATTGGTCACAGGATTAAATATGAGGTTATTTATATCTATCTAAAAATTTTTTTTTTAATCACAGGCTTAGACATTTTTGGAGATTAATAAGGTATACATAAAATAATATTGAATAGTTTTTCTCAAAAGTTATATAACATTATTGCAGTAATAATTATTTTTAACCATTATGTTTTGGATCCGAACTTGATTTTGATATGGAGGTTTATATTTAAGTTGGTTCATACGTAAGTAGATAAGGTAGTTATGTACATCATTATGTTTTCCGCACAACCCACCATCAGTAGAAACCGGTAAAGTTACGAAGCTATGCAGATAAATTGAAATGGATACCCATACCTTGAAAAATGCATAAAATAGACTTTAAAACTCAATTAATTCATGGCCGAGTGAGAAAAGGGGAAGACTATCTATCGGCCATTCACCAATAATAGGAAAGAGTTCGAAAAAATGGCAAAAGTTTACTTTTAGAGTAGCTTACAAATTGTCTTCTACCAGGTCTCTTCAAATAAACGTATTACGTCAGGAAGTTAGCTAAAAAAAATGTGTCTGCATCGCATGCTCCGCGGCAAGTACGTAAATACATAGTCAACTACCTTCATAAAATTTTAATTTCTATAAATCGGTGAAAGGCGGTTTTAATTGGAGATTATTGAAAATTGAACAAACGTCAGATTTGTTTATTTTATTACCGGATAATTGTAAAATCGTTATAAACGAATGCCGGTGGTAATGTGAGTCACTGTCATGATGTCATTCTAAAAATAAGTTAAATGCAATTCTCCTTCCCCGGCATTCTAAAATTCAATAGCGTTATATCAGTCTCTGCAAGAATCTTTCCTACTCAAAGTGCGGGGAATAATGCGCGTGTACTAGTGGCTGTGGTCTGTTGAAGCATTTTCGCACCCTATCCTATCGATCGCAAAAACGGAATATGCAACTCCAACGAACTGACACCCTTATGAATTTAGGTGTTTCGCTAAAAGTACAAAAACGACATTTTGCACTCAGAATTGACTTTGCGCGGTGGAACACGATTGATTTCGAATCATGAGCCCAGGATATCTTATGTTTTATTATCTCTAATGACCCACAAAGCAGCAACGGTCGTCTGACCGGGAATAACCCATTTCCCTCAGCTTAAAAATCCTTCAACTATTTATCCGTAGTAAGTCCCACTATGGTCGTTTCGGCCAAGAAATTGTGAACAAATCGATACTCTACTTACATTTTTATGTGAAGTTTGCGCTGTCCTTTTCACTCTTGAAGCAGAGGCAATTTTCTTATAAAATATACAAAATGTCGCTCTTAGTGCCAATTATTTTCCTTTAATTTATTGCTCCAATTTAGCGATGTAATTTAAACATTTAGAATAAAGCAACTATACCACAAATGTTAAAACTTCTGCACTTAATCACAAACGCTTATATTCCTGCACGTTGTACCGATTCGATGATAATTTTTCCAGAAATTCAGGCGTATTCCAAAAATTTTATGTTTCACCGTGGGATAAAAACGCGTTTTTCCTAGTTCCAACTAAGAACTCCCTTAAGGGTAACAGGAAACCTTTTTTTTCAGTAAAACTATTCTGTCTTTGTTCAGTTCGTATCACCTGAAGTGAATTATACGGAATATGTTAGTCGACTGACGAAAATCATTCGAATTTTTTTCGTAAAGGGTAGCCCACACAGTATGATTAGGGTTGTTCGATGGTTCATGCGTACTCTGGAAAATATTCAAGTCTTCTTTTCATAGGTCGTAGAAAGCTATCGATGAAAAGCTTAAGGCTAGAATTGTTGAAATTCGGATACCAAAAAATATTAAGGCAGGGACTTATTCAAATAAAATCATTTAATATGAAAAATTAAAGGTCTGCGGTATCACATTTCTTACACCAACTCTGTTGAGCCATACTCGACATTATACAACGCGATTTCTAAAATAATTTAAAATGTTTATGCCTAATTTTTTTTCATATACTTTTAATACCTAAACAAAGACTGAGTTTATCACATTTCACCTTTGTACGCAATTTTACATATTTGTAATCATTATTATTGGAAAACCCCTTTTTTTCAATACCTTTTGTAAATAATTAAGTTTTTAGATGTTAAAAGAAAATTTGGAGTGCAAAGGGTGAAACTACAGTGGCGTGCAAAAGTGTCCGGCCAAAGCCCATTTTCCCTTTAAAATCCAAAGTAACGACTTTTATTTTTCAAAATTACTTACTTCTCGAAACTGAATAGAAAAGTACGGGTGGGATTAATGATTAATGGGCACTTCCTTATAGTGTAATTTACTAAAAGAGTTGCTAATTTCTATTACAACAGATCACTGCCCTGACTGTACAAAAATTAACTAAAATACATCAATTATAACAAAGTTAAAGTTATGAAATTATAAAACTACAATTTGATATTCCTAAGACAATATTTTATATTTAAATCAATTACATCATAATATTTATTATATGAAGCCTTAAGGGATTCAATTGGACCGAACATTGCATAATAGGTTCGGCAACTCTCAAGTTTTAAGAAATCATGCCTTCTAAGGTTTTTCGTGGGTACATTAATGCTAAACATTGATAATAGCTCGGGACAGTTCAATTCCCCGCTCAATACTAAATGAACAAAAACAACTCTAGATAACTCACGGCGACATTCTAATGTTTGCAAATCAATCAATCCCAGTCTGTGTTCGTAACAAGGTAGCTCCAAACGATTCCGCTAAGGTAAGCCATTCAAAGCCAAGCGGAGAAATCTCCTTTGAACAGACTCAATCCTTGATATGTGAACAGAATAATACGGAGACCATACCACGCTTCCGTATTCGAGAACTGGTCTGACCAGTCCTACGTATAATGATCTAAGGACAATATATTTTACACTATACTGTAAATGCTCATAAATTATAATTTTCTTCTAAAAAATTGTTATATTTTTATGACGAATTTGTTAAAACTAACCATGGTTACAAGTAGTAATTTTATAATTCTCATTTTTAACTGTTAGATGGTTAGAAGTATTTTTTAGTTATAATTGAAACACATTCAGTTCGCCAAATTCGCATTAACTAGTTTTTGTAATTAAAATGGCTTTTCTAGTTTTCTGTCGTTGTAGGAACCAGTGAATGGGAATAGGGTGAAGTGAACCATAAATATTGTTATACGTTTTTTTTTTTCTAGATTAACTGTATATTTTAAATTACCCTGTCCGTTATATCTTGTGGGCGGGACCCTTTTTTGTAATAAATTCGCCTTAAAATGGAATTTTTTACGCTCATCTTCTAAGTAAACGAGATTAGAAAAAATGATGATTGCTTCCATCCGAGAAGCTAAATCGATATCATCTGTACATATGTCAAGTGCGAATTATAATGAAGACAAATTTATAGATGTACGTACCATACACTAGTAGATCCGCAAAATAATATAGAAGTAATATAAAATATATTGTACAATATATATTTGAACATGCATAGATATACATACAGTGTAGTAGGATGGAGAAAAGTATAAATGAAATATGCATACATAATAAGAAGGTTAACGCTAAGGAAGCATACTGTCTTATTAAAAAAAAATTAAGCATATTTTCATTAAGTAGATTCAGTAGAGAATATCTGTCTGTCTGTCTGTTCAAAAACTATCGCGAATTTTGAATTTCTGCAGGCTACGTATATTCAGTTCAGTTAATTTTTGACAGCTATTTTGCTTGGACGTGTTTTAGCCCGTCTTTGATTTTTGCCTATTCCAAAAAAATGGATCAAAGCACCATAAATTTGGGAGGACGAGCACGATTTTTGGATGTCCTTGGACCGCTCGGACCGTATCCGCCCTTTTTTCAGGGGAGGTTGTTCGCCCCAGCGGTAAAGACTTCTTAATTTTATTTGTTATTTGTAAATATCAAGTAAGGAGCCTTTTAATTTCTTTAATTATAATAGAACCTTTTGATATAAGTCTTCAAATATTATAGGTACCCTTGGAACAAATAATTTAAAATTTTAAAAATAAATGTTGCTCTCTTAATTCATTCTTCGGAGAAGAACCTTGGAGATTATTTAAAGCAGCAAATAATCCTCTCACTAGTGCTATCACGTAATGAAAATACATGATTATTATCACAACGATGCGGTATATAATTCGAACTTTCACTGAGAAATGCAGCATACACATTGCCCATGGTATTCAATCCTTCTCGAATGGGGTAACAGTATTTTTAGTTTGTTTAATTTAAAAATTTCCTGAAGAAGTCGAATACAAAAGTGATACCACATGTAAATTTTTCGAATAACAAATGAAAGATAAAAAGGAATTAAGTTTTTAAAGTATACGAATATCTTTGGTGTTTCACATCGGAATTAAAAAAAAAATTAATATTTAACAAAATGGGGGATGTTTGAATAAAAACCAACGATTTTTCAGTATAACTTCTTAAAACACTACAAAAGGATTCAGTAAGATAATACGCACAATCTTGAGAGCTTTACCATGTTATTTTAAGACCATAGACTTTTTATATGTTTTTCAAAATTTTAGGCTTAGTAGTTTTAGATGGGGGGATGGTCAAATTTATCATCTATTTTCTTATATAACTTTAACCCTATTATTATAATTTTACAATTATAAAAAGAATATATTTGAGACAAGCTTTTTTATTTGCTATGTCACACGTACAGTTTACAAAACTTTTTTTTAAAATTTTCTAATCTGCCTCCCAAAAGTAACTTCCATTTTCAAAATTCATTTATTTACGTTACATGTCCGTGTTTGGTTTACAGAAGAAATTTATATGTGTACTAAATTTCAACTTAATCGGTCTAGTCGATTCGAAGCAAATTGGCTGTGGCAGACGAACAGATAGACACATGAGTGATCCTATAAGGCTTCCGTTTTTTCATTCGGACGTACGGAATCCTAATAATCGCAAACACCTATTTCAGAATCAAGTTACAAAACCCGTGTCTCCTTAAAGCCAACCGAATATATCAGTGTAATGGAAACAGTTGTTTGATTTATTTATCGGATCCGAATACCTCATAATTATGTAGATCACATAACGGCGACTACTCTGTTATATTTAATGTTGCATTTCATGCAGGTTGGTCGTTTATATTTAGGGTTTATCGCCCTCATCAAGTAAACTTTGAGGAATATTGAGATAATAATGCAGCCTTATATTGTCTCATTTAGATTTATTAACAAATGATAATGAATGTATTTTACATTATAAAATAGAAAAGTAATTCATTTATAGTTAGTAGGTATCCCCGGTATTGATTTCACATTTAAATAAATAAAAACCCATTAAAATTATTTAAAAAAATGTACTAAAAGGAAAAAAGAATGGTTTTGGAAAGACCTCACATAGTTTATCCTCGTAAAACTGTTTAATTTTATAGAAATAGATCACTCAATTTCATCGTTTCAATTGGTGCATCTTTTAACAGTTCAGTTTAAGGAGAGTTCAGATATAGATATCATAGCTTTGTCTCTTTCTTACCCATTAGGGAAGACAGGCGTTTTTAAAAGGCGATGTTGCAGATGGGTAAAAAGTATCGTTAATTTTTGTTTCAGACCAGCAATATTGATGAGTAACAAATACTAGGCAGTTTGGAATAAAGAAAATCGGGTTGAAGTTATCACTGTGCTATCACGTTGTCTAAACCTTAGCTAGATTTTGGAATTGCTAAAACTGCTTGAAATATTAAGTGTTTAGCTAACGCTCCATTAATTCGTTTTGCCGAATCGTCTGAAATGGAATACAGTGCAAAAAATGGTTGGGCGAGAATTGCCCGTACTGGTGCAATTGCAAAAGCTGTGCGAAAAAGGATACGGAGAAATCCCATTTGGAAACAGAAAATTATATCCAGGGAATAGGATATTTCACAGATGTCTATGGCAAAACTTATTCGAGATGATCTTCAAATGAAACCTTATTGTCAGTCGACTGGTCATTTTTTAACCTCTCTGTTAAAACAAAATAGGATTGAAAGATACAAACAGCTTTTGCAGAGGCACACAAATGGTGGTCACGAAAATAAGTATGAAAAATTTGTATCGTTGAAGAAGTTTTCCACAAGCAAATAATCAAATTTAAAGTATGTTAGGAATTCCAATGAAGCGAAAAATGCTGATTCAAGAATTCAACGTAGTCGTCATTCTACTTCGGTAAATGTCTCTTATCAAAGGTACTAAAGAATGTCCTAAAAGAAGTTGTGAACGGCTTAACCAATAGCTTCTTCAGTGGAGAGAGATGGGCTTTCCTGCAGGTCTCTGCTCCAGCATACCAGACCAAAACGACCCAGGAATGGTTAAAGGGCAATACTAGCCCTCGGGAAGCCCGGATTTGATTCCATTGGATTATTATGGAGAAGGTATATTAAAGCAACAAAATTCTTAGCACCTATTTGCATAAAGTATTTCATAATGTTTGAAAACCGCCATTCTAACGAAACTTATTCTTTCCAACTTACTTGTCTCAGAAGATATTTAATACACGTAGAGACCTAGAGGCGGGTGATTGTAGCGAAACAATTTTCATGCAGACTGTACGTGGTGTTCGAAGCTCTCTGCCTCGAATGTGGAAAAGTAAAGCATTAGAATTTAATAAACATTGTTTTACAAAGACAAAATTAAGGACAACTAATAGTTATAATGACAAAATAGCTCAATTCTAAGATTCCGGTCTCTGTTTTATTTTTAATTTTTTTATTAGAAATCATATCAGAACAGTGAAAATCTTTATTGTTACATATTTATCATTGATGTAGGTTAACTAGTTATTTATTTGTTCATTTGATTAATCGTTGCCAAATCAAATGTGTCTTCTTCAATTTATCCTTCGGCATAATGCGTAATGGGTATGATTTACCTGTGAATGAGTATAAACTCGGTTGAATAAATTCAGCCTTGTCACTTCACCCCACCACTAAAAGTTAATTCATCTCAAACATAATTATCGATGTTAAACACATTTTAGAGAAACATATGTCGGCTTTGAATGGAAAATCGCGTCAATTATTAAGCAAATGAAATTGAATAATGAGCGAACAAGCGGAAGCTAAATAATGCATAAAAAATCGCTTACATTTTAGTACCAGCTGCTTATAGTGCGACATTTAACATTTTGTTTAATCAAGTGCTATGCTCATGTTTCAGGTTCGTTCATAAGTATAAATGCTAAGAACCCCCCTAATGGAGACAGTAGTTTTGAATTGACAGTTGGTTTCTTGTTTCAGTTCTACAAAATATATTTCAACATGAGACTAGGTGAGTCAGTTTTAAGTTCAATGTTTGTTACGCTCGATTATTTACGCCATTTTCCCTACGTGCATTTTTTCTGAAACCCTATTTATTGATCCCCTTCTTCTGTGAAGTTTATTAAGCTGTCTGTGGTCTCCTGTAATATCTTTCAACTCGCCTATGTATTCACAGAATTTATAATAGCGTACGTTTATTTTTGGTTTATCTACATAATAAACCCGAATCTGTTTTCATTGATGGTAAAACGAAAATTAATGTTCCAGTTTCTATTCACCAAGAAGGTCTCCATACTGCAGCAGCTTTTCTTTAAATTCCATGGGGCGTTCAATATTTTTCCTGAAAAGGTATGCGATGAATTAGGCTTGCGCCTAAGAAGCAAAGGCTATGTCAATTTGAATCGCATTTCCTATCTACAAAAAGCTCACAATGACTCTAAGAACTACTTTTGTTTCTAACTAGCCCCCTAATTCTTCTAAATTTCCATACCTCCTTGTAATTATTATCAAAATGTCAGAGGGTTACGTTCCAAAACCTGCCACATCTTCTTCAAACATCTTCTCATCCCTAAGCAACCCCAACTTTATCCATTATGAATTTAATCCTCATCTTTTATGACATTCTATTGCCTATCCCAATTTGTACTCTTCGGGACCTTAAAACTCCCACAGAGATCTTCGATCTCTTCGTAATAAAAGAAATAAATTATGGCACTGCTATCTCACCTCGACACCGATTTTAATTATTCTTCTTATATTATTTCTTCTCTCTTTTTCAATCCTTGTGATTCTCTGTATAAGGAAAATCTTGATCACATACAATTCAAACTTATTTCTGATCCTTAGCTATTCTATAACTTTATTATTATGAAGAAGAAAGCTAATCTAAAATTTGGCGAGTCCTCCTCGTCTGATCCTATTACCATCTTTTTCCTGACTTCTTCAATGGCCTTGCAGATTTTGCTAAAAATAGATAGTAATAAAGGGCTTACGTATGAGAGAAAGACAAATATTTAGGATGAACGGAACGAAAATGAAAACCACGTTTCACCATCAAGAGCAGCACACACGCTCGCGCCTTTAAAAATGCACAGTGAAAAAATTTAAACAGCACGCGTCCGTATATCCTCGTATGCTCTGAGTGTGCGGCCTGCCTCTTCTCCATTTTCGTTTCACAATTTTCCTATGCCAGTAGAATATTGCGCGGGGACTGCACTAACACCATGCACGCAGCGGCATACAGTGCAACAGAGGCTTTATAGCGCCTTTACAAATGCATGGTAAAGAAACGCTGCATTTTATTGCTTATACTGTAAGTGCCATAGATGAGATTATTTGACTGCTTATTCTTTTCACTTTCGTTCTTATTGTAATTTAGATAAGGCATGGGAAGAGGTAGTTCTTTGCTGCTTTCTCTAATAGGAAAAATTTCCCCAGGCAATTTTAGAAATTGCATATCGTCGGGGATAGTGCAAATCCGCGAAACTAGCATTGGATAATTGCGCGTATCTGACAAAATGTAGCCAATTGAAGCAAATCCGCGTAATTGTTGTAGGGCCTTAATTATTTACATATTAAATTGATATATTTTTCTAACAAGAGATAGAACACATTAATAATTACTTTCTATGTAAAAATGAGCTTAAAATTCATTGAATTAATAAAGTTATTAAGTTTTAACCTTCCTCTGTAAAACTGGATCTATTGCAGATACGCGGCCTTTACGTATGGTAGATTCGCGGATTTACACTATCCCCGACGATATGGGTTAGAGCTTTGGGGTTGAATAGAGGGTGTCACATCTACATAGTATTTCATGATCTTTGGTGCAACCCTTACAGTTTTCGTATTACATGCTCTTCTATCTATAGAAAATAGTAATGAAATAGAGGTAATTGTCACGATTTCAGTAAAGCTTTTGATAAAGTCTTTCAACAAATCATTGTTCTCAAACTTAGTATCTTTGGGTTTCAATCACGTTTTATTTTCTGGATTACATCTTACCTCGATAATCTGCAATACAGACTGCACTTTGGTGCAACAATTTCCAACTCCTTTGCATCTTAGTCTGGTGACCCCTCAGAGTAGTCAACTTGGTCCGTTGATCTCAATATTGTCCATAAAAGATGGTGAGAAGGTAATCAAATTTTCAGCAATTCTTATTTATGCCGACGATATGAAGATTTTTAAACGTATTTCTTCTCAGTTCATCTGATTCCTTAATCCTTCCAGGCGATTTAAATAGCTTCTCTGAATATCTCGAAGTTTCAATCAACCACCTATTCCCGCAAACATTGTAAAACCTTAGTCAAATTAATTCTTGAACCGCTAAGATACCAAAGCTATTTCGGTATTGTTAGGTCTCTATTTGAAAATGCATGTCGGGTCTGGTCTCCCTCGTCGTCGTGATGACTTTAATACAGTTTTTGTCCTCCAAGGCCTAACCCCTTCATTGGATGACTCGAATTTCTTTATAACGTCTCCGTTGGTGTTACCCAACCTTTTCACTTTGCCACTGCACCAACTGCGAATATTTCGAATCTAAGGTGGGTGAACCATGCAAGGCCACTCTAACGAGTAAACACTTTTTGTTCGTTTATTAATTGGATAAATGAACGAAACAAATTATCAAGTAATACTTTGTTTTATTGTGTACCACATAAATCACTTTTTTTTAACCTAGCTTTAATCGCCATTTATTAAACGTAAGTTTTATTAAGCTCTTCCAAACGGCCTTGCAAGGAACACGGCTCCAAACAAGGCCAATATTACACATCAGTCGTTCAACTTAAAAATAGAGTTGTAACAATTAATATATCCGCTTTTACTAAAACTACATAATAAGCTCTTTTATTTAAGCGAAACATTAAATGCTCAATATATTTTTATCATTTATAAAAAACTCAACGAACATTACTTGAACACCATCGTATAACTAAGAATATATTAATAGAAATCATTTAAAAATAATAGTAATGAGTATTACATTGACATCAAATAACTTGCCAACGCGTTTGATAATGAAATTAAAAACTTTTTTTTTTACCTAAAATGGCCTTCTTAGGGGTTCGTTCTTTGTAAGGCCAAAATGTTCCTAAGAAGGCCAAACTAACAATTATCAATGACTTTTTTATATTAAATGTAATGAAATAATAGACACTACAGACTAAGTACTGTAATTATTAAAAAGTAACTGTTCATATGTTCATGGTTTATAGATGTTCTTTGTAAGGCCCATGTACCCTAGCAAGGCCAACCGTCAAATTTTTTATTGGCCTTATAAGGAACCACCGGCTTTCCTAGGAACACTACCAATATTTTAACTTAAATCGAGGCAAAACTATTTTTTTTTCTTTGGTACCATAAACATATCTTTATATGACAATTCACAATAAAAAAATATGAGATAATAATGGGTTATTTAACTAAAAACTTACGTTTTGCTGTGCGTGCGAATAACAATTATAACGTCGACGACTAAAGTCTACGAAGCGTGAGATCGCACTGCCACAATAGCGGCGCGAGCGACTCGCCGCCGCATCTGTGGCCTTGAGTTTGATAGATCTTAATGTGTAGCAGAAGGAATATGTCTTTACATGCCAATAACTACGACTTTTCAATAGTTGGCCTTCAAAGGAGCGTGACCTTCCATGGTCCACCCACCTTATGTAGAGAATGTTTCGTAAAGCTAACAATTCTGCCTCCCTCCTTCGACTTTCAGACCGATAAAGCTACCCTGAAACTGCCTTTACCAACCCCACCCCCCACCTCATTTACTTCTAATTATTTATCC
This sequence comes from Philonicus albiceps, assembly GCA_963969385.1. Taxonomy (NCBI): domain Eukaryota; kingdom Metazoa; phylum Arthropoda; class Insecta; order Diptera; family Asilidae; genus Philonicus; species Philonicus albiceps. Next base: position 41,242,964 of record OZ017772.1, on the reverse strand, counting down.
ATTTGCTTATCTACTCTATTTGTTCCATCTTTCGATTTGATTCTTGTGATTCTTGTTAGGAGCAATTAGTTTTAAGCGGTAGACTATTAGATTATTTTATTTTAATTTATTTTTGTATATTTATATTTGTAATAGCGAAATAAAAAAATAAATAACAATTGTTTTTGGTGAAAATTATGGAAAATAATTTAAATTAAAATGTTTTCTTTATGTAAGTGACTTTACATGAGTGGCTGAAAAAACAATTTATATTTTTCGTTATTTTAAAGGTTGTTGAAGAAATTTTCAAAATAAGGTAAGGAAAAATGTCACTCTTCAAAATTTCAAAGTTAAATATCTCTGGAAATATAAGCGACCGACAATATATATATGAATATGTATTTATATTTATCAAAATCGGTGAGAAGGCTTCAAATTCAATATGTGCCAATATAATGCATTTATGTGAGTTTTATTTTTAATCTGAAAATAACATTTTTGTTTCAACCGTGTCAAGTTAGTGTCGTAAGATTCGCTTCAGTTTCACGAAATTGCGTTCAAAGTTGATAGTTAAATGGCAATCACTTTACAAATGCAAAACAAAAGTGGTAACAAAGTAATTTTTATAGAAATGTGTGATCTACCTCTTTTTAAGAAATAGGTGCTGTCCTCGCCAGGAGTCGGCAGAAGTCAATTCCGTACAAGTTAAATTTAATCGACAGCGAAATACGAGAAATATGGGGTCTTAATGATTTTTATATAAGAGAGTGCATATTTAACTTGACCGATTCATCCAGTTTGCGAACTTAATTGAGATGAAACCATAGAGGATATTGTGAATAAATGAATATTACGAAAATATAACATTAATTTAGATATAAATAAAACTGCCTTGAAAAAACGACTTTCGAAAAAGCATTCTAACTCGATATTATCTTTTTATATGTAGGTATATATGCTGTAGCTTGTACTGAGTGAAATTAATAAATGAATTATACCTGGTATTTTTTTACTAGTTAGAATTGTAATTTAATAAAGAAATGCTAGAGCTTTGGAAAATCTTAAATGTTCTATTCTTCTTCCTTAAAAATATGTATGTGGCTATTTTCGAAAACACCAGACTAAGATACAAGTGGAAATTGAATCTGTGACCATCGTATTTGCAATTTGATGCCCTAACCAGCTGAGGGAGCTATCGCGAGTAATTGCCATGCCTATAAATTCAAGATGTAGGATAAGTTGTGAAATTTAAAAAAAAATTTGAGGACAAAATTATATATAATGAAAACCCAAATAACCTGATATCACTGCACCTATGCATTTAAAGTTATAAGATTGATTCAAGTGAGCATCACTTGACGAATTTAGATAATCGAATTATGTAGCAACTCATAACAATATCTTTACATTTACAGTTCTTTTGGTTTTGGCATCAATTATATGTTTTTGCATTGGAGAGCCAACATTTTCAACTGATAATTCTTTTGACTACAAATTAATTAGGGTATAGAAGGAATTTTCTAGTCCATGCAAAAGTATTTAATTATTTTTTTACTACAGACTATTCTTCAAGATACAGAGGATAACGTTGTGATATCATCCTTATCTATCAAACTTTTACTTGCAATTTTTCGCCACACAATCAAAGGACCAGCAGAAGATGAAATTAAAAATATGTTACTGCCTAATATACAGAACCGATACTTCGCACTATATTTTTCGAATATTTTGAAGAAACTGCAGGTATGTAGAAGAATATTTTAAATGTTTAAGAAAACGCTACTCTATTTTTTCAATACATAAGTATTAGACCATAATTAATCAGTAATGCTTAATCTGATGACATTGTGTGATAAATTCAATATTTTTTCTGCAACAGAATAACTAATAAATCCATTTAAAGAATCATACTTGTCTGAAGGATAAAAATTTAAAAATTAAAATAAATAGTGTAATCGATAATGTTGAAAAACAGAAAAATCCTATTTGTTGGCCGATTCTTTTAGAACTCATGATTCTTTAAAATATTATTAATTTTTTATATAAAAAATTAGATTTTTCATTTGTGTTTTACGAAATCGATAAAAGTATTTTATTCTATTTTTGATAGGTAAAAACTCAAGCCTATGGTCTTGGTATGGTACAAGAAATTTTTATCAACATGGAATATGTCACACTAAACCGGAAAAGCTTTGAAACAGCATGTCTAAATTATTACAACACGAATATCTTAAAAGCTAATTTTAGTGAATCAGATATTTCTGCAAACAATATTAATCGATATTTTGCTCTTACTACAAAAGGCCAAATAACTGAAATAGTGACCCCAGGTTAGCATTATAAATCTAAAATTCATTAGTATTCTTCGTGAAATAATAATTTAATTTTACTATCATTACAGATCAGCTGCAGGAATCTTCAATGCTTATAATAAACGCTTTATACTTTAAAGGCATTTGGAAATATGCATTTAACAAATTGGAGTCCAGAAAATTAACGTTTTTGAAGTATGGAAGAGAGAGAGTTACAACCGAATTCATGGTTCAAACCAACACTTTTAAAACAGGCAAATTTGAGAAGTACTCTGTCCTGCATCTTCCATATACGGTAAGTTTTCCTAAATTAAAGTAAGGTAATTAATATTAAACTCTCTTTCTAATTATTTAGGATGGCAATATTTCTATGATTATTGTGCTGCCAAATGAAGGTTGCGAGCTTAATGAGATTTTAGATCCTTTTACGCTTAAAAGTGTAATCGAGGATGATACTGAATTAATTGAAAATGAGATTGAAGTCATGATTCCCAAGTTTGAACTAAAAACTAAAGTCAAGTTACCTAATATTTTACGAAAAGTGAGTCAATTGAACCACATGGCATACGAATTTCCTATTAAGTTCCCTTTTTCTTCTTAGATGGGAATCAATACTCTTTTTAATGGAGGATACGAAATATATGAATTTTCACCAAAAGGACTTGTGGTATCAGACATAATACATGAAGCAAAGATCGCCGTTGATGAGGAGGGAACGACGGCTAGTGCAATATCAAGTAAGTTGAATAAAAGGTTGTGCGAATTAGTACTAATGCTTCTCTTCCAGTGATTGAAGTTATACCCCTTATTGGAAGTTCTACCCCACGATTTGTCGTAAATAAACCATTTGTTTATTTAATAATTGAAAAAAGTACAAAAACCGTGCTTTTCTCCGGAAAAGTTGTAAATCCTCAGTAGCGAATGAAAATAACTAGTTGTCTGATTTGAGTCGCGGTCGATAAATCCATCCAAACTAATTGGATATTGCCGAGCTTTGTAAATGAACACCAATTTGGAAATAAAAGCAAATGAAACATAATGAAATTTTTATTCTGAAGTATATTGCAATGAATCCAAGCATATATATGTATACATATACTATATATATATACTTTTTATTGTTCAGTCTTATTTTTAGCATAGCTTTTTTGGAAAGATAACCCATACTTTCTGAATAATTTTTCCTTTTCATAAAAAGGTTAATGAAATTTATTTTATTGACGTAATTAGCTTGTATTAGCCAGCCATACTTGGGACTATCCTGACGCTCTATTATTAATACTTGACGGAATTTTTGCTATGAAAGGGAGTCAGTCAGAAAGAACTTCGACCATAGTTGAAAAACCAATAACTACGAGTATTTTAAATTAAAAAAAATAAAAAATTGCCGAATTCGCCGATATAATTTGCATTTATGGTGTAGTCGACGGAATCGAAAGAGTATATCAAAGGACATTCCCAAATCGACTGGTACCACAAGGGGTTTTTTCGCGGACTTTCCAGAGCTTAAGAGAAACCGGAAGTACAGGGTGGTCAATCTAGTGTTTGGAGTTTGAACTACCGGAAGATTCTGCCGACGTTGAACAGCAAATAATCAGCATCGTCACGAGGCGCAAGACGAATCTCTTCACACACAGTTTGGAAGGTTTATTTATTATTATTATTATAAAGAAAGGGAGAGGCGTCAGACCATAACCTTTATACCTGCTCGGATACAAACCCACATAGGACAAGAGCATCAATTCAGAATAAATTCCGTGTCAATGTTTGGGCTGGTATCATCGGCAATCATTTAAAAAGACCATTCATTTTGTTGCAAATGTTTAATAGCCCTTTTTTGTGGACTTTTTGGAGAATACACTGCCAGAACTACATACTTGAAGATATTTCTCTGGATAATATGTACAAGGCCAATTTTTAACAAAACGATGTAGAACCAGCGTATAAGTAGCATTGTGAAGCTAAAATTAATTGAACAAATGTTTTAATTCTGGATTGGACGAGGTGGACCAATTCCTTGGCCTGCTGATCTCCAGACCTTACTGCATTAGACTTTTTCTTATGGGGAACGATGAAATTTACTCTAGTCCTCATAACAGCATGGAGAAATTAATTAGCAGACTTGGGACTGCAGCGACAAAAATACGGGAGATGCTGGCTACGCTACACTTTAAGCAGGGAGTTAGAAGGAGGTTACTGGAATGCATCGAAATTGGCGGAGGACATTTTGAGCAGTTTTTGTGAGATATTAGTGTAAACTTAAACCGGTTTTTATTTAAGCAAAAAAAAATGTTTGGATTAAGAAAAGTTTTCCGCGAATAAATTTCCATATTTTGCACTTTCGGAAGAGTGTACTGGCAGTGGGTTGTAGTAGGTCAACATTGTTGACATTTTTAGAAAGGACATTAGGATAGTAGATTTTTGGCACGAGTTGGATATCGCTACATTAAATTGATCAAAAGATAAAAATAAAATAATGATGTGCATGCAATGGAAAATTGGACTTTACAAACCACCCTGTAACTCCCAAACGGTTGAGATTACAATTTTTTGTTTGGTTAGGTCAAATCTTTACTCAATCTTCAACTCGGCGAAATGTAAGTCGTTCTATTTTCTTATACATATTACATTAATAATGTTGAGGTAGCACGTCAATTTGAATTTAAGGATTTATGGTAGGTGTTGTTTTTGATATCACTTTACAACGACTTACATTTCGCCAACATTACGAACATATAATTGCGAAAGCCTATATACCTAAATAAGGTTTCCTAAAGAAGTACTTTATGACTTTCTCAGATCCATATACACTTGTTTCTTTGTTCGAGTCCTTGGTTAGATCGATTCTTGAATTCGCATCGGTTGTTTGGAACCCTAACTAGAGCATTCATATCAACCGCATTGTAGGCGTTCAAAAAATGTTTACCAAATTTGTTTTGTGTTGGTTAACTATGGTCAATTCTAACCCTTTACCAGAATGCTGCGTACGGTCAACAAGTCTGCCGCTTCCATCTTACCAAAACCTCCCTTAAGGTTGCCCAACCCAACCCTCCAATGAACGATTCAGTCTCCATGCTCCCCCTGATCTAGTCATAGTAGGCTAAATTAATTTAGTTAATTCATTTTATTTTTTTTTTTATTTATCTATGTAGCTTGTATTAAGCGAAATAAATAAATAAAATAAAATATCCTTAGCTACTGAAGCTATTCCAACCAATGCTTCCTAGGATATATGTATGATGTTACAAGCGGATGCTAAACATAATGCAAAATCGTGGGTCGAAAAGCATAGACTTGTTGCCATAGGATAACTGAGGGCGTAATAATAGCGTGTTTATGTAAGTTGGCACCCGTAAGGTAAAGGACATTCGATCAACACCACCGTACCCATGCTTCGATTTGAATTCAGTAAATTGGCTATTTAGATGGAGAATTATTTTATAGTTTCTCAGAACACTACTGACTCTAAGTCCAAAAGAGAATTTAAGAACACTTGTTTCAAACTTTTCAACTAATTTTGTCCGTAAACGGGTTTTCATAATAACGTTTTACTATCGGCAAAGCAAGATAACTGTTTAATACTCTTGGAGGTGATGTTCGTCTTCTTTTTTTAAATAAAAACATTAAAACTCATCGATTTATTTTTTTTGCGCTGGTTTTATTTCAGACTTACAATTTTTACATACATTAAATGCAAATGATTAAATTTCTTTTCATTAAGCTCAATGAAATTTAGAGTGGCTCAGTTTTGAAATATTATGTAATTAGTTGCAAGTAATAAAATTCCTGAAATCATATTTCATTCGTTAACCATATACATTTTCAGCTATAACAAAGTGATTTATTCATGTTGCGCATTTTCCAATATAATGCTTATTTTAAATAAAAAAAGCAGACCACTAAACTTTCACATTTATAAAGCGTTTATAAAAGTAGGTATACATATAAATATATAAGATTCAACATTTCTAATGAAATCTAGCATATAAAATACATGGAAAACTTCACTTTATCGCTGGATAGGCAAAATATCTTGTGCTCATTTTGCGTGAAAAGTCTTAATCTTTGGAGGGTATTAATTTAAAACATTCCAGGCCTATCAGTTTCTTGATTCCCAGCTTTTTCGAAGAACATTGCATCCTGCAAGGTAAAAAAATGAATAACTGAATTTTTATACTAACGTTAGTCGCACTCACTATTAGGAAGCAAGCACCCATTAGTGTAGCTTTCATTCTGACATCCAAATCCAGTGGGAAAGTAATACCAAAGAAGTCAGCATCAGTAAACACTTCTCGCACCATCCCCGACCACTGCTTAGAGATCTTTCCAATTTGCTCTCCAGTCAGGGACAATACCTTGAAATTGAAATAAACATATTGATGTACGTTAAATTCACTTGCAAGGAACACTAAATAAAATTAGAATAACACTGTGTTATTAGCTAAAAATAAAAATTTATGTTCGATTATTTTCAAATTGGTAAAATCTTCAATTACTCGGAACACAATTTGTGTAAAATGCTTAAATTGTTTTTAATAATGATCAAGTCCCCTGTTCTTGAATTCGTACGAAACGAATCGAAAAGACCTTATAAAAACTTTTTTTGAATTGAAATTCCTTAGCCAAGTTCATAAATTTGTAAATAATTCAGTTACCTTCAATTAATTTATTCGTGATTAAGTGATTAAAAATTCGAAAGATAAATGAAAACGAATTATTTTCACTTTTTAAATGGAAAAAATCAAATGTAACAACTAAACTTATTTTGTGAGATTTTAGGAACTTTGTTAAAAATTTAATTTCTGAAGAAGCTTTTGCAAGCTCTTTTCCATTCATTTCGTATGTATTTAAGAACAGGGCTCGAATTGAATCAAAAGAAGCTTAAAAATAACCCTTTTTTGGATAAAGGTTCCTCAATAAACTTCATAAAATTCCCACAAATTCATTTTAGTTACCTTTGAGTTCAATTAGTTTTTCCACAGAAAACGTTAAATTAATTCGGTTGGATTTTAACCCATTCACTGCCAACGACGAGATATCTCGTAGTTGCCTATAGCTGAATGTGTGGCTGAATATGATCTCGGCAGCGAATGGGTTAATATCGAATTATTTTAACAACTTGGAATGAGAAATTAATGGAAGTCAAAGGTAACTGAAATTAATTTGTTAGGGACGTTTTTTTCGATTCGCCCCGAAAGATTAAGTTTAAATCAGTTCTTTAAGTTTTTAATAGTTCTCTTTTCATTTGTAATTTGACCAGATGTCAAAAGAGAAACCGTGACGCAAAAACACTTATGTATTTTTATGTTTAAGGTACTGAACTGAAAATTAATTAAGAAAATTTAAATTCAAAATTTTATTAGAATTAAGAAGAAGAAAGATAATGGACAAATTTCATAAACAATTTTGTCCTCAGCTAAAGTAGTTCTGCAACAAAGAAATTGAGCCCACTGTTTTGTTTGTTTGTTACAGGACTTTTTTATAGGTTGAAACTAAGCCACAGCTTAAATTTCCTCATTGCGGCGCTGCTATCGTAGTGTGCTGTTTACTAAGTCCCTTCGCCATTGAACAACAAGTTTTAAATTGATGAATTTTTTCAAGCAGTTTTGCTTACGCATATTTTGCAGATTAATTTTTGATTGATAAATAAACTTATATAAATTTTCTTTTAAAATGCTTTTTTTTAATCATTTTACCTTTTATAATTGCAAATTCAATTATTAACCTTTAACGGTCTGGAAGAATTTCAAGTTTACTTATCGTCAGGTTCAAGCTATTTTTTATATGCAGACATATAATAAGGGGGCAGAAACAAAAGAAGTTAACTGGCACAATATTTAGCACATCTACATATACGTATATAAATATGGCACACGCCAGTTTGAAATCCCTTTTACCTAGTTTAGACGCAACAATACATCGTAAAACCTATTTTATTGTGCTGGTATTATTGCCAAGTAGTGCCCAAAAAAAAGGTTTACCTTTTTATGTTGCGTAGATATATTTAAAATACAGGTATATGAAACGTACGATTTACAACAGAAATTTGTATTTCATAGCTTCAGGCGAACATACAAATATAGTATTCGCTGTTTCGTTATTCCATTGTTTCCGCAAGAGGGGTTTCCACTGTCGTTTTGGACATAATTGTTTTGAGTAATTAAAACCAAAACAAATAAATTCATTGTGTTGAATTTGTAATCGTTGAAACATTTCGTTATTCAAATACATTTCGATTTTACTGTAAGTATATTTTTGTGATTGCACACAAATTGTTTGCCAAATCTGTGTCTTTTTTGAAATTTTTTGTGAGAACAGAATATAGCTATGATTTTCGTTGCTCAAACTGATTTTCTTTTTATAAATCTATCGTGTCATTCGAATTGTGTGAGTACGATTATGAATGCAAAGTTTACTTGAAAGTGAAAAAAAAAGTTTGAATGGCAAAATACCTCGAATTCAATTATTGCGCAATTCAAATATTGTGTAATTAAATTTTTTTTATTATAATAACTATTATCGATTAAAGTACGTAATAAGTCAAAAATATTGAATTTAGTTTAATTCCAAAATTTCTTCAAAACAAAGAGGTGTGCAAAAGAAAGTGTGTTCACCTATTTTCTTTTCATATTGAATTGTAGTAAGACTAAAAGCGGTCGATTTTCGACTGACTGGGGATTCTAGTTAATTGTAAATGTGGCAAAAATTCTCGATCAGCTGTAAAATCGTGCATAAGTGTAAAAAATAAGCTTAATGCGGCTTAAAGCTAAGATTAACTACTGCAGTCTCGGCGTTGTATCGCAATGTAGTTCTATGTAATTAAATACATGGAGTGCAATGGACAAAATGTCAGCGCTCGAGGCTGCACTCGCCCACTCCAATAATAATAATTAAATACATATACATATTACCGTTGGTTCTTTATAGTTAAAATTATGGTAGTTAAAGTTACCTTAAATTCAACGTCCCCACAAATACTCCAAGTGCAAACTGGGCCCTCTATTCGAAGAACAACTTCTCCCATGTGATTTTTAATGGCGAACTGAGGATTACAAATGCTCCACTCTTGTTCCACTGTTCCGACTATGGTACCAGGTGGTGCAGATACTTCCATTGACTGAAGACAGCATGGGAAACAGCAGGAGGAACATGCTAGAGGCCGGTATAAATGAACCACTTCATTTCTATAATTATCAAGTATTTTCATATCGAAGGGACGTGCTGGACCACAACAATTTCGTGTACAACAGTCATTATCTTCAACTGCGTAATAAACTTTTTGTCCTAAGCTATTTTTAATTGTAAATTTGTTATTTGTTTCGAATCCAACCAATGCCTCCAGAAGTTCAACTTTTTGCTTAACCAAAAGCTGGTCTATAGTCGTAAGGTATTCCAATCCTGGTGGACAATTCATGGTTCCGGATGGCACAGTCATCCAACCTCCTGAAAAAGAAGAATTTTTAAAATATATCAGCTATTATGAAATGAAATTCTATTATTTTATTATTATTAAACCAGTTCATTCTCCACAATATTGTGAAGAACTAGTATCCATTTAACTGATTTGAGGCACACATTTTTGTAGCTGACGAATTCTAATGAGTTTTCGTATTTTGAGGTCGTTGAATTTGAGTTCGCTGTCAGAAAATTGGAATTCAAAATAGGGGATACAATGTGGCGTACATTACGAAAAATGTTCGCAGTTTCATACATTAATGGCCGTTTTCAATTCCGTAAATCTGAAGTTAGAATCATAATCAGCGAACCGAAATACCATGTCCTACTAAATATTGGCAATGGACCTCTTTTTAATGTTTTATCAAAATTATTTAAGAACATTTTCTGTTTAGAATTAGATTTCCTATTTTTTTCTCTTCTTCTAAATTAATAATTTTTAAACTACAGGGTCTTAAAGTGTTTTTGAAATGGTTTTTTTTTTCAAAATTCTCATATCACAAACTGTTTTTATAAAAAAAAAGTATTATCTGTAGGATTTAGTTTATAAATTAGAGCATAACAAATGTCACAGCTAAGTGCAGGTGCGCGTTGAGTATGCAAATACATTTCCATTTATTGTGATCAACTAAGGAAACTGGTTATCAGAAAGTGATGACACTTTCGTTCTTAGTATAAAAAATCTTTCCAAATCTAGGACTTCGTCTTGTTATGAGAGTTCGTGGCGATACATCGATCTAAACTCTATTTTAACTTATGTCTATATTTGTAGGTTTAGGTATGTAATGTAATTACGGATTTGGTGATATATTTACTAATGCCCTATGATATTTTTGTACTTCAGGAACTTAATGACCGGAATTAACAATAACGACTTTTCCCGTCCGACTTCGCCGTATTCTTCTGGTAGTTCACAATTGTTTCAACTCCACCTTAGTTCCTCTAATTCACCTTTCCTCCTCCATTGTCGCTCTCTTTTTATAATATACTCCTATATCCGTCCTGCGCAGTCTCTGGATGCCTATATGCATGCAACTGAGGCAATTGATGCCTTGTCTGCACTCGCTAATTCCCGTGATGACTTTATAGTCTTAGGAGATTTCAACCTCCCGCAGACAGTCCTCTAATGATGATTCTTTCTATTTCCCCACTACCGTGCTATCATCAACAGAATCACTCATTATTGACCATCTCTCAGACTTATGCCATTTAGCGGTGTGAAGAATCATCTTAGTAAACAGCTTGATTTAGTTTTTTCGCCTAACTTAATTGACTTTGCTATCGAAAATAGCTACCCTTTTTCTCACTCTTGATTTGCATCACTCGCCACTCTTCCTCACTTTCTTCCAGGAATTTTCTTTTAATTATACCCGAACTCCGATTTCACTTCAATTTTCGCAAAATCGACTCAAGATCCTCTTAAATAATTCTAAAGTAAGCGATTCCCTATCTATTAACACCTTGCGCTACAATTATGAGTTAAACTCGTCATGAATTTTTAATGTCTATCTAAGTGACGTGCTACCATATATTCGGCATGAAAATAAAAATATATGTAGAATATTTAAATATCCGTATTTAAACAAGCACAACATTTTTTAATAAGTTATCTGCGATGACGGTATAGCTCCCGAGTGTTATTTTATTACACGCAAATCTCTATTTTAAAATCTTTTCCTGATTAAATCGAAGCGTACGGGATTAATAACAGTACACAGTAGTAACACCAACCTTTTCTATACCGAACTATTTAATTGCTTGTCTCAATGTATCCTCTTTGAACTCATAAAGTGTCGCACCTCATTACCGCCTTGGTAGTGATAAAGACCTACATTCGCTTTGCAATAAAATAAATAAATTATGGCATTCTTGTCTCTGTTCAAGGTGTGACTCTGACTACTCTCTGTATGCCGTCCACTTCGATAGCCGCCAGTATAGAGTTCGCTTCGACTCCTCGATAATCTATCCATATATCCTTCCGGCATCCCTTTGGGTAGTCACCTTGGTCCTTTAATTTTTGTATTGTCTATTAATGTAATCCTAATTTATGTTGATGACATGGAATCTTCAAGGAAACCATCAGTACATCCGAATCCCACTCCTTCAAAACTCCCTGAACAATTTCTCTACTTAATCCGTTCGATCTCAATGTTTCTAAGTACCAATCTATTATTTATTCCTGCAAACGTTCCCCTACCTCTCCTAGATCTACCAAGTTTTCTTATCTAAATTCCAATAAGAACGAAAGAGATGAGAATAGGCAGCCAAAAATTCTCATCTACAGTACTTACAGTGTAGGCAATAAAATGCAGCGTTTTTTTATCACGCATTTTTAAAGGCGGGTCAATCTGTCGGGTTCGCTGTGTGACTCTGCATGCTTGGTGTTAGTGCCGTCCCCAGGCAATGTTCCAGCATAGGGAAATCCTGAATTGGGAATGGGGAACAGGCAGGTAGCACACTCAAAGCATGTATACGGATGCGGGCTGCTTACATTTTTTCACTGTACATTTTTAAAGGCGAGCCAAACGTATTCGAACGTGTACGCTGCTCTGGGTGGTGAAACGTGATTTTAATTTTCGTTCCGCCTCCCCCTAAACTTTTGTCTTTCTCTCACGCGTGAGCCCTTTATTACTATCCACTTTTAGCAAAATCTGCTGGTCGGTGGGCTAAGGGGACCAAGGTCGAAAAAAGATAAGGGACTACGTTACGAGTGTCCCATCTAGTAATTCATGATCTTTGATCCCGCATCTCCTTATATGTGTTTTTTTTCTTTTATTTAAACTTGTTATAATTTACGTTATTTGCTTTGTTAGGTTAGTTCAACTTTAGCTCTGTTGAAACTTGTATGAAGCGAACTGAATAAATAAAATAGGTAACAGTTAAACCAATTGCAAATCAGAGTTTACTTTAACTTCGCGAGATGGAATGGCGAAAAGTTGTAGGAACATCCCTTGCGCCCAGTATAATTGTTATTGAGAGCTACATCCGGTTTTGTTTTTAGTTGTTGATAGGTGTACAATGCCCTCATATCGAAAAACTACCCCTAAAAAGAAGTTATGCACCATAAAAAGTGGATAAAATAGGTTTAAATTCTTTTCCGGATATAGAGAGAGTTTTGTACTTTTAAAATTAAGACGCCAAGCCAAAATTTTGTCCCCTTAATCAGTTCAAATGAATTACAAGTAAAACTGAGTTTTAAATAACAGTTTTTAAATAGGCAGTTTTTTTAAAAATTTAATCTAAATGCGAACTTGATAATTTGGTGACTAGTTAATTTAAGAAAAAAAAGGTAACTCAGTTCTGAACAAATAAGTTTCTTAATAATTTGATCGTAGTTGTCGAGATAAAGCTAGAAACTGTTTTCCAATATCCAAATACCTAAACTTCCGCACTTCATAGCAGATTTTCATAACAACAAATTTGCGTTGGATTAAATTAATCATAAATTCACTTCCCAGTGAAGAACTTGACTAATCCACCAGTGGTCCAACTTCATCATGTGAAGACTGACTTCGCTGCAGGTTCATTCATTAATCCCCTAATTTTTCTGTTTTTGTTTAATTTACGGTATAAAATAATTCGCTACTTCCATCTTTTAAATTTATCCCGTGTGCAATTTATATTTATTATACTAAAAATTGTTTTATTATTAAATATAAGATTGAGATACCAGAATTTTAAACAATTGCCTCAAAACGGTATAAACAGAAAACTGACAAATTTATCATGCGCGTTTCAGTGCAGATTTATCATATTCACACATGAATGAAATTATGCAATTATGGAATGAAAGTTCGTTCATTGTATCACTTCGACACATACCTCTTGTCTTCATCGCTCAGGAACTTTCCATATCCTTTTTTCTTTGGTGATTTATTCAAATGCAAAATTTTTCGCAATCTTTTGCCGCATCTCTTTAGGCTGGAAATGTGAAAATTTGTCCGTTTGATAATATCACATTTTTCACTCAGTGAATTAAGAAAGCTTTTTAGAACGCCATCCGACGTATGATCTTGACCAGTATTTAATTCGAGCACTGAGTTATTTTTTTGACCTTCAATCATTTTGTCGGATTATTTACAAGTTACTTTTTAATTGGTATACTTTCATGTAATTACACCTCGAGGTTCGCAAAAGAACTGACCAAAATTACGGCAAGGTATTAAAACCTAGCTTCTCTTTCATACTAAGTACAACTGATTTACATCTATTTTAGATAAGTCACTCTTGTCTGCGTGATTGTGTACTCTTCGTCTTCATGTTATCAATTTTTAAATATTCCATAATCACTTTAAGGCATTTAACTTGGGATGGAAGTTAGAGAAAATGTTTGTTTTTTTTTAATTGTTATAATGTTGAAGTTCGCGTACTATTCAAAATTTAATTAAGAAGTCATTGAGGTCGTTTTAAATTAAAAGATTAAAAATAATAATCGTATGCAGGTCACACAAGCTAGTTGATAACAAGTCAGAAAAGGCAAATAAACTTTATTTGCTCAATTCGGAGACATTCCCATTATATACAGATCTTATTTATGGGATATAAATGAGATAAAAGAGGAATCATTTCACATTATATTTTTGCTTTATCAATAAAATTTCTCGGAGATTCGTTGTCAACAGTAAACTCTTATGATCTACTTACTTTTTTCGTTAGCTCTTAAATTAAAACGTTCGAATGAGTAATTAATTGAATGTTATCCGTGCTTTTAAAGATTTCACTGAATTTTATGAAATTAATTAATCTCATACCATAAAAAACATACCGAAATAAGTGCATATCGTGTTCGGAGCGTAAGGGGCATACGCAAGAAGGAAAATAAACAATATGTTATTTACTTTAGTTTTCCTACAACTTTCAAATCAATATCACATTGTATAAGTTTATAATCAATAGATTATTTTCGTCATACTATTGTCTTATAATTAATAATAAGATTGCAAGTTATTAGTGTTATTTAAGATAAGCAATTGACGATTGCAAAATTGTTGAAAGTACATTGAACGATATTTGATTGTTATGTCTGTACTGTTTGGTTTATCTACTAATTATAATTGGTTGTTCTTTACTTGCTATTTAGATTCGCTTCTATAGACATACGTATATCTGTAAGATTAATCTTATCTTAATTTGTTGATACGAAATCTTGTGCCACCGACTATTACCTTTTAAAGTACATATATTTCAAAAGTTGTTAGTAGGTCTCACAACTAAGTCAGAATCCAATTACTATTGGTAATATATGCATGTACAGTAGAACGCCGATTATCCGAACGCCGATTAACCGAATCGGTCCTAAGCGTAATATAAAAAATTAAAACCAAGTACTGTAAGTAAGTAATGTGATTTTTGTTTTGTTTTGTTGTAACAAGTTGGAACTCGCTGGAGTCCAGATATATTTCAACTGTTATGGTTGAAAGCTAGAGGCAAGACACTACATGTTTATTCTATGTGTGACATTTCGTTTTTCTTTATTACCAGTCTATGTCCGATTATCCGAATCGACCCCGGTCCAAATTAATTCGGATAATCGGCGTTCTACTGTATATATATTTTGATGCAATAAAACTATTAAGGTGTTTAGTAAATAAGGTGACTAAAATATTACAGACAAGTAGAATTTCAGATATTTCTACATGAAATAAATATATGGGTAACTACGAGTAAAAGTATTCAACTTGTAGGTATAGATCAATATCAATCCACAATAGAAAAATGTTGAATAAGTAAGATTTTGAGCCTGTCGTTAGCTGCTCAAATCATTCTAATACGCTCGAGAGGAGTTTTCTCAAATTGTGTGCAGGTATTACAAAAATGAAAATAACAAAATGAATGTAAAGAGTCTTCAAAACAAAATTTCCTGAAAATTTTAGATTTTTAACTCTTACTTAACGTACTAGTTTAAGGTAAAAAAGTTTAGTCACGTTCGAGGAAAGTAAGAAGTCATATCCACTCATTCAGGTATTATCACATTCAATATTTTTTGGATTATATACCGGATACCTTACAATATTTTTGATTTCTGACATTCCAAATCTGAGCTGCAAATAATAATTGGACAATATTCACGAAATTGTTTATTATTTCATCGAATTCATAAGGTCAAGTCCTTGGTGTTGATCGTTTATTATCGTTATTTTGCTTTTGATAGAAGGTAATAAATTGGCGATATATTTAAAATATCTTTCCGCACATTATATCTGTCAATATTTATGGGATAATAACAGGATTTTTTCAATTCTTCTGTATAATATTTTCGAAACAATAAAGATGAGATATATTAGTTATATTTATAATATTGAATGTAATAGAATGGAGCGTTGTCGTGCTGCAATATCACTCGTTCGTGTTTCGTTTCCAATTCTGGCCGTTTTTTAAGCAATGTATGGCCCAGATTGATGAGTCGTTGTCGGTAACGATGCTCAGTTTCGTCCAGTTGTAGCAGCTCATAGTACACGATTGCTTTCTGGTCCCACCAAACGCAGAACATTATCTTCTTTCCGAAATAATTTGGACGCGTTGTCGATGTTGATGCTTCGCCAGATGAGAGCTACGATTTTTTGCGTTTCGGATTCTCCAAAATATACACTTCTCATCTCCAGTAACAATTTGATGCAGGAAGCTCTTTCTTTCATGCCGTAAAAGCAAAATTTCGTAAGTGGCTCTTCGATTTTCCATCTGTCTCTGTCAACGTATACGGCACCCATTTTCCGTCCTTTTGAATTTTTCTCATAGCATATAAACGTTTGGAAATACCTTGCCGTATCATGTTTAATGCCTCCGCAAGTTGATTTCGCGTTTGCGTATCATCTTCATCCAATAACGCTTGCAGATCGGTGTCTTCAATTGTTTTTGATCTTCCGGAACTGTCCTCAGTGTTGATATCGTTGCTTTAAACGCTTTAATGTTTAAACCAATCTTCACAGGTAGTTTTCGATGTTCGCCATAAATCTCCTCAATCAAATGACTGTATTTTTTTCAACTTAAAGCTTCCTGCAAATGCTGTTTATTTTGCGCAAAACTCGACATATCCTGAAGAATTAGAGAGATCCTAAAAATTTTCACAGCACATTTAATTTATATTATATTATTTTATATTTATCTCGTTCCAAGTTTTATTTTTCTCTTATACACATAGCTTTTTAATTGCTATCTTCTTCTGGAAAATTTACAAATAGGCTAACAGTATCAATATGTCCTTTAATATGTATTTATTAAAATCACCCGTCGACGCAATCAATGATAGTGCAAATTAGTTATTAACCTAATTTTTTTAATTAAAATAGACGAAGATGCTTTTCGTGGTATTAGAAAAGTAATTTTTCTAAATTAATTAATGAATTGAATTTATTGACTAAAATAAATTTCATGCAACAACAAGACAACAACTGAATTTGAAGGAGATAGATTAGTTATTTAAGTATCTTTATCTTTGAGTACTAAAGAGTTTCATTTGATTTGCAAATAAAGTACTATTAAAAACATATTTTCTTTCTTATCACCCTCTCATTATGTGATTTCATTGGTTTTTATTGTTTGTTTATTTTGCAGTTTTTAGTGGCAGTATTTGCACATTTCCCTTAACCAGATATAAAATAAAAATAAATCGATATTGATCACTTATCGTTAGACTGGGGTTGAATCACAAATTATGAGTCATATGCTCTGTATTTATTTTGTTTATTGTGAGTAATTCAATGAGGTACGAAATAATGAAAAGAAAACAATATTTCAACAATTGAAAACTGAAATCCTTATCATCGGTATGAGAAGTGCAGATTACTAGTGTATCCGGAAATTGTTATTTTAATATAAGGTAAGTGCGTTATACAAATATACATATGTATATATATATATACGTATACGGTTCTTTTTTTTTATTTACAAGTGAATATATTTTACCTTGATCTCCCATGGGCTGGGTAACAATAGGTTGCTGGCCTCCGTATGGAGGTTGCATTCCAGGTGCGCCATAAGGGGGCTGACTACCTGGAGGTGGGCCGTAAGGTTGAGAGCCAGGTTGACCGTAAGGTTGAGAGCCAGGTTGACCGTAAGGTTGAGAGCCCGGTGCGACATAAGGTTGAGAGCCAGGGGGTCCATAAGGCATAGGCTGTTGCGGCACTGGTTGATATCCTGGACCCTGAAATATTGTTTGTTTTTCTTAAATAAAAAAATGTTTATAATATAAACATTTGTATCGGATATTTTTTAAATTTATGCTGCTGATTTTGAGAGAAATTGATTTAGTTAAAAGAAGAAAGGTCTTCATTAAAATTAAAAAAATTAGTTATTTAAAATAATTAACTTTTATTATTGCTAATTGTTTTTTTCTGGACTGCTGATTAACGGATGAAAAGTGAGACAAGTTTAAATGGGAATGCTAATCTGGCTTAGAAAACTCATGTGAAAAAAACCCAATAAATGATTTCTAATGTATGTTAAAATTAAGGAAATAATTAACGAAAAAGGTGTCATGAAACAGTTTCTTTAATGCTGTCCTAAATTGTGAGAATTTTTCGGCACTTACCAGCTCGGGGTTGGAAGAATACAAGAGTCATATCTATGAAAATGTATTGTGGTTTGTCTAACATATGCAATTTGCCTATATGCATCAACAAAAGGAAAACAAGCGCATGTAGCAATCTGGTGGTCATAAAATGCCATCGTCTCTAAAAGTAGGGTTTTAAAAATCCATTATGCCTAAAGTTGGCGAGCAATTTGTAATTTGAAGGAAATTCATTAGAAATCTGTCAATTGTCCATTGTTACATGTTGGGGCTTCTGATTTTAATTCAGCTATAAGCTGTGTAAGCTGAATAGACCTCATTTACGTCAACGTGTTAATCGTGTTCAATTCACAGACATATATATACATATATATATAATCAATCGCTTAATGTCCTCTCCACAGACGTATATACACAATGGACCACTCAATCTCCTGTCTCGTCCGCAAATCTGACAACCTACTACCTGAGATAGACGAGAGAAGATATTTAGAAATTTATATAGCGCTATCAATTTTTATCGCATTGCATGGATGGATCGATTCCACAGATTTTTTGAATGCGGAATTGTTGACAAAAATATTTGAATTTAAATATTTGTGGACAAAAAAATCCCTGTGGCTAGTAACATTTCCACATCCTACCATAATTTAAGCTATCCTTGCAAAGCGAAAAAAGGAGACAGGGATAACGTTGATTAGATACATCTTTTCTCGTCCATCTCAGGCAGTAAGTTGTTAAATTGGCGGACTCTTGAGCGGTCCATCCTTATATGTATGTCCTCTGAGATAAACAATCTTTTTGGTCAAAACAATAATACTATGAAACTGTAAGAGTAAATACTATAAAACTATGAGTAAATTGTAATTGAGTAAATGCAATTTGACTTAGTTTTTATACTACAAAATTAAAAAATAAAAAAAAGAAGCGGTGAAGATATTTTTGAGATGATTTACTAACAGAAAATGTACTATCGGGCACATAACCCTTAAGTCGTAATGTATTTAGGTAGTTTATAGGTGTAATCACTCATGTTTACATAGCCTCTTCAATATCGATGTGGAGGCAACCAGGTAACTCAATTTAGAGTTTGGGAGAGACATTCGTTTCGAATCATCGCTGCTCTACGCCGGGCAAGCATACCATATTTCCCGAACTGGGAGGGTGAGCTCATTCAGTTGGCAGTTTGACGAAAATAAAAAACTTTCGCAGCCAGCTTTCTTTGGTAAACACATATGTGGACAGGCCGCGGTTTTCATTCCACGCACGCTATATGCTGAACTCACCAAAACTGTTAGTGCCGTTGAAAGACCCTCTAAATTTTTGGCAATACGCTGATAAACTTTGAAGTAGGTCAACTTAAAGGCGACCTCAGAACTAAACACTGGCAAAGTTTACTTACAGGTGGATAATAGGCGCCGGGCTGCTGGTCGATGGGTGCAGTCGGAGGATATCCTGGCCCATAGCCGGGTGGCACGAATCCGCCCTGTTGGATGTTGTTCATGGGCATCATCTTTTCTGAAATAATCAAACGAGGAAGCTTGGTGAACGCCCCTTTCTCTGATATCTAGCCTCAGTAGGGCATTACAAGCGATGATTAATACCAGCGGACTGTCACCAGTTCAAGAAGCTTTACTTCACACAAATTTCGTCTGCTGCTTCTATTTTAAGACATCTAAGAACTCTTACGCCCTTCAGATATGGAAGCTACTCCCGAATTGCGGAAAAGAATCACCTTACTTGAGTATTCACTCCTAAAATAGCTAAGACGGTAAAAATTGGGACTAACGAAATCACTGCAACAACTCGTGATAACAACCGCTGCTACTGCATTTTTTTTTGACAATTGCGAACTGAACTGACAAGAAAATACCGTTGATGCACTTCCCTCTCGTGAAAGTGATATAAGAATGTGCTACAATCTCCGAAAAATGAAGGAATTTTCGGAAAAATAATTTGCTTTTCAGCGGGAGCACAAACCGTTCCTTAATGCTTAACAATCGTATTGGGCAAAAAACTTTTATAATAATGAAATTACCGAACCAAAGTATTCTATTAAGTAATCTCTAATTAAGAGTGATGAATAGCTTTTCTTTATATGAAACACTTATTTAGCTCCTCACAATGGGTATTTTTAATATGAATAACGAGAGGGCAGATAGGCAGTTTAGCAAAGTGTTTTACCGTTTTACTCTCACCGGGAAAGTTCAAACCGGAAATGCAGGATTCTTAAACAAAAGCGGCATCGGACTATTCATTAGCCTCAACAGGATCGGCGTCCTTTTTATACTACAAGTGAGCTTATTACTACTTACTACGCATTCGTAATAATAACAACTATTTAATTAAAATTTTTCATATAGAAATTTAGGCACCTTGGGGGATCCCGAATGTCTCCTCTTTGGAAGCATAGAAATGAATATCCACGCACATTACAAAAATGCTAGTTACTATCAAATTCGGAAAGGGGAAAATATTTTTTAAAATGTGTGTAAAATATTTTTAAATTACATATATGAAATTTTAAGAGGGGATATGGTTTAGAATGTAAAAAAATTGATGATTTCGAAAAAAATGTTTATTGGCTGGAACTGTGCTGTTACGTAAACTAAACAATTTCAAAACCGTGCATTAGGTGCGACCCTTGAGACCAACTCCTCAATATCGTTCAAATATTCGCAATTACAATAATGAAATATTTGTAAATTACTTCTAGGGCAATTTTACTATTTTTGTGGGCGTTAAATGGCGTGTTTTAATAAGTTGTAAGGCTAAGCAGCTAGTAAAAATCAATAAGTAAAAAAACAGAAATTCATAAATATCGCCTCTAGTTCTTAGCTATATATTTTTAAATTGCAGTAAAAAAAGGAAAAAAAAATGAATCAAAAAGCCTCCTTTTTTATTATTTATGCACAACATTTAAATTGAGAAAATTAAATAAATATAATAATTAATTAACAATTGATGAATAAAATAAATTTTTAGGGCAGAATATAAAATGTTTAAATCTAATTGATAATGTAAATTTAGGTGAAAAAATATAAACATGGTATATTTAGATATGAATACAATATATTTCTTAAATTTATAATTTTATAAATGAAATCAATTTTTATAATTTTTGAAAGTATGATATTTTGTGAAGCAATTCTTTTCATGTCCCCATATTTGAGCTTTTCGTTTTCTATGATAAAAATGCTTTGTTCCCGTAGCGGGAACATTCAGCCGTTAAGGATTAATTTTAACCGGTCCTCATCATAAAGATGAAAAGCAAATGATTATTCCACGGCAAGGCAAATAAAGCACTTTTGTACAGTTTTAATCGGATTGATGATGTGGCAATCATAATAAAGTGATTAAACTACAAAAGCATATTCCAGCATGGGCAAAGCAAAAGACATGATGAGATTTTAGGATTGTTTCTGAAAACTGCACATTCGTGAATAAACCCAAGCAAGCAGTTTGAGTCTAACCAAGAACATAATTTGGACATGAATTTGTCAATATTTAGGAGTATGGGATTCTTAAAACATAATCATCTCTCTATCATATTTTGGTCTGTCTCATCACGTACAATTTTAACCCTTTGCACCCGAGAAATGTTGATATCGTCAAAATAAGGAAAGATATTGGAGTCAGTAACGCTTAGCAGAAAAAACATCGTTAAGAATAAAATAAAGAAAAAGATAATAAGTCTAAAAGCCTCGGAATAAGATAAAACTTGGCAATAGGATGGTAATTTTCTCTCTTGCCTTTCACAAAAACTGATGTTAGAAATGACGATTTCGAACCACTGGCGAAATACGAGTATTATAAAGATAAATTAAATGAATGGATTAACGGACAAACAAGAAATTCACGACATTTCTTTGCAATCACAGTTGGTCGTTGGTATGTTGGTAATTTGTGAAACAATAAGAGAAAAATGTTTAGATTTAGAGCTTGGAAAACTTGGTATTATATATCAGTAAAAAAAATACAGGAGTATGTGCTCCTCGAGTTCGAGGCAGATCCAACACGCGTGACAATTATAAATATTTTACTGATAGTAGTAAAATAACTGAATGCGGAAATCTTTTACTACAATAATATTAATAAAGTTATATTTAATTTCAACAACTATGTATTAAATTCTTTATAATATATCAATTGTTTATGAATAATTCAGTAAAATAATTGCATTAACTTTAACATAATTTTATCACATTCTTCATATTTTGTAAACTTTAGAAAATAAGCATTAAATCAATAAAATATAGATTAACGCAAAACCAATAGCAAATTTGATTGATTTTACACAAAATTCCATAGATATTTCTTTTCGTGTATACACCTGGGCATTGGAAAATTATCGTGTGGATTATGATTTGTCTTCGGATAAGTTTTCGGTCTAATTAAGAAAAACAGATATTTTTTAAGAATTCAACTTTATTCACTCAATAAGTCTTCTGTCTAACTAAGAAACATTTTTTTTTGTTTTTTAAATTCGATTTCATTAGTCAACATACCCTCTTTCAAAAGTGATACATTCATCCTAATGCTGCTATAACTTTTCGATGCCTTTTTTGCATGATGCATGATTTATTTTACGGTCTTGCAAGTCTATTTTGTGGACTTCTTTTTTATTTTCCAGAGCAACTGCCGATTTTGGGCGGCCAGAAAGTTCAGCATCATCGATTTTCGTACGATCGCGTTTAAATTCAGCTAGCCAGTTAATAATAGTTGATTTCCATAGTGCAGAGTCTCCATAACGGTTATCAAACCACTATTTGACTTCAACAGTATTTTTCTTCATCAAAAAACAATGTTTAATCAACACACGAAATTGTTTTTTATCCATTGTTTTAAAAATAACAAAAGTTGCTTCACTAAAACCATAAACAAATAGTTGGAATGACATGAAATTTTAACATGTATCGTTTGAAGGTTAGTACTATCCAGAAATCTTATGAGTTTGTCAATAGCGGTGCCATTTATGTATCAGACAGGAAACTTACCAAGAAATGATCCAATTTGTAAAAACTTTGTTTGTAGAGAAATCATTTAAAAACAACCGTTAAAAAAGATTAAAAATTCAGGGTAATCGTGCTGACAGGGTCTAAAAATATTACTTTCTAGATAAACACGTTTAAAGTTTCGGTTAGACAATTATCACAATACGATGAGTAGTCTCATTTTTCCTATAATATTGCAATATAGTGAAATTACGTAGAAGTATAAGTAAACAATTTGCTAAAATTGCAGGGGTCTACAGCTCCTTAATATTATAATTAGAAAAAATGCTAAGGTAGGAGTCAACACAGTCAGCACTACTAAAGTTAGATTTGATGTAATTTATTTCAGATCAGGTTCACGTCGATACATTTCGATTAGCACCACGATATCGATATGATTTATTATTCGCGAGATTACGTACAAGAAAAAATTACTATATATGTTCTTATATACCATATATACACACACATATCCATGTTTTTGAAAATAGTTTAAAAATACACTAGTGACCTTAAAACAGAAAATATGTTATATCTCTGGCTTATCACAATAGGTCACTGTTGGATGAAAAAGTCTATAGAAAAAAAACTGTGGCGGCACAGCTGCCTGTAAAGCTGTCGCGAAGTGAGTTCATTTATAAAATAAAAGTGTTTAAAAGGATTTGTGAATGCTTAAAGTAAATCTATAATTTAGTTCAACATTTCCCAATGAGAAATCAATAAATTCTTCATATTTATACTGAATTCTTCTTCAAATGCTGCTGCCGTTTCATTAAATTTTTAACAGCACCACACACACACACTCTTACATTTACAGTATCCTTCTAGAAAATTTCATACATTTCGGTGCATAACAGTAAAAGTAATAACACTGACAGACTTGGCAATCTTATAAGGGTTGCTGGTGGCCAGATTTAGCAATTTAGCCAGTAAAATGTACTGCCAGTACCATGCCAGTAGTAGCATCAATATTGTACAGGTACTGATACTGGTACGACAAAATCAATTTTCATACTGGCATATTTCAAACATTGACTGAATTTTGCCAGTACCGTACCAGTATATATTAGTTCTGGCACTAGCAATAGCAAACAAAATTTTATAATCAATGCAAAGTAATTAATAAAATCTTTCTTTATAAAATCTCCTTTGATCGAAACCGATGTAATTTTATTGTTTGAAAATATATAGCTTAATGCAAAGATGTAACAATCAGAAATACTATCCGTCCTGGAACTCTAGCAGTTCGCTTGGCTGCCAACATAATCGCAGGCAGGACACCTTTTACTAACCCTGCTAGGAAATACAGATATTTCAGTCGCCATTTTAAATTTGGAAATTTTGGTTGCAGAGTCGAAGGCAGCATCTACCAAAATCCCTTAGTATTGAATTTCATGGCAATCCTTTGAAGTTTAAATTTTTTTCTATACATTTTGGGTCCGCCGTCCTGAATCTTGGTATATTTGAATTCTATAGCTCAAAAGACTCCTAGATATTGATTGCAGATACGAAATCAGCATCTTCAGAATCTCCCTAGTGTCGATTTTCACGGCAATCTTGTACCGTTTATATATATATATGCATATATAGATTCAAAACCAATAGCCCTTTAAATAAATTTCGCTTAAATTCGTTAAATTCCAATTTATAGTACGAGTACAATATTGGTAGTGGTACTGGCAACCAGTTGCCAATATAGCTACTGGTACTAGTAGATTTCCCAGCTCTGCTTGTGGGATGCGGAAAAGATATTATGTATATGATGTTCCCAAAAATGTTGCAAAAAAGTATTGGATGAAATTAGCGTATTTCCCCAACTGTCTTTTAGTTTTATAGGTGCTTATAAATACTGTGTAATTAGTTTTCATACGTAGATATTTTATGAAAAACACCATAAATTCAGGTTTGAAAAAATAAGTAAATCAAAAGAATAGTATTTTTCCTTCTAGGTGGACTGTGTTATTTAAAAATCGTGTGAAAAAGTTGGGTGTATGGAAAAGATATTAATAACATAACATAAATTCAATTGTATAAGTATATGCAAATTTCATAACTACACTTACAAGAAAGAATTTACAATGCCCTTTTAAACTACTTGTTAAAACAAATTAGTATTTTATTAATAAGTAGCAATTTAATTAATGTTCTTGTTATCAAAAATTTGACCTCCTCGCTCGGTCATTTGATTTTTCTTTCTTATAAAAAAACGTTATACAATATGTTGGGTGGTGTGATTCCTTCTCTGATATGACTAACAGCACGTATGCTATTTTCGGCACATAATGTTTTATGAAAAAGTACAGAAACAACAATGAAATGTAGTCAACAGAAGCATTAGGGGTTAAAATATATTAAAGTTTTTGTTTGAATCAACATTAATTTAATTGTTCTGTAATTAATTATATTAAGAAAATTTAAATATGAGGAAAGGGGATAAATATTTGGAGTAGAATTGTAGAGTGTCCGCTGAAATAACTGATAATCAGTGAAATTATTGATGTATTTATCATTGAATTAATTATTTGTGTAGACACAATTAAGCGTATACGATTTATTTTTGTCTAATTCTATAAATTTGTGTAATATCTATGTGGCTAGATTGACAATCATTTATACGAAGATTAAAGTTCAACTAATTTGTGTTACTTTTTAAAAGAAATTTTAAATACATGATCATATTTTATTTGTTAATTAAAGCTCATTAATCGTTTTCATCTATTTCCAAATTTCCAAACTTAATAGAAGAAGTGAAATAAATGCACATATCTTTGTTTGATAATAACTGTGGTGAACTTGTACAATTTTATGCAATATTTTTTAGACTCCGAAAATTTTATTTATCCATCCATACGAAGTTGTAGTAATATGTAAGTTATAATCACCGAGGAGCTATAAATAATAAAATTATTTGCTTATAACAATGAAATTAGAATAGAAATGTTTAATAAACTCACCGTCCTGATAAAGAAGATATATTCCAACTGTTACCCCCGCTATGAACACAAACAAAATTAGACAAATTTTTAAATCCATAAATTTGTCTTTGAATTGATCTTCTGCTGTTATCGTATCTAAAACATTCCGTTTAAGAAGCGGGGTACATTCAAAAGGCTCCACCTCTATGGAAACCATGGCACAGGAATTTCTTTCAGATGATGGGATGGCTGCTACGAAACCTGTTGTATTTACAAAAATATTATACATTGTTTTAGAGGTAATGAATGTAAGCAACTAAAAAGATGAAATAATTAAAAATGAAAGTAAATCGTCTTGATTATATAAGATAACGTTTAAGATATAGTTACATACGTAAAATGATAACAATATTTGTTAATTTTTTTTTTTTAATTACCTGACATTCTGATAGCATTCCGGTTTCTCTGATTAATGTAGAATCAACCGTTCGAGAAGCATAAACGCTCATACATGCATTCGTATCTTTTTGCAATTCAGAAAATTTCTGATAATATTAACTAAATAATAAATAGTAGAAAAACTCCTAATTGGAACAGCACGTCTAAAAAAATTAAGGTCCGAAACCTTGGCCACAAAACAATTATTCATCTTCTATGAATAACGAAATGAAATTATTCACCACTCTTAATTCCCACAATCACTGCTTATGCTTATGTAGCGAAACTTTCAATTGTGCTCTTTGTTGTGATGCAAGTTAAATTTATTCACTGTGGCGACTGAGACTGAGTGAAATTCAGAATTGTTGCATTGAGCCAGTCAGTTATATATCAAGGTTTACTGAACTACGATTAAATTAAACTATTGTACACTGGCCAAGTTGTGTCCACAAAATGTATGGGTTTTCTTGAGAATGAGACAATCCAGAAGTTGCTCGTACCAGCCGGTCTTAATCAGGCTTGCAAAGTTCAAAACTCAAAGCGTGGCTCTTTATCAAATGCAAATAAAAATTTCTAAACACAATGTTTAATTTCACTTCTGTTCTCAGTTCTGTGTTTTCTGGTATATGTAGCAGAAAAACCCTATATTTTGTTACAAATAAAAAGTATAGCTTTGAAAAACAGAAAAAAACTGTAACACTGTGGAACACGTATGCACAACTTTAAACTTTAGGAAAATATTTTGATTTTTTTGTTGCCGTCTGTTGCAGTCACAAAAAGTTTATTTTAAGGTTTGATTAAGATGGAAAGTTTGCGATACAGTGTGGGAAAAATTCGATGAAAGTTGCCATTATTCGCATAAAATTTTATCTAGATAATAAATTATTCGAATAAATATATTTGAATAATTGTTTCGCAAATAACTTTATTGTTGAATAAAATGAAAAATCATTATTCGTTATTTTAAGTAGTAATAATAAATAAAGTTTTTTTTCCACTATGTGTTAAGATGAACTGCATTGAAATCTAATTTAAATCGTTAGGTTTGGTTTTACAAATTTAGTTGATTGCTGATTGTTATCTGTGAGTTATTTTGTCATATTTAAGTTTGTAATTGTACAACAGAATCTGGATAGAAAAATCGGAGTTTACTAAGGGATACTGTAGAGTGTGACGAAAATTTATTATTTTGGCAACGTTATCCGTCCGTCCGACAGAGGTTTCTCACTTCTATATAAAATTAGATACTCGTAGGTATTGACTTGTATTTCCCAGACGAAAATGGTATTTAAAATTATAAAAATATATACATAAAAGAATATCAAAGTATCCTTTTATTTCATGAACTAAAAGTAGAAAATAAAATGTTTTTCCCGGATCACCAATATATGAATACAAATAAAACCTTGGGGCGCTCAGGTTTTAAATGTTTAAGGTACATTTTTTTTTCAGAAATAGATTTTCTGTTTTTTAGTTTTTTTTAGAACATGATGAGCAGGAAGAGGCCTATAATGAAATGCTTGGTCTCTTATATGGTCCAGGAATCTATTATTAATTATAATGTAAGTTAAAACAAGCATATTTCTAAAAAACGTTTTTTTTTTCAAAATGATCTTAATAAACAATTGATCTTATTCTCATTTTATTGTAATCATGTTGGCTTCTGAGCAAACTCCCGCAAAACACGCCTTCCGTTTTTACAATTTTCAATTTTTTCAAAAATTTCTATTATTTATTGAGCATATTTCTCATAAAATGCCGTTTGATTTTTTGATTCTACACAAATTGTAGATTGGGAGTTATCGTGGTGATAGTTTGGCACCCCATTTTTGAATCGTCGCCGCAAGCGCCCTATTCAGGAGATAGAAGTAGCGGAAAAATATTTATTCTTATGTTACACTTTAAGAAATTTGATCTATCGTTTTATATTAATTTAATGCGGTCTTTAAGAATTTAAGTAAACATTTTTTAACCGTCATCGTATGGTGGCTGACATATTCGATTTAGAATAACGTCAAATAGCTTATCGTACTCTAATCGTCAAACCTCAATCTAATGAAAATACCCATGTCAAATTCGTTGTGAAAAAAACGGGGCGTCCTCTATATTAGATCTACCACATATGGAATACACTATATATATTATATTGTTATTAGAACCAAAGCCGTGAGCAAATTTTCAGATTGATTGGATGACGTTAGGTGGCTTGACTTGCAAGATTTGTACCGGACACACACACATTGGGAATTAAACAAAACTTGTTATAACATTATTTTAAGAGGCATGTCATACATGCAAACATGAGGAAACATACATACAAAGCATATAAATATATATTTTTAATTTTTTTTTTTTCAATTCAGTACTTTGGAGTTATCAAAATCATGGTTTTTCAACATACTATGTATGTAACTATGCTCTTAAACAATAAAAACTAAACAAAGTTAAGTATACAATAGAAACATAGTTATAAGTAACTTACAAGTGCACAAATTTTAAAGTCGAGTTAATTTTTGGTCATGATTAATTTTTTAGGAGTTTTCTTAGTTCGGAGCTACCAGTGCGTGAGTCCGACTCACATTTGCTTAGTTTTATTATTTTGTACACGACTATTGGCGTAAACTATGAAGTATGTACATATGTGTTGAATATCGGATTTTCATTCCTATCGTATTTTTAGTATTTTAATTATACATTTGTTTTTAATTGTCATACTGAATCCGCATTATGAATTTGAACATTTTCTTATTAGATTCGAAATAAGCAAACTGGAAAACTCCCTGATACGCAATTTCTAGGCAATCACAAGAAATTAAAGAATGACGGTAGCCATTTTGAGCATTTTGGGTCTGCAACTTTAATTTCTATAGATTCGAAAATCTTCCTCATTTTCATTAAAATCGCCTAAAGGTAACGAATATCGGTTATCTTATTTGTTATTTGAATTATATTTTCCCTACTCTGATTGAAATGTAGTTTAATGACTATTGCAAATTGTTTCGTGTATGAAGGAATCTCAAATTTGTATTTTCTCATAGTTATTGTTTTAATAACAAATTAGTTATTGGGTACGCTAGTTCTAGAACATATAATATTGCAGAAATAGTGCATCAATCTTTATCGTGGAGCCTACAAAAGTAAAAGTATGTTCTAAAAACTGATCCCTTTGCTGTTAGACTTGAATCGCAAAATTGAATACCAAAAATCGCAATTGTTAAGCCGACTGCTACTCCGAATGTCATCATACATAGGACATCTTAGGACATCTTCTGCAGCCAAATACATCATTTTTTGCATAATTTTTTAATTATGGTAATTTCAATATTATTACATACAGTAAAGATTGTTTACTATATGTTCACATTGCATTAAAAGCTGTAATATGGTTAAAATTGCGTCTCACTCACGATAGACAATCCGACTATGAATGAAGAGGTCAAGATTAGTCACCTTACAATTTGGTTTCGTTAATTTCTTTTTTGTTCCATCAAATTGTAATTTCTTTATTGTTTTATTTCCAACAATATGTATGAATACCAACAATCTAATTTGCGACAATATACATAAATACCATAATATCTGCCGGGGTATATTTGCATGCAAAGATCGAAACGAAATGTTTGTTTCACTTTGTATCCTGGAAGCATTGAAATTCGTGGATTAAAAACCTTTTAAACTTTCTTTCCTTGCTCTCCTCGTATACCAATTTCTTCAAGACTTTCGAATAGTGCCTCGTGATCCACAGTGTTAAACGCTTTTCTGAGGTTCACAAATGTTACTACCACCTACTTGTTTTTATCCAAAGCTGCGTTTATGTAATTCATGGCATCTAATATTGCTGAAATTGTATTACTTTCAGTTTGAAATCCATATTGATTCGGGTCAAATCCTTCGTTTTTATTAATAAATTCCATAATATTTTAATATATGACTTTTCCATAGACCTTGCTCAATGAGCTTATTAAAGCTATGGGTCTATAATTACTTGGATCATTTTTACCTCCCGCTTTATAAATCGGGACTATAAATGAGGTTTTTAGATAGTCTGGATACTTCCCTGTTTCCAGATCCTCATTTATTATATTTGCTACCGGTTCAGCAATTATGATTTTAGCAGTTTTAAGTAGTGATATCGTTATTTCATCTTCTCCGGGTGCTGTATACGACCTCATTTCTGATATTAATTTTGAGATTTCCCATTTATCTGTTGGTGAGAAAAATATCGAGCTGCTTTGCCTAACATTGCTCACTCTTTTGATTATCCTGCCTGAGGTTAATAATTCATCTTCTATTTTTTTTTCCTATTTTAGCAAAGTAATTATTCCTAATCTCAGCTGTTTCTACTAAATCCTGAGTTATATCCCCTTTGTCTTTTCGTAGACGTTTTGTCCTGGAATTGTTTCTTTTATTGTTTTCAATAATTTTTTTGAGTTTCCTGCATCCTGCATCCATTTAACAACTTACTTCTTGAGATAGACGAGAGAAGATATTTAGAAATTTATATAGCGCTGTCTATTTTTATCACATTGCACGGATGGGTCGATTCCGCAAATTGTTTGAATGCGGGATTGCTGAATGCTGACAAAAATATTTGAATTTAACTATTTGTGGAACAAACATTTATAAAATATTTGCTTTAAGTTCAATGAATGTTAATAAAAAGTATTATTAATGCCATAATGCTTTTAAAGCTGCCAAATTACCAATATTTTCAAGAATTTGTGATTAATAGATCTTAAGTCGTGAAAACGTTACTATATACTATATACATATTATTATTAAATGTGATTGATTGAACAAATATTGTGTTTTAATTGAATAATTTCGAAATTAATATTTTAAGTGCCAAATTTGTGTAATTAGGCTACCAAATTTAAAAGCTGTCAAGAATTGTTTATTTACTTGACTGAAAGCACAGAACAAAATCTTTAATATTTTAAAGCGAATTGTTTAGCGATTTCTATAGTGATTGATTTAATTTGTGATTTTGTTTGTAAACTATTTTAAAACGTTTGATTCGATATTTCGAGTGCAGTATTTTGTTCCGTGCATACGAAAATCGGTAAGTTTCTAAAATATGTGTATATAATTTTAAAATGATTTGGTTAAATTGTTTTGTAATAAGTTAATTAACACGTTCGCGGACGGTATACATTCACATGGGGTGTTAATATCTCCAGAAGCTTTCCTTCAATGTTTGTTGGATCATATCAAGACAAGAGAATTTTGATGCATTTTATATGAAGATATAAAATATATAAAAAATCCTACATTGCTGTCTTATATTTGTAAACTTTCCTATTGAAAAAATACACTCCTGCTACTGTTTTTTCAGCGTTTTGATTATTCAAATTATACAAAAGAAAAATGTACTGTATATGCAGTGGCGACCCACCAGGGCAAAACGAAAGTATTGCACATGCAGTAGGCGTTCGCCAATGTGTTAAAGGACATAAAGGAAGAAATGGACTATTGTATCGTGCTAGAATCCCTTAATACACAAGAGACTAAAAAACCACTGACAATATCTGACATTTGAACGTTAATTTGGCGTCATTTTACGAGATGTCACTGCCTGAGAGTGAAAGAGAGATAATAAAAATCACATCGTCGGTTTCTATAGGAAATCGTATACATAAGCGGCCCAATTTATATGTATATTTATCTGCTTTCCATAACTGAACTTTCCTTCATAAAAAAAAACTGCCAAAAAGACCGCTTGAGACGGCAAATTGTGTGGTCTATAGGTATGTCACTCATTAATGTTAATTTGGAAGCAATTTACGGAGAGACCTTGTAGTTGTAACTGGTTCTTACTTTAGACACGGAATGTACGAAGGAAATTGTTGTGCATGGCGGTGAATCCTTGAATTAAGAAAATTCACAATAGTCACGGTCCAGTCAAAATAAAAAATGGTTCAGAATCCCGATGACAGGTATGTGCTTTTTAAAGTAAATATTTCGAAATTTGGGGCGATTTTTTCCATGAGACGAATTTAGTGAGAAATCGCGGCACAGACAGTGTGGAAATTCGTGTCGGTTTTTTTTTCTCGCCCTCGGAAACAAACAAGTGCTAAGTCGATGCCCTCCTGGGCAGTTGGTCGCATATTTTGACAGTTTTCTTTCGTCGGACGTCGGACAGCTCTACGCCGAGTGTGAATTGGTTGGAAGACGGAGGCTTCCGTGGGTGCTTGTTCTGCTCGATACCTCTTAATCTAGTCAAGATGACCGTTCGTTTTCCGGCCGCTTGGAAACAAACATAACCTTGCATAGTTATTGAGTTTTTCCATGGGTAAAGGGTCCAACTTTTGTTGATCGCGAATTATATTTGTGGAACTGCCAAACTAGTGCAATGTCCGGTCCTTCTGAGTGAGTCGCCCGTTTGTCCTCTGTTTCGCACAATATTGCGCTCTCATCCTCAGCTTAAATTTAAACAAATTTTGTTATCTTTTCAGTGAATTGAAAGAACCCACGATTCGCGTCATACGCGAGGTTTACGACAGTGGAAATGCTCACGAGACCTTCGAAGCTGAGCTCGAAAAGGCTCTGGAGGCCAAAGTGGATTATATAATAATTGAGCCGACGCGCTTAGGTGATGAGACTGGACGTTGGATAACCGTCGGCAATTGCCTCCACAAAACGGCTGTGCTCTCAGGAATATCGTCTTTAGTTTGCGGACTTATATGGCAGGATAGGCCCATGTTCAGCGCCCCACTTTGCGCTGTCTCCATATTCTGCACCGGATTGTATACAGTGTCATGGAACTACGATTCTTGTGTACAGTATCAGGTAGGGAATTCTTCAATTTGCAGGGGGTTCGTAGTACCTAGTTAGATAATTGCAATAAATGTAGTTTTGTCGGCTACCCTTAGATTGTTAAACCCTATTCAGTATTTCAACTGACTGCTTACGTAGTGTAGAGCTATTGGTTTATTTCTGGTAAAGATTTTGCATTGAAGGGTATTTGAAGTCTTTTTGGTCTCTTAATGCCATGCGTATAAAATCAATTTATCATTAGCTTCTTGACTTCCCATAACCTTCGGACGTTGAGCTCATAGTTCTAAAAATACCACCTATATTAAAAAAGCTCTATTATTAATATATTGTTGCATCCCTCCAAACAGAATATATATTTTCGTGGCAGAAGCCATAACCTTTTAGACCTTCCTAATTTGCAGTTATATTTACTATATAATGATTTCTTATTTATACACATAATTTTAAAGACGTGTATGTTTTTACTGTGGGGCTGTTTTTAGGTATTTTTTGGGAGACAACATATAATTTTAAGGGGCTTCATAGTCAAATATGAAACCTTTAGAACCCCTTCATGCCCGTTCGATAACTTATTACCTTAAAATCGAAGTGCATGAATTTTTGCAAGTAGATGCTTTTCTTGATCTCAAGCCTACTCCTCAAGACGCGAACGTTATTTTTTTTTCGCTTACACCATTAGTGTTGTTTTTACAAGCTTATGTTTACAGTTTAATTACTAGCATTTGATAAGAATTATGAATTAAAATTCGATTGATTTATAAACTTTTTTATTAGTTGCAAAGCACTTATATCTGCAGTATTTATGAGCACAAATCATGCATACCATATTCCAAAATATTCTCATTGTTCTGCTATATCCTTAAAAAAATATTGTAGCGAATTGTATTTACGTGCTTCCATTAAAGGACCTCATATTTTAAATTTTAGTGATAAATAATTGATTTAAAAATGAAGGGGCTTCTTACAAACTTATCGATTGCTTTATCTTGAACCTGATCTATGTTGAGAATTTATCGATCTTTTCTGACCCACATATTTTTTGTAGATCAGGGCATTTGATAATTTGTCATATTGTGGCACTTAACCGCTGCAAAATGATTTAAAGTGTATTATACACTTTCTTGAAAGAAAGAAAGGTAAAAATTAATTATTTTATGAAAAACAAACAAATTTACCTTTTATTTTAGATAAGAAAGGTCCAATTAGTTACACCTATCAGAAATAATCAAATGATCGTGGAATATTCTCAATGATTTTTGTAATAAAATTTTCGGACTGTTTACAATAATTTATTTTAATATAATTTAAGCTTTTTTTATTTAATCTGATCAATATTTAAAACTTGATTCATTTGAATCTGATCTGATCGAGATCAGAGCTCAACGAACAGATCTATTATTTGCACATAATAATATTTTATTTTAACTAGAAAATTAACTTTATGGAAAGAAATACTTTTTTAACGTTTAATATTTGAAAATAATAATGTAGGGTTAATTATACACAACAATACACAACACAACTTTTTTGAAAATATGCATTTCTTTATTCACACAGAGTGTGTTACTGGTAAAACTCGATTTCGGGTGAACCTAATGTTGGCTAGGATTAATTAGTTTGCCCTAATTTTATTTAAATTGAATATATTTTTGAATTTAAAACAATTCAATTCAATCTTTTGGTCGTGCAAGGAAAATTCCTGACAAGCACGCATTGTTTTTCCTAGTTGAACTCTAAACCGTAAACCTTAGAAAATATTCCTAATAATCATTCGTGGATTCGATTGTTTTTTTTTTATTGAAAAATTACTCAATATAATGATAAATTTAAAAAATAAACGGCAGACTTTAACGGTTAAGGATTAATTCGTAGTCCAATTCATTTAATTTTGCCATTGTCTTCATGGATATCTGAGCAGACGCATCGTTTTGCTGAAAGAGCATCGTCGTTGGAACAGTCCAATAATGCTGCATAATATTGTCTGATCTTTCTACAAGTAGTCGATGAATATCATACCATGGGAATACCAAATAACTACTGTCCAAGACTTTTCTAAACGATTGTTGCGTATTGGCTCGCTTTTAGCGACTTTTGTTCGGTTCCAGCCATTCTGAATCTTTTTTTTTCACAAAACCAAAAGTGGCGTCACTTTTACGACTGTATGTAATCCGCAAACAAACTTTCGAAACACCATGAGAATTTCGAAAAGCAAAAAAATGTTGTACGCAATTTTAAACTTAAAAAATCACAATTTTTAAGGGTGACCCCACCCCAGAATTTGAGAGCAACCATTTCAATTAAATGTCACGCATAGGTCTGAAAATTTTGACTAAGTTTAAGATCGCTTGTTTCATTTTCAAGAGGACGTTGAAAACTAATATGAAATGTACAGTGGAAGGGACTTTTCGAAAAGTCAGTTATACAAATCTAGGCCTAAATTTTGCCTTTGGTACGAGCCATGTTTGAAAGTTGGGAGGCTTTTGGTTATTTAGAATATGAATCGAAATATTGTTCTACTCATTTACTAATACATTATTTTTTTTTAATTTCCAGGTTTTAAGGAACCCAAAGAAGCTGCAGAAAGTGCGAATATTGAATGAACTTTCGTCCCCGACAGTCCTAGCCTATTCAGATAATACAAAAACGAAATATTTTCATAGAGGCATAACGTTACTAGCATCAGCATTCTGCGCCTGGCAGATATATCAGGCCTATAAGTAGCTCAAAATCGCTTCCTTTTACATGGATATCAAAAAGCAATTTCGTAATTAATGTGTTTTTGTGTAGAATAAAAATTGTGTAAAATTGTTTACGGTTAGGCATTTGTTAAGCGAAATTTTAGTCCTCAGCATAACACTGAGAGGCGTGATGAGAGCACATAAGTAGGTTAACATCAGGAGTGGGACATGTGAATAAGCACATTTAACCGTAAAATGATGAAGAGTGAAAACAAATAGACACATATTACGAGCATGCAAGTTAGAAGGTTGATATAATTTTCGTTTCTAGTACGTTGTAACAGCTGGATATATTTTTAATTGAAATATATTTTCTTAAATAAGTTTACTTTTGTGATTACGTAGATTGGGTACTGAAATAAAAATTAGGGGAGCTATTTTTGCATTTCTAGTGGCCTGTTGATTATTAAAGGTGACAAATAGTAATGATGCGATTCCTTATTGTAAGAAATCTTCAACCAGAAATATACTTTATTTGACTTATTTTCCAGCTTTGTTGAATGTGACTGGTTTTGATTATCATCTCTTTCCATTTCATGAAATAAAGCAACTTATTCAATGCCTCTTGTTGTAATCTTAAAACAATACCATTCATGTTCTAAATTTCTAATTCAGTAATTGTAGCTTCGTCGAAAGTAGCGCGGTAATCAAAATCATCCCCAAGAATTGCTTCACAACCTTTAGAGCCCCAAAATTATAAGCCAAGAGTGTGGTCTTTTTTGCTGCTCTTGGCAATTGGGAAAGGGTGATACATATTTCTTGATTTTGATAATTTCATGTATCGGAAGTACGAAAAAAAGTAGAGTAAGAGCATCTTGACACTGTATGACTGGTTGATATAATCGTGAGTCTTTTTAGAGTTCGCTTCTATTTTCTGGAGTGCTGATTCTGGCGATATTCTCTATCTACAGCCAAAAATGAATGCAGTTATCCAAAAAATATTTAATTATATGTATCTTGCTGTTGTCGGTGATTTACGTAAACTACTCAAACTAAAGAATAGGGCATTTTGAAACATTCACCCACACCATATACGCTCTAAAGATCATTTCGCTGGATCGGAAAACCCGAATTCGAATCTATTGTTTCTTAGCTAGTATTCTTAAAATCTATTCTTTAATACATTCTGTTCCGGTTATGAGATTAATTGAAAGTAATTTCATTTTAGATTTCTACTTATAATTTGAATGGCGAGCAGGTAGCTAGATTCAATTTTTGAGTTTGATATTTTTGTAAATGTATAAAATCTATAGACTATATCGTGAAAGCTTGCAGTTTATTCCACTAAATGTAGCAAAGTTAGTTTGCATATGCGCATTTAAATATATGAACCCTATTTGAGAAACCAGTTGAAGGTTCAAAGTGATGTTTTTCTTGATTACCTGAGCATGACTCAACTTCTGTGAATATTTAGAAAAAAAAAGAAAACAATAAACTGAACGTAAAGATTGGCTTACGAATTTGATTTAGGACATAAATATGTGTTACAATTTGTGAATTAAACGAAAACAATGTCGACTAGCTTCTTTCACTATCCTATTTACAAAGTAATTCATTCTTATAACGATTATTTGTTGGTGCTAGAGTTGGCGTCCTCAGAATTGCTAGAATTGTGATGAAGAGAACTAAAATCGCCAGTATTACAAGAGATAGACGGAATATCAAAATGCGAAAACCCTCTGTAGTCTGGCACAGTTGGTTTAATTGGAGACGGAAGCAGAATTTCGCTTGGTGAATCGCTTTCTATTAGACTCTTTGGTTTTTCAGATAGGGATATTGGCAATGACTGCTGTTTCTCCTTATTTAAAACAATATTTTCGTCTCTCTTAAGAAGTGGATCAAATTCTTGAAGATCTAGTTTCGATATAATATTTGTGTCTTCTGTAGCACTATTTTCTCCACTATGATCAGACAAATCGAAGTCGTAATTAATGTTAGTAAGACCTCCAGTAAAATCAGTTGTGTTGAGAAAATCATCTGGAGTAGGGACTTCTTCTAGAGAGCTGGTGTCGAAATTTTTGTAACTAAATATTGGTGAAGCAAACAGCGGGTCTCCCGAACTGCTTGTTGATATGTGCCCGGAGGGGGACATGGTAGGAGTGCTAATTGTTTCTTTTAAATTATCCGCCAAATTACTCAGAATTTCCCCTTTCTTTACTTCAAAAGATTCTGATGCAAAAATTGGAGTCAGCGGCATTGGCAAGGATGATTCTTTGAATAAAGACTTTGTTTGTTCGTCCTGCTTTAGAACGGAAAATAAATTTGCTTGGAAGTGTCCACCAGTTGAAGATTTCTCTACGTTATGGACTCCATTCTGCAAGCGATTTCTTACGCATGCTGGTGTTTTTGTAGGCCTAATTGACCATGGTGCCTTGCTTAGTGTTGTCTCTACTTTGTCTTTTATATCACGCTGCAAAATAACTGCTGTTTAAATTTATTTCAAATTAAAAATAAGTTTGTTTAACCTCATACTGCTTCAAATCTGAGCTCATGGTTTCTAACTCCTGTAGAACTTTGTGATTTCTTTTCTTTAGAGTTTCCATTTTTTTCATATTTTCGGAAATTAGGTGAAGGCTTTCGCAAGCCATAAGTGCACTTTCCCATGGAGAATTGTAAGATTTTTCTCCCGACATGAACGATCTAAATTCGTCTGCTGACATTGACAGACTTTCACAGGTCAAATTTTCAATGAACGAAATGGCACAGCACTGAAGTTGAAATAATTATCACCTATTAAATACAATTTTCTGTATTCTTACCAAATTGGTAAAGTAATAGCCACCTTCTCCACTCATTAATCGCGATGCATTGCTAAACCTAGTTATGTAGTTAATATTACTGTGCAGGCGCACTGGATTTGCCTTAAGCACAACAAATATTAATGCTGGGAGAAATTCATCGGCGCTTGCGGGTCCACCTACTGCATGTTTCAATAAGGCAAATATATTTCGACAGCACCTAATAATGCACTCAAGTTTTTCCTGGGGCGAGTAGTATGAATCCATGGCCACCAGCTCTGCAATACGAATATAATTTTTATTATAATTGTAGAAACATAGGCAAAATCATTACCTGTTATGGCGTTGTAAACTAAATCTCGGGATTCTGAGTTTACTTCATCGATTGAACAAACTAAATGCTTGGCTGTTATCCAGCTTAGCTGCCGAATGCGCTTTTGGATTTTTGAATCGCTTTCCTCATCAGATGTGAAGTACGGTGAGAAAAGGTACCTAAAATGCATAATTAATTTGATAGATTTGTGAGAATTATATATTTTGCTTAAATTCAGATAGATTAAATTACAATCTGGCTTTAGGCAAGTTTTTCATAACTCGATTAACACTACAACTACCGGCGCGCAAGCGCGCAGATTTTTGAACAAAAATGTTGACTTCTAATGCAACGAATATTGTGAAAATGGAAAGCAGAATTAGACAAATTTAAGACTTGCTATTATTTATTTGAGTCGCGTTTCAAAAAACTTAACTTTAAAGATGTTGGAGTTTAGCTTGACCTAAGTCTATTTTAATTATGACTTTAAGCAGATCCAAAGACACCTTCCTGAGTACTGATATTTCTTAATAGATCAAATTTGGCTTATAATATTGGTATCTTGATTGTGTATCAAAATTCTAAGAATTGGAAATATAATCCTGTTACCACGAGATATATCACATTGTTTAATCGATTTCGATCAAATTTACGTTTAAGTATCACCATTATCTAGCTCATATTAGAAAATTGAAGGGATTGGTGAAGACGAGCACTTCGATATGTATATAATTATGTTGTAATAGCATTCACATTTCTTAATCGTTATCCGTTAAACTTTGTTTATATGAATGAATATTTTTAATGAATTAGGGACGATTTGGCAAAGAACTAGGGAGTTTATCTTTTTTATATGGAATTCTTGTAGGCACTTTAACTCAAATATTTTTTTATCAAGCGTTTTCTTATAGGTAGACTTATTTCAAGTCGAAATGAAAATTTTATGTCAAACCAAACAAACAGTTGAACTTAATTTCCCTACCAATGGAAAACATTTGCTGCTTTTAGCTAAAAAAAAATTAAATTTCATCGTGCTCCAAATACACGATTGCACTTTCATAAAAGACCGAGGTTCCTGGGAAAACAATTTTGATTAGAATAATTTAATTCTTTAATCTCTGTACAGTTCGTCTGTCTGTAAAGCCTAAAGGTTATACCACTGTGAGTAATTTAAGCAATATGCCTAAAAGTAAATGATCCTGGTACTGTGGAAAGAATTAAAAAGCGTTTTACGAAATTGGGATTAGAACTAATAAGTGATACTGATCTAGTTTAGTTATTGTAAAAACCGTTTTATAACTACAATTAAATCATAAGCCTTTATATGATAACAATATTAGGGTCTTCATCTTAGTTGTAAATAGAAGCAAAAAATTCTAACCGAGCATTGAGAGTTTTACGTTAACATTGTTTGAGTTTTCGCAAAATAATTATCTTTAGGCTAGATAAAGTAAAAAGGCAGTAAAATCTGCCTTATCTTACTTATGGTTCTGTGTCATGATGACCTTTTCGAAAAAGTCCATGCATTCCTCGCGCACCTCCGGACGCACGATGGCGAATTTGGGGTCATTATTCACGACTTCTGATAACTTCACGTATGCGTTTTGCACTGTCTCCGATAGCTCGTCGATGTTTTTGTGATGGCTGTTTATGTAACCTCGGATGGTGGCGTCTAGCCGCTGAATGTCGCTCTTCAGCTTTCTTTTGGCATCATCAGGTATGCGAAGCTGTTTTAAAATAGTTATAAATTCACCCTCTACTCTATCAGGGATGTAGTGATGTCGTTCAGACCTGCCGCCCGAAGCTGAAAAATTAACAAATTCTTCCTGTTAAAATGTTCCCATCATGAATGTTGTTTTTTCTCACATTTATTACTAGAGGTTTTTTGGAAGACCGACAAAAGAGGCTTCTTCTTGAAGGTTCCAATATCTTCACGTTCAATTCGGCTAGGTGAATGCGGCCGTCTGGAAGGAGAATGTTGAGTCTGAATAGATTGCTTCTGGGGCAGTTTCGGTAAATTGGGATCAATCCTAGATGTGCTGGGAAAGGCGTGTTCTGGAATTAATAACTTTTAAATAGGCTCGCATTTTATTGAGAGAGATATTTACTTTTTTTCTGCTTATCTGCGGTATTTCTTTCACGGAAGCACTTGGAGCAAAGCCCATCGAACTGGGCATTTCCGTAATATCCGCACCCGTTTCGGCATTTCAGATCGTCTTGGTCGATTCTAGGAGTGGGCACTTTAGTCGAATACATTTTTTGAGGACGCTCTCTATAACTCGGTATTAAATTAAAAATCAACTACACAAGAACCATCTCTCTCTACTGCAAAATCACTGCAATCTGTGACATCGTAAAATCCTGACAACTTGACAGACGGCCCAATGAACAACTGACAGTAAATTATTCACAATAGTGGATATACACTGTTAAAGAAATATAAACGGCCATAGAATAAGTAAGAAAAAGTTATTGTACCGGAAGTTATTCAAAGCGCTGCCGTTGAAGAAAAAAATCGTTAATAGCTTAGGAATTAGAGTTTTGATGACATTGCATTGCATTGTTTCTGTTGCATTTTGGATCTATCTAAAGAAAATGGGATTTCGGATTACTACATAAACAAAGATTCATCGTTATTTACACAGGTATTTCATAGATAATAACTAATTGATTAACCATTTGCACAACTCGCAATTCACTCAAAATCGATGAAGTGTAAGGCGTACCAAACTCATTTAACCCTTCTGTCAATAATCGGGTACCCTTATACAAAAATTTAGTATTTTTTCGTTACAAGATTCTCGTTCTGTAATGCAATTTAAAGTGGATTTATGTTTTCGTATATTTTTTCACAACTTAGATATATTTTATAAAGTATCAAAGTCTATAGTGGGCTTGTTCAATATGTGGATACCCAAGTAACCTCAAATATATAATTATGCTAATAGTATATCTATTTTATATAAAATGTATATCTAATATTAAGGAAAGTATCAGGCTCGAAGCTTGCTCGGAAGAGTTAAATAAAAATCTTACGAACAGAAAGAACCATATAGTTGTACTAAAACCTCCATACATCGACCTTTTCTTCCTCCACCTAGTAATTCACGATATTCCACTGCCTAGATCACACTTTAAAAAGCTGTAAAATTTATATTTTTGATAACAAAATACTCGAAATAGTTTGATTTTCATTTCTGTCTGCAATTTCAAATTTTTGACAGCCATCCAGTCCACCATCTTAAATTCTGAATTTTTGCAGAGATGAGACCTATCTAGATCGCTATATAATCGCATATATAATGGACCATTCAATTTTCCGTTTTGAACTGATGCACTTTTGACAGATCTCTCCTAAGAAGAATTCAGATACAGAGAGCATCTGTCTATTTTTTACTTATTAGGCAAGATAGGCGCTTTCAAAAGGTGGAAAATTTGAAAATTGCAAGTATTTTTAATATACAATTATGTTAAATCTTAAGCAAGAAAAAACAAAAATCTGTTTTTATTTCAATATTGTATAATTCTTAGCATTAATATAGCTTTATTTTAAATTCGCCGTCATACTCCATCCAACCATATTTATGATGAGACCACTCCGAAGGCATACCTTTTTAAACAAAAAGGGAATAATTAATGTCGGTTCACAAATGTCGGAAATGTCGCGTAATACACATAAAAAAAAGATACTAGGGCAGTTTGATAAGTCAGTGACTTTTTGAATAAAATGTATTTTTTTCGGCAAATAACCGTTTTATTGCTCAACATAGTCTCCTTTAGTTCTATACATTTAGTCCAGCGTTTTTCCAATTTTTTTATTTCTTCCAAATAATAGGTTTTCTCGAGGTCCTCACAATAGGGGTTTGTTTCAGGTATAACCTCTTCATTCAACTAAAATCTCTTACCTGTCCAGTCCTTTCTTTAGGTTTGGGCGGGAAATGCAAAAAGTCTGCCCTCCTATAGCCGAATTGAGAATTGAAAAAAATTTGTACATATTAACTTTCACTATTACTGGATATAA
Organism: Philonicus albiceps; assembly: GCA_963969385.1. Classification (NCBI taxonomy): domain Eukaryota; kingdom Metazoa; phylum Arthropoda; class Insecta; order Diptera; family Asilidae; genus Philonicus; species Philonicus albiceps. Next base: position 41,199,778 of record OZ017772.1, on the reverse strand, counting down.
CGACTATCGGATGTAAAGACGAAATTGTTTGGTTCATTTCATGTCGTTATAACCGATATGTTTACAGTATTTAATTTTTATTTTGACAAACTGCCGAAATTAAAAGTTAACTATTTCTAGTCGTACTTCAACACTTCTTAATACCCGCAACGATTTATCTTGCATTTTTAGAACGTTATTTGGATTATAATACTTAAAAACCCTGAAATAATAATGACAGGTATAAAATACAAATTCTCTATCAGCCATGTAATTTAACTTTTAGGATTTCGTACACATTAAAGGTTAGGTTATATTACGTCTGTATACGAAAACGATAAATAAGTATTTCCCCTTCAGATGGGTAAGGATTAAATAAAACCATAGAGTGTAGTTTTAAAATTATTTTGATTTAATTTCATCTCCATTTCTGATTTACAACTTCTCTACGACTAGCTACTCAAGGCAGAGAAACTTTTTGACAATTAGAAACAATTTTCACTTTCTTTCGAGCAAGTTGTGTTATTATTACTGTAGTACACAACATCATTATATAAATATTTAACTGTGCAGAGAAATTGAAATATTCATTTCTATAATGTAAGTTTATTAACTTTTCAAATCTCTTCGTTTGATCATTGAATGTGGTAGAATTTGTTAGGATTTTAAGTTTTGATTCTCTGTTATACAAATTAGGACCTATATGATTCGCAAAATAAGTATAAACAGTTAGATTCTTATTTCACTCTACGTTGTCTTATATACAAATTTTAAAACGCCTTTTCTTTTAAATTGCTAGTTAACTAGCACTTATTATCGCATGCTCTTCAAAATAAAATTTTTAAAGCTTTAGTACATACGAGTATGTATGTATATATGTCGGTTGCTTATAAATATTGCATATTTAAAGAAAAAGTGTCTCGCTTCATTTCGAAAACCGAGAATGCGTATATGTTCCTTTCTTTAAAAAAATTTGTTATAAGCTGTCATTGCACTACTAATGCTAATGCTGTTTTCAAAAACTAGACTCTTTTTGATTCTTTAAATATTTCATATAGATTATGTATTTGAAGTAGTAGTATTAAAATAAGAAATAATATTCAAATCTACATATCATAGATTTTCATATCTGTTGACGAATAACACCTAAAATAAAAATCGTTGCCTCCATTTTCATTACTCTACTTTTACCAATCGAATACTTCGTTGTATGTTGTTATAAAGTAAAATGCAGAATAAATTGTACCATAAAACTCAAAGTTTTAGCTTCGATTAGGCCGAAGTCTTCAGAGGCACATAACTTTATTATTATTATTAAATTTTTGCTTGCAGCTTTCATTTCAGTTGTATTTTTCAACGCCCGTTTTTTCGTGATTTTGCGTCTTTTGTAGAAAGACGGGAATATAAATTTGCTTTCAAAATTAGCATTTTGTAAATTAGTTATGGTACTGAAAAAAAATTTTGTTTGATTTTTAGTTTGCTTTCATTATGCGTGTGCTATCGTTAGATATTCTTACATCATGGGAAATATTTCTTAAAAATGGTCTTTGGAGTAATTTTGAACACAAAATGTTGAAATGATTTTCCAAAAAAATTTTTATTTCATTATTACAGACGCGCATATATACAACTATTTTACTTTAGAAATAAGATCTTTAATATCTTCGAAGACGGAGATCCATAAGTGCCTGAAATATCTCGAATGTCGCCAAAAAATTTATTATAACTGATAGTGTTCTTCACAATGATTGGACACGGCATTCATTTGTCAATAAACTGATTTTGTTCCATCGAAAGTATTCAAATTCTCTGTCTCTAGTTTTCTATCTAGTGATTTTAGCGCAACTAAGATAAATTGCAATAGAGTGAAAAGCATTATGACTTACAGATTTTGATTCGTACGCATTCCAGGGGGATTTTGTTTCTCCAAAAGTGTTGAATTGAGACGAATATGTAGAACTTTGATATTTTGTTTTGGATTTTCAGGGATTTAATATGCGCCATTTATTTTTTTATTTAAAAGAAAATTACCCTATGAATGCGAATCACACTGAATACATAAATTATTTTTACCTTAAGAAGAAGGTGCGGCAAATAATAATGTCTTCTGCAGAATATTTGATTAAATAGCTTTTAAAGTCATAGAAATAACGCTATATGTTATTACAACAAATATCGCTGCAATCTTCAGACATGAGTTTTGTTCTATAAATTGGCTAGATAGCTTTGCATAAACATTGCGGAGTGGTTATGTATGTATGTCACCATTTTGTAAAGCACGTTTGTTAAATCTTCCCAAAATCACTGAAATTCGTGAAAAAATAATAGATGAAATAAGTAAAATAATAAAACTTTTTCTGCACCTGCATATAATTGCGGTAAAATATCAAAAACACTGAAATATGTGTTTCATTTTCGACTAATTCAATTTTAAATATGTTTTTTAAACATTGCAAATGTGAAATGCAAGTTAACAATTTAGCTCCCATATGTTAATTTAAATTATATTTAAAAAATTCGGAGTAATTGTTTTAACATAATCAAATATTTTCTTATTTACTACAAATGTAATATTACAATATAAGCATTTTATTTATTTTAGTTCAATTTAAATAATCAGAAACTAAATCAAATATTTATAAAAGCATATCTAGTAATTAGCACGATTAGCACACGAATGTTTTAGTTTGTATAATAAAAAGCATTTGAAGTCAACGTTTTCTAAATTTTGATGTGCCTGCAAAATTCATAAGCTGTACTTTAATGCAAAAGTATAATTATTTTAAATGTGCAAAGTTTAAAAAATATCATGTAAATTGGAATGTTTCAAAATGAAATACATTTTTCGTGGGATTTATATGTTTGCTGCATGTAGAAATTGTGATGAAAACGTTTAACACATAAAGGTTTCAATGATTTTTCACTAAAGTACATACATATCTAGTTCCAATCTTGTATATAAAATAACAAATAAAACTGCAGTTACAAAATTGCAGTCTATTGTGTTGCGATATCTGACTGCTATCTATGTAGTTCATATTCTTTTCCATTTGCCAACATTTTTATGAATATATTGCTCATTCACTTTAATCAGCGCTCTTTTCTTTAAATTTAGAAAAAGAAATAGCTCTAACTGATAAACCTGCGGCGATCAACTTGAGAGCAAGCGCTAATATATGATATTTCGATTCTTAAAAACCTTACTCCACCTGTTGTGTACGTACCACCCGTTGTACAAGCCGATGGGACAATTCTCTATGTACCACTAGTGGTACATGCCGGCGGGAACGTGTTAATGCAACAGAAATATTTCTGTTGGTTTCCGATTAATACAGTAGAGGTTAGAGCTTAGGGAATTTCTCACAATTTCCGCCGAAACTTTGCCAGAAGACATTATTATAAACCCACCATTCGCAATTATTTTGCCATAAAAGAAAAAAATATAAACGTACGAACAAACAATATCCAAAGTTTCGAAGGTATTATATACAGTCTGTTTCGTAAGAGGGTATCGACGATTTCTCAGAAAGAAAGAGAAAGAGACAGAAATATTTAAAATGGAGGGGACGATGGATTATTATAATTCCTTACGGTATGCCATAAAGATTGAAATTTTTGGGGAATTATATGTATATATAAGATATGTAGATATAAGAGTAGATCTCAAATGTCTGTAATATATATTGCATTAAACCCAAACTATCTTTTTCGGAAATATAAGGGACAGCATTACTCACAAAGACTGATGTAAGTGTTATAAATTATAAGCAAGCTTAAAAAATTAATAGGGTTAGGGGATGAGATACGGGATATATGCAATTAAAACATAAAACTAAAATGTCATTCCTCAACATTTCAGTCGAAATCAAATACCTAAGAAAATCGTTAAGCTCTTAAAAGACTTTGTTAATATACCCCAATTCTTCCACAAAATGGTTGGTTTCCTTAATTTCAATAATACCTTAAAAGCTTTTCGTTTTTCTTTATTTTTTTTGGTTTTCACATTTTCTTTTCAAATTATGCTTTGTGTTACTTTTGTATTTTACTATTTCCTGGACGATTCTGGTAAGCCATTAAGATGCATTTCCCAGAGCCTAGATTTTTAGTAATACAAGTTTATTTTAACTTTTTCTTTTAATAATTTCTTTTTTATTTAACAGAAAACTGTTTGTTTTTTATTTTGTTTCTATTAAATGCGTTACTTTGGAACAGTTGTGGCGAAATAAAATTGTTTTCGTCAATATAAAAAGTTCTATTAGAAAGTGGAAGACATCATGCATAAATATAAATACGTATATATTTTGTTTGGGGTTGAATTTAAGAAATTTAAACTGAAGTCAGTTTTTACGGACTTAATCAAAAACGGTTTTATGTACAGACATAATTAAAAACGCTTCCAATATCTAGCTGCTTTTTTTTTAATTATAGCCGGAACCTAGATGGTAAAGAATTTGAATTAGATGAGTATCGATTTCTCATATCTTTCTATGAATATGTTTTTCAATAGTGGTATAGTCATATCATTAAAAAATAAAAGGTAACTATTTAATTTTAGAAATAAATTATCCCTTGTTGCTTTATACCTGGTAAACTGTATTCCTATTAATATCGCTTTGTATTTTGAATAAATTTCGTAAAATATGCTACTATCCAAACTGACTGTAACTATTGATACTAGTTAAACTCTTATTCAATTTCAATAACTTTCAGTTATATTTCCTTAATTGTACCCACGTGGTTTTTAAATCTTTGGTAACTTGGATGGATGTAGGATGGCTCAAATGAAAGTAAAGGATCATCATAAGAATCGAAGAAATTTGGGTGCATTTTAGTAATTTGTTCACTTATATTTTAGTTCGAAATTATGTAAATCAGCGTCGAGTTCCGGCGTTTGATAAAAATCGAACGATATCGAAAATGCAAATAAATATTATTAGGAAAATCTCACTTTGTGAGAATGACTTATAATACTTGAATTTGTTTTTACAAAAATTTCTTCTTAACTGTAGCACTAAAAATTAGATCTACTTATAAGTATAAAAAGGTCTAATGTCTGTTTATAAAAAGTTCGCCTATCGATTAATCTATTACTCTAGGAATAATTAATTGACATAATGCTCATAAATAAATAGTCGCCCTTGAACTCGTAAGCTTTGATCCTTTTGATCTTTTATCCTCGGGAAGAAACATTACGTTCACAGAACTTCCATGCTTCTTCAACTGCTTTCGAGGCAATTATAATATATTACGTACACATGCTTAGATATATGGTACCTCCAATGTAATTAAAACTAAAGAGTACGTTTTAATAAGTCCGCGGAATAATTCCAGCTAGCTAAAATACTTTAGTCCTGCAACTAGTAAGAACTTCTCTATGAAAAGTTCCGAATCCAAAACAGCAATATGGGCTGCCCTACCGATGAGCGCATTTGCTGTATGGGGGAGAGCATGATGAACATCAAACCGAGCTAGGGACAACTCCGGGCGAGCTAACATCGGAGCAATTATATTATGGACCATTTCCCTATAAAAAATTAGCAATTAGCTGGTTATTTGAAAATCTTTTTCATATTACCTGTATACAGTTCCTAAATTCGAAGTATCTCGCATTGCGGCTTTGCAAAGTTCGAGCCGAGCGGAGTGTGGTGGGACGTACCGGTCTTGACTTGATCCGCACAAAAGCACATTCTTGAAATGATGCAAAGTGCTTCGTTGACTAAGACGATACAAAAAACTTTGTCGTATGTCTGGAGCGTCGCGTAGACAAAGTTGTAGTAGACTTCCAGACTTTTTCCATTTTTGCATGAACCACATTCCTGGAACGATAATAAAGTCCATATTAATTTGACCGGCTTTTGTGCCGTAAGTGCCCACTTTTAGGTTTTCAATGCAAGGGTATTATTCAGCCGCAAAAAGAACACACATACACATATTCTAAAACATATTATGAAATTAGTTTCAATAATATGTCTAATATTTAATTGTTTTATGTTCGAAAGAAAATATGTAAAAGGTTTTGTTTTAGATATTTAAAAAAATTGAAAACTATATCCGACATAATTCTTAAGAAAAAATGAGAGATAGTAATACATATAAGGGCAATCGAATAGGAAAGAACGCTTGGGTTAAGGAAACGTTGGTCTTCCACTGGAGTTTAAAAGAATAGATGTATACTATCCAGGCTTCATTTAAGTTTGTCAGCCTTGGGCTAAATTTAGTTTTGGCGTAAGTCAAGGTTAGTCTGGCTTAAGGCAAGCTTTAACCAGGCATTCATAAATTGTGGATTTCTTGCAGTGGACTATAATACCTTGATCAAAAAGTTCCCGGAATTATCACAGTGTGGCTTTCTGAGTTACCCGATTTGACTTTTTTTTTTGTAGGTTGCCACTTCAGCATCTTAGCTTGACAATTGTGAAAGTGATGTAGAGTACATCTGTTTTTGTGCATGTTTGGACTTTGGGAATGGTGTGGATTTTGCACCGTTGTGCAATACTATCATTATCCGCAAGTTTCTCACCTAAAACGTAACGAATACCTTAGCTACCGAATTCACTTGATATAGGTCCCTACGACTCTTTCCTGTCCTTGACTCAAAAAACCTTTATGGGGAATACGTTTTACCAGCCGAGGAGGAGGAGATAATACAAAAATCGAAACACGTACAGAAATAAATGTACTCAACACGGCGTCAATGTCAACAAATGTCAAGCTAGGATGCTGAAATTTTGAGGGAATATTGCTGACAGGTGGGCAACCTACAAAAAAGTCAAATCGGGAAACTGAGAACGCCACACGTTGGTGATTCATGGAACTTTTTGCTTAAGGTGGTATTATTATAGAGAGTATTAGAGAGAAAGGAGGAGGCGTCCGCCTCGAGCGCTCAGACCACGGGTCATTGCACTCGTCCCCTACTCTATCCGAACTTTTTAGTCATCTTGACGAACCTAAGAACATCACATAGAGATTGAGAATTGAAGTCTTCCATTCTCATTACATCAGCGCCAAACGTCGTCATGCGCGCGTGGGAGAAGGCCGGGCAGTTACAGAGGAAGTGCTCCGTACTATGCTCGTCCTCCTCGCACGAAGGACACGCCGAGTCGCTGATGATCCCTAGGGTGTTCAGATGCTTGCTGCATTTGTTATGTCCTGTGACTGTCCCTACAAGCTTTTTGCAATCTTTCCTGCCTAAGCCAAGTAGAAGTTTTGCATTGTTCCTGTCTGGACGACCAATGAACCATTTGGTGAATTTACAGGTTGATATACTGGACCATCTCTGACCATGTATTAAGTCCATGTATCTAGTTATCCAGTTTTTTAACTTTGTAAAGCTGACACCAACAATGGGCTCCGGTCCCAGGGGAGGAGAGCTTGCGCCCCCTTTCGCTAAAACGTCAGAGGCCACATTGCCGTCGATTCCCCGGTGTCCAGGGACCCATATAAGATGGACCTGGTTGTGCTTGGCAGCAGAATTAAGTCTTTTCTTACATTCCTGGACAATCTTTGATCTAGTGGTGGTCTTAAGGTGGTACTTGTGGTATTGTAGGTAAGGTCTTATAGAAGTTAATTAAAAGTAATTACATTATAATTACTTCCGATCACCTATAATGAAAAGCATTAGAGCTATATAGATAAGGTAGCCTCGGTGACGTCAGTGTTAAACGAGAGAACAAAAATGGTACAACTTACAATTAGATTAAGTTAGTATTAAAGTTTTGTATCCAGTAATACGGACTTACCCATATTAACCAGTCCACTTGAATTATATAACGTTCCAAGGTGTGGACCTGATAGTGACAAAAATGTATGTAACCTTGGGAGTAAGGGTCTCATTTGTGGTCTTGCTAATGCCGAACGCACTATTATTGTTCCGAGAGAATGAGCAACAAAAGATATTCTCGTCGGATTGAGGCCGCAGGTTTCAATGTGGTAGAGAATTTCGGCAACAAGTCTATAAGAGAGAGCATAGATAAAACACGCTAAATTGTAAATATATATTAATGTTTTACCTATCCGTCATTGTGTCGAAATCTGAGAAGGTATCTCCTTGATTGCGTTCGGACATTAAAAACTCTAAATTTGCTCCAGGAAGCCCCAATTCCAAATAAGTTCTTACAAGACGTAGGTCTGCGGAGTTTCCGTCAAGTCCATGAACACATATAATCAAATGCAAGCCGTTTGGAGAGAATGCTCTGTATTCGTCACTTATATGGAAGTATGGCAGTTCGGATGCAAGTTTCATAAAGTCAGAATAAATGGAGCCGCTATACTTGATTTGTCTGCGAAACTCTTCGCGGCACTTTTCGAATTCCATAATTGGGACGGTCAAATCCTGGTGCTTCTTTTTGCTATGCTTCTGAGACTTCTGACTGTCCGTTCGATTAATGATTTGGTAGGTGTGTTCGCTGTCTTCTTTTTCTGGAGGGTTTGGAGTGTCGACTCCATTCTCAATGGTCCCGGCGAGTTCTGTGCTGCTTTGCGATTTGAGAATGGGTTTACAGGATGGCTTAAGTGCTTCGTAAATATGGTAGACTGGGTTATCGATTGCACCAACAGGCTCCCTCTGCGGGGTGTTTGTTTTGACTATCGTTTGATCGTTTTCTGGAGAAGGCCCGACGGGAGGGTCACGGAACTCATCTGGAGGCAGGAGATCATCTTGAAATTGCTGGGGTGGAGGAACTCTTAGATTTTCAAAAGGATTGTCGGTAATGTTTGTGAGATCAAAATCAGATTTTGATTTTTCTGTAGTTCTCCGCCGACTCTTCACTTTGGAATCTAGAATCGATGGGTAATTATTTGTTGTGCTTTTTCGCATGTGTTGCATTTCTTTGTGAATATACGGATGATGACCATTTTGTACAGGTGGGGTTTTAATCCATTCATCCTCAAGATTTCGGATTATTTTCCTATTTGTATCTTTCGCAAAATGATTTATCTTATCTAGTTTGAGAGTAATACTAGATGTCTTTTTGTGCACTGGGATATCACCATTTTGTAATTTGTGGCCCCTACTGGCAGATTTTGTCGGATGGGGCTTTTTCGTGGACTGTTGCTCAAGGAGCTGTTGTAACTTTTCACGTAACATTTCGCCGTTTAAAATTTTATTTTGCATTTGCTCTTGTTCGTCTCTTAGCGTTTCAGGACTGGACGGTCCAGAACTTCTGTGACTCGATACCCAACCACTTTGTTCGCTAAGTGATGATGTCGAACTGCTGCTTGGTTTAGGTTTCGTTCCTGGTGATGTATCGAACTGTGGAGGAGGAGCAAGATTTGGTAGACTTTCACTGAATCCACTATTCTGTTCGACGTCAAGCGATTCTAATTTAAAGGGGACGCTAGCAGAAGAAAGCATCCGATTTTCTTTGCCTTTGCGAGTTTTTAAAGGAATATCACTCTCAGAACTACTTGAATCCTTTCCCAAAGTTCCATTTTTCATCATTTCTTTTAAATCTGAGACTCGGACTCGAGCTATTTCAACAGCTCTTGGAATACCTTGCGTGTTCCTTAGGGTTTGTGATGAATTACTTCGAGGAATTGTGCTTATATGATGTGTGCTGCTCATGTTTTCGCTGCAGTATAGTGCTTGTTTCCTTGTTCTCACGGGAGGGTACGAGTTTCTAGGAGGTACACTCATTCCGCTACCTTTGGGCAATGAATTGTAGTACGCGCAAGTTGCTTGTGTCGGATTCAGTAATTTTATCTCATGCAAGTAATCTAGCTTTAAAGGTTTTGATCCCTCAATGTTACCAGTAGTTTTCTTTACGCTTTCTCCAAAGTTTTGCGATTTATCTGAATAATTACTATCACCATTTGTAAGTAAGTCTGAGGAATCTAAAAGTTGTTGTAAACGTCGATTTGGGTCTCCGGGATTTTTATATTTTTCCCTGAATTCGTTTATGTTGCGCATTATGTCTTCTGCCTGAACTTTGCCTTTCCGAACCATCGTATTTTGTGATGAATTGGTGGAATATGCGGTTCCATTCATATGATTATAGCCGTAATTGCTTCTATAAAATTGATTTTGGCTTGTTTGATGCCTCGGCAATGAAGCAGTTTGATGAGACGTTTCTAGTTGATCTAAAGATTTGCTGTGTCTTGCTGGCAGTGTACTACCCCCCGAGGTAAAGTAGTTAATTCTGTGATCGTAGTGACAATCTTCACCCTCTAGGAGAGTAGAAACTGAATGGCGGGAAAGTGTTCGTCGCCTTAAACTTTTGTTACTTGCAGCAGCAGGTGCAATAGTAAGGCTGGCTTGCAGGACTTCTCCACCCAAAGCAAACCTGGGCGTCAGAACACCCAAATAATTATGTTCTTTGGTATAGTCTAGACTAATTCCACAGGAACATTCTTTTCGAGGATTTAGGCTTATAACCGAATTAACTTTTTCGCTTTTAACGGTGGATGGTTTACCGAGTGATGAAGTATCATATCCATTTAGGTGTGGATCACTCCCTGTTCTTCGGCGTGAATATTTGGGAGGATCCTGGTACCGATCCTCAAATATTAATGGTAGGGAATTGGCGTCACCATCGAGGGGAGTACAGTGGACTGGCAAGGGAGGTAGAGATTGCATGTATCTACTTCTTCGGGCTATTTCGCATACCGCTACGTAGCTTTGATAATTGTTATCATAACATCCGGAAGCCGTGTGACGAGGATGTTCCATTACGAAAAATCCATCTGCAAATCGCCTTACACGTAATATATGATGCTTTTTCGCAAGTAATGTGTGGATGGACGGCTGCATCGATGCAGCAAGTATTCTTCGCCAATACATTATACACTCTGCGCATAGCTGCGCGATATCGGAATTAGCTCTTATTGCAAAGTCTTCCTCAGAATCATGGAGCTTAAAACAAGAAAATTGTATTAAAATACTTAAGATTTTAAAATGCGATAAGTGCCATAAGGATAAATTAAGGCATCTGAATTATTTGACATATTACGGAAATATATCAGGTTAATTCTAATCTATGATCTCTGAAAAATACAGTTTGAATTGTAATTTGTAATTTAAGCCAATCAAATTATATCATACAGTTATTATATAGTGTTATCAGACAGTTAAGTGTATGATTTCAAACACTGGATTAGGCTAACAATCGACCTAGTATAATTTTACAATTAAATCAGATTAATACGTAATTTGACTAATTATTTTAATTATCTAAGATAATGATTAGATCCGATTATTCAAATTTCAAAAACTATATATGTAGTTATTTATATTATAGCATTTCTGTTTATATTATATCAAATCTCATTAGATACCGCTGACTTAAAATATATCAGAACATATCATACCAAGATTAGTTAATTATTTGACCTAATAAATATAAAGGCTAAATTAATTTCATTGTCAAAATCTAAATTTAGAGCATGAGCAACATTTATTTTTATTTCGTATCGCAGTCACATTTTTCATAAAAATGAAATACTCTTTGGATATATGTAGATCGAATCAAATTTAAGAAATTTGATGTGAACTTAAAAATACTGATCTGATCTTGATATTTTTTATGTTTTATAAGGAACATACCTTAGCTTGGTCTGCTAACTTCTGTAATCTTTCTGCAGTGTCAGTTTCCTTTGATGCTGCTGAGCCAATTAAAGAGCTCCACTGGGGCGGAAGGACTGTACTAAATTCAGTTAAAGAAATTTTCAGGGCTTCCACAGCACTAAGGAGCAAGGCACAAATTTCTCGATGGACGTGTCGAGCCTGAAGTAATCGTCCTGCAGCACCCCCATTACACTTTGTACTTCCTCCTACTTGGGGTCCAAAAAATACTGCTTCCAACGGTCCTGGTGACATACTTCCCCGACAACTTAATTTCCCACTTCCTATCCATGGCTTTGAACTTTTTGGGGCGCTGAAAGAACATTAACGATAATAATTTTATCATTTGGTTGAGAAGAGTGGTAGTCAATTACTCATATAAAGCAAATCGTGAAAGGAGATGAAAACACGACTGGATAATGAAGAACCATGCATTAAAGAACAAATAAGATGTTAAAAGCAACGGAATCTTAATGGGGACAAAACAGAAAAATCAGCTTACCAGCTCTGTACATAATGCAAAAGGCTTTTCCTTCGGTTAATGCATTAGTTTTTACATTCGCAAGCAGTGTACGGATTACAGTGGTTTAACATTGATTTAACATTCGTTTGTTTGTTTAAGCCCAAGATAATAAGCAATGAAATGAGATGAAATAAGCATATTAGAATTTTTACTAGGTATTATAAAATCTATAGCAAATTTATTGAGCTAAATTGTACAAAATTATTGTATTTAAAATATTAAAATTCAAAAACATTGATTTTGTCTTAACTGTAGCAAATGCGCAATATATTCCCTTGTTTTATAAACGCAGATATAGTCAAATGAAAGTATTTAATGTTATTTTCTTAAACTAGCTTTCAGCTTATATTAAAAAGAAAGTGTGTGATTTATTCTGTTAGTTTAAAAGCCGGAATGTACGCCTCATATGTTAGTTAGTCTTTTTGTACATATAAAGAAGGTCTGAATTTTACCTATCAATATTTTAATGATTTGAATAAATTATCCCTATTTTATTAAATGATTAAAATTTGTGTGTTCATATGCACGAAAATGACGCTAACGATTTTGATACATTGTACACAATAAGGTTGCGAGAGACTTTATTTCATAACGAATTTAAATCGAATTTGAATGAATTGAATTTTACATGAGCAAATGGTCTTCAAATTATGACGACATTAAAGATTTATATTAGGCTCAAGTTACGCTTAATTCAAATCTAAGCCAGATTTGAGTAAGGTTTTTACTAAACTTGAGATAGGCTTTAGTAAGGCTTAAGTAATTTTATAGGCTTTGACCGTGGTCAAGCAAATAAGAGAAAAACCTACAACTACTTGGTAAAGCTAATTTTTTTTCAAATACCCTTTCACTAAACTATGTAGGGCTTTCTTCAGGACTGAGTAGAACTTCTGAAACATTTTAGTTTTTCTTTAACCTGAATGAAATTGTTTTCATGTAAATGTGGTAGACAAATAGAAAAAGGTAAAGCGTTTGCAAACAAATTCTTAATTTTTTGAAAGAAAAAATATTCAGGTTAGACTTCCAAATATAATATGAATAGATTTTTTTGGTGTTATCCCTACTATGATCCAGATCACGGATCCAATTTGTCATAGTAAGGCATGTACTTAACATTTGGGCCTGATCAGAAATCTGTCAGGATGCCATTGATTCTCGATATGCTCCTTATTTTAGCCGTTTTAAGGAATGCTCTATTTAAACTTATTCTAACCGAATTTTTAATTTAAAATATTTTTGCTAGTCTGTAAAAGAAGAAAAATGTTTTTTAAATAACGATAATTATCCAGTCAATAATACTTTTAAGGGTTAATGTAAGATTTAATTTAAGAAAGGGGAATATTATTATTGATTCCTTAAATAGAAGTATGTGGATGCAAAATTCAGGTACATACATATACATATATTTGCTTTCAAGCTCTAATACTGTAAAACTAAATTCTTATTATATTATTTTAATCTAAAAATAGTTACGTTATATGTAAGATATTTTAAAAACGAAGACGCACAACTTGATTGCCAGTAAATAACCTCAGCTAAATTAAATCAAGTTAAGTTTTCAACGATTTTTTGATTTAGCTGACAGAGAAAAATTGCACGGGAATGACCTATTTCCTTATACATATTTGAATAACGAGACTTTTCATATTCACTCCTGCGAAAGCGGCAAAGAGGTAATATCACAGAGGCAATCAAAACTTCAGTACTTTTTGTCAGCTTTGCTCTTCATATAGAAGTAAAGTCCTAAAATAAAACTTTCTAATACGTCATCCAAGCACGCGATTTACACAAGGTATCGACAGGATTAGTGGCGTCAACAACGGAGGTTTATATTTAGTTGTTAATATTTCCACTTTTTTAGTATTTACTCCTACGATTTGAGAGAAATTAAATTTAAAATACTTACTTAATGTAAGGCTGATGGAGGGCTACTAAACTTGCATGGATTCCCAAGCTAACAGCAGCCAAGTGGAAGTAATCAAAGAGAACAGGTAAATTATAATGTAATCCTCGTCCAGGGTGAAAGTTGAGCTGTAGAATTCTTGATGAGGCTAGCGATAGACTGGAGCCGTTGGCCTGCTCTCCGAACCATAATTCCAGATTCAAGGAAAACTCTGCTCGTTCAATGGAATCCTTCAAATGTCGACTGTCAACTGCAATCAGGAAAAGAAAAGGTAATTGAAACATGCCCTAAAAATTAATAATGTTTGTTTGTGGACTACGCGAAGATTAAAGGCTTTATATGCTGCCACAAAGTTGTAAGCTTCCCCAAAAGAGTCGAAACAAAGCAACGCACTCCATATAATGACCATTTTCTTAACCCATTTTCTTTCTGCTATTTTTTATGCAACTCTTTGTTGTATTTTCTCCCCATTTATGTCTGGAGCCAGCTCCCTTTCAGCGTACCTAAATTTCTCAGGCTTTCGACTGGGGTTACTAATATCTTGGCTTGTCTTCTCATTCAACGATCCGCCAATGTTTCCTCACCCACAAAATGAAGATGAACAAAAAATCAATATGGAGAGCTTACAGATAGATAAAATCTAATCGGTTCGTAATGCGCGTTAATTACCTTTCGCAATTACAAAATAAAGAGATTTTTATCCTGTAATCTTTCTTGAGAAAAGGGGAGCAAAGAAAACATCTCGAAGTTTTTATTCGCAGATTAAAGTCGTCCTTTGTTTTCTTCTATCTTGAAAGAATCGTAACTTCTGTACCTAATTTTTTTGTATTCAAGTTGATGTTATCATTATACTTTTTATTTAAAAAGAAAAACTTAATCGAGTACGATCTTGAAAGAGATTTTTGGCTTAAGTTGAATTTAAGACCTTCTCCAGGTTTAAAAACACTTGGTAGGGGTATTATTTATTTGTGTTAAAAGACAATAGCCAAAAATATTAGGAGATGTTTGAGTTCTGCGAAATGTGGCTTAAACTGCTAGTCGCATTACTTTGTTGCACCTTGTACGTTATTCTGCATATTTTATGGTTTTTTCTCCCCTGAAAGGCTGATAGGTGTGTTTTATAGATTTTATAGATTTCGAATCCGAAAATGAAAATATTCGATCACATCACGTTAACACGTGTTCGAAATATACATACTATACATCAAAATAAAGCTTAAGTATGTAACTGTAGTTATATAATATTAGTTATTTGTAAGGCAGAAGATAAGCTTTTTGATGTACTCAGTTTCATGAAAAGCTTATTCCTTAAGCAAATCGCAATAATGCTTATAAATAACTGATTTTATATATACACATATTCATATATAAGGAGCTGATTTATGTATGAAATTCATTTGATGACTCGATATTTTTGAAGACAAATGGCCACTATGATTTTTTTCAGTTCTCAACTTTATGTTTCTCGAAAACTTGATGTGACAGAGCATTTTCATTTTCGGATGTAGGTGAAAGTGGAAAGGAGAACTTCATTAATGATGAATGCTTTTATTGCATGGAGTTTTGGTAAATTTCTCGAAAGATGGTTGGATTAAAAATGTGAGATTAGTCTCAATTTCCATACGAATCATGTTCAAGTTGTGATGACGATTTCGCGTGTAAAATCAACGCTGTTTAAATAAATATTGTATGTGTTACTGCTTTTTTTAAAAGAACAATTGCATATCCTAATATTTTCAAATTTTTGAATTTAATTTCATTTTCTGATGACTCACTTTAACTAATATGGTCAGGTCGGTTGTCATTAAATTGTCTTATTATTTTATTGTGTATTGATAATAATGATTAATTTAATATTTCTATTCTATACTACTTCTATCCTGCATCCACTTTAATATGGACATTTTGAAGCTCGGAGAATCTTTAAGAAAATATAATGATAATGTTTTGTTACGCCCTTTGCTTGCGTGCTAGGATTCAGGTTGTATGTATCTTGTCTTGAGATGGCATAGTCAGAAAGAAAGCATTTAATCAAAACACTCTCGTGTGTGATTATCTAAAGCTAAAGTTCTCTCTCTCTCTCTTTCACTTTTCTTGCGCTTTAAGTTTAATTTGTCTACAACAAGTGATGAATAAAACCTTTAAAGATTCTTACGTTAGATTACCTTTGACATTAATTAAAAACCTTCACAACTCCCAATTTAAAGTAGTTTTGTTTTTAAATAGGTCATCTCTAACCACGCATATGGTATAAATTCCTTTTTTCGCTGCTAATATGCACATACATATGAATAAAATTCTTTAATATTTCATTTGATGAAGTAAAATCTCATTAAAGCACCATGTAGGTCAGAGTAGCAAAAGTGGAATTTACACAAATGTATGTATGTGCATCTAAAAGTAAAATTTCTGACTAATTGAAATATCTAGTAAAGAGGTTTTAAATGAAAAGCAGCGGGACTACTCAAATTATAAAAACAAAAAAAGGATTAAATGACATAAGGAGATTAAGGACTTAACCCCAGGACCTGTTTTCTCTGGAGAGTACGTCCTTTACCTACAGAGTTTTTCTTGTAAAGAACCCTTCTGAATGAAAGTATTGAGGTCACCTAGAGTGGAAACGTAACAAGGAAATTGGGAAATAAGGGTTATTGCATTCTAGTGCGAGTAGTGCGCGTAGTTCTTTTAAGGATCAGTTAAGTGGCTATGTGTAAACCACTTTTACACATTTTCACTTCCTTCAAATATAGAATTCCTAATTTAAAGAAATTGAGAGACTAGCTTAAAATAGCCAAGTTTTTTCTGTTGATGACTAGACAGGATTATATATAATTTTTTAGTGTGCATTTGTCAAGCCAAACAAATAATTTCGCGACAAAAATTATTAATGTCACAGTAATTTCAATTTATGACTGCTTGTATTAGGAAAGTGATGTATAAATGCATATATGACAAATATTACATCAATTCAATATTACAACTGTTGTTCATATGAATGAAAATTTGCAAAGAGTTAATACATCAAAATCATCTACGTAAAACACTTTGCATTTAAATAAACATAACACATAACTTTTTATTAATTTAAATACATATTTCTAAAGAGTAGTTTCAAAACAGAAAATAGAGTTAAATGAATCTGTTTAAAAAACAAGTTGTTATGAACTTTTAGAGGACTTAAAAAAATGTATATTCGGTTCTATTATCAAACCTTGGAAACTACCTACGACCAGAGTAGTCACTTAGATATTGTCAACGACGACTTTGATTAATGGCAGGATTCGAACTTACAATGTTCAAATTGGCACTTCACTCTTCCCTAACCAACTAAGCTATAATTTGTGATTTCGAACAATTTTATGCTCTGATTAGAAGTTATTATTAATGCGATTGAGCGATCCTGCAAGTGTATATTTGCATATTTATTGTATATACACATACAATACTGTGCAAAATTTTTGGGACGTTTTCAATTCTCGAAGATTACCGGAGTATGCTTTGTGTTGTTTTTTGGGGATTAATCCTTGATATTGCTGTGGCATATACTCCATTAAAAATTTTTTTCAAAATTTAGCATACTTCGTGAATAACACGTTGGCGTAGAAATAAATAATTCGTAATAATTTCTTCCAAAATTACTTCTGTAATTCCTATCTTTTTTAAAAAGAAATATTCTTAAGAAGCAAGTTCGTAGTATTAATCGTTTACAATTGATAGCGCGTCAAACTTTGTGCAAAGGAGATTTTCCTTATTATTTTGAAAAGTAATGATTGCACATACATACATACATATATGAGAAAAATCATTTCAGATTGAGTTCAAAACTCGAAAACTTTTAAAAATAAAAGAGACGAGTACCTACAGCTAAGTTACTTAAATGAACATACAAAATAATTTATCTTGTATAAGAAAGGATAAATCAGAGTTGAACATTTGCCATTAACTTTTAATGAGTGTTAATGTAACTTTACCAACTAATTTAAATACCAAAAATTTAGTATAGGGAATCGCTTTACTTAAAGGCCATCGTAGGGTAATCTCTGTCTAACATATTTCGGGGATGCCTTCGGTAGTCTCGAGAGTGCCAAATGGCTAAATATTTCACCTGAATTTAGCTGGCACCCTATTTGATATTTTCAGCTAATAAATAACTGAACCTGAAGGAAGTCACTGCTTAATGCCCTTCTGGCGCCGAGATCTGAGGACAAATTAAATCTTAGGCTTGCAAAAATTACACTTACCTAGTAAATGAGCTCGAAATAATATCACGTCCCGGAGGGTAACTTCCTCATTTCTGTAAAGTATCTGGAAAACACGTGACGCCCCGGACCCGCCAACGATACACGCCGAACCCGGCAAAATGTTTTGCTGTTGTGTCTGCTGCTGCTGCTGTTGGTTTGTTGGATGCTGCGAATATTGCTCAGGTATGCTCGTCTCGACCTGGACGGGCAAACGAGGGGAAACTCTTAGAGAGCATCGCACTTGATAGAGGCTGAAAATAGTAACACACGACATGAGATTCTATTTTTAGTAGAGGCCATGTAAGTTGTGAATAGTGGGAAATGAACTTAGAGGCTCATTAAGAGTGCGTTGATTCTGATAACCTATTTCAAGCGGTTGGCAAAGGTTAATTATAAGATTCTGCCACGCTTGAGGGTGACCAGGCTACTTGCCAAAAATAATCTGTTGTAGCTTGGTTGTTCAACTTGAAATAATTATGTAGACAAAGCACAAGCATAAAGGAAATTAAATACAAAACTTCATACATAAAAATTTCTTGAATCGATTAAAATATTTCAATGTGGTAATTCTAATTTTAAAACAACGTTTTACTTTGAAATTACACAATAGGGCGGATCGAAAATATGCTGTGTTTATTGTCACGTAATAGTGCGAGTAAATATTAAAACTAGAACTACCAAAACCAGTCAATTTGACTGGCACTCAATTTCCTCCCTCATTTAATTGTATATTTTTGAAGTTCTCTTCTGGTTTATGCCAAAGTTTAATAGAATTGAGAATTACGACATATTCAAAAACCTTTTTTCATTAATAATTATTAATTCAAATTTGAAAGCGTATTAAATTAAAGGTGCATAAAGTTGTTAAAATTATAGACTTGCGCGCCGGTAGTTCTGGTGTTAAAGCATCTAGTATTTCAATATTACAACATTACAACATTACAAGCTCCTATAAGAATCCGTTATATTGTACCGAAGTTTTAAAAATTTTCAAATTATGACATTTTGTTCTTTTTACACCTAGATTCCTCAAAATCGACATAGTAGGGCATTTTCGCTTATGAGTTCGTAATGTACCGAAAAAAGTCCTATAGATGTGATATTTCATTTGGTTGAGGGCAAAATTAGTAAACAGTATTTTGTTATACATACATAGCGCCCGCACAAATTACGTAACGTTCTTTACAGGGGCCATTAAATTTGGTACGTAATAATCAAAATAATTTTAGCAAGTCCTACAAGAATTCAAAAATTTCTGTACAGTAAAAACCCATATTTTGAAATGTCGATTATTGTTAAAGTCATTTCCTTATTTAAAGCATTCATAGTAAGAGTAAATTTCTTATTTATTAAAAGGATTTCGTTAGTTTTATCAACCCACTATTGGATAAATAAAATATTTTTTAAAAGAAGAGTTTCTAAGCAATAAATTATTACGGGTGGCTCATGAGCCAAATTAATTGGATGAAAATAATTGCCTAAAATGCATTGTCGCAGAATTTTGTTTTATGTAATTTATTTATTTCATTTCTACTTTGCATAAGATTTAGTGGAGGCTGCTGAAACAAATTTATTAGTAATTGGTACGCTAAGCATGCTCGGAAGAGTAAAATAAAATACACGTATAGTGTAGTAAAATCTGACGAATCAACACCAGTGCGTTTTGTTCTTCTTCCTCCACTTAGTGATTCGCTTTAGTCATATTTTTGATAACAAAGAACTCGATAGTTTGAATTTTTCTTACCACCATCTGAAATTTATAATTTTTGGTAGTGGATTTAAAATCACCGATTTCGAAAATCCTCATATGCTAACTAGTTTGAAAATCCATAGAAGTATAAAATTTGAGATACCGCCATTTTGAATTCCGAATTTTTCCAGATATGAGACCTAGCGACCTAGTTTGATTTTTCGTCCCGAAAACCCGAAATATATTGTAGATTTTATCGAATTCACTTGTTAATTTTTGATGACATAGACAAGTCGTTGAGAGATGTGTCAAGTTAAAATCCAGGACCTTAATGTTTGCATTTGAAACAAGAAAAATCGTTTGCAGTTGTGGTTTAATGAAAATGTTTTATGAAAAATGTTTAAATTATCGGTGCTATCGAAACATATCATTTCCACCAAATAGCAATTTTTAATAGAGATGTAATGAAAATGTTTAATGCAATGTTATATCTACCTTAGAAGTTAAGATTGTAACTTCATAAAAATAATCCCTTTATTAAACTTCATACTTAAATAATCCGGCTTGTAATTATTTTCACTTTAACGAATAGTAAGTAATCCTGTACCTTTCTGCTTTTCCAGATAAATTAAGTATTCCGAAGACGCGACGAGGTGTATTCAAACACCTTCCAGGCTTGCAAGGGTTGATGTACTTTTATGAGATAAGAAGTTATTCACCACCAGGGAGGGAAAATCAGAAGGGATTCCGTCAGATTCTATTCACAAATGAAGCTCGTCATGTTGAGCGCCACTACAGTAGGTATTTTTGTTTACCTACGTAACTGAAGGAATGTGATAGAATATTCAAGTAGGCTGGGAAGTTAAAGACGCAGAAGGTTGGAAAATATCATTTTACATAATTTAAAAATCTCAGAATGAATACATGACAAAACTAGCTAAAATGTGTGAATAACAGGGGTTTGATAAATCACTAGGTTTCTTTTATTTTTAATATATTATGTATTTTTTAATCTGTGGTTACACAATAAAAAAAGTGAGGATGAATTTGTAGTTGTAAGGATAATATTAAATCAATTTTTTGAGTTTGTGATTGATAGTGTAATAGCTTATTCAAAAAAAACTATTATTTATTGAGTGATTTCTTTAACTTTTATTATTTGTATTAGTCTCATTCTATTGGATTTTGAAATACTTTATGTTTTTGAAAAGCAATCTGTGCATTGAGCTTAGCATATATTTGCGTAATTTTCTTCTCCAAACCTATACAGATTTTTCCTTATTGCAGGGACGTCTACCTGAACGCATCCAAAATGAAGGTTTTATAGGGTGTACAAAGTTAATAAATAAAAATGGCAAGTTATAGTTGATATTTGAAAAACAATTAATTTATTAAATTAAATATCAAACGATTTTGGAAGATTCTTTTAAAAAATAACGCTTTATTGTGTGCAGGCATTATATCTGCTCGAAATATTGATAGATTCGAAAGATTCAAAAAGATAAGTAGGTAAGACTTTCTTTAAAGCGTATGGAGTGAGTATTTTATTTATTAAATTTTTTATTACATCCTCAATTTAGTTTCCATTTTTTAGTGCAAAATTTTGGTTCTTAATTCTCAATAAGAATTTTCTGGTACAAAATAAACAAAAATTGCTCCATGAATTACCATAAAAGAATATCGATGAAAGTTTTCTTCCTTCCTTCCTCCAGACCAAGTGCATTATACGTTTTTGAAACTGAATCCGAAGACCATTTTGCCTGCCCCATAACGTCAGCGTTTTCGCCTAACTTCAAAAATGGGAAAATTTAACAATATCAACCCTACAACCTTTCACACCCTAGCTCTATATTTTAGACCAGACAATACCAAGTGTAACATATGTTTTTCGGGTAGCAGAACCCGAATACGAAAACCATTTTGCCCTGTAACGTCAGCGCAATCTCAAAAAATAGCTTTAACATTTTAAAATTTAACAATTTCAATCCTACAATGTATTTAAACCTCGTAGCTCTATATCTTTATAATCCTGTAATCTCCAAAATGATAACCTACAACTCTAAAAACCTATAACTTCAAAACCCGATAAGTCCAATAAATATAAAATGCAGCAACGAGGATATTTACAAGTGAGACCAAAGCCCCGAGTCAAAATTTTACTGGTTACTAGTATACCGAAAAATAAATGTTGACTAGTTTCCGTATTGAAAACTCCCTGTACTTAGTTTTAAGTACATCTGTAACTAAATGTCTTTCTAAGCTTATTGACAACGTATTCTCCACAAACGACGTAGAATGAGTCTACGCTATTGTTGCACGATGTATTTTTTGCAGCATTTTACTCTTCAAAGGTCAAGTTACCCACCGATGAAGAGCTCCGATCGCTTGATGAGGACGCTTGGAGCACTGCTTTTTCGCCAGAACCAGCCGCCTATACTGGGGTTCTGACTCCTTGCATCGTATTTTTTCGTGTGCCGACCATAACGGTATGAGCCCCGCGATCCAGGGATTCCAGATGTGAGTTTGAAATATTTTACATGACATTATTTGACTTAATCAAAAAGTTCAAAGCTGGTGTAACGCCTGCTGTGGGCAGGGCAGGGTTTCTCTCTAGACTACGAACAGGCCCTGAGTAATATTTGCTAAAATGTGTGGCAATTTATTTTAGTTTTTTGTCAGAAGAGGTTAGGACGCTGGCTTTTGAAAATGAAGACACCTTTCCTCTACCGAATAATAAAATTTAAAAATTATTATTTCTTTTCACAAAAAAATCTAATACTAGTACTAATACAAAATACCATTAAAACAATCATAACTAACATAAGTACTGGGGTTTCTGAGGGCACCAGTTTCTTTTTAGGATCGAAACTAGAATGACGATTTTAGAATATGTTTAGTGCTCTAGGAAGAAGATAGTCTTCATAATTAACGATAAAAGGCAGATGATGTTAATAAAAAGTGGGGCGTCTTTTTGGAATTGTTGAATCAATTAAATGTCTGTGATTATTTCAAATTTGAATTCTGTTACGGGATTTTAGGATGATATACCGAAAATGTTGATATTTTTACTGAGCCATCAACGTTCGCAAGGTTGTGAAAAAGAAAAACTTTAATAAAGATGTGTACAGAAAGGATTTCTTTAAGGTTAAACTAATTCATGCTGAAAAGTTTGCCGTCCTGATTAACTTTTGCCCACCGCTACGCAAGATTCACACATACTGGAATAAAAATATTTACTATTTGCAGAACTACAAAACTTACCCTCTTTGGAAAAGATCGACGTTGTAGAATTTATATAACTCAACAGAAAATTCAATGGTGGCCTGTAAATCTCCCATAATCCTTTTCAATAGCGCCAAACAGAAATCTGGAGCTGGTAGTAGTTTTATCCTTGTACCTATGCAACGTAATATTCTTCCCTAAGTAATTTCTCCCTATTGGGAGCTCCTGGCAGAATGTCCCGGCGAATGTAATATCCGGCCCCAGTGACCTCTCGCTCCTCGTCTCCCGCAGCTTTCTTTTTTATATGCACCGTCGCGTCCATTTACGTGTATATCCGCATCACACTCAAATCACTTCCACTTTTCCACTTCCTGTGAAGCCCTATTTCCATTTACACTGTTCATCACTCATTGTCTTCTTTTAGAGTATTGAAAAAATATTAGAAAGTTATTCGTGCTGAGCGCATGTTTTCAGAATGAGAACTGAGACAATAGCGTCTTCAGAAGGAGCACCATCATTATTTCTTAAAATAAAATAAAGCATCTTTCAAACGCGCGCCTGTTAGCACTTATCCACCCAAGTTTTTCCGCTCTAAAAGCGGATCCCAAAATTACACTGTTTCTGAGCCGCCCTCATTTGCTCAGAAGTCATCTAAAGAATAAACGTGTCTTAAATGCATTCTCCCAGTCGGTCCCGCAATTTGTCTCGAAGGATGTCGACTTGTTTTCATCCAGTCCCGTCTGTCTATTTGTGCGGTTCACAACAAAAGCTCGGCAAACACTGGCATGCCCGCAAAGCTTTTTATTTTGATGTCTGGAGATAGGTACACAGGTGAAATTAATCCGAGAGCACCCTCTGATACATAACTGGAATTAATTGGGTGACGTTCTGCACAACTAATGACGTCCTCGACTCGTTATGCCCGTGAAAGCGTCGTCGCCGCGCCTGAAGAGAGAGTCCTGGCAAGCTTTCAGCCAGAAGGTCTCTTCGGCCGCTGGTGCGCATGTAAAAAATTTGAGGTAAACAAAACTCTAATGACAATTTGGCGACAGAGCGTTTTACACGCTTTCAATTATTCTGGCTGACGTCCTGCCCGCCTCAAGCTCCAGCGGGCATTTTCGACCGATTGCAGAAAATAGTGTCAATGGCACTAGCGGATGGAACCTATCTTGATAGAGTAATTACTCTTTCGAACCGTGTTTATTTTTCAGCTTTCCAACGAGTCGTCGTCGGCGGAAGCATCTTCATTAAGAATACTTTTCAATTTCTTGAAAACCCTTGAGAGCTCTTTGCGAAGTGGAGCTTTCTTGGGTGCGTGCCATTTTACGGAGCTGAACTGCTTGCTTTTCTACTTTGCTCTATGAACGTGGGGTGATTTTAATTTTTTATCCCGTGAGGCGGTCTGTTTCGAGAACATCCCGGCTACAGTTTAGATGACATCGCATGTAAGCCATTTTTTTAAAATTAAAATATCTCTAGGAAGCAGTTTTATTTATTGCAATGTCGTACCCAGAAAACTAATTGGGAGATGGGATAAAAAAAACATCGCAGTTATCACAACTTTATATTGGAAAAAGGAAACTATGTAGTATCAATATTAAATAATAAACGACAAAATAATTAAATAAAAATTAAGAAAGTGAGTAAGGTTTGCTATCCTTACTACTATATATACTGTTAGAATAAAAAAAAATTGCTAATAAATTAAAAAAAAACTGTTTATATGGCATCTTATAGAACTTAAGAAGCCGTAGCGGTCTAAAACATATTAGGTTGGAGGGAAAGTTCTGTCGTATTTTAAATAGGCAGGTAATTTTTCTTGTTGGAAAATAATCCACATTTACCAATCGAGAAATTGCAGAAGAGTTTGGCATTCATCATACAACTGTTGGAGATCACATTAAAACTCTTGGGTTCGTGTTAAAGCAAAGTGTTTGGGTTCCACATGAATTAACGGAAAAGAATTTGTCTTGTCGTGTAAGAATCTGTTCATCACATCTCATTAGACACAATGTGGAGCCGTTTTTGGACAAGCTGGTTGCTGGAGATGAAAAGTGGATTCTTTACGAGAATATTAAGAGAAAAAAATCTTACTGCAAACCAGGAACATCATCAGCAACAGTTCCAAAACCAAGTATCCATCAACGAAAAGTACTGCTTTGTTTGTGGTGGGACAGGAAAGGTCCAGTGTACTACGAGTTGCTGAAACAGGGAACAACCATTAACAACCATCTGTACTGCAATCAGCTGGATAAATTGAATGCAGCTATCAAAGAAAAAAGGCCTGCATTAGCGTGTAGAAAAGGAATAGTGTTTCACCACGATAATGCTCGACCGCATACTGCAATGGTGACACAACAAAAACTGAATGCGTTAGGATGGGAAGTCCTTAGTCACCCACCGTATTCACCTGACATTGCACCATCTGATTATTGCCTGTTCAGATCTCTGCAAAATTATCTAACGGGAAAAAAATTCAAGTCTTTTGAAAGTGTTTCTAAGGCAGTTGCTGACTATTTTAACTCCAAGGACGAGAACTTCTACAAAACAGGAATTCACAGGTTACCTGAAAGATGACAACAGGTTGTAACAAATAATGGAGCATATATAATTGATTAATATTAAACACGTATTTTTATAAATGAATTCAAATATTTTCTTTAAAATACGACAGAACTTTCCCTCCAACCTAATAGAATGGTAAATTTTTGAGAGGGGCCGTAATGCCCCACTCTCCCCTATATTCAGACATTTATATAATGCATTCATATCAAAAATGGTTAAATTATCGGACATTGTCCACCGCCTATTATCCGATTTGCTTCGGCGTAACGGGCTTAATTGCTGCGTCACCAAAATAGCTATAAATCCGTAAATTATTGGAATTTTAAAATTTTCTCTCGAAGATATATGCTTAAGGGTCTAAACTTTAGGAATATATAGACCAGAATAGCTTCTTAAATAAATTAACTTGGTTAGTGCAATCTTGCAACTTGGTTAAACATAATGAATACAGCGCATGAGAAGAAGGTAGTCGTCGCATAAACTAGAGTTACAAAGTGTAAGATTTTAAAAAGTAAATTATTTACTCATACTGCATTGAAAGTAAAGTACAATTAATATCAGTATGGGCAAAATTTTATTTCGAGTATATATAATACCGCATTGAAAAGATTAAGACAAGGCATCAAAAGAAATATAAAAGCAAGGAATGGCTTAAATTAAATAAGAAGTTACGGTTAATGATGAATGAATCGTCATGGACCGTATAACAAAGTAAGCTCATATTAAACGTGGATTTGTTTAAATATTGGAACTAAATGAGGGCTTAAAACTGAATAAGACCGGCTAATTGGTTTACATTTAAATAAAATCTAAAATTTCGGTTATACCAATTCAAAACAATTTGTTTAAAACTTTTATTTAAAGATATTGCTTAACACATAATTCAAACAAAATTGCTTATGGATTTGTCCACGGAACTTGGTTAAAATGTAATTAAAAAAAATTAATTTGTTTATTATAACCGGAAACACGATAGGCTGAAAATTTGCTAAGTATTTGTAAAATTGATTTATGGTTCTCTTTATTAAAGTTTTTTGTTTTTTGATAAATTGAAGTGTAAGTTTCATAATTCAACATCATATTTACAATTAAACGACTTTATATAATTATACTATAGGTAAGTCAGGCTGCTACAAAATTCAATAACATTAAGTGAAAAGAAAAACAACTTCGCAGCTTTCATAATAATTAATTCAATAACTTTCCCGTTCTTGGCATTGGTTTACCTATTTCTTCTTTTTTCGTAAACACATGAGAACTATCATATTTAAGTCAAATAATAGGTTTGAAAAAAGAAGAAGATAAATTGTGATGAGAATAAAAAATAATTTGTTTTTGGTGTTAAATATCAACTTCTTAATATTTTTATTTCAACATTCTGTTTTAAGAAAAAAGAAAACTACCAAAAGTGCCTTAGGTATTAAGAGTTGTTTCTTTCGGTTAAAAGAAAGAGCAGAATGATATACAGTAGAACGCCGATTATCCGAATTAATTGGGACCGGGGTCGATTCGGATAATCGAAAATTCGGATAATCGGACATAGACTGGTAATAAAGAAAAACGAAATGTCACACATAGAATAAACATGTAGTCTTGCGTCTTGCCTCTAGCTTTCAACCATAACAGTTGAAATATATCTGGACTTCAGCGAGTTCCAACTTGTTACAACAAAACAAAACAAAAATTACATTATTTACTTACAGTACTTGGTTTTAATTTTTTATATTACGCTTAGGACCGATTCGGATAATTGGCGATTCGGTTAATCGGCGTTCGGATAATCGGCATTCTATTGTAATTATTATAATTACCCGAATAGAATTAACTTCAGAAATATATCAGGACCTGTTAAGGCGTTTGTAAGGCATATCACATATATGTATGCCTTTTCTCACGAACAAGTCAGGTCCATAAATGATAACTTGATACTGGACTTATGAGGTTTTTGTACTTAAGGCCCACGTCTATAAAATCCGTTGTCCATCAAACTTCTCATAAATTTCTCATAAACAAACAGTAAATTGTTATTGATTGTTTTGCAGCTACGAGTACATCTTCCACTAGTATACTACAATATACTGAAATTATGGCAATAGAACGGGGTCCGAGTATGAAACATTGGTTGTAGAACGTGAAAAATTCAATAGGATTAACTCTATTGATTTATTAGATTTTTCTATTAAGAATTTTTGTGTAATTAGAGTGGTGATAAGAATGTTCTTAACTCTTGACATGGGAATTGATTAATGTGAAGAAAGTAAAATTTAGGCAATACAGTATTTTGCTCTTAGTTAAGGACACAAGGCACTGTATTATTTTCCCTATCAAGTCTCGATATAGCCTTCCTAGCATTCAAACATTCTTTTAATAGCCCCTTAAGAAAAGTTGCAATTATAATTATTGATTTTCTGTATAGTCTGGAATAAAAAAAAAAGAATAGAACCACACTTGAGGAATCATCAAAAATTATATATATTTATTTTGATTGATAATTGTCTTCCATTTACGAAACTTATAGATGACTGACTTTTATGGTTCACATAGTCGTTCATCGGAGCAAGCCATCCGTTGAATTATGACTCAAAATTTCGCTTTTGGAATGAGAGTGAGTCCAGGCACCATTACATCTAAAAAAATGCTTGGTGCGGTTTATACTTTGGTGGCATCATCAATACTTTCACTATTGGAATATGATCAATGAATATTTTTTTTTTAAATATGGATGCCATTGATCCTAACGATATATATAGTCTCAAGAAGGAGTTATGTGTATAGGTTTATGTATAGATTTATTGAAATTTATAATTTGGTAATAATGTGTTTTAGAGGAATGGTTTATAAATGCCGCCTCCGAGGTCCTATTGATATGATGTACATATCTTGATGGGCTTACATGAAGTCATTAGTTCATGCTGATAACCAAGTAACGAGTGAATACTAGTCAAGTTAACTTCTTGTGTTAGTTATATACGTTACTTAAAAATGCATGTAATAATAATATTTTAAACACCTGAACGAAAAATATTCGATTAATCCTGATTGACTATTTCCTATTGAATTATGAAAAAAATGTTGATGGTACCAGGCTGGCAAAATTTTGTTTACCGAAATAGTTTTGTCCAAAGAGTTTTTTTTTTAAACATTTGAACATTTGAGGTAACTAATTGTTCGATTTCATTAAGTATAAGACCAATTTTTGAAATAGACAAAATATCAATCTAAAATATTAGCAACTAGATATAATTTCGTCGTGAGAGACCCTGTGGCCCTTAGTTCACTTATAGTGTACTCAATGTTTTCATAAAATCTTGTAATTTAACAATCATTCCACCTAAATAAACATGTTCAGTTAAAAAGCTTAGTTTAGTATTCCTGACTACCTTGAAAAGCAGACATGAGCTTTTGTATATATAAAAACTCATTAATTTCGAAATTATGACTAAAGTGAAGCCCTTTTGCATGTTATGAAAACATTAAAAAGATCTAGTGCTGTGAAAAGAGAGAAGGTTTGAACTTTACAATTATCGCATATGAAGGTTGAATATGTATTTAAAATTCAAACAATGCCTTACTAACATGACGTATAGTTAACTTATTTGTGAATATCCGAATAAAACATTCATTCCCTATGTCCCATGCGATAAATTTAAATGCATTTGAATCATTTAAGCAACACTTTACTTAAAGTATCTATCGAAGTTTTACCGATAACATATCTATGATGCTTTCCCGAAAATATGCTTATTTTGGAATAGTACACCCAGAAAAATTTGTCACGTAAAGTTGTCAAGAGGGAATTGTTGGCATCAATGTTGAAATATTTAATGTTAATTGAACAACATTTAAGTCAAAATAATTTAAATATTGTCGAAATAAACTATTTTTTGTCCATTTATTTGACAACAGTAGTTAAAATAACAATGTGGGTTTTTTTGAAACATTTCTCTAAAAACTGTTATTTTGAACAGTAAAACAACATGAATATTCAAACAATTTAAGCGATGAATTTGTCCGATCAACAACATATCTTGGTTAGATCAAACGAAAGTCCCTTCAATTCGTTCTTTAATTTTACGTTAACATTGAAAGCATTATAATCTAACATTCTTCCCTTTTAAATTGACCTGTTAAGATACTGACTTGTTGAATCAACAGGAAAATTTATATTTCAATTGTTGTCCCTTTACTGTGACAATCTTGTGGTTGTTGAATTATAAGTTTTCCCCTTTAAGTTGGCAAAGGGAAATGTATCTGCACTTATTGAATTAACAACATTGTTCATGTTTTGACAGTTATCCCTTCACGCTGATAACCTTGTGTTAGTTAGTTTGAAGTGGATTTCTTTCAGTTCAAGTTTATCAGTGTTTAGTGATGCTTGTGCTACCTTGCAAGTGTACAGATGGATACATCGAAATTAGGATTATCCGCAGTGGACTCTAGAGTTGTTACTTTTAATAACAAATTTTATAGTAGCTTTTTACAGAATTCAAATGTTTTAATTTTACAAAAGTATTCTTTTGCAAAATGCTTGTTCTTTAAGGGGACATTTTATAAAACTGGTTTTTATGTTACTAAATGTGAAGAACTGTTCGAGATTATTGAATTCAAAATTTGTGAGAACAATACTTTTACAATTGCAAAGAAATTTAATTTGAATTATTTTGATGAGCACTACTTGTCTTATGTTGTTGGTTCTGAAACAAATTTGTATTATTTGTTAAATTTTTACGAATTAGATGGCCCACCAATACATATCTATACTTTGCCAAATAATAAGAGAATGATAAGATTAAAAAAGTTTTAAGCTGATAGGCGGCAAAATCATAATTCAGAGTTCTTACTTCTTCCTAATGTTTGCATTGGAATACTTTTTTTCTAATAATATATATTTTAAACAAAGTGTACTTAAAAATGTAATAAGTGTAACTTTATACAAAATTAAACTGAATGTGTCACATTAATTGTGCTACAGTTTTTTTCTATATGGCACTCGTAATATGTATGTATAAACTTAGAGTGCCATTAAAAATAGAAAATCAAAACTCCAAGAGTATAAAAATCTTATCTGTAGTCTTTTACATTAAAGTAGAAACACTGTTTAAGTATAAAAATATCGTACAAGGTAAATAAACTACATATTCCAACTAACTTCTTTCTCTGTTTCATTTAACCTGATGAAAAGTTTGTGCAAACAAATAAAACTATTTCGCTTAACAAGGAGTCTTATTATACTAACCTGAAAATATTGATCGGTCAAACAAACTTTCCATTCAAGATGACATTACAGCTGAGTTCAACGAACAATGATGCGTTGTTGATTTAAACATGTTTAATGGACAATTTTATGAATTATACTTGTTAATTTATTAATATTAAACTGTCCATAAGTGCTTATCTTCTTGTTGTTTAAACATATTGACTTGTTGATTTGCAAAGCGCTTCCTGGTAATTTAACTCCAACTTTATTTAAAAAGACAAGCAGAATTCGTTGATATAAATACAAGTGAAGATCTTCAAAATAACAATTTTTCTCAAGTTCTTTTACCAAGATATATTGTTAGCTGAAAATCGTTAGTAAAATTTGTTGCGATAACATGGAAATTAGTTATCGGAACAAGGAAAATTTTTTGGGTGTAGGAAACAAATAAGTTTCACAATCTATTTTTACACACGTAAGAAAATAAACTTTCTCTCGTACTTTGATTGATCTTAATAACCGATTTGATAACGTAATTTTAATTATAAATAAATTGAACTATTGAACCAATTTTCTGTGCCTAATTGAGTTGCTCTGGGGAAAAATTTTTTCTTAATATTTTTCAAAGTAATTTTTCTGATTGTTATTGCTTCACCTCCTAAAAAATGAAGGAAATTAGATATAATTATATGTAATATATTAATTTATTTTTATGCACTGCTATCTTAAAAAAAAAATCATTTGGAGTAACTATGTTATCAAAGAATTATAAAATTTACAAAAAACTAATTAAAATTCCTTTTCGATTTTTTCGAAATTTTCGGATTTTTGTGAGAGCTTCTTTTAAATATTTATGTATATTTCTACAATGGACAATTTTCCGAATTAAATTAAATATACTCTCTACTCTTGTTTTGATAGGTTGCTTTCAGCCATCCCTCATATTTGTAATTACTATTTTGAGTTGTGTAACAACCAGCAATGTTATTAGCTTTAATTTGTACATAGAAAACCGAGCATAATCTCAATCAGAAAATCGGCTTTTCTATACAAAAATCGGGTCAAAGCTTTTTCTTAGTTTTTTAGCATACATACTACACAAATTTTAAATTATCACCCAGAGAAATTTGTTGTTTAGTGATTTTTGTCTAAGCATTTTCCGTATGGAGATTAAGTATATGATTGCATCTCTAATTATATTTGGTTTTTCGTTTACAAAATTCGTTTAGAAACGCCAGTTTTAAGTTCCAAAATAGCATTGTACTTTTATGCTCAATTTTGGTTTTCGCATACTATAAAATTTAATTGGATTATGTACTTCGTGACAATAATTGGCACTTTCACCCACCCATAGTGGATATTTAGGTTAATTAACTAGAAAGATCTGATTTTCTCACCTCTTCAATATCTGATCTGAATTATCTTACAAGAATATGATTATGTTTGCATGAACGAGCCTCTGTGAAGCTATCGTGCAGTCTTTATGAATTCAAATCTCATTTTGATTATGTTGCTGTGGATCTGTTTACTTAACTAAAGCAGCTTCTATTACGTAAATTTTTGATTTTGTTTTCACAATTAGCACAATCTGTTTTAAAATAGATTTAAAATAGATAATTCTCTATAAGAATTGGAACCGACGAAAATTATTCCAAAATTCGCGTATATACATATATTTAATGGATCAAAGAGATATCTATCTTCTGCAGTAGATACGACACATTTACTTTGGTCTGTTGTCGAGAAAATCCTCTGGGGAGGGAGTGCAACGGTGATGTGTGCAATTCCCTCCTGACTACTAGGCCAAGTCGTGTCCCCATTCTTTAAAGCAATGCACAGCAACGGCTATATCGTTTCACATTGCAACTCGGCGAGTCTTGAATATGTTATGGGGTTAAGTATTGTCCTTGATTACTTATTAACAGCAATTTTCACTGGTAGAACCTATTGAGCGATTGACGAAATTCAATGAATTCGATGACCAACAGTGAAACATTCTTTTTTTGAAACTGAAGACATTTCAAGAAACGGATGTTTTCTTCCGGATTTTGATTAATAAATGATTTAAATCAAAGCTTTAGCATTTTTGCTACCCGTCGTCTCTTCATCTCTTCTGCAAAATTCTCTTATTTTCGTAATCGTCCATAAGCCCAATTTTCACACTGTATACGTTCAATACGTAAAA
Source organism: Philonicus albiceps (assembly GCA_963969385.1). Classification (NCBI taxonomy): domain Eukaryota; kingdom Metazoa; phylum Arthropoda; class Insecta; order Diptera; family Asilidae; genus Philonicus; species Philonicus albiceps. Next base: position 41,166,719 of record OZ017772.1, on the reverse strand, counting down.
AACACATAATATAATACGAATCGGGGGTGGCTCTTTGGATAAGCTCAAAATTATATATATGTATATAAATTTTTTTAATTTCTAGAACACATTTCGATTTTTTTCTATTAATTATGATGATAAGTAATTCCAATTCTGTTTTAACCTTGACTTCGTTAATGAAATATCGGTTGGTCAAGTTGTTTCCACTTTCAGCACATAAAATAGTGAAGACTAGTATTTTCCGAAGTTAAATCTGCATTAATTTTACACTTTTTATTTGATTTTTTGCCTTTGATTCACTGCTACACGATATTACTACATAAAATTTTGAAGGTCGAAGCACTTATTTTTAAATGTAGTAGGTCACATAATATAACACTGAAACCATTTTATTTCCTTTTCTGCTCTTTACTTTTAAATCGCGTCCATAAAGCATAGTTGTTCCAAAAGAATAGAATCTTTTCAGTTCATTTCCAAATAGAACAAGATTTTTTTTTTTGGAAAAACTGCCACCACTCCGAGCAAATGAACCGACGGGAAACGATTACTAAAATCTGTGGGCAGGTCGTTTGCTCTTGGTCGACACATCTTTTTAGTCGAGGAAAAATGTCTCTTTTATGAAAATTTGCCAAATGTTCCTCAGGGTTTTCCAATAGCACTTCTCTTAATAATCTTTATAAAATCTCTTCGCAGCATAGGGAAAGCAAAAAGCTTTTCACAGATGGTAGTGTTTACTTCCAGTTCTGCAGCTGTTACTGTAGCCGGAAAATTCTAAGTATCATTCTGGTTAAACTTTCACTTGAAATTCTGCGCACACGTTAAAAATAACGAGTGAAATGCTTCCTGACAGTTTTCAGATTGGTGCTTTTAGCTTAGCTTTAACTCAAAAATGTTCTCAAACCGAATACAGATCTTAGGCTTAAAAGGCAATAATGCTATTAACCCTTTGCCTTATGAATTGAGCGACGATTATTAGTGCCACTTTCGATGAAAGTTTCTATCATTCGCCGTGACCACAAGCAGTTTCATCACAGGCCAAATTTTGCGCAATCCACTGGTTTGCCATTTTTTGCAATTATAACAAACAATAACAATAAACATTATCGTGCAAAAACAACAATATTTGATATGAGCTTTTCACTTTTAGTCAGAACAAAACATCACGTATCTGATACGAGCTTCTCATTTTAGGCACACGTCTCCCAGACGTTGTTTTAAGGCAAAGGGTTAAGCTCATTGGAAGCTGTTGTTCAAATAATTGTTTATCTGCAGAGTTTACTATGCTACGTAAGGAAATTTATTATAAGTATGCACCATATGCAAGTTTATATCATACATTACTAGCCGGTGTATCGTAAGTACTATTTTGTTAAAGGCTTCTCAAATACTCATGTTTTGATACTTCACCCAGTTTAAGAGTGTTACAAAAATTTGTAGACGTGATATAGATTCATACTCCAAAATTCCTTTTTCTACCATAGCTGAAGGGTTTTTATCCGACTGTCCCAGAAGGAGGGTAATGTTTTTAAGGTGTATGTATAGTATACATATACGAATGCATTATATGTATGTATTTAAGTGTGCACTTGTAAGACGTTTGCCGTGTCCTGTAGCCTAAACGGTTTGACTGGATTTGAAAAATGAAATGTCGCTAGATTCTTATTAGTTGAGACAGTGCTATAGGTTTTATAATTTTTGAGGAAACTTAATATTGCCGTCATTTTTGTTGCATGTGTATTTTTTTATTTTCAAACACACCAATATGGAGTATAAAATGAAGAATTAATTCGTTAGTTTCACAAAAATGAAATTTAATTAGATCAATTTCTTGCCCTCTAAAACCGCTGTTCAGTTAACCTTATCTCATCATGCAAAAATTAAACAACTAATAAATTCGAAATTAAAAACAAGTAGTAAAAAAAGAAAAACGATTACATAAATAACTAAATAGAGAAAAACAAGCTCTAGCATCTAGAATCTTTAAGCCATGTTGAATGCACCATGAAATGCTGTTTTATTTAAACTTAAAAAATCCAATAATAAATTATACTATATTATATAAATAAGTGTAATATAACTTTAATGTTAAAAGGAATCGCAGGAGGGTACAAATCTTTAACCGAAATACGTTACTTTTGTGTGGCCCGCCAGATTTAGATATTTTCCACATCAATAATTGTTGAAAATTCTGAAAAGGTTATTTTTTTAATATTTTCCATTAATTTTGAATTTTTAACAATTTTTGTTTTTGTCATAAAAAAGCTTTCAATTATTTTGAATTGGGTCTTCCAACAAGATAACCCAAAGCATACAGTAAGAATAGTGAAAGAATAGCTACTGTTCAACATCCCCAAGCAGCTTCATTCACCTCCCCCAATCACTAGACCCAAAATCCCATAGAACATCTATGGGAAGTTTTGGACAGAAATATTCGAAAATGAACAACGACGTGCAAAAAAGATCTCCAAATCGTATTAGCGGAAAAATGGGAAGAAATCTCATTAGACATTATCGGGAAGCTCATAAACTCCATTCCACGAATATTAGATGCCGTCATAAAAGCACGAAAAAGTCCCACAAAATACTAATACTGTAATTTTCAGGAGTTTTCTTCTTTTTCCATCCACAACACATAAATTCTTTACTTCGCATAACATAACACTTGACTATAAGGTTAATTTTTGCTTCAAAAACCTTTTGACTCCTACTGTATGCATATTTCAAGAAAGAAGTTTTAGAATTGATTCAGTTACAATCTGTGTTAATTGATGACAAATCTTTAAATCCGTTTATCTCAAAATGGCAGTTTTGAACCTAATTGATAGCAAAATGCAAAATTTAATCAACAGATTAATAGATGTGATTGTGATCTTATTTTCTTTAAAAAACACATCTCTCGGTCCTGACGTAAGTTTTATTTATTTATTTAACTTTTAAATTTTGATGGTATTTACAACATTCAAATTTGTAACAAAATGTTTAGAGTTTCACCATTTTGTTACCATTTTCAGGCAACAATGAGGTCAACACATTATTTTGTAATTTTAACAGAAGGAGGGAAGAGAAATTTAAATTTTTTGAAGCAATTTTTTTAGTATCCTTATTTTGGAATAGGAAAAGTGTAAATAAAGTTTAGAATCATTTATTGTTTATATGTAATAGTTTTCTAAAAAATTTTCACTTTTCGATACGTTAGGCTGATTACTTTTAAAAATAATGTAAAAAAATTCATTAAATTTAAGTGTACAGTGCAAGTGCAAGTACATTCAAATGAATTCCTGATGAATGTTGTCTTTGGTGAAAGGAAATCTCAATGTATTCCTTAAAATTTTTTTGGGGAATGAGAATTCGTTTTTAAATCATAATTCGATAGAAAAGTGAAAGAATGTAAAATATTAAAACTTCGTTCTTTCAATTAAAACTCAAACAAATCTGTAAAGCTTTTTCAATTGGAACCGTGTTAGGGCCGGAGCAGAATAGGCATATCTAAACTAAACTAAAAAGTGGCATTCGTTTTCCTAATGCATTTCAGTATAGGATTAGATCGCACGAAAAATCTTTCTTTGCCTTTAATATGTTTATTTAGAGTAAATCTTTTAAGAAAAAGGCTGTTGTTAACTTATGGCTTTGAAACAATTTCCAGCGAAATTTGTCGGGAATATGCAGAAAATTACGACGGAAAAATGTAGTTTTTCGAAAATTTAAAGTTAAATACGAATATTTTAGAATATTTTTATAACGTTTGATAAATTTTCTAAAACGCAATTTACTTCCGTTCATTAAAGTTATTTAATTTTTCTGTAATTAAAGTATAATAAAAAAAAAACGTGTATCATCTCGGTTTCGAGAATTTGACTTCATAGTTACAAAAAAGGAAAACGATAACATGTAATTATTTCAGAAGTATCTAAAATATTACGAAATACCTGTAACGTAGTTGGCAGCGAACATGTTAAAGCTTATTTTTGTCGTTATATTGAATTCCGATATTTTGAAATTTTAATTTGAATCAGAATAAAACCTTTTGAAATTTTTATATATAATATAATATTCAACCCCGTTATATAATTGTGTTTTTCGTTTATCGAAATGAAATGGAAACTATCCTTTGACGAGTAATCTAAATCATCAAATTCCATGGTTTATAACAATTTTTAAGTAAAAATTAATCTTAAAAATTTATCATAAAAAAAGAAGTGGATGTCTAAAAACGTTGCCTGTCGAGGAGGTCTTGGTCTTGTTGGCGTTTTTCTAAATGTAATAAATTTCATTAGAAATAATATGAACTGAATCAAACTGAATTCTTTCGCAAATGTACGTGAGTAATTACACCATACTGAGAAATCGTGGCTGATTTAAAACTATTGAACGATGATGCAACGAAAATGTGTGAATTGATCTTGAATGAAGGAAATGGGGCAGTTTTACTCGAATGCATTTATTTTGCATGAAGCGTGCAATGATATTTTACTAATACGAATAATTCGTCTACTAGGTACGATTAAATTAGTGAATGGATTGTCATTGGTTTTTGTTTGTGTTAATCCCACGGAAAATTTAAAATGATTTTGTTTCTTTTATAAGTGAATACCTTTATTATATTATTTAAATTAAGTAGTTGTTGTACAGATCAGCTACCATTAATATAGAAGCGTTGGATCTTTAAAGTGGATACCATGATGAGGTTGAACGTACTTACTAAATAAATTACCAGACTAATTTCTATAATATTTAATAGTAAATACCAATGTCTTACAATTCGTATCTTTTAAGATAAATTGAACTTGTTTTCATGAAGTCGTTTTAGTAAAAAAATCGCATTAATTATTGTGAAATTTTATTCTCACTTCAGTTTGTACAAGTGTAAGACACAACAACATTTAGCAGCTAGGCTGATTCTATTTACAGTTTACACGACGAACTTACCTAAGTTTTTCGTTTTCTTCTTTAATTATTTTCTATAAGAAAATTAAGGTAACATCTAGTCTAGAACCTATTTTAAATATGTCTTAGGTATAAGATGGAGAGGACTGTATTTCAACAGTGAATTTTTAAATTTGTTTTCCTGAATTGGACCCTCTTTTGCATCTACTGTACTTCGCATACAAAGAAGGTTTCAAAGCTGCACGGTGAATCATTCCATTTGAGTCCTTTACCATCTCTGTTCCACAGTTCTAGACAATTTTCTTCTTCTCCATTTTCATACCGGAAATTGTTTGGTTCACCAGCATTCCAATTTGTGAATGTGATTGGTCGTCCATTGGCCATCCAGAAGAAATTACCTTCGTCAGCTAAATCTGTACCAGATATCCAAAAGTGTTCATGTCCGAGACCTGTAATTTAAGCATTCATGAGAAATTCTATTTTATTGTTCTATTTATTTAACATATCATTTTTAAATCCAAATTTGTTTTTGACTCTTTAGGCATGATAATATACTACACATTTTCTGATAAAACTCAGGTTTTATTAGCCTTCTGTACAAGTTCCTGAAGGCGAAGGTGAATTGCAAGTAACAACTTTTTGCACTTCTGAAGTAAATGGGCCTTCGCCTTTCAAATAAATCCTATCTTAGATTGTTATGTGTAGTTTCATCAAAGGTAACGTTCTTCCTTTGAAAAGATTTGGAAGGAAGAGTAATAAAAATGTCTAAATAATCTAATAAATAATAATTTCTTACTTTCTAGAAAGTAATGCACAAATCTTTAAACGACAAGATACCGCTTGGTGATAATCTCAAAGCTCATTATTGTTCTGTGAGGTTTTCCTCACTACCTACACCCCTCCCATATTACATAAAAGTTTTTATTCTTTTCTGATTTATGTAAAAGTAAGAAAATGTGCTTCGTACCAGCCAGATTATTTGTGTTTCTATTTACAAATAGATTATTTTTAGAAAATGTTTGCATTTACGACATGACAATACTTGATGTAAACTTTAAATTATATACATATATTTTTAAGTATGAAAAAACTTAACTTATTTATAACAGCGATAAAAAAATTCACACTTAAAAGTTAAACTTTCTCTGTTTTCCATTCAATAAAATTCGCGAAAACAGACCCAGTGACGAATATTTCGTAATTCAAGTGGCTAAGATTTATAACTTTGTTTTCTAGTAGAAATATCATAAAGCTTTCCGACACCTCCGGCTATGCATTACAAAACTATTCACAACTTTTCACGGAGCGCCACATTTTAGTCTGGTGGTAATAACCTCTGTAGTTAAGCTCTTGTTGATATTTCAACACCCGAATATAAACGACCCTACGTGCAATTACTGTACGGATGGGAAATCCGCGATGTGAGGGAAATAAATGGCAGAAGGAACTGCTACCGACATACGAAACTTTTAAGTCGTAATATTTAATTCCTGTAAGCTCTTTAGCAACCCGGAAAAGCAAACATAGCAAATTTTACGATTGGTTTTCACAAATGCATTTTTCATGCAGCAGCTGGGATTGAAAGGACGAGTTCCGTGTTATTTGATATCTTATGTATCTGATGCCTCTGTAGTCGCAAAAGGGGATGATTGAGCAGAGACAAGCATGCTTTACAAAAACTTTAGCACTGTTCAAATCAATTTACTGTAATATTAGTAGGAATGTCTCTAACTTATAAATTAATAAGTTCGTGAAACTTTTGAACTGAATTTAAAAAGAGGAAGTTAATAGTTTAACCAACATATGGGTTTTTCTGACACAATATCGGAACCTTGATTATTCTTAGATTTAAAAGCCAGCATCCAATTAAATGTTTATGCAAAACGAAACATATTTTTATTTCACATTCAAGTTTTAGGAAATACGAGTATGTATGCACTTTTTTAACTTTATAGCTTGTTATTTTCTTCACACATATGGTATTCTATAAAATTAACTAAGCGTTCGGAAAACAGAACAGTCTCTTATGGTAGAAGATTTAGAGCTTACGGAAAATTTACTTCACCGGACTATCTGTCTTCGGGGCTTATAAAAACTGATTTAGAAGAAATTATAATTCGGACGATTTTCGTTAATTAGAAATAGTACGCAATAACTATAAAGTCTACAAGAAAAAAATTATCGCTGGATTTTTTAATGGAACAAGAGAATTATTTTTAAAAGAATAAATTCGTAATGTATAATTGGGATATTGATTTAAGTATAAAGATCGACAAACGATAAGTTTTGATAAGTTGAAGTTTTTTTCTAAATTTTGTTCGAACAATTAAAATGGTAAGATACGAATGTGAAAATAGCACTCACTAGTCAGCTGATTGATAAATTGAAGTTAAATTTAGTATTAATGGGTTGAGAGCCCAAAACCTCTCTGGTTGGTTTACCTCTGATGGAGAACAGCTTTTTTCTTGATCATCTTTCTTATTTCTTATCTGATCAAACTTTACATTAAATAGCTCACAAGAAAACAACATTTTTCATGCTTGTTCATGAGTTTACATTTTATGAATAATTCTTCTTCCGCGAATTATTTTGAGAGCAATAACCGTTTTAAGTAAGCTAAATAGATTCATTAGTATCAGTTTCCTGACTGTTTAGGCAGCTGACAAATTTTTGCATACTTTAAACACGAAATTTACGACTAATACTATGCTTATTTCCTATATGTAAAATTATTCAAATGTAGATAATTTAATTGTCAAAAACGTTGAAAGAATCACCAAGTTACGTAATACCCTAAATATTTGACTTCAGGAAATAAGTTTTACTAAACGAATGAATGTAGTCAATGGATATCCTTTTAGAGAATTTTTATAAAAGGTCAATCCGCATCAGCAATAAATTGTGAATTACAATTCTGAAGGTTTTCAAGTTATTCTATATACCTAAACAAAGATCATTAAAAATATCAAATATAAACAAATAACGTATAATAACAGAATTGCTTTGTACTTGTATAGTTCAAGCAATGTTCAATAGAAAAGCACTGTAAATTTGGTGAAGTAAGGTCGGTTTATGGTAGTTTAAGGGTTTAAAGGAAAAAAAGAATATAATTACGACGTCTTATTGTTTTTAAACCTGTCGAAGATTTCTAGTCAGTCGGCTGATATTAGAGCATATTTCATTTCATCAGAAACAGTGAATAGCAGAAGAGGGAAATGTTGAAACATAGCAAGATGATACATGAGATTGCCCTAGAAAATGAACAAAAGAATTTTCTCCAGTTGGTAAAAGCAATTCAGCCGTAAAATTTCGAGTGACTTTTCATGCAAATTGAAAATGTAAGTTGTTCATGTTCAGAAGCACTTAGAATTGCGGTATTTCACCGCAATACAAGGGAGAGCGTGCGTAGCGAAGCAAGATATCAAGTTCTGGAAAGAAGATTTTGCTACATTTAGAATTTCTATGGTGTATACATTTGAATCTTGAAACGTTAAGGTTGGACAGGATGTATAATATGAATTTTGCTAATTTTATCAGAAGACGAAATCCTAAACTCTAAATATATATGTATTATACTAATTTCTGTCATATGAGGCATTAAATATCTTCTTTTTCAATCCGATGTCAAAATTAATGATATTATATTACAATAACTATTAATAATTTAAACAATAACGTGATATTAGAAAAAACGGCTCGGTGATGTTAAATTTGAAATTGCTCGTTACTATATAAATATTATCTGTATATATACAGATGTTTGAAATAGTAAAAACTTTATACCAAGCCTTACAATACAAACAAAGAAATTTATTTATTTTTAGTAAAACTTACCAAAGTCTCTAATGTGTTTTTCTAATCTGTCATTTTCCTCTTGTGATGATATGCTGGCTAAATGCATTCCATGAAATCTGCAGTATTGTGCTGCTTTAAACCAGTTTGCCTTTAAAGATAATATACAAATGTGTGAAAAGTTATTAAAAAAATTACATTCATATATTATTATGTTCAAAAAAAACTTTGCTGTTGAATGTAAATAAATATAGCTTTGACTATTGAAGCTTAAAAGAATAAATAAATCTTTTAACAATACTAATCCTTGCAGTCTAGTCTAGTGTTAGTCTACTGCACTTTTTTACAAAATCGTATAAAAATTCTGGGACTCAAGAGGTCCATATACATTTATGTGAACTTCACAAAGTGACATAAAATATTTTCCGTAGTGCTTTGGCTTTAAGAAATTTTTGCATTCATAAAAGGTTATGGTTTCATTTACTTGACAAAATATAATTAAAAACAGAAATTGCGTGCAGCTTTTCAGGAGGGACAGAATATTTTAATTGGATTTTTAATGACATTATTCAATTGTTTTAAAATGCAAGCAAATATTAAGGTTTAAGTGATATATTTACCATAATTTTTTTATTTTAATTTTTATAGTTATTGAGGATATTTGACTAATAGTTAAAATAGTCAAGCTTTGCATTCACAGCGAAATAACAACACCCTCGCTCAAAGGAAAACCTTTTTATTTACCTTTTTTAATAATATTCTTACTTTTCCACCGAACTCCCATTATAATACTGTTTTAGAGTATCGATACTCATGATTTTTTTGTATCTTATTAATGTATTTATTGATTTTATTAATACGATAATATATATGTACACAAAAAGGAAAATTATAGATAGTATGTTTTAAATCAGAGAAATCATAAAGAGACATGCTTGTGCAGTGCTTTGCATATAATTACAAGCACTTGAACTACAAATATTTCCTTGACTGACAATACCATTCTCTGCATTCTAGATAACAAAAGTTGGTGTACTTTATTGTATCATGTATTTAAAATTTCGACCAACATTTTGAAAGGCAACCGTAACTTTCTAAACAAATAAGCTATTTGTATAATTAGAAACGCTTTAAATTAGGTATATGCGAGTATTTCCGATTTGAAGTAGTGCAACTTTGGTTTGGTTGTGGTTGGTACATTTTATAGTATAAGCCGCTGTGTTTTTTGAAATGTTATCCTTCTGGAAAATCTATTAGGTGTACTAATAAGTCTCTGGCGTAAGGCGTTAAACGTCATATCAAAAGGTTGGCGATCTTTTGACAACACAACCTTGAAATATTAGCAATTTTGCATCGTCATTAGTGGGAACTTTTTATTTACTTCTTTAATTTGAAGAAATTTGCAACTGAGGTGTACCGATTGCTTATAAAAGCATATGGCATATGGCATATGCCTTAGATGAGAAAAGTTGTTGTGAGTGGTTTGAAAAGTTTAAGAAGAGTGACTGACGTTGAAGAGAGAAGATCGTAGCGGAAGGTCGAAAGTGAACGGAAACGCGGAATTGGATTATTGGATGAAGATTCGTGTTAAACGTAAAAAGAATATATATATTTTCAGAACTTGAACATACATTAGGAGTAGCTCAACAAGCACTTTCATAGCGTTTTAAGTTATTGGGAATGATTCAAGAACACGAAAATTGGGTTCTATATGAACTGAAGCCGAGAGACGTTGAACGTCGATTTTTTACATGTGAAATTTTCGTTGGCTGGTAAACGACAGGTTTTTTTGCATCGTATAATTTGATGAAAAATGGATCCATTATGATAACCCAAAGAAGAGGAAATCACGAAGACCATTTAGCTATTCTTCAATATCGAGAGCCAAGACGAATATTCATGAAAAAAAAACTTATATTGTATTTTTGGTGGGATCGTCGTTATTATGAGCTGCTCAAACCGATCGAAACCGTAACTGGGGCTCTCTACCGAACACATTGACCGTATTGACCAAAAATTGCTCCTTCTGATTACTACTTGTTTCGATCAATAACGCAGGCTTTTCTGCACTTCACATCATATGAAGATATCAAAAATTGGATCGATTCATGGATAGCTTCAAAGGGTGAAGTGTTCTTCCGATGTTGCCAGAATGATGAGAAAAAGTAGTGATTAGCGATGGGCAATACTTTGAATAAAACATTAGGTACCTTTTTTCACAATGAATGCCCAATTATGTATTAAAAATGGCGGAGATTTATTTGCACTCCAAATAAGTTATAGGCTAATTTTCATCTGAATATGGAAGCGTGACGTCGTTTAATATTGAAGTGTATTGGTATTCATCCTTTGATCTTTAACTTAATGAGGGGGCGAATATTACATCGTAACTCAAGCGTTTTATATTGCCTTCTCCATATTAGAAGGTCGGTACAGTTCATCTTGGATCCAATTGTTTTTACCTTCGCCGGCGCGCGCTTTTTCTCCTATCTGAGAATATTTTAAGGATGAATAAGAAAATGCTTTCGGATGAATAAGAAAATGGTACACTTTTCCATTGCTAAGTGGTCCGGCGATATTTGCTGAGGACACTTCTTTTTACGATTCCTTTCGTATAAGAGGGTTTTTGTTTTGCGGAATGCGAGCGTAATGTCCAGCATTACACAAATGTCTCTTAATTGAGTTAGAAATAGACTGATATTTGTGTCACCAAAAAGTGCTCCTATGATTTCTCTGGCCATCTTAAAGGAGTTACTTTAAAAAGAATTTGTTTTGAATTTGAAAATGTTTTCTTTTCCCCATGAATTGTTAGTTTAACCTTTCAAGAACATATCATTAAAATATTATCGCGATGTTCCGAAAATTTCAAAAGTTTTTGGGCAATAACATGAAGTCATTGAGCGCGCGCCACGTGCACTACTTTTCACCCTAAGATACCTGCCCGTTCGAATTGACTACACTAAAATAAAATGACATGCAAGAAATTCACGATTCACGAGGAAGATGAGTATTACAAAGGAATCGAAGGGTTACTGGGTCTGTCCTGGAATAGCAGGCGTTAAGTCAATAATATTGTAGAAATTTTGAGTCTCAAAACTCAAATAAACTCATCTTTTTCGTAACCACTTCTTGAAAATTGGCGTACCGGATAATTTAAATAATTATTGATTCATTCCCCTGAAATGTTGAACGTATAATGTAAACTGTATTATCGTATTATATGTATATATTTATATAGAATTTTGCTATCGATCAAAAGTTAAAAATGTGGTCACAGACTCGCTTTGTTTTTTAATGATGCCATTTGCAATTTTGAGTCTTACGCTCAACTCTTTCTAGAAGTCACCATCATAGCTCTGCAAAATTAAATCAAAAAATTTTACAACCCGAGTATTGTGCATTGAATTTCCTATACACTGAATAACAACTAAATCGACACTTCAAATTAAACTAAAATAACACCAAAGTAAGCCCTTCTGGCGAACAAAATAGTTAATCCACTTCTTTACAACAACTAATAGAGCACCAGCTTCAACACCGAATCACCACCAAATGACTACTATCGTCAAAAAATTCCATACCAAATGAGCACCAACATAGCACCGTTTACTACACTAAAATACCACCATTTGACAACAAGACGTGCTCATTTGGTGCTGAATAAAGCATTCTATATGCAATCATGTTCTGGTGGTGTTTTGGGGCTTCCATCGACTATTAGAGTTTTCAATTGATATATGTCCCTTATTTGGTGGTATATCAGTGCTCTTAATTTTCCAAAAGAAAATTGAGTCTATTTGGGTTGTATATTGGTGGTAATTAAACGTTTGGTGGTCTTTCGGTGCTCTTTTTGTGCTGACGATTTTTACTCGGGAATATTTTAACAAAATTGAGTTATTAATTCTATGCGAAAAAAATTCCTAAAAATTGACAAGAATTTCGCATTCTATGATTTATATATAGGGGTACCTCTTTGAAGGGATGTTTTTGCTTTAGGTTTCTGCGGCATAGAATTGAAAGCCATTTATTTCAAAAAATTATAGCAAGAATTTGAATATTTGGCTTGTCTTGGATATACGAGTACGCCCGATGCGCGCTTGGGACATAGAAAGATGTTTCTTTTATCTATTTTGTAAAATGCTTTAATGACAAAGGAATGATATAATAATAGTGAACAAATTTGTTATATGATTCACACAATTGCGATTGACCACTTAAGATTTGAAAAATGTCCACTCGCTTCGCTTAATGTGTATTATGATATAGAATTATATTTTTAGGTAAAATGATGGCAGCTAGATGAAAGAACATAGTATTTGCAGTTAAAGCATTTCTAGTTATATACATGGCACTGTAGGTACAAACTCGTATACGGAATTTATTCCTTTTAATTTATAGGTATTTCACAAACCCGCTTATTGATTTAACCATAATGTTCAGTAAGGTCATTTTTAAAATACCTTTAAATTTTATATATTGTATATGCTTTTTCACACCTAGGTAAAATAGCTATAAATTAGCGATAAAAACTCAAATCTTGTGAAAATATAATCTTGCTTTGCTCGTTATAAAATAAAAGCGACGAATATTACATTGAAAATAGTTTTTATGTCACGGAAATTAAAAAATGCATAAAAATAGTTGCGCATCTGTCTCTTGTTTAAAAGAACAGGACCTTTAACCAAATGTTAATGAACGTACTTAATGAAGAACCAGATTCAAATAACTTCTGTATATTACCGTTAGAGAATGTCTTCATTTTTTTTAGTTTGTAAGGAAACACCAGAAAATATTACGCAACCCCATTGAAAATTTTTATGATGCTAGCTTGACGAATCTTCTTAAGCTTTACAAAACAAGTTTCCGGCACAAAAATGTGAGGTAGCAAATGAGTTCTGCAAGTTGTTGCAAAAGGCGTAACTAACTGATGATCAACGTTGCAGGTGCAGGTGGGGCGAACTTGCAATAATTGATCAGTATAATTAGCATTTCTGTTGGGCAGCATTCACTTAATATATTCTTGGAATGCACGGTGGTCATCATGTGCAGTTTTGTCATTCAAAGTGATCGGATGGCTTCGTATTAATGCGTAGGTTTCGTTGCTGTCCAGGGACTGGCTGAGACAATTTAATACACGTGCCTTTTATCGGACCTTGAATTTTGATTTTTTTCATGGGAGTCAAAATCGGCTTGATCAATTTTATATTTCCCGAACAGCGGCATTACTAAGTTAACTTCTGAATGTCTAGGATGCATTTTAAGTACTTACTCTGAAAAAAATTCCGAGGTAGTAACGTTTTTCGCCTAGCTTCAGAAGAGGCATGGTCCATTTATTTGTAAATTGTGTCTCATCTACACAATTCGGACATTCTGTAATGAAAAAAATATACTTTTACAACTTAGTCTTTTAGGTTTCGAGTTAACATTAGCTTGAATGCAAATGAAAGATTAATACACAATAGTATAGAATAATATTCTTAATATATTCTTGCTACTTCTACTCTCAGTATATAATATAATTTTTTTATAATTTGGGTGGGCTGTAAGTTGAATGGTTACAATTACCAAAATGGTCACAATAGTTCAATAATTAATGATATATTAATGGGAGATTAATTTTTATATAACCTTGACTGTAAAAGGATAAAGGAAAATAAGAATTTTGAAAAAGGGAAAAAGACAGGATAACACGTAGACCTTTATTTATCGTTCACTACCATATGCTGCTTATATTTGCTTAAATTTTCATTCAATTAAGGGTATCATATCTGAAATTGACTTGTGGTCTGCATAGTGTTATATCATAATGAAGCATAATAGACTCAAACCAGCATTTTATGATATATTAAAATTAATGCGTCTTTCTTTATCCAGAGAAATTGCTAAAATTGGTGCGAATTTATTGAAGTGATTTATAAAAAATATATATGCTTCACAGAGTAAGCAAAAATAAGATTGTTACACTTTAATAACATTGATAATGCTTCTAGAGTTCAATTGTAGCATTGACCTATACTCGCATATTTATCTTGAAGTGATAAGCACAATTAGGGTAGGACATGTTTTTTTAGGATCTAAACTGAGTAAATAATTCGTTTATAGCAAACCACAATTTCACCATTAATTTTATTGACCACACATATCTTAGTGACTAAAAATAAAATAAGCAACATTTTTTTATTAGTACTATGTTATATTATATAACTTTGTTACAATAAAATCAAATCAATGTTGTTACTTCTCGGCTTAAATAGTACATACTCCTCTGGAATAATTTGATTTTAAATTGATCTTATAACTAAAATATTAATAATCATATCATTATTAAAACTTTAGTGGGATTATTTTTCCTGATTCTAAAAGCATGATAAATAGGAAAAATTAAAAATTAAACAATTTTTTACCTAAAAACGAAACCGTCTATATTTTTACAGTTTTAATTTCTTTATTTTAAATATATATAATGTATTGGTGTATTCAAATAAATAAAAGTTTCGTTACCTTACCAAATTGGAAAATATAGATCATTAGCCTATAAAATTGAAAAATATTTTACTATTTTCAGTTCTTCTTAATTATAAATAAGTGAATTAATTTTTATCAGAGGATACTTGAGTAATTTAATTAGGACTTATAACATATGTCCTATTGGCAAATTTTTGTAAAGTTTTTGCTTAATTATTTTTAAAAAGCAGCTATTTAAAAAGGTTATAATAATAATTTTCCAGATTGCTTTACTAGATTGATAAAAATTAAAATAAGTCTAGGATAATTCAAAAGTTGAGCAACACGACTAATTTCGAATTTTCGAAACGGAAATATGTTAGTATTGCGAATGCCAAGAATTTTTGTAGGAAGAATAAAAATTAGGCAAGAGGCAAAAAATATGATCTTCATTTTACATAATTTCCAATTTACAATCTGCAGCACATGGAAATTAATTACACTTTAATGGGCAGATTATAACTTTGCCGCCTGTTAATTTTCTCGGCCTTAGGGCTAAAGTTCAAAATGTTTTGTAGAAGAAAAAACTTAGGAAGTATGGCTTTATGTTTTGCTTTGACTTTATAAAATAAAGTTTGTGTGAGTTTTCACGTATAAATATTTACCTTTTTTATTTTACAATTTTCATTATTATTGTGAGAAATTTGTGTATGAATTTTTTTTAAGAGGAAGTGAGTAAACACTACGACACAGAATCATTCAGCAAACCTTTGAGGTTTGAAAAACAAAGTTTTGTTAAAGTTGATTAAGTGAAAATAAATTTGAGCTCGTTTACCATGTTCGCGGCGCTTTCATTGCCAAAATGATAAAACTTCAACATTTTGCGAAATGTGCATATTAAGGAAGTAATATATCAAGCCTACAGTTTGAATTGGTAATTTAGGTAACAGATGGCTGTCTAGGACGGTTTTCTTGCGTAGGCAAAATATTTAGAGCAAGACGAAACTAGGTCAAAACTAAATAGTTTCTTCAAAATTACATGGTATGCCACAAAACGCATAATTTGTTAGAGACACATTCAGGAAAAAAAATTTCATAATTTCATATTATGCTTCGAATTATCGAATAAGGCGCGTGCGATAGCTTAGGTACATGTTAAATATCAAGGTAGTCTAGTTTTTTTACTGATTTATTTTTATTTAATTTTATATTGTTCCAGTTTTGACGTCATTTTGTAGAAGAATAAAGATCGTTATAACTTTATTTGACATGTCTTTCCAGAATGGGCAATTAACCTTTCGTGATTCTTCGCAAATATAAATTTTGTGCGTTTGTAGTAATTTAAAGATTCGTTTAAAAAATTGATAAGTGACACATGCTCTGTAAAAAATAAATTGATATTTACTTTAATTCATGAAGTAAAATTTAATATCATTTAAATTTCATCTCTTGCAGTTTACTAAACTAAAAAGATTAGATGCTCTTGTAAAGTAAATATCATTTCATTAAAATTTAAAGAATGGTTTAAATGTACACGTCGAAAGTCACAGGTTCGAACCCTGTTCTTTGGTCAAAATTGCCTTCTAATTGTCATATTTTTGTTAAATATTAATCTTTAAGAAAGTTTAAATTTAAACGACAAATTTTATTTTCAGTTGCCAAATGAAATTTACAACTAATGCACAAACATTTTATAGAGTGTAAATCCTACAAGTATATAAATATAACGAAGCATTTGTCGTTGAACAAAAAATAATTAAGCTAAAATTTTTTAGGGTTTTTCACTAAGGGCTAAACATTATCGAGCAAGTCGCTTAAGGATGCACCTTAAAAAGTTACATTTTAGATAATAATTACATTCGCCAAGATGAAGCAGAACGGCAACAGAAAGGTGACTCCTACAGTCTAGGCACATACGAGGATAGTTTGATAAGTCAGTGACTTTTTGAATAAAAATAAGCATTTTATTTCTCAACATAGCTTCCTTTTAGCTCTATACATTTAGTCCAGCGTTTTTCCAATTTTTTTATTCCTTCCAAATAATAGGTTTTCTCGAGGTTCTCAAAATAGGCATTTGTTGCAGTGATGACCTCTTTATTCGACCAAAAACTCTTACAGTCCAGCCATTTCTTCAGCTTTGGAAACAGGAAATAGTCGTAGGGGGCTAAACCTGGAGAATATGTTGGATAGAGTAGCAGCCCAATTTATGGATTTTTGCCACAAAGTAAATGACGCAGCTTGCTCAAAATTTGACAATAGTAAGAATTCCTAATGGCAGCTAAGAGGAGCAGTGTTGCATTTATAATTATTACGCGGGAAATTCAAAAAGTCATTGACTTATCAAACTGTCCTCGTACAACACATTACATTTTAAAATATTATTTTAAATTTAATTCTCAAATTGCTTTCTTATTTTTGTGCATTAAGGAACTAAGCCTACGTGACACTTTCTGTGTGGCCTTATTTTTTTATTAGTTTTTAGTTTTCTTTTGTTTTATTTATTATTTTTTCTAGCTTCTATTTACTTTTTAAGCAGGGTTTTCATATGGGAATCGAACCCATAACCTCGGAATGGCATACTTACATCACCTTTAAATTGTGTTTTTAATAATTTTCTTATGACTTTTCTTCACTTATTAATAATTATTTCAAAATAGGTATTAAAATAAAAAAAAGAGCTTAACAATACGAGAAATAATTTAGAAATTTGTTATCACTAAATTCTTGTTTTCTTCCTAAACTAAATGCAAACGGACATACATATGTACATACATAGTAGCATTGTAGTATACCATTTATTATATAATTATTTTGTAATAGTGAATTTTAGTGCGGCAAAATCGATAATTTAATTTGGTAGTAAGGTTTTTATATTTTGTAAATTAAAAGATATTTAAAGATTATAACTACAAAAATAAACTAATTGAGGATTTTTCAACTCCTTTTGATGATTTATTAGACCTTTTCTGTAATAACTACGTGATATTCACAATAACAATCAATGTGTTCGCCAATGCCTGAAACCAAATAAATAAAAGTTTTCTTCACTCAGAATATGGGAGACGAATGCTAGTTTTGCTTGATATTAGGTTTAATGACAATCAAAATGCAAGTTATGTTGCTTTTGTATCCAAACAGCGAAGTTAATGAGGCTGATAGCTGTGTGCACGGGACTGTCTGTTTGATTTTCAAGTAGCAATGATGGTCCTGGTGGTATAGTAGGGACGGTAACAAAAATGTTTACCAGTCTATTTGAATTCAATGAACACATATTTAAATATGCGAAGAAGTCAACGACATAAAAATTTTGCTTTCTTAATAAATCAATCTGCGTTACTTAATTTAATTCATCAAATACATACATAAATTAACCAAGCAGTCACAGTAACATTGAAATATGAAAGGTTCAGTAACTTTATTTTTAATATTAGATAAAAGAGATAAGCGAGGGCGTTGTTCATCTGTTGTTAAAAAAAAACAAAATATATGGAAGTAATAATTATGTAAAGCGGCAATTTTTCGAAAAAATTATTATGGAAATATGATTAGTATGGCAATTTAATTGATCATTTACATTTGCTAATACTTTAAGTGCTTCTAAAAGCTTTTTGTGTCCATATTTGATTTAATTTATTATAAACATTGCAAAAAACTGTTGCTTTGGAAAATTACTATTTTGGAAGTTTTTGAGCTTAGTTTAATTCTGATTGTGTAATTTATATTCATAGATTTATGACATTCATATATACGAGTATATTCAAATATAAATACTTTGCACATCTTGGGAGTGTCCAATATGACTTGATAAAAAATAAAAACCAACATAAACTCTTCCCAATCTTATTAAGGTGTTGTCGGACAATAAATGATTTGAAATATTGAGGTGAAGAATTACAAAATTGTACTTTCTAAACATATTACTGTCATAATCTGACTTTCACAAAATTACAATAAAATAGTAAATTTTATATAAAATATATGTATGTATATTTTTTCATTGGTAAAAAGAGTTTTCAAATTGGACTCATTTCAGCGATGAAATAAAATTCTTTTGAAATGTCATTATGCATTTTATTGCTAAAGTCGATATGTAAATGAAAATGGAAATTTAGTATTAAGGCAATGTAAATTTTCTGCATTCTTGGGAATGATGTAAGTATACATGTTTTGCGCATAGTCAGAAAACTAGTTTAGCAGCATTTCTTAAACAAAAGACTAATTAAGACTTGAGGTTATTATTCTTTATATTAAACAAGCCATTTTGAGATTGTATTCATCAAATTTTGAAAGACGGAAGAAAATGTGGCCAAAATACCGTCTTGCAATTATACATGTTGTGAATTATGATTTTAAATTCGTGTAGTGTGCGCAAATGATCTGAAAGGGCGACAAGTTTTTGGAAGATTAATAAAACTCTACAGAAAATATTTCTCGCAAAGAATTTGAAAACAGTATTTCCAGAATACTGATTATTTAACAAAGTTTCTTGGAATGCAACAAATTTTCGCTAGTATCTTTGTTATAAAAAAAACCATAAGAATTTTTGATGGAAAGTTATTCCAGCAAAATATCTCACTAACGTGCATATATGAGTCGTTCAGCCGTCAATACGATTAACTCCACTTTGGAAATTCCAAAGCTTAATATTAACACCTATGAGAGTAGTAAACTTTAACAAAGTGTGTTTGAATTTTTATCTTAAAACGGGCGAGTTAGCTACCCAAAAGGGATGTTAAGAAAGAAGTAAAAAAAGTGGATTAGATGGCTTCAACAAAATTAAATTTGCATTTGTGGAAGGTTTAAATATATCAGCCCTTGAAATTTTAAATGTGACAAATATGAAATATAAAATTTTAATTTATTGTTATTTTTTTGGAATCATACGCTTGTAAATATTGAAAATAACATATTCATATTCTGACTGAGGAGACGATTACAATCAAATAAAAACTAAGTGTTACTTTAAGTTCAGACCTATGCTTTTCAAAAAGGAACGGAGGGACCAGGAGATGATAGTTGTGATGCGAGCACAAACAGGCAAAATAAAAGGATGATCTTAATGCATTCTATCTTTCATCCTTCATCCCTATAATAATTATTTTTTTTTAAAATATTTTATATTTACAAATGAATATCTATAATATTTAAGGTCCTACAAGAGATATCGTTATAATTCTGATTGGACATACTGACTTGGTGCAGAATGGAAAAAATCTTGTACACAACTTTAGTTACCATTTTTATATATGTATAAAAAACACAAGATTATTTATTTATTTATTTAAGCTTAATACCAGCAGAATATCATGATAATAATAATAAAAAATAAAGTAAAAAAATAATAGTAAATACAAATAACTAAACAGAGAAATAACAAGGAGGGGCAGTAAAAAACTTATTCTAAGAAGGGCGGTATAGGTCGTTCGTTAGAGGTGATTCGTTCTGGTGAATATCAAAGGAGTTGGCTTTCCGAAGCATACGGGTGAGGAGTTCAGAAAGGCCATAGTTGGTGCGGTTGTAGATAGTGCGAAAGAGGGGGACCTATCTGAGGTTAATGGGGTTGGTGTAAAGAGGAATCTATAGTAATGTAAGATAGTCAATGTCGCCGGATAGCAACTGATGGATGAAAGTAATATGAGCGCAGTCACGTCGCTTTCATAAGAGTTGCAAGTCGATCAGCTTCAGGCGGTTTTCATAAGAGGAAAGATTTAGACGATGTAGGTGGATTGAGCGGGAGATTAATTTTTATTCAAAGAGTAAACGAGACGTAGAGATATTTAGCAACCTAGAGATTAAGGAACTCTTTACATCAACGCTTGATAAAAGCAGAAGTATGATAACGACTTTGTCTGACTTTTGTTAGCACCTTATTTTTCATTACGTGCCAGTTTATATACTCCTTCAAAATAGCATGAACAATTTCTCTAATTGTGGCTTAAAAGACTTTTTTGATCTCTAAGTTTCTAAATGCCAATCTACCACTTACTTCCGTAAACATTTTTTAGATCTTATACATTTTTAGGTGCACCCATAGCTTCAGTCAATTACTTTCGCGATCTTGGCATTATTTGCGAGTAAACTTAATTTTCGTTCACACATTGACCACGTCACTTGCAGCGTCAAGTTTGCACAAGGCTTTGCTAAACGGTGGTCAAAGGAATTTTCCAACTCTTAGGTCACTGAATCACTATATTTTCTTTGTAAGATCTCTATTCGAGTATGCCTGTCAGGTCACACTATTTTACGCTACTTTCCTTAGATAGACCACCTCAACCTACCTCTTTACGAAAGTCGTCTAAAATTAATTAACATTCAGCCACCTACTTTACGTGGGAATGATGGTGAGACATTGTCTTCGTCCGTTAACTCCTAACTGGTTCCATTGACTGTCCCGAGTTCCTGTATAGCATATTCCCTATAATAACCCTCACAACGTTAGATATTTCTCCATCTCTTGTCTCGTAAGCCGACGTGCTAATTACGGTCACTTTGAACTCTATAATGATGCGAAGCCGATTCATTCTAATGATGCAGAAAGTCAACAACTCTGCGGCATTCGACCTCCATGTCAACAAAGCTTCTTCCTTTAAGCATGTTCTTTATCTGCCTAATCCACCCTAATCAATTCTACACTATCTTATCTGTTTTTGTTTTTTATTTAAACTTATTATAATTAGGTTATTAGTTTTGTTAAATAAGTTTAATTTAAGCTTTATATTGAGTCTTGTATTAAGCGAATTAAATAAATAAATAAATAAATAATTGAATTGGTTGCTCATAAGGAAATTTCTTTACTAAAAGTGGTCACTTTATGGAAAGTGACATGACATTCTATATCAGTCTAAGTAAACGTTTATAATAGGGTTGGAACTAATCAAGTAATAGTTTCGAATAAAAGCTCTTCTTAAAAAAAAAGAAAAGTGTATATATGTGAAAAATTTAACATTCAGTAATAGGATCGCGCTAGGAATGTGCATATCATTTTCTAAAACTAAGGGAAGTGGTAAATACCACCATTAATCATGTAATAATAGAATTCAGAAAGGGTCAAGCTATTAATGCTTCAATAGAAGGTCAATATGAATACTTAAACGCATGCACACAAAAACTATTAATAATCAAATGAACGCATGGATTCAACAAAAACGGTGAAAGTACAAAAGAGTAAACAAACTAAAAAACATCGTGCCGGACAAGTTTCACTTTTAGTCTGTCACGACTGTCTCGTTGGGTAAGGAAAGTGAAAATATGTATGGGTACGTTCGAGGTGATGATTGAAACCTGAACAGTGTTCAAAGATACCTGCGCAGAGCCTGAAACTAAAAACGAGAAGAGTCTATCGATGCGTTATGGTCTGATGAGCTGATGCTATGCAGAACTGAGTAAATGGAGAAGTAAGAAACCGACCCAAGCACATTTGACGTTACTTGGACTAAGGTATCGAAATTCAGCTCTCAAGGTGTTACGACATTAGTAACATTGCAGGCGGATGGGATTAGGAGGTCAGTGTCAAAATGCATAAGATTTCAAAATTCCGCTGAGAAAATACCTCAGGCGAACGGTTCAGCTGAGCAACGTTGTGTTGTGTTAAACAAAATGACTGGACTGATGCCAAAGTAGCGAAATTTATCTGAATTCATCATCCATTCCCATTGGTATTTCTTGTAGGTTAAGAAAATATATTTGGTAGGTTTTTTGACAGAACTTATGGTATAGTCAGGTGCCAATCGGTATGATTTACTAATTTGAGTGGATTTATTTTCATTAATAGGTGAAGGTTTTGTCACCTATTTAAGACCTTTTCAAAAAGAATGTATGAGAACATAATTGCCTAGAAGAAATGTTATACTTTTTGACCTCCTATTATGGAGAGTTTTAATTAACAAAAATTATAGTCCGATATAATCAAAATTACGAAAGAAATCATACATAACATCCATATGAAATCACACACAGCTTAACCCTGACCTTTAATGCTGTGAAATATGTTGTGAAGTTTGATAAAGAGCAACATAATTTTGGATATTAAAGAATTGTAATAGATTGGAAGCAAAACCTGCTAGGAGATGTGGGTGGGTTTTGTTATGTAAATGTTGGTAACGTAATTTTGTTTCATTTCTTCTATTAAACGGTTCTGAAATATCTTCTATTGGCGATCCAAAAATTTTTGTGGTTTTTGTACGAATTTGAAAAACAAGGTCCCATTTTTCAGTATAATTTGTTTAAAAAAACTCGTTTTAACAAAAATATTAACAATTACAATATCGCGCATATAGATATTTCCAAAGTTTAAACATTACAGAATTGAAAACTTTTTGAATTTTTGTTATAGGTGTCTCCGTTCGGCTGATATCCTGCACGCCGATCTAGCAAAGTCATTAAAATGAGGCAACTTTGGCGCCCTCTGCACTGAATTTATAAACATATTTTTTTATAAAAAAAATTATTTTGTATACTTCAAAGTCTTGTTAATTAAACCCTTAAATCCGATTTTTATTTTCCTACTTTTTCTCGTCGTAATAAAATGAATAATGAGCCGCCTCAAAACGCGCCGTCATGGTGTCACTCCCCCTTAATTAAAGCTGATAATTTAATTATAATAAATAGGGAAATTCATTTGGTTATAACATACACAGCAATCTATGATATTTTCAAAATATGTGTATCAATTTGCTACAAACTTAATATGAATTAATAATAATTATCGATATCATAAAAACAAATTACTGTGTGTGTGCAACGGTGTCTCTTAAGTAATTAACATTTGTATCAATTTCCTCAGTTACAAAAGTAGGGATTGCCCCTTTTTTCTAATATCCTCCAAGTAAAAGCCAATAAATACTATCAGAAAAATAAGCTTAATTGCAAAGAATTGTCTTCGTTTTTTACCTAGATTATATTTTTTAAACTTTTAGAAATAATTTAAGCGTTTCATCATTATTTGTTATTTTCTCTTACATTTTTCTCAAAACTATTTTTTTAAAACTGATGGATAAAAAATCTCGAGATGTTTTATAATTTTTTTGTTATAGCTTATAACTTAACATTTTAGTACAAGACCACAATTGGTTTTTTAAACTACTGTGATTTCAACACAAAAATTGTAAAATGGGTTTCCCTATGCTACATCTTAGCTATTACCTTTATTTAAAAGAAACAATTTTGTTTAGGTGTTTTAGACGATACCAAACGATATCCACCACTGACGAGAATTTTCATAAAGAGCTCCACGTAGAAACTTTATATCTCTGCCATTTTGAAGTTTTTTAAACTCATTTTCGTCTTTAATTAATTCGTAAAGTTAAATACGTACGCAGAATTAGAGTTCTGTAGGATCACAGGGATAAAATAATCCTCGAAGTTGTTTACATGAGAAAATCACCTAGCATGACTTTGAAGGCCTTTCTGGACCCTTTCGTAATAAAATTGCAGTCAGTGCTGATCTTATCGTAGATATGAACCTGATAACACAAGATATCTTAAAAGACTGTATGGATATATTTCCTTAAGTTTTATATTAATTGTTGTGGATTCGAAATTCTTCAAATAAATATTTTTTACAGGGTAGATAAAATTCTGCATAAATTATATTTTAAGAGACAAATATTAAGGAACATCTTCTTGATAAGAAATTGCTGAAAGCATTTCATTCGGTATTTATTATACATTTATTGCCCGTTATCATGCAATTGCAACAAGTATTTCAAGGTATTAATAGCCTTGAAAGAAGTTCAATAAGCAGGTAATTGAAGTCTTTGCAACGAATAATGCAACTTTGTCTTCTTAAACATGTTTCCATGGTAACAGGTTTCTGATTTACAGAGGGCAATTAATGTAAAGATAATTTCAATAATTATACGCGTCTCAAAAAATAAAAGCACCATTAATTAGTATTTATGAGGAAATTTACAAAGCAAGTAGAAGCTGAAAATTCTCGTTTTTTATATAAAGAATAAATTTTGTATTGTAATACTTTAGAAAATAAATATTTGAACATAAAAATATTGAAGGAAGTCCCTCACTTTTGTCAAGCTTATTTAAATTTGTATGTCTATGTAATATTAATATTATAATCTAATCATTTCCGTAGTATCCTTTTTTAATGCAGTTACATGTACTTGAAATCATGGAAATTCAATGCATACCAATTGCGAAGTTTTATTATTGTAAGTATTGTTGTTTAAATAGGCCTAATTATGAGTGCACAATATTGTACACTTATTTATGGAAAACAGTCATATTTTCAGATGTAAGGAAATTAAATTAAGAAGGTCTTAATGAATTTATATGTTATTAATACAATTTACATCAAGGACATATGTCTAAACTAAGTTTGGTGATAAAAGCGGTCAGGCTATGTATTTTACGCAACTTCTTGAAGAATGTCTTATAGGAAAAATTAAACAAAGTCCATCACTACATTTTATATAGGTAGGTATATATACATATATATAATACCTAGTGACATAAACTTCGTTCATAAAATACGTATACGAATGCGTTGACTGAACTATACAAATTATATCGAAACAATGTAAAAAGTAAATTTATAAGTTAAGAATTTCACATAAAATTAGTAAAATAGTAACGCTTATAGTATATTGTCGTCATAAAAAAATTGTAGTATTTATTGATCGGATAATTTAAGTAGATGTGTAAAAATTTGAATAACCAAACTATTCGAAAAATGCTAAAAAATTCAAATACGAATATTTCGTATTTGAAATCAAATACCATCGAATATTTGAATTAACCGAATATTCGTATCCCATTTACAATTTAATTTAATTTATATTTCAATAATCGATAATGTCATATAAAATGTAGACTTTGCACTCTTTTTCTTTTACTAATTATAGGGAATTCAATATCCGGACATTATTTCCAAAAGTTTTTTCTTGATTTTTGTAGATAAGGAATTTATATTTAAGGCCCTTATCCTTTTGGGGGCAGTATGTATAAGTCATAGTACAAATTTATATTCCGGGTGAAAATAAAAGGCCGAATAATGTATAATAGAAATTCGGTGTTGTTTAGGGTTATACCATATGTTCAAGGGTAAGAAAGGCTGATGCATTGAAAACTAGTCGAGGTAGTGAACGCAAGATCCATAAAACATCTAATCAAAACGAATAAACGCCTATATCTAAAAAATAACGAACCGAAACGATGCCGAGATCCCGTCGCAATATGTACGCTGTTTATATATCCTAAATAAGTCTGAATGTTAAATTTGTCGAAGTCTCTGAAATATTTTTAGTCCAAAAACTAAAAAATGCATCAACGTTTTTTGGGCTTTTTGTCGGTCTTTAACAACTTTAAAATGTCTATTTGGCTTCAAATAAATTATTGAACTATTTTTCAGCATCTTTCCGGCCTATATTTTTCATCCGCGATGTTTAAAAGTAAAATTCAAAAGGCTCTTTATTATTCGGAAGTTTTATATATTTAAAAGAAAAATAAATTAAATTAAAATAGAAAATGTAGAAACTAGTGATATATGTATTTTTTGTATTATTCAGCGCTTATTGGACCATGGTAGCGAAATGCGCTTTGGAATATGGTTTTATTTTCACATCCACATATTTTAGTAATATATCTCAATTGAGTGAAATATCAAATTTGAGCATTTGTGAATTTTTTACTAAATATGATACGGCAGCTGAAACCAAGTTACTCTAGCTAGTCATAATTTTATTCAAAATATTTTGTATTTGAAAATTTAGAAGATGTGCTTTCAGCTCTGCCATTTTTCATCTAAATATTTTAAATATGATAACTAAGTTAAAGTTTTCCTCATAATGTCTAGTGTATGCTTTAAATTCTTTAGAGGTAGGGAAGCCATAATCCCATGACAGCCAAAGGTTATGAAATAATTATTTTTAAATTGTTAATGGGGGTGAGTTCGGACGCCAAACAACAAACAACACAGTCTTATCGTTTGTATTGTGTGAAGTATTGTTTGAAAGGGCTTTTAAGGATTTAAAAAAAAAAATTCAACATTTTTGGTGAATTGATTTCAAAAGCTAAATTTTTGATATTATTTGGGTTAATAGGTAAATATATATAATAGGAAAACTGCCGTCAGGCTCATAGATGGTGAAATTATAAATGTGTTCGTTTTAGCTTATAAGACCACTTTTACCATTTAAGCCAATTCTTATAAGATAATTGTTGTATCCGTTTGCTTGGATATTATTGAAATATTAAAATAATTGCTTATGCAAAATATTTTTTTTCGTTTCATAACGTAACGTTTTTAGGAATTTTTTTATCCATATATATTTATAATCTTAAGTTTGGTTGATGATCTATTGATAAAGTTTGAGATTGCAATGGAGCACTTTTAACTTTACATTTAAATATGACTTAAAAACTAAGGTCTTTTCAGAAAAATTTCTATTTATGTATAGGAAATTTAGGAGTGAAGACAGTTAACTGATTTACAAAATCTCCTTGGTTTAACAAAAAATTGTGTTCCAAAAAATTCATAAACATTTAATGCAGCTGACATGTAAATTAGTAAATAAATTTATTATAAAAATCGTCATAACATTATTGGAATTCTTTTGGTAGGGATTTTATTGACATTATTTTCTACATTTCTAGGGCAGGTTTTTTTCTCCCTAACTATGTGAAGATATTGCATTGTATGGACAAAATGACGCTGAAAAAGAAATATTCATGTTACTTATTTGCTACTTTTAAGACAGATAGATTTTCGAAGATATTATTATGCGAATTACGTAAAGTAAGTAATTCTTTTTTTAAAATATTAAATTTTTGCAAAAATGGCTTAAGTAAAATAAAGAGAGCGATTGGCAATTTTTGTTTTCATATTCTCAGCCAGCTGCGCATAAGTTCCACTAATTCATTTAAAAATGCTTTAACAAGAAGAAATTGCTACATTTTTTCCCAGAACTTATAAATTCTTATTGTGGTGAAAAAGTTTCTAAAATCACACCATAATATGATAGACTTCGAAGATAGATATGCAGAAACAAAAACGTCATATTAATTGAAAACTTATTCCAATAAATATTGAAGTATTCAATAAAATTGCAACAGTTTCTCTACCGTTTACTATGAAACTTATGGCGGGTGACGTTGTTCTTGTGTCTCACTGCGAGTTGACCGTTTATACGGTGGTTTCTTACCTTTATTTCCTCATTTGAAGTGGGTTTTAAAGTTGTTACGTTGTAAATTGATTTTTATATGCATACAAATATTGCCTAATTATGTTTCGAATTACATACGTGAAAGATACTAGTTACAAACACAAGCTAGCTCAAGACTATTGTATATTGTTTTCAAAATCTCCCATAAATAATATGAAGAAACAACATTTAAATTTATTAAACCAGCCTTTCTAACTCAGTTTTAGTGCGCTTACAGAAACAAAATTCAGTAACATAAATAAAAATTTCCTCTTTTTATTAAGTTCAAATAGGGATGAAAAGATTGTAGAAATTAAAATATCTGAAATGCAGCATTTTATGTATGATGTGATATTTAACTGCGATAGGGTAAAACCGGCTGGTGTGCAAAGATTTTGGAAAACTAAAAAATATACAAAAATAAAAATATAGTTAAGCAAATAAATTACAATGTCTTTAAGTGCATTATCATAGTTAATAAACAACATAATTGAGTAGGTAAATCTACACTACGAGTAATAAGTTTTTCAAAATGTTTTTTATTAATAGATAAAATGACCCAATTAGGAATCTTGACAAATTCTTTTTTTTTTTCATTTTATGACCACACGAGTTGGTGACTAACTCAATGAGGAAGTAAGAATTAACCTTTTCAAATGACGATTTAGGAATTTTAAATTTGCCTCGTAAAATTGGTTAGCAGGGAGTGGAGGTGGCGGATTTCAAAAAGATAATACAATTTATATTAAAATATAATTTTCTAAATCAATAATTCTATTGAAACAATTCAGACCAAAAAAAAAACAGACGAAAATTGAGTGGCTTTTGATCGACCATTTACGATTTAGGTATAAAAGAAATGCTTTTCTTTTTTATTGAAGGGGAACATTCAAATTCAATCTTTTTGGTTGTTTTTTTTAATAGTTAGTGTAAACTTTACGTCCATGGCTACAACTGAAGCTTGTAAGGACTATGTTGAAGCCAAAGAAACGTAGCTACTTATATAAGTACTTCGCAAAAATCCCAATAAATAGTAACATAAATAAACATACTTAAAGTAGAATACCGTCTAGTCGTTAGTTTAGTTGAAGTTTATAATAGTTTTTAATCATACAAAAATACATACATATATCTATTTACAAGTTAATTATATTTAACGCCATGAAAAAGATGAAATTTGAACTTTAATCACGAAAGAAACGAATATACTGAAGAAGTGCTTTATGAAAAGCCAAAATAAATCGACAAAGTAAATCAAATTTATTGCCAAATACATTTTGAAATGTTCAATTGGCCTACCTTGGAATGTTGAAAAGTTGGTCACAGAGTTGAAGATCGCATTTGAAGGCATTAAATATAGTCTAAGTAGTTATCGCCAATAGGCTTAAGAGAAGCTGAAGAATGCAAGCGGTACACTTACGTAAGATGTCAGACATCATCGCCGCAGACGTTTTAATAATTGATCAAAGAGTATAAAGTAATTGCGATTGCAAAACCATCAGCAATGCGGTTAAGTAAACGGGGGGTTTCCCCAGAAAGCGTCCTTCTGGTGGGAGTAAAGTGGTTAACCAGTCAGTTGTAGGCAAAGTTGGAGCCACTCATATAATTTATTAAATCTCTGTAAGGCGCATAAATAATGGTGCCCATATTTTAATCTATCCCCAAATAAGCGGAATACCTTCAGCGAATGAGGAAGACCACCATTTAGAGGCTTCCAGATGTGACAAATAATTCAAATTAAGAGAAAAAATTTTCTCGATGAAATTCCACAGGTGTCGACTGAGTTGCGATTATCTTGACGCTTAATGGTGTGGAGAAAGCGATTTCTCATCACGGCACTTTTCTAGCGTGTTCCGTTTCCTCGTGATACAAGTTTTAATTTTGAATGTTTATACATATCCGTCTTTTTAATTAAACCAACATTAGACACTAATGACCTGTTGTTAGCACATTTAAATCTATGACCGTTAGACAGAAGTCGTCTTGCAAAATGCTTAAGCTGCAGTTACAAATTACATTTGGGAAATCAACTAATATAAACATTCAAATAAAATGATGATGAGCGATCATACCATGACTGTTCCTACCTCCTCCTGTTGTCGACTTTGCGGACTGTGTGACTGTGTATCCTCCAGATAGATTTAAAAATATCACAGCTAAGATTGTGTATCTAATCATATTGGTAAGAGGTAACTACTATTAACTTAAGTAAAATCTGGGCAAGAACTGAGATTTGTTTTCCTAATTTTGTCACCAAATGAGAATCCTTTGTAAGTGCATTTCTCCAAGAATTTGCTAAACTACGATTGTATAGGCTGCGTTTTCCTGGTAGCCAAAACCGATTCGATTGTCGTTTTAACTGGCCACTAACCTGCGCGCGCACTCTTTTCGACCAATTGAAAGAAAATTACTGTCAGCGTTTGTGGTCCAAAGCTTAAGACGCACACGTATATTTTTACCGAAAGCTAATGAAGAACTGACTTCTTTTTCTGCGGAGCGCGGCTGGTATCGGACAGGCACCGAACCAAGCACCACCAGCTCAGACATGTCGAAGCCCTGCTCTCCTTAGTTTTTGTTGTTATGTTCTGCTGCATGGTGTTTGGCCAGATTCGCTAAAGGCCAGCAAGAAGCGGCAATCCGGTTTGAGGCTGAATCTCATTACCGCCGTACCGCGCGCGACTTAGCGGCTTTCAAATAAGATTCACTTCTTACTGGGGTTTATCTTTCGGATAATGGATGCAGTCAGTAGATATAGCTAAAGCGAAAAAGAAAATCGCAAGATGTCGCAAGATCCTAACTTGAATCGCCTTAATGTCAAGAAAAACACAACGGTTATAAAAGTAGTACGGAATTTGGCTACCGTTTGCGCTCAAAAGTATGAGGATGATGTAAAATTATGGCGCAAATCAGCCCCGCAGAGAATGGAGTGTCTGCGATGGACTTGAAAAACTACGGGAAACTAGATCATCTGACGACGTTCTGTCTTGTAACAAATTATAATAACAATGCTTGAGGTAAGCTATAAATTAGCAACTTCTCGGTATCATTTTGTCTTTTCGAATGGTTTTGTTATGCATGTTTGTCAATTAGCTACTGTAAAGCGGGTATATCGATGAAATATTTTAATATTATCTGGCGGATCTTATTTAATGATTTAATTTGGTAGATTATCTATTTTGCCATAAATTATAATCAAAAGTAGAATAGTCAAATAATAAATAACTTGAGCACCGTACTAATTTTTTTATTGATCTCTAGAGGATGTGCATTATTTGAAATAAGGGAGAAGCATACTTAGAAATTACGGCAAATTTGGTATACAAGATAAACGAAACTTTTTTGAATATTGGTATAATTATTTTAAATTGGCAAACCCTAGAAGTATAATAACCCTTTAACTCTTTAAAGTACAGCTAGCAAAATTAAGCAAAATAAGAATATGATGAAAGAATTAATAAATTTATACTATTCGACATGTAAAAGAAAGACGCTTAAGCTTAAATTAAAAAGACTTTAAAAATATCATTAGCGTCTAGAGTACCCATGTAACATTTTACTGGAATTATTTTCCAATTTAAAGCATTGTTAATTAATTATTTGAATTTCCAAACAATATTGTAGACAGAACGAAATTGCACTAATGTTAGGAGTCTCTAATCCCTCCTCCAAACCTCCATTTTAATATTCCTTCTTCTGGTATTTTTTTGCTTTTCTTTCTTATTATTTTATTTTTTTATTATTGTATTTGTATAAGTTCCATTTATTTTTTTATTTTTGTTGTATATTATTCTGTTTTAGTTTATTATCAAGTATCGTTAAAAGATTACTATACGGGATAATAAGATGCGGATCCGAAATAAGTTTAAATTTAAATACAATTCCTCTGAACTTTAAGAAAAAATTCCGTTCCTGGTATAATAAGAAACGTGGTCACAATTTAAAATTTCAAAGTTAACCGGAACCCCCCTCCCCCCTCCATCAAGGTAATTGAATATATTAATTAAAAACAAAAAATTAAGCTTACAAATTTGAACATTTATTTTGCGCAATTTGATTTTCGAGATAATGAGGTATATTTGAAAAATTTGGTAGAATTCTTTTTAATAGAAAAATTGCTCAAAACCTTGTATGCAACATAGGTATTCCAAATTAGTTACATGGCATTCACATAAAAGCTCTTATCACATTTTACTATACGTAAAATATATAAAAATGGTGAATTTAAAAAGTTGATGGTTAAAATAATAATGGAACGTATTAAAATTATATTTTAAAAGAGTTTTCACGTTTTCTAAACTCTAAGCTTTTCTTAAACATTATATTGATTTGAATGAACGTATGTGTCAACATTTTATATCCTTAAAATAGTGATAGCAAAATAGTAGGATTTCAGAAGCATTAGTATACCGATTTACATGCAGTAACGAGTTCCTTTTTCTCTATAATTAAGCATATGCAAATAAATGAAATATATATTTGAAAAGATTTCGTATGGTTATTAAATAACATTTGCTTCATATATACAATTATTTTGATACGGTGTATGGTTTAGATCTACAAATACTGAAGTATAATGCCATCATTGTGACAATAACAACAAATAAATAAATAAATAAATAAATAAAAATTTCACTTGTGTTATGGTAATGCTGTAATTTGCTAATTTATTATAAATTCAAAATTAATATCTAAACGAATGCAAATCACATTACAATCATATAAATATTAGTATTTTTATTCATAAATTAGGTATTTTTGCCAACGTAATTTCTTAGCTACGATAATTGCTTCATTTCAGATTTCACGTCTTGAAGTGATAAGTTAACTAACTGGGAAATATATTTTCGTAGGATTTTCATACAAATTTCGGACTAGTATTGATATAGAAATTAGTAATAATTTTGCAATAAAAATGTTGGCGCAATTTATACAATTGGCGCAGATAACAATGACTTTATCCGGAAAAAATTGTCCTCTGTTTCTTTTTGTCATACCCAGAGGGAATCGTTTCATTTATCTTTATCAAATGAATATATACAATCTTTATACTCTGGTGTACTACAGCGAATTCATCGAATTCATCTTGACCTACCCTACATTTATTAATTAATTACGTTAACGATTTGTGTTGACGATGCAAAATGTGTCATGTTATTTTTCTGTTCTTGACTCTTATATTCTAAATTAAGAATGGTGTTTCTAATTGGTAGTGTATAATATAAATTGGTTAGCATTTCTGTACTTTCACGTACTTACTTAACTACTTTTTAGGGTATGACTGAAAAATCGTTTCACATATATTAATGGTATATATGTATTTACCTAACTCTTCTTTCGGCTTTCCGAAAAGTTAGTCACAACATTGAACCGACCATTTATTTTAGGCGATTTCTTTATTGAATAGAAAACCAATTCTTGCGTTTAGTCACCTACCGAAATATCTTTAAAATTGCTTTTGCTGGGGATTGTGTTTGACATTCTGTGTTGTTATATTCGTACATTCTTTGTATTTGTGGTCTTCCTTCAATATTTTGAGCTCCCATCTAATCCTTGAGAAATGAACTTTTCTCTAAAATTTCTCAAAACTGCTCGTATTACCTATTTTTATCGGTCCCCATACTTAAGCCGTACACATAAAATTTTGATAACAAATTTCGTATCAAATTTTTGTATACTATTTTATATAAATACGAATTTCGTCTACCTTTATAACAATTTAATATAATGCGGAGTTAATGGTACTGTGCTCAATTATATTATGTAAATCAATTAAAATGAAGAACATATAGTGCATTTCTTAAGAAGTTATTAACAAATATACACATGATTTTTAAATATATACAAACCATAAATTGCAGCATACGATTTACAAACATGAATAATTCGTTTTCTTATTTAATAAATATTTATGCGTAATCATATATATGTGTATGCACATATGTATGGCTACTTGTATTCAACTGGGTGATTTATACATTTGAGCCACCTTTTCAAGGTAATTTCGGCGGTTTTTTTGAAGAGCTCTGCAAACTTGTGTTTGCGTGTGAATCAACAATCGAAACAAACAAATTTTACATTTTAAATGTTCCACTAATTGTATTCCTGTGCTTATCACAGTTAAGAACTTGTACCTACTGGAACTTGAATTCGGACGGAAGATAAAACTACATCAGCAAGCTATTAAAATCATTAATTGTCCATTTTTACCTGAACATTGTCTAGTATACATAGTTAAAACGTAGTACGCAATATCCGCTTTTCACAATTCCCATTTGTTGCATGATTTCAAGGCATACACTTTTAGTTTGTTTCAGAGATAATCACAGACAGTGGACAGCTCTTTAATTAATACATTAACGCTTGGAAAATATTTTGTTTTCAAGCAGGCTCCTTTGCCATTGTGCTTCAGATTTTAATATTATCATAATCAACTGTGTCCTTGAAGATGAGATCATTGACTGGGAAAAATTTTATTCGGAGGAATCTTGAGATTATGGGATTGATGGCAGGCATCTGAAGACTTTTTTTTTACATATATAAATAATAAAATAGGGTAAACCGGATTAGAATTAAAGTGAAATAAAATATAAAATCGATCTAGACACTCCCTATCATGATCAATTCACGGATTACCTTCCTACATCTTCAAAAAACCAATGCTGTAGAGGTAATTCAGTGTACACGGAATCCAACTAGTTTCCAGTAAAACCACTTTCTCTGCAGTTCGGTCGAGACAAGGTCTCGCAGCAGATGCGTCAAATTCTTGTTTTACAGAAGGCATTAACATACTTATGGTAGCTGCTGGATAGAACTCAATATAGATTTATTTTTTGGAGACACCTTTGATATTTGCCTAAACCAATCAATGTCCATTATCCAACTTTATCTTGCCGTTCTACTCTAATTTGGTTTTGGGTGCGGAAAGGTTAATTTAATTTTTACCATAACTTAATGTATGCATTAGGTAAGTCTACAATTTTGGGTGTTGCCTAACAGAACGTGACATTTAAGCATCACTCAACAATTGTTACTAGCCATCACTAAACAATAAATCATGCTGCAGAATAATTTGATGAAGTTGGTCGTCGGACATTTGCCGCTCCTTTATAAGACGTTAAATTGGTCACATCAAATATTTTGGCATCATTAAACCATTTCAGAAGCAAGTACTTTATAGTCTCTTAATTAATTGGAAAATAAATTTTTCAATTAAAAACCGAAACTAAATTTGTAGTGAAAGCTGCCTCGAAGATTCATTGATTACGAGTAAAAGTTGTCCTGAGTACTAAGCTCCTGCTTTTTTATATTATATAATTTAAACGTTTTGCATGGAGATGTAGTGCAAAATGAATCATAATTTCAGAAAACTGAGAGAGAGGATGAACAATTTTACCATATGAGTTTTTATACAGTTTAAGTATGCTCCTGTAAGGGCTGTTTTTTAACACTTCAAATATAAATTCAATAGATTACAAGCCAAAAGCAAGCTTTTTCATTATAACTTAAGAACATTATTAATATGTGTTAGCTCAGCTATAATTAAGAAACCAACAACATGTCATATAAAGCTAGTAATATAAAATAGTCATTCTCATAATTCAAGTCAATTTGTACCCATAATATTTAATATAGTGTTTTTTTAACTGGTTATAACTTACCGCTCCAATTAAGGGAAATAAAAGTTTAATTAAATGAACTAATACTGATTTTTTCGCGGAAGAACAAGTTATTTCCATATGATTTTCTTAACAAAATATTTTGACTGCTTTGCGTTCTCGAGATAAATATAAAGTAGTATTTGAATTTTATTTTAAAATGTATATAAAAAGTTGTTTCCATTTGCTTTGTATATTCGTTATGCATACGGTTATCCTATTTTACACTATATTCTTATACTTATATTTATTAATTTTTATTTGAGAATATATTAAGTTAGGCAGGCAAACAAAATCACTACAGTTCCGTTTTGTCAGATCATTTTAACTTATTCTCGAAATTCTTTCTTGAAAATCATTTTGATTATCAAAAAAATAAAAAACATACGAATGTGGTCTGTCGTTCTCGGGTTATTAGGTACCAAAATAACCATTCAGATATGTAAATAGACTGACAAATAAATATTTTCAAAAATTGTTTTGTATCCAAAGTAATTTTTAAATGAAAACTGATAATAGACCTTGTAAAACTTGAACCGAAAGTTGTAAAAAAGCGGCTATTGTTTTACAAGATTGTATTTTTAAAATAATAAAATATATGTTCGAATATTGTAGGGAACAACGGCCGAATTACATTTTTAAAATTCCTATGATATGTCTAAAATAATATAGAATTTTAGTAGTAAAATAATTTTGTTGAGTAGGATGTCATGTGAAATCTTGTACAGATACATACCTATAAATTAGGTAATTACCTATAGTAATTATACTAAGGTTTAAATGTGTCCTAAAGAAATTTCTTTCAAATTTGTTTTACATAAAGGAAATATGTATTCATACTGATAAAGAATTCAAAACTAAGGTAAAACAATAATCAAGTTCTAGTGACTTGCTACAAATTCCGAAATTCTCTTTTTTGAAGGCTTTTCTTTTCTAAGTTTTGTCATTATTAGATTACTGATGTTTTGATTTTCAAGTTCTTTTAATTGGGCATTTGTATTTAGTTTTTCGTAAATTTCAGATATTTAATTGTATTTTTTAATATATACATATATATATATTTATAAAAATATTCAACAGTTTCAAAACTTTCTATAACTATCATAATTATCCAAAATGCTAAGATATGAGTGAGTACATCACATTTACATTGAGGTCGAGTAGATTGGATGGTTTTATTATTTGAAGATCGGAATGCGATTTTGAAATTAAAGAAAAATATTTCAAATATAAAATATCTAAAAGATTTCAAGAACTTATTCAAATATTGAGTTTGCTATGATATACATATATAGTTTTTAGAGACGATATTAAATAATTATTAAAAATAACAGATAGGTGCGGGTCAACTTTATGTATTTAAAAGTTTATTTATTTCTAATATGTGTATGAATTAATTTGATGAATCAAATGTCCTCAAACTTCCGTATGTTGTAGTTTAAAAATATTTTCCATTATCAGAATATTACAGCAATTAACATTTCCATATTCTTCACGGACCTTATTCGCGGATATTTAGGAATACAAATATTTTCGACTGCTTTCTCCTTCATCCAAAAGTCTGGATATGTACCTGCTCCCTTCACTTCTAAATGGCTGAATTACTTCATAAGAACCAGTTAGTTATACATTTATTTATCCTAAATTACATACTTGCTGACGGATTAAGCAATACCGCACTTGTCTTGACTTACATATTTCTAATGTTTCATCATCTATTAACGTTCTATGGACATTCTATTTATGTGCCTGGACAAAAGACATTGCGCACACAATCTTTTGTACGGGTATTATAAAAATTGCCAATCCTTTTTATCATGTACTTCATCTATTGAGTCGTGTGACATGATTTCCTTATCAAATACAGCAGCAACAAACTGAGATGAATAATTTAAAATTGTGTACTCATAGTGCGATATTTGTCATGATAGTAATACAGTTCATAGCTGCAGATCAGTCATGATATAAATAAGCATGATTTTTAATTCAAACGCATTTTCTATTATTACTAGGTAAGGCTAATATCAATCAGCATGAAAATGTTTCTAACAGATAATTGTTTTTGCACGAAACCTTTTCCCAATTTGCTTTCTGCTGTTGCTTTATTGTGTAGTCGTAAAGCACGATAAATCGTTTTCAATAATAGCATTAAATTGCTTTTTACAATTAATCATCGTGTGCCGGAGTTAAGAATTTTGCGACAAAAGTGAAGCATTTTAAGAATAACTTCTTATGTTGTTGTTTTAAGAATGAAGCGTGTTTATAAATCAAGGTCGTTTTGCTAGCTACAGTGACCGAGTTACCTTGGACGGTTTTGAAGTGAAAAATAAATTAATCCTCGCTTTCGTGAAAGAAACGAATCTTTGCGTATATTTTTATTTATAAGAATTTGGACATTTTGCAAACTATTTTTGAGGAATACCATACTATTGAATTTTTGGTCATTATTTTACACACGTTTATTGTAAAATCCGGCGGTTAGGTCTAAAGCAACAATATAATCAAGCGTTAAATTAAAAAAAAGAATTGTTGAAACACAATATAAAAAGACGGGTTACTTATTTTGCTTAATCGTAAATTACGTACTTTTGGTCTTACCTGTTATGTGTAGAAGCGAGATGTAATTGGGTTAATGGTAATTATACAACTTTCATAACTTCATAAAATGATCTACTTTGCTAGTTAAAAATAGACACTTAAAATGCTTAAAACAGAAAAAGTGAATGTGTAATTTAAATGTATGACAAATGCAACCTTTTGCATATATTCATATCATGTTTCGGTGCTTATTTTGAATAAATATTTCAAAGACTTACAACTTACATCTTTGTCAAAATTACGTCCTAGTAAGTTTAGTAATTAAGTTAACTTTCAGTGTTGTTAAATAAAAAACAACCAATATTCTGAAATTTTTTTGCAAAATCTTACACAAATTTGTTTTTACTCTGCGACATTTCTTTGTAATACTCGTATAAACGTTTGCATTTCAGAAGTTTATGATGTTACACAACTGTTTCAATTTTATGATATTATACAATTGCAATACTAATGATATTCTAGGAAGAAAACTGAGATAATTTGAATTTAAAATTAAAAGACATCATTCGCTGGTTTTTCTTAACAAATACTTTTCAAACTATTGAGCAAAAAATATGAAAAATTATGTAAAAAAAAAGATTTTTGCCTATGTGCATATTTGGACTTAGCAAATTTTTAAAAAATGTGTTTTTATGTGATAATTAATAATTGATATCATTTTACTAAAATTTTAATTGGATTATACATACCTCTGCAATATGCAGCGCAGGCAACATGTGGATCGAACTCCACTCTATTTTCCACAACTTCATTCTCCGAAGGATCAGCAAACTCTTCAGGATAGAATTGATCATGCTGTTTGGATTCAACACTTTGTAGAGACTCAGAGTCAGAATCTTTGTCATCAAACTCATCAAGTTGTGAATCTTCGGTCGTAGTTTGAGGCTGTTCTGTTTCTTCTTGCTGCCGCTTATGCTGTCTTAACTGAGCTCTTCTTGTCGATTTTGGCATAAATCTACGAGGAGTCATTGTTGACGTTGGAAGTATGTCTTCAATAGTTGGGGCTTTCTGCTGTGGTCGGCGATATGGGAAAAGTCTTCGTTCTAAGAAATTAGCAAATATCTGCTCCGTTATTCGATTTTGTCGTTCTATTTCTTGTAGATCAATTTTTCCTGTGGTATAGATACACAATATTGTTAATTCGGCATTAACATCACATACAAATGCTTAATCAGTAAAAGATAAGGTGTTAACTTTCATATAATTTACCATTTAATTTATTTTTAAGTATTATGCTTTTACTATAAGAAACTATTTATACTTTCGTTTTGAAAAGTTAGAATTGACACAATCCTTTGTTCTAAAGAATAACTTCGGAAATGTGCATATAGTAACTTGGAATTACTCAAAAAAGCTACGACTTTTCCTTTGGAGCAATTTTTGTTATGATAAGTGTTAAAATACTTTGAAAAAAAATACAAAACAACAATTTTAAGTTTTTAACGCACTAACAAAAGCGGCCTAAAATACAGGAATCTGAGTTTTTAATTAACTTTATTGTAATATACATATTTTCTATATGTTTTCCGTTATTTCTAAAGATTTATATTTGTGAAGAGGTATTAGGACAGTATATGGTGGATAATACCGCAATCAGAAAAATTTGATGTTTCCGAGATATAAGTTAGAGTAAATTTTCTAAGAATTCGCGTATTCGCAGACTTTGGTTTATTAAAATGTCAAATATTTTTATACACATGTTTATTCTTTTTTGATGTTTGGATATAAATGACCATAATGATCAAATATTAATTGCGTATAGTTATTTTACTATATCGAAAGTATTTTTTGTTGTATCGTTTGGTTGTTTTTTTATGTAGGATTGGCGGCTAAATTATTAAGAAAACTGATATAATTAACACTAGATTTACGGACATTTATCGTGTTATTAATAGAGAATTTGTTCGAAATGAAAAGCTGGAGACATAAAAATACACAAAAGACATATTTTTTGCGTTATTGCATCAATTAAAAATAACATTCTTCACTAAAAATTAATATATATGACTGCTTTAAAGTTAAGCATGAAATATTAAATCGATAAATTTGACGAGGTAAACCAAATGTTAAAAAAAATAGTATATTAAAAGTGTATATATTTATTATATATA
Organism: Philonicus albiceps; assembly: GCA_963969385.1. NCBI lineage: Eukaryota > Metazoa > Arthropoda > Insecta > Diptera > Asilidae > Philonicus > Philonicus albiceps. The sequence goes on along the minus strand of OZ017772.1, from coordinate 41,126,096 downwards.
AGGTGTCTATAAACCCAACAAATTGTATTGCTGTTAACATTAACTTCATATAGCTTCATATCGTATTGCGGTTGACAATAACTTTATATATGAAAATGCACATTGACTTTTGGAAATTTGTTTCAGATTAATTCTCTGGTATTCATTGACTACTTAGGAATCTCATTAAAATTTTTACATTTTTTTATTTTTTATCAAATTAGCTTAATTAAAAGATCATCGGCAAGCTTTCTCCCTGTGAGCGTTTTCGTTGGGGTCCGAAGCAGATTAACTCCTTTGCGTGGAATTTAAAGGTAACAATTTAAATCAGGTTTCCATATATGTACGAGAGTATGTGCATTCCTTTTGCTTTTAATATAATGTTTGAATTTTACGTAATCGAGCTATTTCTGGTTCCTTTCACTCAATTGTGTTTTTAGGTTAAAATGTAGGACGGATACATTGTTTGGTGGTCACGCCGCCGACAAAAATGAGAATTTATTTCGAAATCAAAACTTAAGTCCATTTAAAGTGGCAATGTAAATTTACACATTATTTCACGCTTTTAAGAATAGCGTGATCTGGTTAACGCTGTAATGTGCACTTTCATAGAGAAAGTAAAATTCGCGTTTAAGTTGATGTAACCGCGTGCAACTAAATCATGCATACCTCTACGGCTGTTTTCCTTTTCTTTACTAAAGGTGATACCAGTAACAATCACCATTAAAATTATGCTAGGAAATTCGTGAATTTTCATTACAATTCAAGGTATCCGCATTTCTGTTACGGTTGTGGATATCTTAATTTTGAAGAAAAGTAAGGAATGCAATAAATCGTTTATTTTGAAATTTTTAATCATTTAATATAACCGGCCGGCCGCTGCGAGTTATTTTTGCATGTTAAATGTGTACATGCTATATATGCAGCACAGGCAACGTACAAATTTGTAATTATTACAGATAACTTTATATCACATTTGAGAAAGTTTTTTCGTTCTGTTTCTGTTAAAAATTCTTTATAACCGAAAAAAAACTCATATTCCAATTTTAGCCTTTTTCGAATATATTATTATCCTTAATGCAAAAATATGCAATTATTAAACTTTAATTTTATGTTTTAGCCTTGAATTTTAGATGTTTAAAATATAGTTTTATATTATAGACTTAATTATATATTATAATTAATTTTTTAATGACTCATGTTTGTTCAGTTATATGTAAAAAAGGAAACTAAAAGAACGTTAAACAAAAATGTGATTGAACTGAAATTTCAGTGTAACATTTTTAGTCTTCAATTGTGTTGAAACGTGTGTTTATGGAAAACACTTGTTTAAATGTAAAACACTGTTCACATGTATGCAATGGGCTAATGTTATTTTATTTTACGGATGCTGCTACTTAGGTATGAAAACTTTGAAAGTTATATCTCATATTATGATCTTAAACTTTTTTTAGCAAGATGGGCAAAATATACATAATAAGCTAGGATTAACAAAGTTCCTTGGAAAATGTATTTTATATTTCCAAGTCTGCATTTGGAATTTATAAACAGAATAAACTACAACAAAGTTAAAGTGAGTTCATTCCTCTTTAAAAGGAAACTCATTTTAATTTATAACATGCATATTTAGCTAATAAAATTTAATACATTTTGTTAAAGAAAATCGTTGATATTAACGACCATATAATGAATTCCAAAATGCAAATAAAAAAAGAGAGAACTTGCATGGCGCTTCAACTCTTTCACTTTCGTCGCACTTTCAACTCGTTATTCGAATGAGTCTGATCGATTTGCACAAATCACTGATTTTTTTCGTTCATAGAGGAAGCGCATATTCTGTGAGAAATGTATGCATATGTATTTTGTAATGTGAAAAATTCATGCCGACCTATTTTAAACGAGTTTCCCAACGTGTGACAACTACACTTCACTCACAATTTACGCATTCAAGATTTTATGGTACTCATGAATGAAAAGCTTGCCTATGATGCATTTCAAACTCAGGTGATATAGATAGAACCTGCATCATTTTTTTATTCTATATACCTTCATTCATGTGAGCTAAAAAGTTGGTTGCATTCAACTGTTTGGCTAATTGCCTATCGGATTATTCGTAAAAATCTGGGGAATGTAACAGGGAAGTAAACAACCATTTAGAAAAAAACCACAATTATATAGTTACACACAATATTTTCACGTTTGAAATAAGTATTAGCCTACTTTTGTGACTAATTAATTATTTAAACATATTCCAATTGCAATAAAAACCCGTTTTTAATTTTGCGACAATTAGTTAGTTTTGAGGTAAGTAGTTATATGTAGGCCTTTAAAAAGCTGTTGCTTGTGTCGTATGTAGTAAGTGTAGAAGATTGGAAATTTTATGAATTATTCGGTAGAAATTTATTTGCAAAATAATTAATAATAATAGTGACTCTTTATTCCACACATAGGCATTTATTGGTATTTTCTCTTGCTTTATTTAAAGGAAAATGCATATTTAAACATGTTAAACAGTTTTCGAATTTTTGCTTTAAAAGCGTTTGAAAATTGTTAATTAAAATTAATTTGTAACTCAATCAATTTTTTAAAACATACAAACGATTATTAACAGATTTACCTCTCTTCAATTGAAAGATTTTTAAGATGCTTTTTATTTCTTCTAAAGTGTCAACGTTTCTGGTTTTGATTGTAATTAAATCATCTTGTGTCTCTTGACACTTAAGTTTTAGATACATACAACGTTTTCTTATATCCAAGTAGTTTTTCTTCAAAATCAAAACTAGTTATAAATTTTAAATATATACACAAATTTAAAACGTTATTATTCTACTCTATGTTTTTTTTAATTATTTCTTCATAAAATACTTTTAAAAATGTTTTGAAAAACGGTTATTACTCAGATTTAAATTTTTATATTCAAAAGGTCGTTATGCACATAAATATGCATATTATTTTGCTTAAAAATTGCCTTAATTGTAGTTTAAAATATGATTATTAGGTATTATATAATCTTTTTTGTTAATATTTTAGGGTTCTACGCATTATTTTAAAATAATTTCCAGGCTGAATCAATAATTGTTCCAATTACTTTGTACATTTAACATTAGCTTGAATTAAACATATGCTTACAAAACTAACAATATATGAATTTGCCAAAATCAATAGTATAATTACAGAAATATTATCAAACTGCCTGAACCCCCGGTTTCATTCAGGTGGCATTTTAGGATTTGGAAGCTGGTTATATAAAAAAAAAACCAAATATATGTAATAAAAAAACCAGATTGATCTTATCAGTTTTGTTCCTACCTGGTGCCCCTACTGGCGATTAAAAACCTATAGGTGAAGTAAACGCGAAGGCAAATTTTCTAACAATATTTATATAAAAAAGATTAAAAAACGGAAATACTCATGGTAACATCTATTGGTGAATATAGAAACATAAAAGTTTTATTTCATTCCATTGAGCCTTTCCGAAGGTGCCAATAGTTTTTTGACAACACAATAGTTGTGGAATAATTTAATTTCAACATCTTAAGAAAACATAATTCATTAGGTATATTTCTGCGGTTGTTAATTACCATGCAAATCGCGTATAGAATGTCGCCACCGAACGTAGACTAAATCATGATTGGCAAGAACTAAGCGCATTGTTTATCTTAACTTTTATGAGCATAATCCATTCTATTAAATTTGATGAAACCGCGGAGTAACATTATCTTTATGGTTTGTCGAAAAGAACACTTAAAATGCACCGCAAACTGAGCATCACTTTAACAAGGCACTTGAAAGGTTTGTTTTCCGTATCGCCAAGATATTGCAATCTTCTTAAGAGAAGAAAATGTGGGAAGGCTTCTGGTTGAGGTATGCTTCAAAGTGAACTGAAATCTTGCAAAAGAGAATCTTTCGTAAACCAAATCCAGCAAGCGGTACAAGTTTGCATCAACTTTGGCTAGTTTCCATAAAACATGATCTGGGTGACAGCACAAAAAACCATGCAAATCTTGGGCACCAAATGCCGTTGGTGCCTGCCATGACTTCATTTTCAAAACCTCAATAGAAGATTGACGAGAACTAATTACGTATACTGTTGGCTTGGCCCAGCTAATCATCCTCGCCTTTAGCTTGAATACGTTTTCTGAATCACAACTAGGTCCAATGCTACGGAGGTATGTACCTTTGACTCACGGTGATATGATTGATACTTTCCCAGTTCTTAAGGCCTGAAACTATCTTTCAATTATCCGGAGAACTTCGCAATAAAAATTCAATGCGGGATAATTGCACCGATCGTGTTTTATGCTCTGTCGCCATCAGCAAATGAATGCTTCGGCGGCCTTCGTGCTACGGCATTGAAGAGCTTTTTACTGTCAGTAAATAAAAAAGAGTTGATCGATCTTTGCCATATACCCGAATTTCTGCAGTAAGGTCACTTGTTGAGAATAAAATTGTTCTTAAAGTAATCCCAGTTTTCACGGCGTATTAAGTACATCGTTATCTTATGCATTTAGTCTCAATCTCCTTGAACAAGCACCCTTGAGAAGTTGAATCGGACAAGGTTGAGGCAACATCTTCACATCAGCCATCCTTGTGTCGTTCTCTTGCTACCGTATGCCTACATATTTTATTTTAGTCAGGTTTAACTTTTTGTTGTAAAGGCCGCTGATTCTATAATAGTATGCAAATATTCATTTGCCTAATTATGATTAATTGCAATCTAGCAGTATCAGTTGTTGTAAATTAAATATGCTTTGCAAAATGAAATTGAATGAATATCGTTAAAAATCAGGAGTATCATGGGAATTATAAAAATGTAAGCAAATGTCTTGTAAAATCAATAATACATTATTAATTATTTATGCATAGCCCATCAAATAATAATTTTGTGAATAAACTCGCTAATATGATAAAGGAATAAAAAATAGATAAAAGTAGAACCTGTCTGAAAATTATTATAATTAAGTGATCTTTTTTAATTTGCAGTGATGTAACGATAGCGATATGTATAAATAATAAAAGATATTTGACTTTAATTAACCCATTCGCTGCTGAGATCATATTCAACCACACATTTAGCTATAGGCAACTACGAGATATCTCGTCGTTGGCAGTGAATGGGTTAAAAGGTCAGTTTTCCGTAAAATTTTAAATATGTATACTTGAAAAGTAACTTTTCATTATTCCGAGCATCATTTTTCAGTACATCTATCTATGAGTGCAAGGACTGTTGATTTTCCTATGTGGTGATATCACAATATCAAATACTTTTTACCGACTACAGCGATGGCAAAGCAGTTTATGTATGTATGTTTCCACATAGTACAGAAACTACTTATCGCATTTTAGCAAATAAGGTGTCCTTTGATGCGTCTTAATACTGCACGTGGATATCTCACGTCTCACTGCGATATCATTTATATATGCAGTTTATCGTTAAGTATTATTAAATTTAGTAATCTATTGTCAAATAATGTAGTATAGATCTCCATAAATATAAGAAAATTTTGTTTAAACAATTGTGAAAAATTCAATTATAATATTCTCCAAATTTAATCAAAAAAATATAAATCACTAAATTTAATAATGACAATTTTGCTCCTTTTTGTATTCGTGTTATAGTTTATTTTTTCTTTTTTTGTTAACTTTGGTTTTACTTCTCTTTAGGTATGCATTATTTGACCATATATTTGTTTAAAACTAGTCTAACTTCTGTTTGTAGATTGCAAAGTGCAAATTACAATATTGTAAATACATATATCGTATTCTATTAGTTATATCTATGCAAACGCAGTTGTATTAAATTCGAAGATTCCAGGTATTTTGTTCGAAGGATAGGAAATTTTTGAGTACTACATATTATTATTAATTTAAAAAATTAATGGACTATATGTGTTTGTATCTTGGACATTTCCAAACAACTTAAAATTAAATTCAATGATTTCTATAATATGTATTACCTTATTCTTTGTACGTCTTTTTTATCTTTTTTTACCAAAAATTGATTAATAATTTAGTTAAAATTTTATAATTTAATAAGTACAGATTTGATAAATAAAGCTTCAACAGAAATATAAATCTAACTCAACCGCAAAGTAAACCAGCTATTCATCTGCAATATTCACGTAGTCTTTGAACCATGGAGACATTGATCTTAACCTAGAAGATTAATTTAGAGGTTAATAAATATTTAAAAAAATGCTGAATATAGATTGTCAATAGTCAAAAACACGACAGTTTTTCACCTTATTTAATACCGGGTGCAATGCACTGGGAGTTTTTTCTGCGTAACAAAACCAAAGAGCTTGAGTTCGTTGCATTTTCTGTTCTCACAGTTTGGAGGCTAATTAAGTCCATAGATTAATATTTTTGCCTTTAATATGAACAATTTGACTAATTGCCATATCCATAGCGGAACAGGTGTGATATCGTGATTTTAATGACCTTTGATAAATAAATATTTGTGTATAGGAAACATAACAATGCTGCTGCAGTAAAAGAGAATGTATACTCGTAGGTCTTTTTGGTTTTCATCATTAATGCGAAAACTATCTCAATAATTTTTATTTGCTTTACTATAGGTTACTACATGTCATGTACATATATAAGTAGGCACTGAAATATAAAATAAGGAGAAAGTAGACATAAAGCATACCTACATTTAATAGTAAAAATTACGTATAAAAATCTTCGGTGATAATCTTTTTTGTTACTGCAATTCAATAGGTAACATTGCTTCCAAAAACAGCATGAAAACATAAATTAGAATTGAAATATCAAAAAAAGTACTCAATATTGAAGATTGCCTCACATTTTTATAGCAAGGTTATGAATATTTTTCCCAAACAAGCTTTGATTTATACGTATTATATATTTTTGAGAAAAAGAAATTAATAAAAACAATAAGAATATACCTTCTCTTGGTTAAACACATATCTCAAATATTTAAAGGGGCTTCTTTTAATCAGATTTTCATTGCCATTCTTCAATCATTAATCATCAATAAACCTTTATGAGCATTTTCATTACAATTTCAACAATTTCAGGTTAATGATGGTTTTCTTTTGTAAGTTCAAGAACATCAAGTCATAGAAACATGAAGGAGGAAATACATAATGACCCTATTAAATCTTAACCTGACCCTTGCCTTTTCTACCTAGTAAAACTCTAAATCCTATTGAAAATCTGAACACAATTGGAAAAAAACTTCCATTAGCTTTGATTGGCGTATTTATTGGATTGAGCAATTGATGTGCTCTTTTAAATATGAAATGTTAATTTTTTTTTATTTATACGGTTGAGGATATTTTGCAATCATATACTGTTTTGAAATAAAATGAAATTAAATTGTAAAGTATACATGCTACAAGGATATAATGTGTGCTCATTTCCTTTCAAATGAAATTAATGAAAATTCTCAGCTAGTGACCACGAAAATTGTATTAAATATAATTTTTGAAAGTAATGCAGTCTCATAGGAATGTTTCATTGGTTATTAGCGGCGCACTGATTTCAGCAATTTTAGGAGATTTCAGTCCATTAGCTCATAAAATGACGCAAAAACATAAAATTTGTGGTAAAACCATTCCAATTACTTAAATGTGTGTAAACTGCTTAATTTCACTAAAAGTGCTAAATGCAATCCCACAAAAGCTCCTCTTATTAGAGCCAACTTGTCTATTTATTTCACAACTCATGATAGGCACTATGATCAATGATTTCCAATCAAATCGTCTATAAGTTGACCTCGTTGAGAGCAGGTGTATTACCTATGTAGATAGATTGGATCTATCAGAGTAGGAGACAAATTATTGATCTTGGATCTGGATTATTTTGGAATTTGAGATAGTTATTGAGGGAGCTCGAACGATGTGAGTTTAGATTAATAAATTTGTTTACATCTCGTTTATTTTATAAATTGTAATTCAATTAGAGACTTATTTATTGAAAAATATCTACAAAATGTTCATAATCAAGCACTTAAAAGTATTTTGATTTTGACCGAACTTTTTTTAATAAAAACTAACTACGGAAATAAATGAAGGGTTAGGTTGACTTAGGCGTATAAGTGATGCATACATATACATATGTTAATGTTCCCAGATAACATCTAAATTACTTAACCGGTTTAAAACTTTTGTTGCCAATCAATTAATTTCAACGACGAGACTGAAAAAGCTTTAATTTTAAAATGATGGCCAATAATTACAAAAAAACAAATAGCGACCTTTCGATGGCAGCTAGAAGGAAAAGGTATATTTCAATGTGGCAATTAAAAAACGGAAAAAGTTCTCCCTGGAGAAGGATATTAATAAAATATACTATATGCATATTATATAAATATAACTTGCATGTTAAAACATATCGAAGTGACAAACTAACACCAAAATATGTTGCTTTTAGTTTGTTTCACCTATGATGCATTTTTACATCCAAGTTATATATATGCAACGTATAATATTTTGTATTTTTGTATTTTTGTATATTGTGTTTTAATTAGGTGTCACATAAACCAACATTTCATAGTGCATTAAACGTTGCTCAAACGGAATTCTAGGTTCTAGAATTTGCTTTTCTCTTTTGAGTTGTCAGTTTCCCCCGTTTCTTGAGGAGAACTCATTTACGAACTCAGACGAGATATTGGTGATAAATACATAGGTAAACTTTGATAAAAATCAATTAAGAAATATTACCAAAATTGCTTCAATAAGTAGAGTGCAAAAGGCACCCATATGAAATCCACTTAAACAGACGGACAAGTGCAAGTAGAAATCGCGCTTTGAGGGTTCCGTACCGCTATATCATCTTTAGTAAATAGTTAGTTCATAATTATTTATTTTGACTTAATTCTATAAGACCTAGCATATTTTTGTTATAATTTCCATGTAAAGTGTAAGGTGTTATTTTATGAAAATTTTAGATCCACTAGTAGATAAGAATCGTATATTTTTACATATTTTTCAGAGTATCATTTTAAATATGCTATTTAAAATTATGTACAAATTAGTTTTGTATTCTTCATTGCAAGTCCTTTAAATTATATGTAATATTCAAAAAACCAAAAGAAAAGTTCGAATTTGCCCCTTTTTTCTGATTTGATCAAAGTGCTAATTATTGCATGGGTTAATATACGTATTACTATGTCAAATCGCAAGTTTCTGACGGACAGTTTGTGAAAATATGAAAATTTATTAAGAAATAATTCCGGCAAAATACGATCATGAACCTATCTTAGCATTTAACTACCTGGCCAGTTCATAAGACGAAAGGTTTAATTTGGACACGCCAACATGAACACTGGACGCTAGAGCAATGGAAAACAGTCTTATGGACGGATGAATCGAAATTCGAAATTGTTGGTACCAATAGAAGAGTATTTGCTGGTTGTAGAGAAAAAAATCGATGGTATTATGCGAAAAGAACATTTGTAAAATTTGCGGAGTCACGCTTTATGGTACCATCAGGACTACGTATTGTTGGGAAACCATTCATGTTCCAACACAATAACGATCCCAAACGCTCAGCAAGGCCTTTTTCAAAAAGAAAGAAAGCGACAGTCTTTTGGAATTGATGGTGTGGCCCCCACAATCGCCAGATCGGTAAACTATCGAAAAATTGTGGGATGAATTGGATCGAAAAACCAAAGGTCGTATTCCAAAGATTACTACAGAATTGTGGCAATATTTGCAAGAAGCTTGGAAAGAAATTGAATGTGATTATCTTCAAAAACTACTTGAGAGAATGCCTAAAATGTGCAAAACTGTAATTAAGACTAAAGGTTACCACATTGATGAAAATAAATTACGAATGAATTCGTGGTTCAATGAAATATAATGTATTTTTATTTCATAACTTAGTTTAAATATTCTTCTTCCATACTCAGCGACCTATTTTGATTTATTTTAATATAATATCATTTTTCTTTAAAATAACTTTGAAACACATCGAGTATTATAAGTGCTTCCAAATGTTCTGACGGTTGTGTTATACATACATACACACAAATATTTTCTATTCTAATTTTTTACGCATATGAAAATATTCCATCTTCTAGCTTTATTTACCTTCCTCGAATTTATTTAAACTAATGTTTAGTAAATAAATGTAATTAAGTATAATTTTGATAGTATTATTAACCTTTCTGGCTTTAAGTAAGCAAATCTTTTATATAAAAAATCTTAATTTAAGTTGTAAGATGTTAAATATATAAATAAATATATATATATGTATATATATGAAATTACGCCTGTATTTATGCAAGTTACTTATAATATGCAATAAGACTTATTTAAAACATTCTAAGTATGACTAAGAATCCAGTCTCCTTTAAAGCTGCGTTCGTTTAATCGAGTTTTGGTTCAAGTTCAGCACTTTACATTGAAATGCAACAACAATATCTAACCTAGATATTTGTCCGGTTCTTGTTCAAAGAAGTCGAAAAAAAATAATGGGAGATGGCGGAAGCGTAGGATTTTGTTTTGTAAATTTTGTCACCCTGACCCTGATTTAGATTATTTTGGAAAAACTTGGTAGAATGATGTTGACAATTACTATTATTGTACAATTTGTTGTTAAATTGACACAATGACTGAATATTTACTTATTTTTATCAGCGTTCTTAGTAATCAGACAGAATTTTAATATTTTACTCATATGTCAATTTTTAAGAAAATCGATTATCTACATCACTGTTTTCACATAACACAGACAGAAGAATAGAAATCAGATAGGTATAAGATAATATACTAAAGTCATATTATATGTATATTTTGTAAAATATGTAAATTTACTATAAACAATAATATTTATAGTTCTCCGGTTAGTGTCGAAAGCAACTAATGTGGTATACCTTATAAATATGCTTAATATATGTATATAATGTAAAAAAGAATTTTACATCAATATTAATATTGAATTTAAAATTGATTATGAGATAAAACAAATAATTTAATTATTAAATATTCCCTCTCCTAGCCTAGCCTAAGTCTATGTGTCATGCATAGTTCCAAATAAAACCTATAAATCTCCGTTACGCCACACAATGAGATTAACGTAAACATTTGTAACCTTGACATAAATGAATAAGTAATATCGAAACTTTCAGCTAATTGTAGACTTACGCCGCAGCAATGTGACAGTGGCCTACGCAGCTCTTAGGTTCTTCCGATTATGTTAAAAATAGACAAGAATGTAGCTTAATTTTATGTACTAGGTCCGTAGATCACCCATAGAAAGCTTTTTTTTTTGTCGAAAATGAAATATGATGAGTGTAGTGCATCTCTTATGTCGACCCAGGCTAAACAATTTAGAAATAAAGCGAATAAAATGTGGCACATCTTTAAATAACCAGCTGGCGATGTCTAAAAGTTCTCTTTCGATAAGATTATTCTTGATATATGTATTATTTTTGTTTTTTGAATGCATCAAATAAATTTTATTTAATATTAATGTTTTCTTATTTTTCTGCATAAGATCACCATGAGTTTGCATCTTAATAAAGTGTCTAGTTGTTTTTATTTTTAACGAATGTAATTACCTCTTGCGGTATCTCAAGGTCATAACGGGTTCTAACATATGCACCCGAAATATTCAAACTGGTTCTTAAATTAACTGGAATGTATGTATATATAATTCTAGCAAATTTACTGCCAATTTAAAAAGTCTCCTTTAATGAAGCACGTCTTTGGCACTATATCTTCAGAACAGAATGGTCCAATGGCATTGCCCCGGTAACATGCTAATTTCTCGCTAACTGTTTTTTGGACATAAATAGGCATACATAGGCAACAATATGCGATATTCTTTTGATAAGTTTCAATGTTTTATGAGCAATATTAAATCTTACACCTTTAGCTGCTAATGTGCAGATACTAATTTTCTAGCATCCAATGACGTGTAAATGTAAATCACCCTAAAATTAATTTGATGAATATTAAATATTTTAAAATAAAAAAACATCGATAATATCCCATTAAATACGATCCATTTAGAAAGAGTTATGCTGCATTAATTAAGGAATTCTAGATTTACTAGTAAAACCCATATGCCTAAATATGCTGCGCATGAGAATGCAATTTTATTCAAAATTAATAAATATTAAAGAGGAAACTTGTCTTTAAACCATTTGAAAGATAAACATGTTATTTTCCTGTTTTTTAACTTCTGAACTAAAAAAACTGCCAAAGGCATAGTAAAAATATTTTGAGTTAAATGGATACCGGATGTATTAAAGAATGTATCAATTTTAAAGGTAACTAATTTAGTGACAATATCTGATAATCGGTTGCATAAAATAGGTAAAGTAATTTATAGTTATTAAGACTTGAAATAGAAATTCATTTCACCTGCGTTTTCATGGGGGGATATTTAAAATTGGCTCAAAATTGTAACTTATTGTGATAACCTCGCGGGAAAAAATGTTTAGAAGTAATTATTTCGTAATAACTTTCTGAAAATTAGAATGGTATGAAAATTGTTGATTCTATCTATAAAAACTAGTCGTTGAAATTAAAAGTTATTAATATTTCCATGAACTACAACAATAGTTAATGAAACTAATATGATAATTAAAACCACATCAAAGAAATGTTAACTGAATTCAAAGTGTCCTCAGTTTTAGCCATTTGATTAATTTATACTCACAAGAAGCTAAATATTTTAGTACCGTATAATTAACTAAAAACGTAATAAATTCCAATTATAAATTAAAAAAAGATGTTGATAAATATATTTACACATTCTTTGATATGTTTTACTACTTAAAACAACACAAATTTATTTTGCAATATGAGATATGTGAACTAAACTTGTATTTAAATGTTACATTTATATCTTTGAGAAGAAATATTTAGTTTATTGAATATATAGTATTAACGATTTTGTCACTAAATTATAGAAATTTTAAAAATTTTTGTACTTAAACTTAATAAACAAATAAAGTGTTTTCAGATCCAGGTAACGTATTCCACTAATAAACAAATTTTTTATAGCTAACCGTCGCTAGAAAAATGTTGGGGCTTCAATTTACCATTAATTGGGAAATGGTAATGATCGGTAATCAAAAAATAAATTGACTCCTTTAACCTCTTTAGGGATACTGGTACATATGCGTGAGTTTAGTTTTTTAAAAAATTAAAATTATTCTATTTAGAAAAAATATTAAAATCTGTTACGGAAATTTCCACTAAAGTATTTAGCAACAATAAAGCCAACAATTTTGCTGTAAGGAAGCGCGAATAATAATTTATTCTACTGAAATCTCACCGTTTTAAAAATATTTCAGAGTTGCCTTTAATTGTCCCAAAATTTCGTATCGTCAAATTTGATAAATGAATTACCAATTGTGTAAAATTTGATCAGTTTTGATGATTGTTTTCCTTAAAAAACATAATTTGAAAATAATAATAACTAACAGTGCTTTTCTATCATATGTGTAAACTTGATTCCTTTTTATATTGTTTTCCCAAATTTTGCTTCTTTAATTAATAGTTTTCGGTAAAAAACGAATAAACAAGAACTCAAACAACATTTTGACCACTTTTAAAAAATTCAATCCTAAAGAAGTTAACTAAGTTTGGCATTCTTAGGTTTCTACTTCCAGCGGACTTTTCAGAACAGGTAGTTAAGAAAAAATGCCAACCGATACAAAATGGGTAGACATTTTTCAAAATTTTGAGACCATTCAGGAATGTTAAAAAATTAATTGGATTTGCATTATGCTTGCCAGGTACCAATGCTGCAACGGAAAGAGTTTTTGCAGCAGTTCATAAGTTTTGGACGTCTGAAAAAACGCAACTGAACGTAGACACTTTAACCAGTTAACTGTTTCAACCTTTTTGGAAAATGTATTTATTTCTAAATTATATCGGACAAATTAAGCGATAACGAGTATACCCCCAATTACAAAGTATATTTTATATGGAATATTAATTGCAAACTCTTATTTTTGACCCATGTCGAATAAACTCGTCATAATTCAAAGTTTTGCACTTTTTCCCATGACGAATATATTCGTCAAAAACAGCTAACTGGAAAGCTATTTTGCAAGTTAAGTGCAATTTTCCAAATTCCTGCAAAGAGTTTCATAACGCTATTTCCACCAACGAAGATTTATTAAGAAAAATTAATTGTGCCACAAAAACATATTTTTTTTATAATATTATAATTATATATTTATTCTTTTATATTGAGAATTGAGACTTATATAAAATTCTTAACTTTTTTGTTATGCAAAATACTGCTTTGTTTTTAAATAATTTACCAGCAGGTACCTATTTTTTTTTTTTTTATATATTAATGAAGTTGTTTATTTTTTTGTTATGAAAATACTGTTTTGTTTTCAAATTTTTATTTCTTTATATTAATAAATGCATAAAAAGATAGAATCAAGACATTTTAATGAAAAACAATTAAATAAACTAAGGAAATTGTAGCGTCACGTAACACATTCGTATATTTTAAATTTTTGTTGAACATGACCTGCATTCCAACATAAAACATCTGGTCACTTTAAGTATAATGTACATAATATATTTAAATGTGAAATTTGTTATAATTTCCTTTCCTTAAATATTAGGTCTACCGGAAAGTTCTGTCTGATAATTTCGTTTCAAGTTTGAATACATTTGGATATGTACGTTTGTATTATATGCGGCTGTATATCTTTATAATTGCATTTATTATGTGCCCTTCGAAATTAACTACAACAAATATATTTCATGTCATTGTCAGCGTGTCGAAATTTGTTAAAAGTTTTTGATGAAGATGCTGTTGTGTGTAGGAGATGGTTCGAAAAATTACAGCAGATGATTTCGGCCTTAGTGATAAGCCATTTGTAGTTAATGACGATATTTTTAAGACCATGATAGATTAAATGATGAAAAATAGATTACATATGAAAACATTGTAAGAAAAACAGCGTGAACCCGGAAAACTCGCCTTCTTCACCTCTACACCGAGCTTGAGCCATAAAAAGAGAATACTGTGTATATGGTGGGACATGCAAGGTCCAATCCATTATGAACTTTTGGAACCCAAGAAAAAGCTAAATCGGAGAAATGCAATCAACAAATGAACGAGTTAACAAAGTACTCCAAGAAAAAAGGCTGACAATATTCAATAGGAAGGAAATCATACTGCATCACGATAATGCTAGACCACAAGCTGCTTTGGCGACTCGCCAGAAAATCTCAGAGCTACGATGGGAAATTCTTTCGCATCGACTATACTCCCCAGACCTTAACCATCAGATTTTCACCTATTCCTTTCTTTACAATATTATTTGATGAGAAAAAAATTAAAAAATGAAGAAAATGTTTACGCTTACAGTAGTGTTGCTATAGTTTTTCGCATCCAAAGATTTCCTTCAAAAATAAGATTTATGAATTGCCATCATGCTGGAAAGAAGTTATAAGGAACGATGGAAATTATATCGTACAATAAATCTAGTTAAATATGTTAAAACTTGTATCATTTTCTTCCTCTTCAAAAACGGACAGAACTTTCCGGTAGACCTAATATTATCTTAATTATTTCAAACTTAATATTTAACTGAGTGTTCGCTCATATCTAGGCAAATAAGATTAATACATTCACAGTAGCTTTTCTTTAAAATGGAGTTAACACTTTGAGTATCGGTACAAAATTCGTCCGTCCATCTGTCCTCATAAAGGAAATATTTAGAATTTAAACTTACCAGAGAATTGTATTTTGAATTTTGTAGAGCCAGGGAAAATTACCTTTTTTTACATATGTACATATGTAAATGGCAATAGTTTTTTGTTAACTAAGTCAAGTTAGGTTTTAAGATTACCGAGTTTAAAGTTTAACAATAAAGTCGATAAGTTTAGCTTAGACCAATTTTACTTTGTTGGGTAGATCGAACAAATTTATTGACTTGGAATTTTAAATTAAGTCTGAAGGATATACTTCGTATTAAAAAAAAATATAATAGTAGTAATAATAAAAGCAAACGGTTAAATATAAACGTCAGGCGATGATTAATTTAAAATTTCTTTTCATAATAATACAAATATAGAAATATTTCATTATAGAAAATCCCGATGAGCTAGATCCTCCACTATAAATAGCAATAAAAGTTAGGGTTCCTGATAGTACAGTTTATATTTATATATTTATATTTATATATTTATTACAGTTTATATTTATATATTTATTTTTATTTATGATTTTTTCAGTAGATTTCGGCTTCATAAATGAAAATTCACGCCACGCCACATTGTCGAGAAAAATAGGAGAAGAGTAGAAAATATGGTATATTGGAAATTGTTAAAAATTCGTTACAAAATATCTGATTCAATCGGCAATTGAAATTGGCTTTATGTGGACTTCAATTGCTGTCGATACATATGGAACTGAAAATTATAATACTTAGTTTTTTATTTATTTTTTATTCAAATAATGCTTATAAGCACGTATAACATAAGTATAAATCATCGCATGAGTAGGGCTGATAACATATACACAAACGGACTGATATTAAATAAATATTTCATTATGACTTCAATGTAACCTTGACAATTTTGAATTATGTTTAAGATCTGTAAACAAAATCAAAAAATTCGATTTTTTAAGGATATTTGTTAATATTGCCCTACTTTCGCACAGATTTTTGTCCCAATGCAAAATAATCTTGACTGTGGCAAGCAACATAATCAAGCAAAAAATAATGTGAATAAATTATTTTGAAAATGGAGTAAATTCATAATTTGATGTAGTTTACAGATAAAAGGATATCATCATATCGAATTTAAATGATCATTGCATCCATTATTTGGACACAGCTAAAATTTAAATTAAATTTCTTATAGTAAACCAGTATTATACCCGTATTTATATTTTTGTTTTTTAGAACTTTATCAATAATTATTGCTGTATTTTCATAAAAATAAAGGATTAGAGAAAACTTACAAGGAAAATACTTAAGCAGGTCAATTCGTTTAAATTTTTGTTACTTTAACAACACCTTGCCTGCGTAGGTTTCAGATTTTCCCGGTAAAAGTGAATTTTTGTGGAACGCCATGTTATCCTACAGTTCAGACGCTCAATGAACGAAAGTCACACTGACGGACTGTATTGAAATTATGAAGAAAAAAAATGTTAAGGGATAATAGGTCAGCTCATTCAAAGTTCATAGACTGTGATCCTAAATAAAAAATTTGGTGGTAATTGTTTCAAAAATTCCTCCATTGTAATAAGGAAAACGTCTTGCAGGTGAATTAAAAACTTTTATTTCCTCTTTCCTATATTCCTATAATAAAATTCTCTTTAAATATGTTCGCTTTAACCTTGAGCGTCTGCCTCTAGTAACACTCTTCGCGACATCACTTCGATTGCAGACGAGGTTAATGTCACGTGCGGTGTTCACAAAGTTTGCACGTTTTCCATAATTATCATATTAATTCTTTTCCCGTATCTTACTTGATTAAAATTTTATCTGATTCGTAGAAAGACTAGGTTATAATTCCTTAAAGTATTCTTGAAAAAAAGGGAAAGATGCAATGAACTTTAGAAATACCAGGGATTACTGTTTAGTGTGAAAATTATAATATCTGACTTCATCACTTACTACAAAAGCATAGATCCAAAAGGTATTTTACTTATTTTATCAAAATTAATTCAAAAGAATAGAAATCTGAATATATGCATGATTTTCAATGGCGTCAGTGAACTTTGAATGTCAGTATGTTAGCGAAAGTTTCTAGATTCAGGATGGTTGTACGTATAGTGATGGAAATTCCCAAAATACATAGTAGTACCGGATACGAAATCACCATAAACGTTGAATTCACAACTTAAAAGAGAACCTAAAAAATTATATAATTATGCAACGACTTTCCATCAGGGAGGGTTCAGATAATTGTTATAACGTTTCGGGTTTTGGCGGTCCGAATTTATATGTTGACACTATTGACAACACTTCTATATACATATCCGTACTTAATATAATGGCGCGTTGTAGACTTATAAGTGTTTATGTCAGGTTTTAAACAATATTCGAACGCACTATTTACGCATTTATCGCGAATGACGGATTAAAAACATGTATAAACTTACCGGATGCACTCTTAGAAGTCGTTATATTTCGTTGAGCGATCGCCATAGATATACACAGTATGAAAGCGTAAGCACGTGCCATGACTATGAGGCTAACCACAATATACCAAGTATCCGCAGAGAGCGCGCAAATACCGAAGTGTTAATATTGTAGTTACTTTGAGAATTACTTAACCAAAGCCACAACCTTCAATCTCTTCAAAGTCCACTTTTGAACACTAATTAACGAACATCTTTGAAGACGGTGCTTGAAGCTGAAGAAGAAATTTTCTTCCAACCGGTTGGGGAAGACGCAAGCAAAACCTGGTGGTCTCGATTTAACAACAATGAGACCGCACCAAGTAGTAACCGAAGAAGTCTTCTTCTTTCTTAGGCTGAACACCGAGGGAACTTCGCTGCCGCTAGAAAACCGCTTTACGCCAAACCATTCGTGGAGGTATTTACGTTGCAGCTCCTTCAATTAGACTTTGAAAATTGAAACGGAATGCCGGGAGGCTGTAGTAGCACTAAAGAATCTGTGATTCGAGTTCAGTGGAATAAGTTACGTAGCCCCAGCATTATCTGCTGATAGAATTCACCGCGTTCACCTTACTAACTCGGGTTCAGTCAAGGTAGGTATCAGATGTTGCCCTCAGGCCGTTGTATTTCGTTTTCATCACATTCCTCCATACGCCGATATTTCGCTCCTCATTTCTCCACTTTTTTTTAAGCTGCAACGGGGAAAGTGTTTTGTTTTTCTGTGTAAAATGATTTATACGCTTTTTGGTAAAAGAAACTCATTTTGCATATCATCTCCCCTTGATATACTTCGTTGCCGACAAAAAAAGTACCTGCTCTGCATATCATCACACATATCACTGAAGATGACCGATTCTATCTTCCAGTAACAGGTGCATATCACCTGAATGAATAGTAATCCGCCCAAACGAGAGCTTCTTATTGGAATGTGCGTCTTCTATCATTTTTCTTTGAGAAAGTGCCAGTTGATGATTTAGAGCCTCCTACGAAATTTCTCTTTGGAGTGAATAAGCTTTATAAATTTTACTCATTGGCAAATTTCTTTCGAAGGCAGATTGTAAACTCTGCACACCTTCCATCTTAGGTTGTAACTTATCGAACACTTTTATATAAGTTACAGGTAATACAGGATCATGTAAAATTACCACACGTATTTATTTGTTTGGATTGAAGATATTTAATTAGGTAATTTAATTAGTAAGAAAAGCGCTTCCGGCAAATGGAAACCCTTAAAACCATCCTCTATAAATGATTCAGACCACAATATTTATACTTTCTTATTTTTACAATTTTAGACTAAAGAAATTAATTTACATCGAACTGTTCCCTTGATTTCTAGAATAAATTAAATAGCATTGCAGCACCATGCATAAAATGTCTCACGAAAATCTGGTTTTTCTGAAAAGTATGTAAGCTGAGCCATCTTCAAATTGAAAGTTGGATCATTTGACGGTAAAATGTGAATATTACTCTGCATAACTTGAGCAATACTGCTTGCCTTCACTAAAAGAGAGTGGAGACTTACAGAAGACGACAGCAATGAGAAGTGACAGCAAACAATTATAAGAAATGACGGAAGCAACACCGTCATCTGCCGTTTACATAATCAGGTGAATTATATGCCTTATTTCATTCATCATTTCAACATTAATGTTTTTAATGTTCTCGTTCCATTAGTCAGTTAGCATGCTTTATACTGTTAAAGTATTACTTAAAAACTGTTATTTTTCGCCTCATTTTTCGTTACTAAATATCGAATTGTTGAACTTGAGTTTAAAATGTTGAAGCTATAAAAAAGAGTTAATATTTTAGCGCCCTTATTAAAAAATGAACATTATTTATATGTGATTTGCAAGGATGCGAGAGATTTAATGCTTTGTTTAGTCTTGAACTACTTACGTTAAAATATTAAATTCAATGCTGACCTTTTTTGAAGGAGGAGTTCTATAAATTAACGATTAACAATTTTTTGAATAATTTAATAATACCAACTTAAACTTAAATTACCATTAAACATTGATTATTAAAGTTATAAAATAAATATTACTTACTTTATATTTAACCGAAATGTTTTAAGCTTTATATCAGGTATTAAATTGATTTTTGTGGCCCAAAGATTTTATTATTATTTATTATTTGTTAACTTACAACATTTGGAAGAAACACATTATATACCAATTTTTTAAAATTTTTATAAAAGACTAGGATTTTTTGATATCTTTTGAAATGCTAAGAATTTATTATTCTAATCGGACAACGTATGTACAGTAGAACGCCGATTATCCGAATGCCGATTAACCGAATCGCCAATTATATCCGAATCGGTCCTAAGCGTAATATAAAAAATTAAAACCAAGTACTGTAAGTAAGTAATGCAATTTTTGTTTTGTTTTGTTGTAACAAGTTGGAGCTCGCTGGAGTCCAGATATATTTCAACTGTTATGGTTGAAAACTAGAGGCAAGACACTATATGTTTTCTCTCTCTTTCTCTCTCTCTCTCTCTAGTGCACTACTTACGTATTGTAGAACTGTGTTTGTTAAACTTAATAAAGTTTATTCTATGTGTGACATTTCGTTTTTCTCTATTACCAGTCTATGTCCGATTATCCGAATTTTCGATTATCCGAATCGACCCCGGTCCCAATTAATTCAGATAATCGGCGTTCTACTGTATTTCGAAATTAAAGACGTTTTGTTGTCGTAATGGTAAGTAACCAATTCCATTTGTAATTAGAGAATGTAGGGGAATTCAATGCGTGGCAGTTCGTAGTTTTAAAATACTCAATTCAGATAAAACAATTGAAATTTGCCGAAAAAATTTCATATATCCGTATTTATTAAGATAAATTTTGGTTTTAAATGTCAACTCCAAAAATGTCCTGATTACTTATCATACACCCTACCTTTTATAAAGTTAAGCAACTTCTAACCAATTTTATAGAAATACTTAAGAAAGTAAAATGCAATTTTAACTTTTGAGCAACATATTGAATGGATTTCCAAAATTTTTTATTCTGATAGGCATGTACTATAACACATAAAAATGAATTTTGTCGCCGTTGAAATGTATCTTTATCTTATCGCTACCAGTAATACACTCAAATAAACAGCATTAATTTCGTTTAGATTTCAACGGCGATAAAATTTACATATGAAAAGTGGCCCTGAATTGAAAAGATAATTAAAACCAAATCAAAATTTAAATATCCGGTCTAGCGACTGGATCGCCTGTTCGGGAATGATTGGTCTGAAAAACAAAAAACAAACAAACCTAAAATATTTTGATTTTACATAAATGGAGTTTGCGTTGTACATAACCACTTTTCACAAAATGGCGACTGTTCAAATAAATTCAAAAAATACTAATTTTCAAAATAAAAAAAAAAAAAACGGCTACATCCTACAACCTTAACCACTGCAATAATAACAAGTTTAGAAATTAAAATCGAGCAATTCTAACTAGTGTAAGTCCGACCAAGTCGAAAAAAGTCATTTTGAGAAAAATGCAATCGGATTGTGTTGATTGCTACGTAATTTTTTAATTTACAATTTTTGAACATACTTTAAAAAAAATAACAGAATTTTTACATTTTTGTTCCATGCAATGATGAATTAGGACTAAAACATTTTTAAACATACGTACTTTAAAAAGAATAATACAGTTTTTCCCTTAGTCCATGCAATGAAAACAATTCATACGTGGAAATGGAAGTGCCAAGTAACAAATTAGCGCAAGTATGTTCAACACAAAGCCACATATGTTTTATTTGAAATTTCATACTTTTCCTCATTTTACGTGCAAATTGTTTGGCAATTAATTGTAAGAGCATTGACATTGACGAGGTGCATGCACAACGCTTAGTTAATCTATTGCCTTAAATTTATTTCCCGCTAAGGTCCTAGCTGTGAGCACGCAAATTTTCTAGAAGTCTGCTATATTGAAATAATTTCATACAAGAAATGATATACGTATTACATACAAATAATACGACCGTGCAGTCAATATGCTTTTGTAATTAGTTGGCATGTTTACTGATGCTTTTACATGTCTGGAGGAAGTTAAACGCAACAGGGTTGGTGGTCATTTACCTTTCAAAGAGTTTAATATTTTATTAATTGTAAAATTACTTTCTACGATTACTTTATTTTCCATAAAACAGTATTGTGTGTATATTGCATCGCTTTTATTTCGATATACTATACATACTATATTATATTAAATGTATAATTCTTAAACATTTGGTTCATTATGTCAATTTTTAATACTGAGTGATATTTGCGCAATCCTTACAAATTATTAGTAAAGAAGCTGCGTTTTCTGCAATATAATACACGGGTAGAAATAGAAGCAATTTGCACAGTTCGGAATCGCACGTAACGTGGCTCAAATACAAGCTTGAAACATATCTATACAATAAAACAAATCTGCGGTTATTTAATAAATAATTTGATTGAAATTCTCCAATTTTTGAAACTTTTTTTAAAAACTTGAAAGTTTCAGGTAAATGTTATTATTACTTTAAATTAAATTGACATATAAAATATATAAGTATATGCATATATCTAATTTTAATTTTATCAACAAATTCTTGTTAACGCTACTAGTTTTTGTGACGTACTCTTTTATATTTCTTATTATTTATGTATGATAAATAGATAATATGAATACGCGATTCTTTAGTAATTTTATTGATATTTCCAAACAAACTTTTATATAAATATTGTAATAAACCTGTAGCATATTTATAAAACAAACTGAAAACTGGTAGGAATTATTTGATGGCGGCTTGGAACGTTATCAGATTTTTTTTTTATAAAACATGCAAATACCTTGGCTAGATAATAATTTGCAAACAGATAATAACTTAATTTGCCGATAATTTTAAAAATTTCTTATCAGAATTTAAAAAATGTTAAGCTAGTCATATTTTAACATAATAATGTAATTTGTAAAAAACAAAGTTTAATATTTGGAAAATGCTGCTTTTTATATTTTACAAATATTTATTCTTATCTTGCTGGCCTTGAATTTGCTGCTTTGGGAAACTAAATTCTTCATCAAAATTCATGGGAAAATCACATTTGTTATAATATGAGGAAGAACTTCCTTCAAATGTTAAGAAACATCTTTTATCAGTGAAAATCAAGAATTTTGCATTTTGTAACCTAGTTGACTATGAATTTAAATGATAAAACGAATACGGCTTTACTGCTTTACAATTTTATACGAAGGTCGAACAGAAATTCTAAGTATCAAAGCAAATTTTTTAATTATATGCATATATAGTACTTCTATTTAAATGTCTTAAACTGCAATGTAGTAATAACATTATATTTTTATAACTTTTAAGTTTTTCTGAGTTTCTTTCAAGTATTAAGTTAATGAATGTTGTGATTTGTCATGGACACATTTTTAAATACTTTGCTTACCTACTTTCATTAAACAACCTCCTATCTGCCAGCTTTCCAGATCAAGGAAAATATTTGCAAGCAATACAATAAGTTGGTTTTTAGCCTTTTTACAAATATGTTCTTTAATGATTTTGTGAAAGCGCAGTTAATTCTACATTTTAATTGATAAAAAATAAATAATTGAAGGAGGTTTCTACGCCAGATCGGATTTATAATAATTGATATACGGCATCAAGTAAGACTACTACTAAATCAATCAATAAGGAGACAAACATTTAATGCATCGAACTGTCTTCAATTTCAAGGACCAGTAATAAGAAATAATTACTTGTATAGCCGAAGGGCAAAGCACACTTATGATAATTTTAGTTGTATTGAGTTAAAAGAAATAAACACATTGTGCTTTGCGTATGACGCATCAGCACACTTTTGTTGCTTAGAACTTAAATTTCCCATTATTCAATTTGTGGAAAGTGTTATGATATGTAGCTTGACAAAGTTTATATGGATAAAGGACTTTTTGACTCAATAAGGAAAAATATGCTACATGCAACTTTTGCAGTTTATCTAACAATTCCAGAAATTCTATGCGCAAAACCATAATAAATTTGTGGAAAACCAAGTTTAACGTTTTCCCACCTCATAATTTGTTGTATTAGGTGTTCAACTTTGCTTTCGCTGTTTTCCAATAAATGGCTTTAATGGTAAGTACTGGTCGAAATAAATAAATCGTAGACGACATACAATAAGCTTAGGCATCTGTCAACATAACGTTATTAAAACATTAGTCAGTTGGTGTCTGCATCATAAACTTATTCTCGATTGAATATATCCGGGTGTTTATATTTTTGCTTCAATATGAATATGCGGCTGAAGCTCATCGAATGCTCTTACTTATGTTGAAGCCGCTATTATTACATATCTGCGTTCCATTGGGCTGTGTAAAGTTCTTCTGAGTACTTTCCGAATGGAACGCAAGTTTCTTTTCAGAAATAAAAAATTACCTGAAAATTTTAACATTTCCGTGTTGTGGTTTTCTTTTGTTTATTCCATTGTCGTTATTTATTAAAATGGAAAGATTTATTTATAATATTTTTTCGTATATTACTAATATATAACCATTTAAAGGCTTGTGATAGTTGAAATAATCAAAAAATGGATGTCAGATTCAGATTTAATGTCAAACTTAATGTGAGACTTCTCTTGATATCCAAAACCCACTTTGCATTACAAACTACCTAGCGGAAAAATGTGGCGAAACTACTCCGATGATCCACTTGCCAACAAGAGCTCGGGTAGTTGATTGTAGCCAGAAGTGTTTGGATGTACTTTACAGAGCCGAATGGAATGAATCTAGTTAAAGAACGTGTCGTGAGTGGCTTCAAAAACGGTGATTTTGACGTCGAAGGCCGGCATGGTGGTAGAAGACAGAAGGTTTTAGAAGATGCAGAATTGGAGGCATTACTTGATCAAGAGTCCTGCCAAACGCAAAAAGAAATGGCAGAATTATTGGAAGCCGGTGAAAAAGACATTTCAAAACGCCACAAAGCCATGGAACTAATTCAGAAACAATGACATTGAATGCCGTACGAATTGAAGCCGCGCGATGTTGAATGGCATTTGTGTGCTTGTGAACACTTGCTTGAATAGCTAAGACGGAAAAGATTTCTGCATCGCATTATGACTGTGGATGAAAAATGTGTTCATTACTATAACCCTAAACATAAGAAATAATGGGGACTTCCCAGGTATGCTTCCACGTCGACGGCCAAACCAAATATTTCCGGATACAAGGCCATGCTCTGTATTTGATGAGACCAGCTCGTCGTAGTGTATTATCAACTCCTAAAAACGATTAAAACAATCACAGGTGATCGGTATCTAAAGCAATTGATGCGTTTAAGCTGAGCATTGAAAGAAAAACGGCCGCAATACAACGAGAGGTACGATAAAGCGACTTTACAGTAGAACAATGCTCGACCCATGTCGAATTTTTAATTATAAGAGTACAAATATGTATATAGGCAATTTTCATCTTTTTGGGTCCAAAAACTACAGAAAGTTTCAACGATTCCATTAATTATTTCAAGTACAGAAACCAATGAATAGCACTTTATACTTCCTTTCAAAAAGTTTATGCTTTCCAATAACATTAGACTGAGGCAATTAAATTAGTGAACAAAAACACAAAAGATTCGAATGGAATAACCTTCATAAAAACCGGCTTAAACAGCAACATATTAAGTGAAGATTTTAATTATAAACTTGGATCCTCCGGTATGATTTAAATTGTACTGATAAAAATTTGTTTAATTGCGCTTGCACTTACAGGAAATTATTATAATCGCAATCTTCATAAAAATTTATATTAATTTATGAAAGCGGTTTGTTGCTAAAGCGTGACTTGCAAGAGAAAATATCTCTTGAAGTGACAAGGGTATCAACTAAAATGTTTCTTTATAATAATTTCCCTGTTAAAAACAATGTTGCGGCATCTAAATTAAACATAATCTTTTGAGATATATTAATCACCTTTATTATAATAACTAATGATTTTTATCTTAAAGACAATTTTAAATTTAGTACTAAAGAAAAGAACACTGGACGACAAAAACGATTTCTGAGACCACCAGAAATGAAGCACACTAGTTTTTTGCTTTAAAAATGAGTTATAGTATATTGGGCTTTCTAATGTCTTCCACATTTTCACTTGTAGCAGCAACCACTTCAATAATAAGAGCTAATGATTTTATATTTAGGCTACTAGCAAAAGTATAAAAGTGTTTAAATTTATAGTAGAGAAAAGTTTACCTGTAACCTGTAAGCTGAAACCTACTCTCTCTCTTTGTATTCCGCTGATCTAGTGTTTACCTCTTCTCGATCTCTCACCCTCTGCGCAGCGCGTCGGAGCCTGAAGCATCTCCTGCATACGTTCGCGATCTTCAGCGTCCACCAGTGCACTGGAGCCTTTCGGTGATGCGGCGTTTTCCTTGGCATAGAAGCGTCGCTTACCTTCGGATGAAGTTAATGGTTACAGTGACGAGCTCCTCAGTCGTAGCTATCCCAGTCGCGTTGGTCCTTATTTCTTCCTCGCTTGTAGCTAGCTCCCTCCCGAACCTTTCAATGTCCATTTTCTCGATGTTTCACCTCTTTGGGACGCTCTTTTTATCGTTCCGTTGCAGTCACTCATCCAGGACATCGAAAAGGATGTTCTGGTGGTCGCTTCCCGAGTAGTCTTCTAGCACCCTCCAATTTTGTATACACCGGACAAGACCCTCCTGGCAAGAGATGTCGCGGATGGTCTATCTGCATTTCGGAAGGTGGTCACTGAGGCGGCATTTAGAACATGGAAGCCTATTTTAGCGGCCATCTCCATAATGTCTCTGCGCGGGTAGTCGGAGTAGAGCATGCCCTTGCATTAAAGTCCCCAACTACAACCGTGTCGCCCCCCGTTCTTCTTTCTTTTTTCTTTGACCTTGTTGCGGAAGTCCTGTATTGGCGTGAGATAGCAGTTGTAATAGGTTACTATCCCGCATGACCCATACATAGCCCCTTCCTTGCTTTACTCACGTCTTTTACCCACATCGCTGCTGTTCCGAGTAGAAGGGTCATCGTCGAGCTTTCCTTTTATTTGGCCCTCTGTCCCCTAGCGATTGGGTGAGGTTACCTACCGCTACCTTTCCCAGATCAAGGATGTCCCGCTCGAGTGCCTCCCTGATATCGGCCTCTTCTGTGATGAAGTTAAGGTCCCGTATCTATATTGTGCACTTTGGTTCTACGTTAGACATGTTTGCTCTTTCCCCCAGTATGGGCTATAAAGCCTCTGTAAGGGCGCCCTTCTCTGCCGCTTCTTCTCCTATCTCAAGAAGAACACCTTCGAACCGAGTCTGCAGATGGACCTGACCCTTTTCCTGGTGTTTCAGTGCTCACCTTTTCCTAATTTCCGTCAGGACATCGGTATAAGATTGCCCGGCTTAATAAGAACAGCTTCTGGGCGCATTCAGTGCCTTCAGTTTTTGTTTTCATCGCGTCTGTCTGCAGAAGCTCCTTTATTCGCCCCTCAACCTTTCTCCGCTGCTTCTCCCGTTTAGAGGTACCGATAATTTCCTTGTACATGCTTCCTCTTCGTCTACTCCTTTTAGAATAACGCCACCTCGTTACCCTACTGTGGGTTCCGGCGCATAAGGATATAGCGGGTAAAGAGTAGGTGGACAAATTGGTTAGAGGATGCAATCTACGACGAGTCGGGGAGCCGGTTCACTCTTCTCTTAGCATTGACAGGAAAGCAATCCTGTTGCACATTCTAACAATTGCGAATAAATTTGGGCGGATTTTGCATGTGATGTTTTTAGAATGACCTGGCCTCCTTTCAATCTAAGGAGAACGCGGGAGTACCTCAAGCGTACTCGTGTGGACATTGCCAGAGTGGTGGCGTAATTCGTATCCTCTCTACAAATATCTTTTGCTATAAGGCCCAATAATTCATAAAAACATTATTTGATCATTGTAAAGTACTTGCAAAATCGTCTTGTATCTTTTTCCAAATTAGAAAAAAGCAAGGCAAATTCTTCTCTTTCAATCAAGATTTATATCAATAATTTTATAATAACTAAATTACATATAAAGACATACCTCATCTCTTCATCCTTCTATGTAATAATATCTATCAAACTGATTTTCAAAACTCGCGTATACAATTGCACTGCATCTGTCTGAAATGGTCTGATCGCGATCAATACCGTGAAGGAAACCGTAAACGCAATCGCAAATGCAAACGTGCCGGTGTAAATGGGCCTTTAATTCTTTGTTTATTATGCTTTATACATGATATTTGTATCATTCGCGAATATTATTTATGAGAATGTGTAAAACAAGTTCCAGTCTCCTGCTTCAAGCGTCCGCCAATTTGATAACCTGCTGCCTGATATGGATGACAAAAGATGTGTCGCTATCACTATTTTGGCATTGCAAGGGTATCATAAATTAAGGTATGATCAGGAAATTAGACTAACCACCGGGATTAACTTTTGTTTATATTTTTATGTAATCAAAATTATTTCAGGATAGTCATAACCTATTCCTGTTAGATACTCCATAAGAAAAAAGAGGGTATGGCTCGGATCCTCAAATTCGACGATTTTAATTGATAGATTTTGTGTTAAATGGGCGATTTGGAGTTCTAAATCACAATTTCAAGAAGAATAGAGTTACTAGCAACATTAAAAAGGGGATTTTAATACATTTCCACAGGTAGACATTAATTTTTAGATTGAAAAGATCAAAAATCTTCACAATTTCAGAAGGCTGTTATTCAGAGGAAAAGAGAGACCATAAATTTCACCAACCAGGAAATCATATATGTATGTGACTGATTCATTCTGTCATTGGTGCTGTCCTTTTATGACTTTTCATTCCAGGAATTCCAGAAATAGGTTATGATTAACCGTAATATGCACTACTTTAATCCATTCACTGCCAACGACGAGATATCTCGTAGTTGCCTATAGCTTAATGTATGGCTGAATATGATCTCGGCACCGAATGGGTTAATCGACTTCGATCAAGCTTATACCCTAGATACAGTAAATAAAGTTCTTGGATTAAAAATAGGATTAGAAGGCTAACATAATGCACCTATCTAAAGGAAAGTCTTTTACTACAACTATACCACAAAATAGATTTTTTTTGGTTAAGCAATAATGTAGTGTAATAAAAAACAATATACAGTTAGTTATACAGTAAAAAAATAATTTTAAAAGATTCAAATTTTCGATTTTGCTGCAGCGCCTTAGAGCACGCTGAGGACGATGTATCTATCACTCAGACGAAGCGCTCTGTTTCATCGTTTTTGTACTGCTTTTACCTGTCGAAATAAGTGGCCATGTGACTTACAGAACAAAAGGCCCTTATGATTCCGCAGGACTCCACCAGGATACGACAATTCTGTAATAAATGTGTATGGTGGCATACACATTAGAGTAAAATTAAAATTTCAAAGATTTAAATACTCGTAAAACTTTAAACACATTTTTCACGAAACCACTGTTTTTTTCAAATTGGGAGGATAGATTACTTGAACACTGTTGCATGGATCGATTTAAAATTTTGACAGTAGTTTCACAATTACATTTTCTATAGAAGTATGTAACCGTTTTTTGATCTTAAAAAAACGGCTTAAAAACGATTCACTTATTCAAAAGTGCACCATTTCTCCAAAATTTTATTTAAAGAAAGCAAATGCTTCAGTTTTACACTTATACGAATTTATTTTCTATTGATGGTCACAGTCTAGGATAGGATTGTTTATCTAGTACCACAACCAAATATAAATGATGTAACTTAATGTTGGAGCGCTATACTTAACAAAATCAATAATAAACGTACTTTTGATATAACAATTAATTTGTTTTAAAATATTTGTAACTCAAATGATAACAGAGCTTTTTTGGAAATTATTTAATTGATTCAAATAGAAGTGGTATTGTCGTCTACTCAGCGTTCTTTAGCACTTATTTAAGTGCACCTAACTTCAGGTAGTAAAGGCAACTGTCATTCGCTGATTGCAATGGTTCGGGCAGGTTTTGCGTTTGTAACTTGAAAAGTATTGAAGTCAAGTAGACTAATAAGCAGTGCTCGCATTTCAAGATTTTTCCGAAAGTATAAAAGATCTGCGGGGCTGCAAAATTTGCAGTGATGTCGGCCTTCACGGAAAACGCCCTGATTAAGAAACTTCTTGAACTCAACTCTAGTCAGCAGAGCATACAAACACTGTCGCTGTGGCTGATCCATCACCGTAAACACTACGTAGGAATCATCAAAACTTGGCTACGAGAGCTACAGAAAGGTAAGAGCTCCTAAAAGGACTTAGGTAGGTAATGACTGTGGCTAACTCGATGTGATTCTAGTTCCCGAAAACAAGAAGCTCACTTTCATGTACTTGGCGAATGATGTTATTCAAAACAGCAAGAAAAAGGGTCCAGAATACGGTAAGGAGTTTGGAGTTATCTTGCACAAAGTATTTGCCCACATCGGAGAGACTTGCAGCGGTGAAAAATTATTCAAAAGCTTAGACAGAATCCTTAAAATATGGGAGGAACGCGGCGTATACGACCCCGAAGTAATAATTGAATATAAAAGCAAGTTGTTTCAAAATAAGGAGCTTGACTTTCGGCAAAAGCCAGAAACAGAAAAACGGAAAGCTGATGATGTAACACCTCCTGCAAAGAAGTCAAAACCTACTCCTGTTACCGCAGAAAAGAAAGATAAAAGTTCGCGATCGGAAGTCGTAGAGGTAAATGGAAAAGTTGAGACCCACGTCACCCTAAGCCCGCATGTCCCCATTGGAGATCCCCCAGAGCCGGAAGAACTTATCAAAGCCTTAACAGATTTGGAGAATTCTGCATCGAGTGATGCAGTAGTACGGGAGACGATTGCAAATTTACCCCCCGAGATTTCAGAAATTTCATCGCTGTCGAAGTTAGAGGACAAGGAAGACGCTATAAAACTTTCAAAACAGGTACAGAAGTAAAAACAGTGTTAATGGCCCAGTCTAACTGATATTTTGTAGGTCAACGATGCTGTTCATTTGCTGAATGAATATAACACTAGGTTGGCAAATGAAATGGAAGACCGCAAGAAACTCGCTACGATGTTGAGGGATTTTCATGCTGAACAAAAGGAGCTGTTGGCTCAGGCCGAGCAGCGTTTAGAGGTCTGCTCCACTTAAAAATATTGTAAATACGGAAATTTGGCTGTGATATAGCAATGAAATCGTTCCCCTGCAGAAAAAAATCACTTTTCTTACTCCATGCAGTAATTCTCGTTAGATGCACGCATATGAGTGCATGCGTTCCAAATATGTTTAAATTGTTCGTACCCAATGTTGGCATTTTGCTCTTAAGAGCCATAATATCTTGTCTCCCAAACATTTAAAATAAAGTCTCAGATTGGCTTTTACTCTTCATTCTTGGACACTAACCAAATCTAATAAAATTCCTTTCTTTAATGGCCCTTATTCTGATTTTGGAGGCACTTTGGAGGAGATAATATTTAGCTGAAATACGAGGAATATTATACAATTATGCATACTTCTGTTATATGTAAATAAATAGGGGCCAATATTTCGGAGATATGTTATCCATCATGTCTATTTTTCCAAATTAGCAGCAGTTGCACTGTAAAGTAAATATTATATATATAGAAAATCATGCTTTTGGGGGAAAAATCTGGATGAAGATATATTTATAAATATTTTAGTAGGCTTTCCAAGGATCCCGCCTAAGAATACGGATAGAATACGCTGCATTTTTAATGCGCCAATGGGATACCAAAAGACATTTTTATGAATAATTATAACAGATTCTGCAATTTTAAGGGAGATTTGTATCTGTAATTGCACATATTTTGGTCTTGCTTGCATACAGACTCACAAAACTGAGTTAGAGTATTTATACTATTTTCGAATTTTTTTATTTGACTCTTATATTTCTAAATTGGGAATGCATTTTACGTAACATTTTTTGGAATTTGTAATGATTTCTTCAGTTAAAACTACATCGATACATATTGCAACACTAAAGCCGCCTTCACTGAGCTCGGCCTTGATGTTACTTAGAAAGTAAATCTTCGTTAAAGAGGATAGGGATGTTTTTTATTCTTTTAACACGTTATCTTCCCGGCTTGCTAACCTCAACGTTGAATATAACATCTGGTTGATAAAGGTTGTAATTCCGTTGTAGGAATATAAACAACTGAATAGCAATTTACGGAAACGTATGGAAAACTCCATTTGTTCAGTTGCACCATACTATGATTTCTTGTACTTTTTCTGCCACAACTTTCCCTAAAGTAGTTATTACAAAAGTCCTCATAGTTGTGACTTTATTAATGTTAATTGTATTCAAAACTTACACATTACATTTTCTATTTCTCCATGATATTTTCGGACAATTTAATTCTGTCTACGAGGTATCCACATTTTACATTATTTAATCAAATGGAGTGATCAACATTTCCGAAGCCACATTCTCATTCTGCATTGTTACTAACTCTTTGGGTGCTAAATGCTGCGTTTCGCATGCGCGGTATAAGATTTTTTATGACGTGTTGCAGAGGCTCTGAATTATTTGTCACATTTTCACGTCCTTACTCCATATCACTAAGAAGGCTAAAGTTCAGCTTGCTAAGGGGTTATTTCTATGCTATATTAAATGTTGGAATCAATTTTTGGCTTATAATTTAAGGTTCATTGGAACAATTTTAAGATTGGACGCTATAGTGGAATTCTTCTAGT
This sequence comes from Philonicus albiceps, assembly GCA_963969385.1. Lineage (NCBI taxonomy): Eukaryota > Metazoa > Arthropoda > Insecta > Diptera > Asilidae > Philonicus > Philonicus albiceps. The sequence goes on along the minus strand of OZ017772.1, from coordinate 41,093,323 downwards.
AAATTACCATTCGGTCATCAAAAATCGTTTCGATTTAAGTCACATAACTTCACTACTTAATTTTTACTAACCAGAAATAAACTTGTCGTTATTTGTAGGCGATTTTAGATTCTGCCATTGCTTCCTTTATAATCTGCACTGCACATGCATGTAATCGTCCGACTATCTTTTAATTTAAACGGTTTTAGTATAGGCACTCATGGTTTTTATAACACGTAATTCAAGATATTCATGAAGAAGTTATTCGTAGACAAGGTTTAACCAAACCATTCTATTAATGACTTTCGAAAGTATTTTAATATATCATATTTTGTTGCGGCCAAACGATTCCTCAAATTTCTAATAGCATATGACGCGATCTATTCAATGTCTTTTGCATTTATAAAAATTTCGCTTTTTTGTTGGTTGGTAAAATCGCAATTGTTCTCTCTCCCTTCCATAATGACTTCTTCACTCTTAATGTAGTATTGTGTAACTTTACTAGATCTTAATAAATGCAACTGATATAACCTTTACTCTGGTAGTTAGATATATTAACCCATTAGCTTCCAGACGTCCGCTTTTCAGATGATTGGCAAATGCATTGCATGATTCTAAACTTTTTCGGATTCTTGGTAAATATATTTCTAATGATTTTAAAATTTAATATAAATTGTAGTTTCAGCCCCACGTATACATATATACAGTTAACGAAATCGCAAACATTTTTAACTCGCTCATCATAACAATCATTTGTACAGGATTTTTTTTTTCTTGTTTTTTCAAAATATTTCATTCCGTCGTTTTTACTCCGCAATTATGAATTTTGAAAATGTGATATAAGATTCGTAGGCAGGAACTTCAATTGTCTTATCCATAATATTTGATTTTTTAAAACTCACTCGATAGAATTATCTTGGCTAGGACAAATTGTAAGTCCGTTTATCAAGTATTTTTGAAATTGTCTAAACAACTTCTGAATAAGTCTTATATACTCGATATATTGTTAATTTTCGATAACAATTACAGATACCAGAAAAATATTGACTAGGTTGAAATAAAATTAAACCACAATATCATTTATTATATTTAATTTTCGTTTGTAGCATTTAATAAAACGAAAATCTAATTTTTTAATCGTATTTTGAAAAATTATTCGATTTATTACAAAATAGCACCACATATTTCGAAATAATAATATAATAAAATATTTCTCTCTAACAGGAATACAGTCAAAAATTAGCGAAGATGAAAGCTGTTCAAAAGGAAATTCGAGACCATCTCTCAAATCTACCTGATTTAAGGCAATTACCCGATGTTACAGGGGGTTTGGCGCCACTTCCATCTGCTGGAGACCTTTTTAATGTCCATTAACAGGAAATGTTACATGAGTTCTTCCATCATTGAAGTTCACTCGTGTTACGATAATTAGATTTTAGTTTTCTTCTAGTGCGAAGAAATGTTCTACATTTTCAATCTTACTTGTATTGAAAACAAAAAAATTATGTTTTCGGTTTAATCATCTTGCAGCTGCAAATTTACTTTTCTTCCATAGCTCTTTGGAAATAATTATGTAAATTTAGTTTATTACCTAAATTTTGGGATTAGGTCTTGTGTACAAGCTGCACTTCAAATATTGCTGTATGACTGTTCTTATTTGTATTGAAATAAAATATATAATAAACTAAAGTTAAAAAATCTCTTATTTCATTTTGATTTCAAAATGTCTGGAAAATTAATTGATAAAATTATTTTTTATTAGGCAGGCGCACTTTGTATAAATCTTGGCTTTTTATTATAATCTGAATTTTAGTCAATTTCATGATGTTACGGTACGACATATTTATCTATTGCTTTTTGATAGCACTATCAAGAGCTTGATACTTTACCTAAATTCATTGACTCGCATTTATTTAAATCTACAATTTGTAGAAATTTGTTAAACACTAAGAATTTCTGCCGTATTCTCGAAATTGAGATTTTTAGTAGTCATTGGATTTGCAGATTTAAATTTAAAATATTAACTATAGTTTTGAAATTAATTAATCCATCTGAAGTCAGATTATCAAAATTTAATATAGGGAATAAAAATTGTCACGGAAAAAAAAATTTAATTGCTATGAATTATATCAAGTTTTGATATTATTAAAAGTTCATTTATTAAACGTCTTAAAAAGATTAGAAAAGCCGAAAATTTACCACAAATATCTGTTGTTTTATTAAATTAAGTAATGCTATACATGATAAATTGGCGTTTTCGAAAACCCATTATGGTGCAAACCGCTTCAACCACTTCTCATTACCTTGTTCGTAAAGTCGCCATAAACTTCATCCTACGAATAGTAGTAATATATTGTAGTGTTTTCACCTGGTGTAAAATTAAAGTATTTTGCTTATTTTGTGGTTGGAAATGATTTATTTAATGTGAAATCATAGAGGCGGATCAATTCAAAAAATATTGTAAATCTACTTAATTAGCGAATTGTCTTTTCAGTCTATTCAAAAAAAAAAAAAGTGGACAAATGCGAGCACTAAGTTACTCATTACCCAAAGGCTGGCAATGGAAAAACCTTTATGAAACCATCCTGCAACATGGAAGTGGCACAATTTGGCCTGTTGTATTTGGTTTTGGTCACAAGAGCTGATCAAATCTAGTTTGGATGCTGTGAACGATGTCAAGAAGGAAGGAAGAATATACAAGAGGAGGAAAATGTAGAACCACCTTCAAAATAAAAGCCAAAAATAATGACTGCGGAGGGGAGTACTTTAAAGAAAAAATAAAATTAAAACCCTCAATATATACAGAAAACAATCTCAATGAAAAGAAAAAAACAAAGGAATAGAGCGCGAAGAGAATTCAGTGCTATAAAGCAGCAGGAATTAATATTTTAACTATCAGTTAAAATTATGAATTAAGTTTAATATTCTGTTAAGCAGTTTTCAATGTTATTCCTCTTGTCATTTCCAGTTCCATAGGTATTCTTATAGTCGTAATCCGAAGAGGAGCCCATGGTATAGTTATTATTTTTTATGACATTGGCAAAAATTGTTCATCACCTTGCAGCGAAATGTAAGATATAAGCTATTACCGTAATAGCTTTTGGACACCGAAGTTAAGTATTTTAATTTATGAAAACCCTCTTAAGGCTACCAAATGCACGTTCTACCGTTACTAGATTTTTACTAGCTTACTCTTCATTAAACCACTTTTTCTTTTGTAATCGTACTTGGGTGACCATTATCTTTATAATGTGTCTAGATGATATGCACTGTCACCAAAAGTATGATAATCTGGCTTTAAAAAAAAAAAAGATTTTTTTTAATTATATGTATATAGATAAATTTATCCAAACTCTGGCATCTACAACCTTGCAGCATGCCTGTATTCGTACATTTGAATTTAAAATCCAAACGGCTTGCAAGACAATTGAGTTTTCACCGTTGCGATTAATAATATGAGTATCATTTATCAGCCTTATAATTTGAATGACAGTCTTGTTTGCGCGCCCTATTACGTTAGGAAGTATCCCTACGGTACGTACAGCATCTCAATTCGAGTCAACCTGAATAATTTTGACTTTCTAGTAGATTTAATAAGTTTGTTCGTTCTCTATCAGATCAGACCTAAAAAGATCAATTTAAATCTCGACAGTGAGTTGTGAGAAAAATACATTTGAAATTTTATTATAGCGATAGCAAAATTCTATTACAAAAGAATGAATTATTTGGAACATTGCACGGTCACCGGATTATTTCCCATAGATGTAACTAATTGGACCATTTTTCTCAAAATAAAAATAAAAGGTATTTTTCTTTTTTTTCTATAAAGTAATTCATTTTTAGCTTTTTATTTAAAAACTAGAGCACGTTCACCTTTACCAGCACACTATGAGCACTATCTAAAAATTTTCGAGGAAATTTAAACGACTTGAGTTGGATATTGAACGGAAAATTAACGTCATAAGTCTCAAATTTATCTTAGAGTTCACACGCCGTGAGCAAGCGTGCTAAGCAATGTATGTACTATATGTATATGACAAAGATCATGAATTACTACATGTGACACTCGTGACGTAGTCCCTTATATTTTTTCGACCTTGGTTCCCTTAGCCCACCGACCTTGAAGATTTTTCTAAAAGTGGATAGTAATAAAGGGCTCACGCGTGAGAGAAAGACAAAAATTTAGGGGGAGGCGGAACGAAAATTAAAATCACGTTTCACCACCCAAAGCAGCGCACACGTTCGAATACGTTTGGCTCGCCTTTAAAAATGTACAGTGAAAAATTGTAAGCAGCCCGCATTCGTATATATGCTCTGAGTGTGCTACCTGCCTGTTCCCCATTCTCAATTCAGGATTTCCCTATGCTGGAACATTGCCTGGGGACGGCACTAACACCATGCATACAGAGGCACACAGCATACAGAGCCCGACAGATTGACCCGCCTTAAAAATGCGTGATAAAAAAACGCTGCATTTTATTGCCTACACTGTAAGTGCTGTAGATGAGAATTTTTGGCTGCCTATTCTTATCTCTTTCCTTCTGATTGGAATTTAGATAAGACATAGGAAGCAGTAGTTCTTTGCTACTTTCTCTAATGGAAAACTTTTCCCCAGACAGTTTTAGAAGTTGCATATGGGTTAGAGCTTTAAGCTTGTATAGAGAGTGTCTCATCTAGTATTTTATGATTTTTGAGATATATGAGTAGTAATATATAATATATAAGTGACAGACACTTCATTGTCACCATTAGATTATGTCGCAGTATCAGGCCAGGCAATTTTGTAGCCAGCAAAATAATATAAGGACTGAATTGTTACTTTGGTTAAATTATGCCAGCAAAATAATATAAGGACTGAATTGTTACTTTGGTTAAATTATGGTTAATAAATTAAAGTGTAATATAAAGACTCAATAAAAAATAAAATAAAAATTTTAGAGTTCACATACAATTGGTTATCCGAACTCGAGTAAAATAATGCACGACATAGAGGTAGAGTTAAATTAACTAGAATCGTCTCTATTTGAGATATTAAACCTAACCGTAGTGATTTTAAACACTTCTGCTTGTCTGCTTCCGAATCTGGTGGCCACTTCATAAAATGTCGTTGCTTATTATAGAAAATACGGCATACACTCTAAAAAATTATTATACGCCGTACTTATATTTGTATCGGATCTGTAGGCTATTCTACGAAAACTCTCTTGTTTGGCCAAGGTCCACAGCATAAGCAATAGAGCCTTATTAACCCAGTATGGGTCGAATTTTTTCTCGATTATAAACAAATTTATTTAACTTGCAATATCAACAAATATGAATCTATAAAAACAGATAAACAATGAATTCAACAATTTCAATAATTTTATAATATCAAGCATATATTGATGTTTTGGGGTAACAACGTACGCACTATTTGTATTTTGATACAACACAGTTTGTCTACCCGGTTTTAGGATGAGTACTTGTAATAAACAATAAAATATTTTTTTTTCTGGGACACTGAGGAACAAAATATTTAGTTTTAGTTTTAATTATAATTTTTTGTAAATCATGAATTATTGTTGATTTTTACTAACCATTAAAAAGTTCATATAATAACTTTAAAATTTAGCATTGTTTTGTTCCTCATTGTCCCAGAAGGAAATATTTTATTGTTTTTAACAAGTAGGTACTCATTCAGAAAGCAGGTGGGCAAACTATTCGTAATTAGCAGGCATTATATGTATAATTAGATGTATACGCCTCCTACCGAAGCTTCAGAGGAAAATCTGAATATTTACGATGGTGGGCTAGGAACTAAAATCACATTTAATAAACCATGAAAAATGAGTGCAATACATTGTGATAAACTGATGAACACGCAGCACATTCACGTTGACGGACTCGCATAAAATAAATTAAACATTGCAGGTAGCGAATGTGCTAACATGTGACTTGAAAGTTACACCGGCCTATGAAGGGTTAAAACGTGTTTTCGGTAGTCTATTATTATCAGCTACACACAATGGCGCAAAAGTTTCTATTATCGATGCCATAATTAAACGATATTAATTTTTATTAATAATAGAGATTCAAAGTAAGATGAGTTCTTCGACACGACTTAGTTTCATGAGTTAATCTAAAGTGATCCTTGAATGCTGCTGGAGAGTATTCTGGTACAACCGGTGGTACGAAATCTTATGTTTCTCTAAAAAACTGGACCTCTACCTGTGTATCTTCATTATCTGTGCTAAGTGAAGATTCACTTTGTGGAGCTGTTTAACACATATCTATTTATTAATAATTCGTATAGCAAACTCGGTAAACTATTTTCCATTTTATTCAAAATGTTAGATTTCGGTTGAAATTTTCATCTTTTTTAAAAGTGATTTCGGAAATTAACCACTAAATATATAAATATAGTTGAATTTTGCCATATTGGTGCACATTATGGTAAAATTAAGAATCATAGCACTAATTATGGTTACTTCGAAATTAACTAGGATGCCACGGAAGGCCAGCAGCTCCACATGCTTTTTTCTCATCCTCTCAGCCCCACCATCCTATCCCGCAAGCCAAACTTTTTTAATCTAGTAATAATTTATGTTTTCTTTTTATTCGTTTATTTAATCTATGCCATTTAATCTAGCTATTAAGTGAATACAAACAAATGTGATGCATGGTGTATCAAACCAGTGAATTTTCAAAACATTTTAACATTTTTAGAGAACTTTCATTGAATTCAGGGAATATTTTCATTCATAATATCCGAATTATCTTATGAAAGTGTCCAGCTATAAAGAAACGGTGAGGTACCTTGCCCTCCTCATTGTACGAAGTTCTCAGAATGAGCATAAGTTTTGAACATCTATTTAATTATTCAGCATTAATATAAACCTTATAAACAAAAAAACAAAAAAAAGGTCAAATAATTTGTTTTAATTACAACGTAAAATCAGGGAAAGAACTTAAATAATAGCTGAGAAAATCATAAGTGACCACTCTGAATGACGATTTTGTTAACTATCAACTAAGTAAATATGCATTAAAGTTAAACTGTGAACTATTTATAATTTTTAAAATTATGACAAATTCACTAAAATTCTTAAAAATTTAATAAAGTTAATTTTCAAGTTAAGTTAAGCACGTATTTTAATGGTAATGCACCGAAATTTAAAATTTCAATTTTCCAATCACGTCATTTTGCATTACCTATTCTTACACAGAAGTTAAATAAAAATCCAAAATAATATTCAAATAGCATACTAATAAATATTGCCAGCTTTTCTTTTAGATAAGGAGCGATTTGTGTATATGAACTAAACTAATAAAATTTAGGTATTCTTACAGAAAGAATAAATTTCCCCGGAAAAGCCACGAAAACTACTATAATAAAAAAAGTAAACTGAAAACATTAAATAGGATCAATTCATTTGTAATTGACGGCTTCATAATTTGTTGCTAGTTAGTCAATCTTTTCATCTTTGCACTTCACAGAAAACATCTTATAATTTTGGCTTAATAAAGAAACAATTTAATTGAAAAAAAAGTTGTTGTTTTCCATTAAAACCTCATTTGACCACCGGTATGGAGATTATTGTAATGTACCAACATTTCTTCTCTTTGCAATTAATAAAAGACGCAAGAGAAAACCTTTTAAAAAATAATTTTTGCAAGAAGGCTTATACTTAAGTGATTATTTAGAGCTATAGTTTAGGAATTAGCTTTCATTTGAGTATTTTCATGAGCTATGCTTCTATGCCAACGATCTGTAATTGTTTTACAAAATTCTTAAAATGACAAAACATGGACTTTCTTTTGGTTTAGATTTGAATATGAATTTTAAATCCGCAATTCATAGGATTTCCTTGTATTCTATGGGAATCATTTATAACTTTTTCCGTTAAAAAACGGAATTAAACAATCTGACACACTGAATAATTCATGACTGATTATTCTAAATAAGATGAAGCTAAACAGATTATACGATTTTAGATAACAAATAAGCTTTCCTTTAAGGGTAATAAGATTTTTCAAATTTTTTATATTTTCATAATAAGTAAAAGTACAATCATAAAACTGATAATTGAAGTCAGTGCTACCAAGTAATGCTGCTATTTTAGAGTCAAGTGAAGCCTCTGTAAAATGATCAAAAATGAAATAAAATTGGTGTTATAATTCAGAAAAAAAATCTTGATCAATAATGAAATAAAAGTCGTGTTATAGTTCAGAAGAAAACGTACTGATGAAGTCCTTTCTAGTTATCTAGGCAGTACGTTATAAAATTTAGTGAATATCAGTATTAGGCCCATATGTTAATGAATAACAAAATTAGCAGAGCCACACCACTTTTCTATGAATTCTATAATATCTGGAATATCGCTGCTAGGTGCCATTTTTGCTGCTACAGTAAGTTTGCTCCATGCATCCCTGTTAGCTTGTTTATTTGATCTTTGAAATAAAACTGGCTGCCGTCCGCTGACGGGATAACCTGAGACTATGCAAGGTACATCTGACATTCCTAAACTTGATTCAAATAGGTTTCTATCATCGAGAGGTAATATCTGCAAAATATTAAATTTTATAATTATGTTCATATTTAAAATTTCATCAAAAATTTACTTGATCAACTTTTTGATCCATACTAACTGCAAGAACCCATTCTCTGACTTCTTCATGTAAGTTAGTTTCATTTTTCAAATGTAAGTCTACCGGCAATGGAACAGAACTTGGAAAATCGGTGGCAGATAAATCAGAGTGGTCAACCAAGTTGCCAGAACCCTCTTCTATAGCTTCACATAGATCCAGATAGTGGTTCAAAATTACAAAAGCTTCAGATTCTCTTCCCATATTCCTCAGATCTGTTCCAGCTTCAAAGAATCCTTTATCAACCGGAATTATATCGGTGTAACGAAGTAAAGCGACCGATATCTTCACAGCTATGCCCTGAAGAGCTTGAACATGTCTGAAGGCCGCTCGACTAGTGTAATAATGAGCAATCAAAAGGAGCTGATCGACTTTGTCCAATATCTCGGTTTCAGAAAACTCGGAATTTTTAATTGTCTGTTATATAAAAAATTATAAATTATTGTACCTCACTTTCAATCATTTCTCGTTTACCAATGAAAGCTGGAAAAGAAAAGTTCTGAGGTCCTTCCATATATTATTTGCGAACTGTTCACGAAGAGAGAAGCAATCTAAGGCGATTCGGTTGTAAATGTTGAAGTTTTGCTGCAACGCTGGAGCACCATTAGTTAAATACAGTGACAATGCCGCAGGACTGTCTCCGTCTCGAATAAGTTGCGCTGCATATAAGGCTAAATATTTATGAAGTACCTTTACGTTCATTTGTTTGGCTTTATCCAAACAACGCACCCATTGGCCTTGCTCCGCAAGCATATCCAAAGCGCTGATTATGTCTAAAGATACAAAATTGTTAAACTTTATTTTTTTATTAGTGGGGTATCACCACCGCACCGGTCTAAAATATAAAATTATTATTTTATATAAAAATTTGTTTTTGAAGAGACTATGCAACCAATCCTTTTCAAATTGGAAATGATTAAAACTTTTTTGTGATCCTATGCAAGAGTTAAAAACTAAGTTATGATTTCGTACTGTTCAATGTGAATGCTAATTTTTCTGTGGGTTTCATAGTAACAGCATGAAATCAGAATGGGACTTAGCCAATTTTAACAACAACTTACAACAAAAATCTAAACAGATTTATAATCATAGGTAGGCACTGTGAGCTTTCTTATTCGATGAAATTATTTTTTTCAAAATAGTTTTGAAGTAAATGTCTACTATAAGGAATAAGTTTCAACATAAAAATTAAGTGATCATTTAAGTAATTTTTGGCAATTCTGTTCTTCGTTTATAATATTTCGGTCAAATACCTGGTAGAATAGATGAAGGAAGATCATTTAAAAAAAGTCGTTTTTTTTATGCGAATAAGAAAGTCATTGAAACTGATTTACGGCTGTAATTCAGTAATTCAGTTAATTCTACGAATTCCGAATATGTAATTGAAATTTTTTTAAATTTTACAGTGATGATACCCATCAAGGGGACAAACAATCGTTACCAATATCAGCCAGTTGCTCAATATTTCCCTCGGTCTTTAAACGTGATTTTTGTTGACTCTCAACGTATGCTATCATTTCGCCATCAATCTCCTTTGCTAGTCTTCTTGCTTTACTCCACTGCTCGGATTTAATAAAAACGTCTACTGCTTCCCTTGGCATTTCTGCTGCTAGGTACAACTGTGCTGCCGGCCCTACTTGGTTTATTTCTATTAACCGTGGGCCAAGTTGACTTGCAATGTCTATCGCATCTCTTCCTTCCAGAAATTGATTGCAAATTTCTGCTGCTCTTACCAACGACCTTTCCAACGTTGCTTGATCCGTATTCGAACTATTTAGTTGAAGAAGGTACTCAGCAGCTTTCCGAAACTCTTCGTTTCTTGCATATTCTTGAGCTTGTTGAAGAATTGCCCGTGAATTTGCTGGACTGCTGGCACTGCCTCCTCTCTTATCCTGAGCTTGAAGTTTTCTTAACTCGGGTAAAGCATTCGGCACATATTCTTCGGCAATACGTAAAGCATCATCGAGCATATTATATTCTTTGTAATACCTAATAATCAAATCAGGCCGCTGTGCCCGGAGGAGAAGTGCTTCATATTCCGGAAAGTTTCTATTTTCTAAAGCGGCACCCGCTTGTCCCATTAAAATTTCATTAACACTTTCAGGTGAGTGGGCCTCAGCTATTCTGAGAGCCTCTTTCCAGTCACCATTGTGAGTGTACATTAGTATAGCTTCTTTTGGTTTGTTGGCGCGGATAAATTCTTCTTCGGCCTCTTCAAATTTTCCTTCATCTTCAAGAGCCATTGCCATTTTCAAGTGAACGTCGTCCGTAGACTTACCGGTGATTCGACAGAGATCAATGGCAAAATCAAATTGCCCTGAATCACAGGCAAAGTTCAGGGCTGTATCCAGTAGGCCAAGTTTTGTTAGGAGACGTGCTGCTCCTTCCACTGGTAAAGATTTTGCCCACATATAAGCGACCTTGATTTTTTTTTAAAAAATTGAATATTAGTCAAAAGAAATGTTTAACTGAATTTCGAAATGAAAATATTGTAAAAAATAATTTCCAAGAAAATATTAAATTAAAGACGTTAAAATGCTTTACATTCCCAACAATTTTGGGAAAATATGCTGCATATAATTACTATAAAATTAGCAATGTTGACAACATTTTGTTTGTTCCATGAAAATGTTTTTTGCAAATTTGTTGCCATTATAATTTTAATTTAAAGTACTTACTAAGAGTACTTTTGATTTTTTTAAATTTTTCTAACGATAATTAACAAATTAAAGGGTTTTCAAAGGTTTAAAGTTAAAAACCAAGGAATACCTGATTACTAGAGCCCTCTGTTCCTTTTTGCTTTGCAATACGAAATCCTTCTTCCCATCTTCCCACACTGCAGTACATATGAACTGCAGATTTCCAATCTCCAGCTGCAATGAAGTGAATTTCGGCATTCTTAAATTTTCCCTTCGTCTCCAGCTGTTTGGCTAAATGAAGGTGTGTGCTTTCTAACAACTCCTTATGATACCTCTCTACGAGCCTTATCATAGAGTCATACAATTCGAGTCTTTTATACATGGCAATTGCTAAGTCCGGCTCGTTTACAGCAATCAGAACCTTCTCAGCATCTCTATATTTTCCTAAAAGGTAGAGATTGATGGTGAATACAAAAGGGTTCAATAAGACATTGCACGCTTTCTTTGTAAAATATGTACAATAGGTTCCGATTGATTTGGTTGAGAATTTTGGTATAATGTTACTCAAATTGTTCTCATCATAAGTAAAAAAAAAGTTTATGGGATTATTTTCGATATATCTAGAGTAGATGATTTTTTAAGTAGGTCCGGTTATAAGGAGATAAGAAATTATATAAGAAGGATATAAGAAATTATATAAGAAATTATTTTTATAAGTGGGCTTATGCCAATCGGAAATTTTTTATAACAGATAAATTGAGTTTAAAATATGTCTCTGATGAATTTCTTACTTCTCATATTTGTACATTGGAAATTTTGAGAATTCAAATTGGGCGAAGATTAATTATAGTCGTAAAAATTTGACTTAGTAGGTATTAGGTAAAACTAAAAAAGATATGCCTGCTTACCACGATAGTGTGAAAATTTCACTTCGACTTATCCGAATTTTCATCAGGCGGGTAAAAAGCTACCGATTGACACAATCCTCAGATATTTCTAAGAAAACAGTTTAGTTATACCATAATAAATAAGATTTAGTAACAGTTAATAAATCGTCTACTTGAATAAGTAGAAATAACCCAAACACGGCGAATTCATTAAAAGTTTTTCAAAAAAAAGTCAATAAAGTTGAGGTGATTATTATTCAGAATTAATAATATACCTAAACTGAAGAAAATTATTGTGTAAAATTGTATGAGATTGAGAGGATTTGAAATTATTCTGAAGCAAAAACCATTGCGGCTATTGATGTTAAGATAAAGAACTATATTTTATTTAATACTGTTCTCCGTTATATCCAAATGAGTTTCACGCGTTATTGCAATGCAGTTTCAGTATGATTACTTACGTGTCATCTAACGAAATCATAATTTATAATTATTATAATTCAAATGTATTTGGACATAGTTACAAATTCTTATTTTAATAAAACTATAATGTAACTTTCAACCCAATGTATGAAATTGTTCAATTAATCTTTTAATCAAATTGGAATTGATTTTTCCTTGCATTCTATAAATGATTTAGTTTTTCATCTGCCTAAATTTATAATTACTCTAAACCCAATAATGAATGGTTTTGCGTCAATTTTACCTGTTTATACAAAAATCTATCGATTTAAGTAGAAGACAAGCACATTTTTCTTCGTCTTGGAATCATCGAATCCAATTAGGTACATTAGAACATTTTATTTGTTCTTAAAAGCATTTAATTTATTTTTATATACCATTTTTAATTGAATAAATATGTTTAGAAGAGAGTAACTGACCAAATTTTTAACCCCAATCATGAATAATGGGCATAAAGACTTTTGATTCAAAACCTCATTGGGTTTTTCCTATACATAAAGAATGTAATGTATAAATATACATACATAGATATAATACTATGTCAGCCAAATTAGTCGGCCTTTTTGTACGACATTGTTACCTTGTTCTTCTAAAGATGATGCTAAATTTACAAATGTATCATGCATTTCATCTGTATTGAGGTACTTTTCAGCAATTTGGTAAGCTCTTTCCCACTGTCCATGGTTATTAAGTAACTCAATTGCTTCTTTATACATGTTGGCCCGCACCAGTAAATCTTCCGCACCTTCCAAATCGCCGGATAAGGCCAAATGCCTTGAGAGTTCTGTGGAGTATTTACGAATTTCGGCAGGTTCATCTAAGACTTTTGCAATTTGGACTGCTTTTCGCCATTGTTTAGCACCTACAGATGCTTCTAACGCCTTCTCAGTGGCTCCAGCCTCAATGTAATGGTTTATGGAAGCATCTAGCTGCCGTTTGGAAACTAGCCAGTCACCCCATTCTTCTTCAAGGGTTGTTACCTCGTCAGGTGCATGTTGTCGTGCGAGTTCTAGCGCTCGTGCGTATATTCCGCCCTTTCGGTACAAAGCTAATGCAGCATCAGGACGAGAAAGTTTTAAAGCAACATCACCGGCAAGTTCGTATAGTTCTGAAATTAGTCACTTAATTAGTTACACTATAATAGTACCGGTGAGTTGAGAATATAAATTCAAATAATCGCCAACTGAAGCACTTGTGAAATAAAAGGTGAAGAGAGAGGGGAATGCGGGATGAGGAGAGGTTGAGGAGTTGGGGAGTTGGGGGGTCTGCTAATATTTGAGTTAGTAAAATTTATGTTTATTAAACTTTTTAAAATTATTCTCACCACGAAATTAAAAAAGTATACCTAATTCTACAACATGTTGATATCGCTTGTAGGTAATAATTAGGATGAAATTACTTGGGGGATTTATGTAACTAAATTGAATAATTGCCCTAAAATAGCATTTCAGAATAATTCAGACTCATAGCTTAAATATGCTAAAAATGCGCGCAGGAGAAAAAAGTAATTTTTTCCCAGACTTTTATATGTAATGGTCCCGTTTTACTTTTATATTTTTGATTTGGCTGAAATTTTCTCATTTAATGTTGCTGAAAACAGCTTCCATGATTTTCTTTCAGAATTTTATCTCGAATATTTAAAGAGCTATGAATTTTTCTTACTATCATATTTCTTTTAAATTCTTGTATCTTTCTGAAAATTTAATTAATTCTAAAACAAAGTAGGTGGTAAACTTTCATATTAAAATATACTTTCTGAAAAAAATATGAATAACATTCCCAGAATATTTTATAATTTATTGTTCCCAACTTTACGATTAACACTTTCGCGGACAGTAAAGCATTCACGTCCGTGAACGTATTAAACATTTATTATCTTAATCGATGAATTTTCTCAAAAAACGAATAAAGCTTGTAAGTCACGTTGTGGGCCAAACTAACCTTCTTTATTTGTGAGTTTAATTTTTTTTAATTTTTACCAATTTTTATTCTATTTTTTCAAATGCATAAATTTCTATAAAGTTTCTATAAATAAAAAAATAATAATGCTTTAATATATGAGAAATCACAAGAATCTGAGAGGAACTAATTAAATTATTATTTTGTAGTAAAATGTCGCAGAATCTTCCGCTGTTCCAGATCTCAATTTCTTGCAGTTGCATTTCCTATTGCTCTTAAACTTTAGAAAGTCCGCGAAAATACCCCTCTTTGTGGTGCACGTCGATTATGAACTCTCTTTTGGTATTCTTGGACAGCTTCTCTTTCGTTTCCGTAAATTATATCGGCGTAATCCTCAAAAGTGAACTCCACCTTTTTTTTTAATTATTTCGGCTTAAGAACATTACGGGTGTCGCTTGGTTTTTTAACTATGTTCTTTCTGACTGACCCTCTTTTATAGAAAGATTTCCGTCAGGTATTAGTAACAGAGCGTCAGGATATATTCAAATATCTAAGCTAAGACAAGCTAATTACGGCAATAAAATTAATGCCATTAAACTTTTTATGACTTTTCAGCAGCAATAATCAAAACAATTACCTGTATATTCTAAATAAATATTTTTCAATATGTTTTGAGTATATTTTGTTCGCTTTACAACTTTTGCAATTGCAGAGAAATAAAACAATGAGATACCAGTAGTAGAAGATCAACGTTTTGTTCACTGAACGATTATTCAAATTTCACATAATAAGTCATGTCTTTCTTTTATAAATTTATACTTACCTGATTTAATAAGGGCTTCTGTAATTCGCACCATTAAAGTTTCATCCTGCAACAAATGAGGCTGTTTTAGTGAAAGCCTCGCTGCCTTGGCGGGCTTCTTTGCCTTAAGGTACAAGGTTATTGCCTTTTCGGGCTCGCCTTGATCTTCTAAAACCTGCCCGGCTTTTTCTTCTTGCCCTGTGGAGAGCAGAAAGCTCATTTGTTGTTCCTTTAATTTTTGCAGGCCCGAATATCCCCTTCGCTCAGCTAATTGTATTGCCTCATCCCACATCCTAAGGTTTTTGTACATCCGCAAAGCGGCCTCAATGTCTCCTTGTTCTAAAAATATCCTCTCGGCGCTTTTAAGGTCTGAATTCAAGAGAGCCATTTTTGCCTTTACTTCGGGACAAACCATTTCGCCTCCTGCCGTTTTCTCATACTTGTCTGCGACGTGTATCATTTCGTCCAAATAAAATGCCTTGGATACGTTCCCAAGAGCGGCAAAGCACCTTTGGGCAACTCGTAAATTGTGTTGTTCCAAAGCCACTGAGGCGAGGTTATGCCACATAGCTTTAGCTGCGGGCCTTTCAGCCAAACTCTCCAAGAATTGTATTGCTCGCCCGAAGTCGCAATCATTTACAGCTGTACCGAATTCGACCAAACCTTCATCAAGTTGATAGGTATGCTCTGCCGGTCCTTCTTGAGTTCGAACCAAGGTTTTTCCCTAAAGAAAAAAAGGAGATAAGTCTTTTGAGCCGGTAAAAATCACAAATTCGATCAACTTATTGGGAAAACGTGAGAACCGAACAATTCTACTTTTTTTTGGTTATTAAGGGTAACCGAATAAATTGAACCCTTCTTCCAAAGGCCATTTATTCTAGACGTATTATTACCTTAAGACTTTTAAGAAGGATTTTCAAAACTTATCATTACCTTCAAAAGTCTCTGTAAAAAATTATTTTTCAATTTAAACAAAAATTGGACGAAATCAAAACACTTTTCATTTATGAACAAAAGTTGCGTATCCTTCTTACTCTTTATTATTGGGCGGGCAGTAATGAAATTATTGCAGATTATTTACAAGAGTAAACATTTTAGCGGTAATGTTCTGCAAAAGGCAAATATACTTGTTGATTTTTATAATTTTTAATTTATGCCTTCAACATATTTATTCAGCTGAATTCTGAGCCTTTAGCTTATAAAATATTCAAAGACAGTCATGACTTTCTAAATATAAAATCGCTAGAGATATGGTGTTTTGCCTTCGCAGTGGAATATTCTACTCTGAATACATAAATTTATACAAATTTTGTGGGCACGTTGCCCCAAATTTGCAAATATCTTTACATGATGTTTACATTTTTTAAAGTACGCACTCTTTATCAGTCCTGAATTGTTTTTGAACTTGTATAATTGTTATGAAATTTGTTATTACCTATCGCAGAACGGAGTAAGATATTATGCGTGTGTTTGCATATCTGTTATCATTTGCCTCCGAAACTATTAAGTTTTGTGCATTACATAGGAGCAGGTTTTTAGAAATAGCAGTAGATATGTTTCTTCAAAACCGATAGACCATTTTGGATGCAATTTTTGCATTACATGGAGCGCTTCAGTATTTTTATCGTCGAGGGTTTTTTAAAAATTTTAATTTCATTTTTTTTTTGTATATTTAAAGAATCAAAAAACGGAAATTACGCAATTATTATAAATTGTATAAAAAAGCTTTCCAATTTTGTTGTTTATTTATTTTATATTGTAGTTAAAATAAAATCAAATAATGTTAATTTCTGTCATTGACAGGACTGAGGACGGTTAGCGAGACAAACAAAAGTAATATACACCTTTTAACGTACAAGTTACTTTATATTTATATACAGGGTGTTTTTTGGTGGGTATGCTAAAATGAGTTGGATGTAAAATCTGACCTAGAGGTAGAGGTGGGGCCATCTCAACCATTTGGGAGTTACTGGGTGCTTCGTAAATTCCAATTTTCTATGGCATGCAGATCATATTTTATTTTTATCTTTTGATCTACTCAATGCAGCGACATTCAACTCACGCCAAAAACCTATTATCCTAATGTTGTTTCCAAAAATTTCAACAATGTTGACCTATCATTTACCACTAAAGGTACACTCGCTGTCGTAACTGGAAAAAATTTTTTTGATTTTCCTAAAATTCACATTTTTCTAAGATTTACTACGAAATTCATGTAATTAATGCACATATTTATTATTTTTAATAAATTGCCCATCTTATTACATTTCCATTAAGTTACAACAGGTCCAAGTAGAGGAAAAATTAGGACATTTATTCGTGGACGATTTTTCTGGTAAATTAAAAGAATCTAATTTTAAAGAAATTAAACTAAAATTAACCCCAAAATGTTTTTTGTGTAATTAAAACCGATTCAAGTTAATGCTAATATCTCACAAAAACTGCTCAAAATGTCCTATATCTAACAAGCCAGAAATTGATTCAACTCGTCCAATCTAGAGTCCAGGAAATTTTTCATCTAATTTTACATTCGCAATGTTATCAGTATGCGCTGGTGCTCCACGGTGTTGGTAAAACATTGTTTTATCCAGAGAGATGTCTTCAAGTAGTTCTGGCAGTGTATTCTCCAAAATTTCTGCATAAATTTGGCTATTAAGCACTTGCGCAAAATGAATATACCTATTAAATGACTGCCGATGAAACTAGCCCAAACATTGACACTGAATTTATGCCGAAATAATGGCGCCCTTGTCTTATATGGGTTAGTATCCGACCAGGCATGAAGGTTGTGGAAGATTATGAGACCATTCTTATTGAATTTTTTTCATCCGTCCAGGAGCGCCGTGTTCTCTATGTCGCATTTCATAAGTCAAGAGTAAAACTGCAATCTTCTCTCGGAATCTGCTTCCAGAACTCCTTGACATATATTGATGAAATATTAATCCTTCTATAGTGTATATAAAGACACTCCTAATCGTCTAGCGTCACTATTTTTATTATATCAAAGAATTAAATTTTTGTCAGGTAATTATGTTGTTTCTTTGAAAAATATTCTTGTTTTATCCTTATCTCTTATCTCACAACAAAGTCTTTTATAAACCAGTTAATTCCGACGTTATAAAGCAAACTGCCAAGTTGGTTTTTATTTTTGCCAGAAAAACAATTACAAACTTCACCACTTGCTGTTTTAGCTCGAAAAAATTAAAAGCTAAAATTGACTTTTTATTTTTGCCGGAAGAAAAGCCATGCTATTGGGTTTATTTTTCTTAGCTCTATATTATTATCGGTCGAAAGTAATAGGTAAAGGAAGTTTTCTTCAAAAAAGTCATAATGGTGTGGATCTTGGTTTTTTAATGATTTTTTTAAAATAACTTAAATAACGTCATTTGTATTTTAAAACTTTTAGATACTTGGTAAAAGAAAAAGAGACTGATTTCTAGTAGGCCTAACTAGTACTACTATTAATATTAGAAGACTAGAGTACTGAACATACCTCCTCTCTTGTCACATCGAAGCAGTCTCCCCTTATAGGCATTATTGTTACGTGCTCAGGCAAGTCGATGTTGTACCATATGGCTAAATTGTTGTCACTTTGTGCGACTGCAACGTCGCTTTGTATCACCCACTGCACAAAAGAAACGTTTCCCAAAAGAGTTTGCTTTTTATTCGAGTAGATATCGACGAGAACCAGTCTGAAATGGCAGGAGAACAGTTAAAAGTTAAAAAGTTTTATGCTGAATATTTAAAATGTCTGAATGGTTGCAAAGTGGAAGAACAGGCAGTGCATAATATATAAGATACCTCATTTTCTTGTCCCTGAAGAGCAGTTTGTGCGCGGTCTCACTTAACTCCATCCAGTCGATTTTAGAGTCGTGACTGACCTGTGTAACGACTGACTCTGATATTAGGTCTACAACGCAAATGGTTTTCATATCCAAAAGGAATGCGAGTTTTTTGTTGTCCCTACGAGAGATTTGGGATCAAATTATATTCTTTTTTCCAAAAATCAGTCACCACCTGGTATTTCCTCTTTCGTTCAGTCGAACCGATATCACGTGTGGATTGACAAATTCCGTTCGGACCGATCCAAGGATCACGTTTTCACCATATTCCACCAAGGTTAACTCTCCTGCATTGAATATTAAACAGACATTGGGATTTTCGAAGTAGAATCGTTCATGCCGACCGGAATTAATCCAGGGCACTTCACTTATTAAATTTCGGGTTAAGTCGCACAAGAGAAGGGATTCCTCTGTCCTGGCAACGAGATAGTTATCCTTGCCCATGATACGCACATCGTCAATTTCTAAACCAATGTGCGACTCAATAGTTATTGCTTGTGATGGATTCTGAAGGGACTTGACTACCAGTTGGCTAGGAGCTACAAAAATTAATTCAAACTTTTCTTGCCAGATAGTTCGTCGTAGCACAGACTCAAACATTAAAACAGCCCCTGATACTGATCCAATTACAAGTCTACGTGTGGAATAGCTTAGTATAATACGAAAGATTGCTTTGTACGAAAGTTTCGTTTAAGTTACCTTGCACCATCCCTTTTCCACGTGAGTGCGCAAATGGAATATAAATTCTCAATTTCTTTGGTGGCTGTTTCGCCCCAAGTGGATAGTCGGGGACTCCATGAGAATATCCTGATTCTATCGAAACTGCCCAAAGCCACAGATTGGCCGTTGGGACTGGCAGCAGCTACCATGAAATCCCTTTCATTATCCAGTCTGGAGTAGTCGAAATTCCGCACTTGTTTCCCCTGGCGTGAATTAACTTTTTAGCTTGAGCACCAATAAAAATACCTAATGCAATTGCATTGTTTACCTGTGGGTCATAAAATACGACTTTTTTGTCGCACCCCGCAGCAGTAATGCAATTCTGCGGCCATGCCAGGGCAAATGGAGGCACTGGGTGCTGGGCAACCTTTCCCGATGATTCGGTTCCGTCGTCGGCTATGAAAAACCTAATTATAGTGCCGTCAGCGTGTCCCGACAAAAATCCAGAACCTCTCGAGTTTGGTGCCAATGAGATGACCATTTGTTCTGTGTTGTATAAACTTTGGGACTTGTTAGTTTTGCAGTGGAGAACGCGCACTTTCCCATCATCCAAGCCTGAAAAGTTAAATGGCACTTTTGTTTTTACACTTGCCTATTACTATTACTCTACCTGCAATAATTGGACCTGAGGCGAGCCAAACCAGAGCCGTGACCGATGAGGATTGCGGAAATTTATTGCAAATAACTTTCTTATCGCCCCATGACTCCCCTAATTTATAAACGTATACAATGCTATCACTCTGCCCAACAGCTAATTTTGTAGAATCCGGGCTAAAAGCTATCGCCCTGATGATATACGAATTCTTTCCGTTTGCAGGATTGTTCGGTTTTGTCGAGAACTTATCACGGCGTTCACCTGAGTCATTGAAAAGTAGGATGTGCCGGTCTACGGTCGCTACAGCCAACTTCTGGTGGTTGGGACTCCATGATAATCCTGCGACACGGCTCAAATGGTCCTTAAAAGGAAAACTATCAATCAATTCAAGAAAATAATGAATTTACGACTCACCTGTCCTTCTAAAATTGTTTTCAAATATTTCAGCTGCATGACTTCAACTCAGCTTCACTACAAATTAACCTACTTTTGTGATTTGGTCGTGAGCAATGCCTTAGTTACCGTTGTTATGACTACCCTTCTCTTGTAAAACAATTAAATATTGCCCAATAATTACATATTTATTTTAATTTAAAGCAATTTTGAATTATTATTCATGAAATAAATAGGTACAGACGTAATTCTAAGCACCAATTGTTCGCCGCACTATGAGAATTTTTGCTAGGATTTTAAGGCAATTTGGTTTCAATGCACAGTAGAAAGGGGAAATGCAAGGTTCCGGCTTCCAAAACTTTGGCGCAGTTCAATTTTATTCGACGTAACGCATAAGAAAATACAATTTTTACCCGACTGCTTGAGAAGGAGGGTAATGTTTTGCGGGTATATGTGCATCCATATTTAAATAAGTATTACTGTTCTCTGAAGCGCCCCACATCCTAACAGTTCAATGGACTTTAATAAATAAAGTGTCGTTAGATTCGCCTTAGTCGCGAGAAAGTTATAGGCTACCTGTATAATTTTAGATATGGTCGCCTTTTTTGTCGCATCTGTATTTTTGTTTATTTTCAATCACCGATGGCTACCAAATAAAAGGTTTTCATGAAACGAACTCAAATATACCTACATTTATGTATGGAATAAATGTATTTCATAGGTTCTATACTTTCAAATGAAAAATATCAATATGGTATTAAGTAAAATTTAAATATTTTGAGTGTTTATTTTTTTAAATAATGATTACTTGTATTTTATGTTGAAATAAATGAATGAATGATACACAATTTTGTTTGTTTCGGATTTGCATGCTCCATATGCTATGAAAGTCCTTGTTTTTTAGTTCACATGATTTTTTGGGGAACCGATCTTCAGTGCAACTAAATCAGTATACTTCTCAGTTGTACTTTTCATTTATTCCCTGATGGATATAGAGCATCAAGAATCAGATTTATTATCTGTGCTATACTAATATAAACCTATGTGTGAATAATGATATTGTTTATTGTTTTACTTATATATGATACTTTGTTTTCTTAGGCACTTCCTATACGAAAAGAAAAATATGCAACTACGTTCCTTTAATTTAGAAACTTGTGTTTCTTTTCAGGTGTGGAATTAGTTAAGAAATTGTTAAAAATGTGTGAAAATTAAATCGTTTTGATATAATATAAAAAGCAGAAAATCTCAGAAATAGTTGTTTCGTATTTATTTTAGCAAGAAAACTATAAAAATAATTATATTTAAACTACTTAAACAATTTTGAGACGTTTTCATATTTTATCGCACCCACCTGAATGCATCCAAAATGAGAATTTTTTAAGATTTTTTTAGGGTGTACGAGTACAAAGATTGGAATCAAATAACAGAAGTATAGTGCGTTATTTGTTCGTCATTTGCTTAACATGTTTAAAAGACCAGTTAAGAAACAATAATTTTTATAAAAAATATTATATATGTATGTAAATATATTATGAGAATTTGAAAAGCCCTGACGTCCAACTGTCTGCATCATAATTCCTTGAAATATTGATGGATCCTATTAGTCTATAGTAAGATTACCTTTAAGGACATTTTTTTTAATTTTAATTTAGTTGTAGTTTAATGAAACATTTTTCAAACAAAAGAAAAAAATACTTTTATCTATCTATATGCGATAGATAGAGTACTCCACAGCTTTAAAAAGAGAAAAAATATTAAACTTTAGGAATTAACGTACCGGTTGTTTTTGAATTCTCATATACGTATGAACCGAACAGAGAACCGAGTAAAAACAAATTGAGAAAATGCAAAACGCAGAAAAGATTTCTTGAAAGTTTCACCTTAAGCTTTCGACATTTCACAGTGGTTTTAGTTCACTTAAAAATTAAGTTTAACCTCACTTGAATTTATTAATAAAGTTTAATTATTGGGTCTTAAAGATCGGATAATAAGCTATAGGGGAAGGTAGGGAGAAATCACAAGGAATTAATCAATTTCGAGCATTATAATAGCAGCAAAATACAAAGAAAATAAAAAAATATAGTAAAAACATACAACGAAAGAAAACAATCCATTTCCCTTTCTGTCCCCATGATGGGGCGGAACACGGTATAGTATTGAAAATTATAAATTTTAATATTTTCCCTACAAAATTTGCAAGTTAATAATGATTCTTCATCATCGCTGTTGAAACCGTCCTGTGTTGGTTATATGTGCCATTTATTACAGACACAGCGGCAACACTAATTTGATTGTAAATGTAATCCTTTACTATACACAGCGAATGTTTATCATTTTCTTCTTCTGAACTTTATGCGAGGGTTGTCTGAAAAATTTCAGATCCTACAAAGATAGAAGACATTTTTTCTCCAAATTTATTTTTATTGTTTTACATAGTCTCCTTGGAAATCTATACATTCCGCCCAGCGATGATTCTATATCTTCAATTCGTCCAAATAGTACTCGGCGTCTTTCTCTGTAAAATAATTGTTTACGAACGTAACTTTTAGTTTAGGGAGTCGCTGGGGCAAGATCTGAATGAACCGTGGCAACCACTGAGGTGTGAAGCGGCGCATTATCTTGGTGAAACAATTTTTTTCTGCAAAAATGGCCGCAGAAAGCAACTTCTGCCTTCAGATTGTCAATTAGCGATGCGTATTATGCTCCCGTAATAGTTTATTCGATCACGTTTTTGGTATAAGATGAAGTGACGGCTATCTAGCTGTCATCGTTGCCCAAGCTGGTACGGCCGCGTTTAAATTCAGCTCCCCAACATTTCATGATGGTATATGATGGTGCAGAGTTCTCGTATACAAGGATAAACTGGATTATGATTTGCGTAGGCGTATTGCCCTTTAAAAACACATATTTAATGACAGTTCAATACTCGTTTTTTTCCCTTTTTACAAAAACACTCACATCGACTCACTCAAATGATTGTCAAACAACAATTCGCTTTCAAAATGGCAGAAATTTTGCTGAGTACCTTTCAAAGTATGTGCAACACATTCTTCAACTTTTGTTTGCTATCTTCATGTCAGGTTGGAAACTTTTCAGGTAATCCTCATATACACTTTCTTATGATGTTTTTCCTTATTTTTTAATCTTTTTCGTTATTTATAAATCAACATAAAATTATGATAAAAACATGTGGAGCCGGATGAAGTGCTATTCCATTCTGTCCCATCTATCCTACACAATATACAGTATTTGCGCTAAGTTCTGAATAAGGGTATACTAATCAACGTTCGGAGACCACACTATTGACCAGTACTTGAACCGCGAAATACACTTTATTTCTCTTCTTCAATAACAGTTTTTTCCCATTCTGCTCTGCTATTCTATTCTCAGAACAGTGCTAGTACTATAAAGCATCAACTGAATATCTTTCATCAATAAAATGTAAAGAAATGCTATAAAGAGTTTAAATTTATTTTTATAAGCAATTTTGTTTTTGCTTTTTTTATGATATTATCTTCCTTACATTTAAGTTTAAAGGCCATAGGCAGCCGTGATTTATTATTGCTGTTGGTTAAGGTTTTGGAATTGCTTATTTATGCCTAAATTTAAATAGAAAATGTTGATTTCAACGCTTCAAACAAGGTAGGCCTTATTTGTACCAAGTTCAATATGTGGGAAAAATTTGTATTCCTAAGAGGAAGTAAAAAATCGCAAAACAGTTTCACTTATTCTTAAACTTAAGCATAATGCTACTAAGTCTAATCTATTGCTTACAGAACCACACAACATTTTGTGCAATAATTCTATTCTGAAAGGGAACGTATTGTTTCACCTGAATCTTACTATAAAAACGTTATATCAGTTTCATTCAAAACGCGAAAAAATGACTAGGCCATTTAAAGTATTAAAACTTCTTCAATAAAGCTTAAAGGTCGTTTATTGAAGCACGTTCAAAGAATGCATTACGAATTTATGAGCTTAGAAGTTGGGTTGCCATTCAGCGGTTAAACGTTAATCTATCTTATGCACACTTGAAAAAATCTCACTGTTATTTATTCTTAAACATCATCTAAGAGATATCGGAATACCACCCCAGAGTGAGATTTACGCGAATAGGAGGTAATATCATTCCAAAGTAAAACAAAAAAAAAACAAATGTGACGCAATAGCAGGATTCGCCATGAACCTTTGTCACATACAATCCATTCTGAGTTCACGGTTCAAAAAATTTGTTCTTTATTTATTTATGGACCGTAGCATAGTGGGTTTGAAACACAATTTTAATTAAAAAACAAAAAGTTTGAGGTAATTTGTGTCGTAGTACCTGTTGGATTCACCTGGTGCTTTCCTGATACAGCGAAGGTAAAAATCTCTGTAGGTGAAAAATGAGAACCGAGCCGATATGTATATCTCAGAGGTAAACAAAACCTTTGCGCTGAATTGAGAAGCAAACAGGTCAAAGGAATCACGTTTTACTAAACCCTGAAGCGAGACAGCTCTATAGGCAGAATCGATTAATTATGGGCGCATGTCACCTGTTGCAAGTAATACAAGCTCCCCGTCTCCGGGAACGTTTAGGGGAAATTGCTGAATTAGGATTGTAGTAAAATGTCCAGGAAATAAACGGTCCTGGTAAAAGATGCATAGCCACTCTTTTAATGTAGAATGAGATAACTGCAAACCGGCACAACCTTTTCCTTCGACCTGCAGCTTCTTCTGATACCTTGATGATTTTAAGGGCTAATAAATCAGATGCATTTCGCCCTTTTATATGCTCTGAGTCTCTAATTTCCGGAATTGCACATTTCGGCAGCGCAATATTTAAGTTAATTACACCTCATTATTTCGTAGCCATTCCAAAATTAGCAGAGATTAAGAGTGTTTGCCCTTCTTGTTTATCAGCGTCTTAACTTGCTTCTTATATAAATTAAAATATTGCCGCAGATGCGCGTAGAAAATTAAACGAAACTCCCTGTTTAGACTTGACATTATCAGAAATGAAAGCAAAGATTTACGAGCAATTAAAGTACAAGAGCTAGGGGAGCTTATGAATGAAATGGTCTTTTACTGAATTGGAATCAAAACTGGCACCTGGCGACAGAGATTTAATTTACTTAACTGCCATATGGCTTTCTATGACCAAAGGAGTAAATCTTGGAGATGCAACAATTTAATTTAAAGGATAAGGGATTCTTGTTAGTGTCCAGTAAATGGATGAAAACGTCTGTGGTTTTAGCTTTTGAATATCTAAATAAGATCTTATTAAAAATATTTATTTATATTCATATTAGATTTCCTTCTTAGCGAATCACGCAGGTAATACGATTCTCATCTCAAAGCAAAAGTTAAATATTTTTTCTAATAATAATGCTAGGGCTTCGAAGCAGAGAGAGTATTGTAATATCTGTATTAATTTTTTATTACATATTATATTAACTTTTTTTTTACTGGTTAAAACAAAAAAAAGTACTACAATTACTATTCCAACGCTAGAAAAAATGATTATCTGCCTTGAATTTTTCACAAAGAAATTTAAAGGTAGGGAGAGTGCAGAGGGAAAATATAAATTACGATATAACTAATGAATGAATGTTTTGCATACTCATGAAAGATTTTTTCATTCTGTCTGTTTTGGGCGCAAAAGTGGCTCTGTTAAGAGATTATATCTTCTTCTGGCAATATTACAACAATTCCGATGAAATTTTTGTGATGAATTGGTATTTCACAATATTATTTAGTGTTATTCATGCGAACAATTTGTTGACTTTGTTGCGCAAGGAGTGTGGTAGTTAAGGAAGTTATTGAGGAGAGTGAAATTTTAAAGGATAGTTTTAAAATAGTGCATTTTTATTGTGAAATCAAAAGGTAAGTGAAACATGAGATCCATAACTGGGCAAAGGTGAAAAAAATGTTTCTCAAAAAACACCATTGCCAAGCGAGACTTAGGTTCGCGAAAAAGTATTGGCATTTCACTATCGAGGACTGGGCGAGGATCATCTGTTCAGATGAGACCAAAATCAATGGGGTTGGTTTCTGTAGTCGGCAGATGACGTGGGAAAAGCCCAAAGAACTCCTCCATTATGGCCATATTCAATAAACGATGATGTTTGGCGGCGAGCAAAGGTAAAGGACTTGGGCAATGCTGAAGAATCGTCCGAGGGATGACTGCTGATGCCTATATCAACGGATGTTGTTTTTCAGCAAGATAACGATCCTAAGCACACATCTTGAGCGACCAAGGAATGGAAAGTCAAGGATTCCACTTATTAGTTTAGCTCGCACAGTCTCCTGACTTCAATCCAATCGAGCATTTGTTAGTTGAATTCAAGAGATCTGTTGCTTCAACGTCACAATAAATTAGGACTTTGGATGAGCTTTGGAGCCGTGCCCAGGAACCGTGCGACAATATTCCGCCTTCAGTGTACGAAAATGTAGTGTATTTAATGCCACGAAGATTTGAAGCCATGAGCCAAAGGAGGACGTACAAAATATTAAAATGGTAAACAATTTTTTTTTTTAAATTAATCGCATCTCTATTTTTAAATTTTTGGAAATACTTATTTTTAGTTAGCTGCAATGAAAGGAATCAATTTTTTTTACTCGAAAAGAAAATGCTTTTCTTTGTATTTATTAATTACCACCTTCTTCTTCAAGGTGCTTAGCTTAGCAGGAGTTTAAAAGAGCTTTTAATTGGAAACTCACATTATGCGTTCAAAAAGTTGATTCACTGTAAAATAATTGCAGTATATAAAAATAGAAAATAACTACATACTTAATTAAATGGGTTCGTAATTTTTAATATTACAGATAATGTAATTGGAACTCATTTTCATTTTAACAGGGAAATTAGACAACTAATTAACTACCGCTCCAATCACTTTTTTTAATAATGCATTTTATTTTATTTTTAATATATATATATATATATTTAATATATATATATATTTTAATATATATTATATTATGTATATATATTATTTATTAATACGGTTCAGAATATATTTTTTAATCATATGAAATTTAATTCAGTAGATAGCTTTCGATACGTACATGTGGGATCGGTTGAACGCACTTATCATCAGAACAAAAAATCTTATTCGTAATTTGAAGTTTTCGGGGGCGCATAATCGATCTAGCTAGGTCTCATTACTGGAAAACTCGGAATTCAAACTTTTGAAATGATGAATCTATAGGTTTCATTTCTGGAAAAAATTGAAATAAAAGAAGGCGGTATTTTAAATTTTATACTTCAATGAATTTTTATAATAATTAAGTAGTTGGGGAGGTTGCTGGTTTCAAAGCTACCCAAAATTATAAATTGTAGATAATGGATAATGAAAATCCAACTATATTTCGAGTATTTTGTTATTCGTAATTGGATGTAAATATAGATGTAAAAATGTGATCGAAGCCGTCGAATAGCGCAAATCGCTGGGTGGATCGGGTGTTTAGTACAACTATACTTGTTTTTCATGTTCGAACGATATTTATTTAACTCTTCCGAGCAAGTCTTAAAGTCTTCAACTTAAAACGTTAAAATGTTATTTTAATGGGTGATTTGACATAAGTTTGAATATTGGACGTTTCCATTTGCAACATATTGATGAACACATCTTGAAAGGCAACAGTAAACTTACAAATTAAATTAAGAAATCCTACGTAGTTTCTACAGAGAAATATTTTCCGGATGACAATCATTTTTCAACCGGTAGATATATTCTACTAACTAAAGAAACAAAATTTTGTATACGGCTTAAAGTAAGCTTTAATAAGAATTTTAACTTCTAGAATACTGCAAGCATTTCTGAATTCTTTTAGCAGACTATTATAATAATTAACTGGCGAGTAAATTGGATAACTTTTCAATCGATTGGTCCTTGGTGCTGGTAGATTATAACATCTCATCATTGCTCTCCTTGTATTATATCCATGAATCTGCGTTCTTAATATTAAGTTAGATAGACGATTTTGCATGTCTTTTTGTGATGTTGAAGATGGTTTAAGCCTTTTCAATGTCTGTTAATTGCTTCAGGTTAAATTTGTCTGGCCTTTCATATAGAATGCAGTTGGAGTGACCCGATGAAGATTAAGTACTGCTTTGATGGCTCTGTTTAATAACCTCGATATAATTTTCAGATTCTTAATAGTGTGGTTTGACTCCATATTATTAGGCCATAAGTTACCAACGGCAATATATTAGCCATTCCCAATTTGAATCTAGATAAAAGTAAATATAATAGGTGTATTCGCATTTTGTGCAATTAATTTAAATTCAATTAAATTGTGTATAATGGGCCCATAAAAGGATTGGGAGCAAGAAAATTTCCTTTCGGAACAACTCTGGATATGGGGACTTCTAAGCTAGAGTTTAAAACTTGAAATAATAATTAAACTTCCATTACCTGTTGGGAGGTGCCAAGGTCCTGTGTGTTACCAAAAAAATACTGAGGTAAACAAAGACAGGGTTGGGAAAAAGCTCTTACCATGTGTTCCCGCGGATTGCTCCGGTATGTATCCTGTGAGATGAAATTCAGCAGACCAAGAAGCTGCGGCGGTATGTATTAAATTCTGTTTTCATCCTCAGATATCGAACAGGAGCGAGAGAGTTCGGATGGGATATTTCGCGGAATTTTCATTTTACCGAATTACTAGGATAGAAGATCTTCTGCATATATTTCATAGTCTGTTTTACAGTGATATATAGGTAGTGAATAGTGAGAAACACTTGTCGCTTCTCAAATTTCCGGGATTATGAAAACATTGTTGTGAAAAGTGCTAATAAAGTTTTACCTTATGGAATGGGTTCTTCACCTTTAGAACTTCATTGAGATCTTTGGCTGTTGGAAGAGTAGAGCTTCATTAAAGTGATTTTCTTTTATATTTTTGCGTGTTATATTTTTTTGTTGGGGAAGTAATACTTTTTGGGGAAGGAGTTTTTTTTTTTTTTTTGGTGACACTTTTCTCTGTGTTAGCCTTTCTTTCATAGTTTGAGCGAAATTTTGTGACATTCCCAATATTCTAAATTTTATGGAGTACCCGCCCTTCTCAGTGTCGTAGACCAGCATGGATTTCTTGGAGCGATTGTGTTATATGCTGCTTACCACAATTTGGGACGACATTAAATCACATTTAATGTAATGTCAACGAGCTTGTTAAGGTTGGTAGTTGTTTCTTATTTATTTCGTACTTATCCCATTAAATCTGTTCTGTAATTATATCTTCTTTATAAGAAGTACCTAAATATTGCAAAAATTTAATACTTTCACAGGAAAGGTACAGAAATTCCCTTCGAATGCTAACATTATAATTACGGAGGAACCTGCGAGAGATTTATTTCTTGGAAAAACGTAGGATTACTTATTTATATGCCATAAGTTCAAATGCAATCTTACAGTGATCCCTTAAGGTGCCCCAAAACTTAGTAATTGCTATTTGTCTTTCTTATTATTTTTTGTGTTAAACCAAAAGGTAGATACAGATTATAATTTTATATAATGAGAGCATGAAATAATTATTACAACGAATATGATACGGCATTTTTACTCTTAATGGGACAGCATCGCAGAGAAATTATCTCCATTTTCGGTACCTTCGTCCGCCTTTGTCCAATCCTAATTGCGAGAAATAATTAATTCGTCTGTAGTAAGATGAGTTGTATTATTGTGTAATAGTCTTTTCAGCTTTCACAATAACTCACAACAAAATTCTTGAAACATTGTTTTGTGGATTAACGAGAACATTAGAAATATACAATGTTGTGATAACTCTTGAGCGAACTTATAACATTAATATTTCATAAATATTGTTTAAGACTCTAATTAACAGCATAACTAAAAACAAATCGATCAATCAAGAAAGTGGATAATAATAAGGCTTTCTTAAAGAATTCAGACATTTCTAATTTCAGACAAGATGTTAAGATAAAGAAACATCAGATATTCTCAGGGTTGAATTTACCACAGGGCAATCGGGCGGGAGCCTCAGAGTCTTCATAAGTTAAGGACTTCCGCAACTTTCCGGATACAAAAATTTTATAATTATAAATTGATTTTTAATTTATGATTATTAAAGGCAATAAAATATATTTAACTGAAGGATTCTTTCATCCTCATATCTAATATCACATAAATACATAATTTTATTCCGAAATTGCTCTTTAAGACCCACGTTGGTAGCGTAGAGGTGCTTAGGTTTCGTACTGGGGAAACCAACAATACCAACGCTAATGCGATACTATTAGAAGTATAAGCCCCATCGACTATAGTTCAAAGTTTTAAATCGTTCCAAAATTGTTATATACGAGTTTACATATATAGTTATATCAAGTAGGTAGCTAATAAAGAAAGCAGTTGATGCGACCTATATACATTGTTATTATTTTTAACACTAATTAAAACAAAAGAAATTAGCTTGTAATTTTACATCGGTTGGACATCCCATCATATGAT
The DNA here is from genome assembly GCA_963969385.1 of Philonicus albiceps. Classification (NCBI taxonomy): domain Eukaryota; kingdom Metazoa; phylum Arthropoda; class Insecta; order Diptera; family Asilidae; genus Philonicus; species Philonicus albiceps. The sequence continues at coordinate 41,062,029 of OZ017772.1, read as the reverse complement.
TAACTCAATCAGTTTATAACTTATTGGTTATGAGCATTTTTCACGATACAAAAATTCTTTTAAGGACATTTCTCCCAATTAAAGAGATAAAAAATAACATTGTAGGATGATGTTATACAATATTGACCAAATATCGATTCGGATACATTTAAAAATAAATTACAATACCATTCAAATCAGCATAAAATAGAATGTAATAATCAAGAATTCATTATGAACCCAACTGATAATTGATACTGCTTATTTGTTAAAGATTATTTCATTCAAATATTGGCGGTAAATTTTATAAGTTAACCACATCTCCGAGCATTACGACGACGAATTTGATCAATAACGCAAGTAATGTTTGTTTCTAAGGCATCAATCGTAGCTGGCTTGTCCGAGTAGACTTGACTTCACGTAACGCCAAAGAAAAAGATTCAGAGGTTTGATATCACCTGATTTTCGTAAATACGGCTCTATAGTTTTAAGACGCTTAGTGGGTGTAAGTCTTTCCATGATTTATTTATTTATTTATTTAACGCTTAATACAAGCTATGTACAATTAAATGAACTTAAGACTAGCGCTAACCTAAGAGACTAAAATTAGAGGACAAGGCAGATTAGGGGAGACTATTTAGGTGGTGCCTGAGAGAATTTTTACTTAGGTGAAAGTCGAAGGAAGGGAAGGAGTTGGCTCTTCGAAGCATTCTAGTGAGGGGCTTAGAAAGACCGTAGTTGGTTCGATGGTAGGGAGGGCAAAAGAGAGGGTCCGAGCGGAGGTTACGGGGATTGGTGTAGATAGGGATCCGCTCAAGTAGAGAAAGAAAGTCGATCTCGCCGATTAGCAGTTGATGAATAAATGTGATATCGGTAAGGTCCCGCCGCTTCCATAGAGGCTGCAAGTTAATAAGCCGAAGGCGGTTATCATAGGGCGGAAAGTTTTGAGGGTCAGACCAGGGGAGCTCACGTAGAGCAAAACGAAGGAACCTGCGTTGTACAGACTTAATCTTGTTGATGCTAGTAGATTGGTAAGGAGACCAAACTTGGCTAGCGTATTCCAGGAGAGGCCTAACCAAGGTAACAAAGAGGGATTTGGCCTCGTACAGGTTAAGGAACTCCTTAGACCACCGCTTAACGAAGCCTAGCGCGACTAACTAACTCACATTAGTTTTGGAAAGGTCAAAATAAAATTGTTAAGAGATATATTTTCCGTTACTCTCCCAGACCATAACTCTTTTAAATCTGGCTCTGGTTATATAGTACATATATAGGATTGAACATATTGAAAGTTTAATAAATTACATTACTAATGTTAATTAATAAATTGACATTTTACGGTATTACAAAAACAAAAGATTCACAAGAACTAATTCAATGAATGAAAGATTATAAAATTGTTATCTATAATAAAGAAATATACTTTTAGCTTAAAACTTGGGACGTAAAATTAACTTTATGAAAAAGAACTTAAGGTTTTAGATATAAATATAAGGGTGAGTCAGGTTTAAATAAAAGCCATTATAAAAACAAAGTAAAATTCATTAATTAGTTACATGCAGAAAACCCATTTTTGAAATATGAAAAGTGGAAAAGTTAATTCGCATAATAAAAATTACATTCATTTCAAATTATTTCAAAGGATTTCAGAAATAAATTTATCTATCAAGTTTTACCCATACTCAAGTTATTATTAATTTATTATGCTTTTAAATTTAATTAAAACAAAAACAATAATAAACAAGTTTGTGTACTACTATTTTATTATTCAAGGTGCAATTTATTTTCCTAAATAGCGATGCATTGCTCCTGAAACTTGAAATTAGATTATTACTTAGATATATTAAATTTAAATAATTTCAATAACAAGTTACGAAGAGGCGGAAAATTCAATATTTTGTTTTAGTTTTAACCCAAGGCAACTCGCTAAAGCTAAAGTAATCCACATCTATCAGTACGACCCAATTATGCATGGAAATAAGCAAAGAAGAGCCGTGCATATTTGTTAGACTTCATCACATTTTTAGTGGGTTTTAAAGAGATTAGTTGCCTGTTAGTACTTTTATGAATAAAATATGTGAGATCATTGTCATCATGGCCATATTTCAAAAACGTCTTCTTTGTTCCTATAAATTTTTCTGTTATTCATTGGTTTTGTAAATAAACATGAAGAGTTGTATACTATTTTCTAAAAGTATTACCTACTTAAAAAAAAGAACAAAATATAGTTTAGTTAACATTGTGTTACTGGGATAACAGGCACCTCAATGTAATGCTTAAATTAATATAATTTGCAAATCCTGGAATTCGCTAAAAAGGTGTAATGAAGCCCATACGTCTATGGATTTTTAGTGCAAACTTTGGCGTGATGAACATGCTATAGGACATGGTGCCATATCCCGGAGCATTGTGCTCTTTACAACATGCCAGCGGATAATATGACAATGTACGAAGAAGATTTCAGATTATTCTCGCAACAAGGGTAGAGTGGGACGATCCATGAATCCATTGAATGGATTAAGTGATATCTTCTATACATACGGATCGATAAACGCAATTGGTATAGGTGCTGGTTAGTATTTGAATAAAGAGGCCAAATATAGAAAGTACTTGGGAAAACGACGACGGTCCTCCAAGCTGAAGTTTTCGCTATTCTTGAAGTGGCTCACTGGTTAATTGTCAATAGATGGCGCAGCTGCTTTAGCCACTCTACTTAACCCCATCACTAGGTCAATGATTGCCCAGGAATGTAAGAAAAGACTCGATTATATATTAATATATATTATTACATATAACCAGTTCTTTCTTATATGGGTCCCTCGTCACCAGGGAATTGAAGTAACAAGGATTCAAAATCTTTGGCGAGGGAGGGCGCAAATTTCTCCCCCCTGAGACCAGTCTATTACTGGTGTCAACTCCGCAACGTTGAAGAATTGGATAATTTGACGGCCAAAGATAGTCCAGTATATTAACTTGTAGATTCACCAAATGGTTCGTTAATCAGCCAGAGAGAAAAACTGCGAAACTTTTACTTAGTTTAGATAAAAAGGATTGCAGAATGTTAGTAGGGACGATTACGGGACACAACGCATGTGGCAACCACATGACTACTTTATGGATCATCAACGCGTCAGCGTGCCTTTGTGTGGAGAGAATGAGAACAATACTTCTTCATCTTAACTTTTTGGCCTTCTCTCGTGCATGACGGCGTTCGGTGTTGATGTTATGGGGATGGAAGATTTCATTTTTCAATCTCTATTTGATGTTCTTAAGTTCATCAGGACAAGATATTCGGATAGAGTAGGAGATTAGTGCTATGGACAATGTCTCATCCACAACAACAACAATAATAATAATATTGTATTAATTCATATAAAAAATTATATAAAATTATATTTTTTGCTTGAGTGTTCAAAGTTTCCCAATATTTAAACATTAAAACGAAATTGGGGAATTTAAATTTGTATTATAGTGAAGAGTGTAATATCATCAAACTATGTAAAATTCACCATTTTATGTTCAGCACAACGAAATAATAGAAAATACAACAAATATGTTTCATAACACCCAAATGTGGGATTTTAGATAAGTGATACTGAAGTCTAAAATTTTAGTAAAATTCTTTGGAAATTGTGATTGTTATCAGTGTCAGTGATTTTACTGTCAAGTGAATATACGTTGTCGTACGTTTGGGATTGGTGAAGGAAAGAGTCAGTTTATGCACGCGTGTTCGCTCAGTTGTTTTCGACCATCTGAAGAGTAAGGACAAGCATTTTCGTTAATTTCGTTTTCGTCTCGCAGTGAAATTCGGCAAGTTGGTAGTGGAAACTTTCCCCATGATTAAAAAGGTCTTTGTCGGAACGCCAAGTCTACCGGTGGCACAAGGCATTTGTTGAAAGCCGTGAAGAGGCATGAAGCCTGTTCTGGAAGGCCATCAATGACCTTCGCTGGAAGCGATATATCTGCGCAGGACGGATCTGTTTTGAAATCTTTTAATGTATTATATCAATCAGATCAGTAAAAGTCTCTCAATCGGCTCACTGACATTATTTTTCGGATAAATCCTGTTTTTGTATATATGTCTGTGTCTTTCGGCGCATCTTGCAGCCTACACGGCTCGATGGATTTAAATAAATCGGGTGTCTTCAGATTCGTCTTAGTCGTAAGAGTGCTATAGGCTATATAATTTTTGAGAAAAGTAAATATTAAATGCACCGATATGGATATCAAATGAAAGGTTTTGGTGAAACGAGTTCAAACATATATAAATTTATGTCTATATCTAATAAATGTATTTCATAAATTCTACATTTTCAAGCGAAATACCTCGATTCGAAGTCTGTCAAATATTGCATTAAGTAAAATTTAACAAGTTGTACATCAACTAGCTGCTGTTCCCAAATTCATTGTATTCAAATTAATTCGATAGTTTAGCCGTGGAAATTTCACGAAAATCAAAATTAATTAGATCGATTCTTTGACCTCTTAAAGCCCTTTCCTGTTTACCTTACCTTAAAATTTAAAATTAATTAAAATTACTAATTGCGTTGCTGGCCGGCCACTTTCTGATGCCTTCGAGTAATTCATGAGTATTCATAAGATGTGCGACCGATATCACATACATATATAATACATATGTAAAAAAAAAAAATAAAAGTAAATAAATAAAGTTTGGTTACGGTAATGTAATGATCTGGGGTTGCATGATATGCGCAACTGCATCGATTAACTAACAGAATGAAGAGAGGACTACACTAACATCCTAGCATTGTGCCCATAAAACGATGGAATGATTTGAAACTAATGAAATAATAGTTATAAAGTGGCCGTAGAAATTCCCAGACCTGCATCTTTTTTTTTTTGTTGGATTATATTAGATTGGATGAACATTGGTAGCGCATAAAAACGATATGGAAAGCAATAAAAAGGAAAAAATTCGAGTAATTTTTTATATCTTATCGAAAAATTTATTGCGTTATAAAAGCGAAAAGTGGATATATAAAACATTAAAGAAGAAGTAAAAAGCTATTCATTGATTAAAATTACAAAAAAAGCTATTGCAGTAAATTTATATAAACGTATGCATGTAGGTATGTATAGAAATTAATATTATTTATAATATTATATATTATATAAGTTTAAATCTGAAATGCAATTACTTTATAGTTAACTGAAAATTCTTTACCTACACTTAATGTTCCCTTTAAGAGAAAAACAATCTATCGATCTATCAAACATTGCAGCAATTGTTTGTGCCATTGACTTTTCCCAAACAAAAATATCCAATTCCATTTCAAACGTATTAAAATTCATTTTCACATTATTGTTTTTCATTTCACAAGTACTAAAAGAGTATTTTTGAATTGAATTTTGATACGTTTTAAACGAAATTAGATATTTTTGCTTGGGAAAGTGTAAAATGATTCTTTATATATGGCTTGTGTATATGCGTTTCATTGGATAACATCAACCTGCAACTGGTATAAATAATGGTTGTGTTAAAAAAAGAAAATAACTTTCGCGCTTCTTTCTTCTTGCTTATGAATGTGTGTGTTCTTGTTGGAGTTCAACCTTCTACTTCGCCACTTCATTCATTGTATGATAAGATTCTTGCGACAAAACCACCCCCATTTTTCTTGTCTTATTTGCATAAAACTAATTTAAGTAAAACTCTATCCAAAGGACAATAACCACACCTACCAGTCTACATCATATCTTCAGTAAATTTTCTTAGTAATTGAAGTTGAACCTTTTTCTTAGTTCCCAATTTTATAAAATTGTATTTCTCATCCCTATCATTGGAATTGACTCCATAAGTTTGTTTGGAGAAAAGGAACTTCATACCAAAACACTCCATATACCATGACATAAGTTTCTTTACTTTAACATGCATTTCGACTAGACGACGTGAAAGTTTTACCACACTCATCGAGAGCAATTGTCACTTTTCCTACTGATAAGCTGAAGTTGATATGTGTCTATGGTACCATTCATTATTTGAAAAGCAAATTTATGCCATAGCCTCGAAACGATTTGCTTGTTAAATACATAAATACACCGTATAAATTTTAAAAAAAAGTAAAAGTTGGAAATGTGAAGAGTTTTAGAAGTTGATTTTTATCGAATTTGATTGGATATTTACATACATAACTGTGCAAAACATAGCAACACATGCATGTGATTTCGTTTTATTGACCTATTCGTTAAAGCTTCAATTTAGTTAATTATCTTTTATGATATACTACTTCAGCACAGTTTCAATATAAAAAAATATAGTACAATATTGATAGTAGAAAATAGTAGAAGAAAATCCCGATAGTACATATTGTTATCCACCAAAACCACACATATGCAGAAAGTTTGGAATACAAAAACGGAATAGACGATATATGTTAAAATAACAGTCTCCTTATTTATTTGCTTAATTTTTTAAATATGAAATTGTTATAGCTGGAATATTTTTAATTTCTTGCACGGAGGACTACGAGGATAACAAGGTTTTAATTAATTGCCCATTTATAATATGGAGCTCTGGAAATTCAGAATCATGCATCCAATAGGGTAAAGAGAGTATTTTATTCAAGGGGCTTTTTTTGTTTTTAAATAAACATATGGGAGGTTCTAATGCAAACTGAGTTAAAAATCAAACGTTTGCTTGGTTTGCGGTTCGACAAGCAAATTCTAAGAGCATTCTGACCTTTCACCGAACATACTCCTACTAGAAGCTCCATCTTAAAGCTTTCGGATTTTTTTGAATTATTCTGTTTTTTATCACTAAATTGAATTAATTTGAACCCAGATGTGAACTTTTTAGAGATAAGTTTACATTTACGTTCCGTGCCTTGCAACCTTTTACTAAACAATGATACATGAATGATGAATGAACAAGTATGATATAAGCTCTGCTCTAAAGAATAAAACTTAAATTGCTTTTAAAGCCGACAGACTTACATATATTGACTTAAATTGTAAGGTACCATCAATGTGTGTATGTATATTTGTAATAAATATTTAGTCCAAGAGTTTATAGGTTTCTAAGTTCATATTTGAGGTTTGTAATGTGTGAATTAAAGCGATTTCCAATTTTATAGGTAAAAACTTTGCAGTTGCTTTTAGTGTATTTAAATAAATATTAAATTATTATGACGGAACTTCAAACAATGTTTCAATTAAGAGGGTTTGATACAACATATAAATATTGTGAAAATCCATCTCAAGTTAATTAAACTTAAACAACAGTTACGTAGTTATTTTTAGATATAGTTACTGGAGACTGTAGGATAATTTATTTGAGTAACCTCTAAATTGTTTTGATCAAGTAAACATACATAACTAAATAAAGATTTAATTGCATTGCAGTAGTTTAATTCAAGTTTTCCAACACGGTTTTTACAAAACTTCATCAGGAGGAGTCATTTTCTTTATGTTAAACATATTTGCAAATAATGATTATCCAAACACTTACCTGCAATTTGTTAAATTTACTTCTAATGAATTGTAATGTTGCTCTTTAATTTGACAAGAATGATCAAATATTTTATAATGCAGATTAATAATTAATTAAAGAAGTTACCGAAATTAGTTATTATTTATTATTTATATATCAAAGAATTGATTACTACAGTAGTACCAAAGAAAAATAAATTAAAGTTATCAGGTTAAAATCCACATAATCCGCATAATACATATATTTTAAAAAGTTGTGACATATTTTGATAATGGGATATGTCTATCGTATTTTGTTATAACGAAGATGAAGGTTTAAAGGAAACCGCGATAACCACTGAAAATAACTATTCAGGCGAGGTAGTACCTCGTAGTAAATTAAACACAAAAATCGTGTCAATAAAATACCGTCTATTCTCTAAAGTATCTTAATCAATTAAAGAGATTCTATTAATGTAGAAAGGCAAGACGAAGAACCAAAGAGCAAATTTTAAAAAACATAAGTTGAACAGATTCTCCTCGCTTAGCCTCCCTGACACAACTTTTATCTTATACGTCTCTTAAGACAATGAATAATGAAAAATAACACTTTGTGTGCGGCCAAGTAAATATGATGACAAATCAATAACCAGATGATGGGAAGTCTAAGAAATCTAATTTGTGTAATAGCAGATGGTGATTGATCAGTCCGAAAGCTTTACTGAAATTGGTGTAAGTAAATACAATCAGCAAGTTTATTTACACAAAAATTGAAGAATTTGACATGGTTGAAGGTAGTTGGACTTCCTAAAGCCATGCTAAAATGAGCCCGAAAATAGTTAATAATGCAAAGACAAGTACTAGACTAGCGCTTCAAATAATGGGTCTAACCAATGGACTGCACTTCTTTGCACTAAAGGGAGGAACTTCATCAGTGCTGTTTGAGAAAGAGTCAGGCCAAAGGAAATCTTTAAGGATGGACACTAAATCGTTCATTTCCTGAAAGTCGCTAAATATAGTAAAAGCTAAACATATATTTTTTGTAAGCAAGCTCCGATTAAATAAGAAAGAGGCAATGGAACTCAGAGTACGCAACGTCTCCGAAAGGCAGAAAATTCTTCGTTTCTCAATTTTTAACATTTTGGAAAAAAAACTTATGGCTCTACTTATCCCATCGAGTGGAGTATCGCTGAAAAGAAAATTTAAAATCATTTCTTCAACATTATGCCCGGTTTATGAAATACTCGACTTCAAAGTGGCCATTTATATTTATTTATGTTGATCTCGAACGCAATTTTGGAATAATCTGAACAAATCTAGAATGTTAGCACATTAGCACACATAAATTGCTTTTAATAGTAACATAACATAACAACTTTTCGGGACAACCGGCAAAACAAATTTGCATGCTAAAACTTCGGCCTACGATAATTTTTGTAGTATTATAACATCGTTGGTTACAATAAGGTGGAGTATTTTAGTATACAACTCACTTTTCAGCTATCGTCATATTTTATAATCTCAACTTTGATGGTCAGCTCAATTTAAGATCCTCTTTGAATCAATTTTATTGTTTGCCATAAAAGTTATGGAACCTTACACTAAGCTTGTTCATGACCGATTTTTTTCACATAAAAAGCTTTCAAGCCTATTTGAATAACTAACAAACTAAGTAGTTTTAATATTGAGAATAAAAATAATTTATCCTTACATTGGTTTGCCGAATGATATTACAATATGATGAAAAATGTATTAAAGTACAACTTGCCAAAGTTTAATGCAATGTAAATAACGATATTTAATTATTGAATCGCGTAAATTGTTTAATAAGCATTTCGAAAGCTTTTTCTTACCCTATATATATATAGGCATAGGCATAAGTACATATACTATATATTCGCTGTAAAAATCATTGTATGACGTTGAAAATGAGTTAAATTAAGATTATAAGATTTGAGGATACGGTTGAACCACTCACTGTACGTAAAAGAAAATCCTGCAAAATGTCAAATTACGCAATTTTAGTTACATTAAAGCGTTTTAAATGTGTCTTGAATTCAGAAAAAAGGATAATAATAATTTGACAAACTTGATGAAGAAATTTTTATGATGAAATAAATAAAAAGAAGTACACATTTCCAAGAGAGGGCATACTTAATTTACAAGTACCAAAGTTTATTCACGACGTTTTTAAACTTTCAAAACGTTAACACATCCGACTTTATTTTAAAATATTGTATGTGCATAAAAGGACTTCAAGAGCTTAACAATAACATAAAGTTCCGATGGCTTATGCAAACTTTTCGGACAGTAAAGTGGAATTGCTTATACCTTTAAATGGAACGTATGCAAGAAAATGCTGGCCCCTGGGGACCTTGGTCTGGAAGGAGGACAAAAATAAACTAGTCAAGTGAAAACAGAAACAAACGGACCCTTATTTTGTTTGGACAGGAGCCAGTAACAT